>JALMGF010000063.1:5017500-5617500 GCA_023333645.1 Sceloporus occidentalis | reverse complement strand
AAAATAAAGCAAATATATATATATATAGGGAACAGTCTATATTGGAGTGTGCCGGAAGAACAGGTGAACGTGGAACAGATAGGATATGGACTTCGGATAGGGGACCTTGGAACAGACTTCGGTACACAGAGCCAAGAGCAATGGTAGGACAGGTAGAATTCACAGAACACTGCTAGAAACAGCACAGGGCCAGGAAGCAGAGAAAGAGCAGAGCTGTTTACACCACAATGCAAAGGCCCAGACTGGGGGGCAGAGCAGTGTTAGGGATATTAATGAGACAAAATAGGCAAAACCAATATTTTGTCACACACACAAAATAACGACGCTACCAAATATTATAGTACCACATCCACAATATTAATTTAAGGAGATACCCTATATTTTATCTCCGATCCTAAATTCTTTCAGATCGCCGAAAATTATAATTGAAATTAGATAGATATCGCCACGATAGTCAATCAAAAATATTTATTTATTGTGAATACAATTTATAAAATCTATGTATGAGTCACACAGTGCATAATATAAAACACAACGTTCTTAAAACATGTCAAAATTGAATCAATTCAAATACAATATATTATCGATAGTTATCAATATGAATTAGTACTATATGAGTCTAACACACAATTAATTTCCAGTCCACTCAGCAACCAAAAATTGATAATAATCAGGGCAGTAATAAAGATATCACTATCTCTCTTATATTAGTTTAACTAATATGACAAATTAAAAAGTAATTTAATAATGTCTACGAGTATTAGTGAAATTCCTAATAGATGCAAATGATGTCAAACTTCATCTACAGGTAAAAATACCTTTTCATTATTGTTATTATCACGGGTTATAAGCTGCAGTCTCACAAGCCGCCATATACAATAATGCAATATATTATTTCCCAGAAACAGGGAATTCTATACGAAGAAGACAAAATTCACCTCTATTCAGAATAATAAAACAATTATATTTACCACCACTTGTTGCTGTTGTCCAACTGGTCCTTGTAGAAGTTAATCCAGGTTCAGTGGCAAGAAATTAAGTGGGAAAGAATATAACTTTCTAAAAGTTATATAGGTTAGAACTCCAAGTAACTCTAAGAGTGAAATATGGTGCCAGGATCTTTAGATTCCAATTCTCTGGGGTAAATTTGGTGAATCAGTCCGTCCTTTTCCTTTTTCTTTTTATTATCCAAGACATAAGCTTAAAAACAGAGCTTATTATCATAGCCTCCACCTCTTGATTGGAATTCTCCAATCATAACGGTGGGTTTTACCCATTATAATTAGGATTTTTACTCATATTTACACCGTTGTAATTTCTTAATTTACCTGTGAGAGACGCTCTGGTCTCAGAATTAACTTAAAACCATTACATATGTGTTTGGAATTTATCCTTGGTCACCCTAATCGCCAGGTGTTACCTCCTAGATAGTAACTCAGGCCTTGGTAGTCTTACCATGTATCCCCCATTCCAAGTTACATTTCTAAAGATATGCAGCGTCTACTCCTTAACTTTCTCATGGAAGATAACATTAATTGTATCATACATACTGAAACATCTATATACATGAATACTTCTTTGTTCTCTATTATAGAGGGAACAAACACAAAAATAAATCATCACTACATGATTAAGTAAAATAAAATGGCTCTGACTCCATTTTGTGTTCATGTAAAGTACAGAATATATGGAATACATGTTTTCTATGATAAAATATCTGACAGCAGGTATTTAAAGGTAGGGCTAAACCCAGATAATGTGCTTCAGCTGTCCAGAATAATAAGTAATGTGTGCTTTTGAGAGGGAAGGATGGCCACTAGACAGAATCCCGGCAGGCAGGGAGGAACCCTGACAGTCATTGAGTCGACCATGAACTCATCTGTATAACAAAGCATTCTACAGTCAAATGAGAGGCCATCTGTCCAACAGCTAAAGCTTGGCTGAAATTGGGTCATGCAACAGGACAATGACCTCAAGTACACCAGCAAATCTATAACATAATAGCTGAAAAATAAAAGAATCAGGATCTTGCAATGGCCCAGTGAAAGTCCAGACTTCAACCCAATTGAAATGCAAACCTTAATGAACAGAAGCAACATTGTAAAGAAGAGTGGGCCAAAATTCCTCCACAACGATGTAAAAGACTGATAATGTCATACAGAAAACGATCACTTCAAGTTATTGCTGCTAAAGGTGGTTCTAAAAGCTATTGAATCGTAAGGTGTACTTAGTTTTTCACACATGGCTTTTCCATTTTGGCTTTATTTTAGTTGAATAAATTATGAGACAGTGTAAAATGTCATGTGTTGTTCTTTATCTGACGTTGTATTTACCTAAATTTTAGACTTGCTAAGGAGCTGATGATTGTTATTATGTCCTGATATTTTTTTTATATTTTTGTTTCTTTTTCGCATGACTGTACACACACACGCATGTGTATATATATATATATATATATATATATATATATATATACTGAAGACTGCTGAATTACCAAGCAGCCTTTACAGGAGCTGATGCAAATGTTTTGCTGCTTCACACTGTTCATCTATGGTATTTTACACAAACAACACTCTCACAAACAACACGCTCTCCTTCGTATGATGAATAAATGATATTGATTCCACTTCTCAGATAATACAGACAGTGTTTGCGAGGAATAAGATTGTAATTTGCAAAAGGTGAGGACAATGTCTCTAGCAACTACATTGTTTTACTAAAGCAGTTAAATTTTTAGTTGGTTTGAGTCTCATTGCAATAAAAATCTGTGTTTGTCTGCTAAAACTAATCAGTATTTTTCAGCCATTATTTCAGAAATAATGAATGTTTACTAAGAAAAAAAAGAAATAAGTTCACTAAAAACAGTGATAAACAATGTTAAGAAATCTTAAAATCAGGGGTAGGTAGCGGCAGGCTAAATGTCCTATAGGAGTAAATATCTTCTACCAGGCTCATCATGGACACCCTTGTCCAGATATGTAGAGTTTAGTTAAGATGCAATAACCAAATGGCTCTCAGAAATATTGCAGTGTTGTGTGTGTGTGGTGGTGGTGGGGGGGGATAATTAGGCAGGTTTGTGCACATTTGGGCAGTTTTGAGCATATCATTGCAAGATAGATAGATAGATAGAAAACTCAGGGACCAGCCTGAAAATTCCAGATAACGTATTGTGCCATAACTCACTATGACAAAAGATTACGGACATATATTTGGAATTCATGGAAAATGAATGCAAAATTTTTTTGCTAATTAGTTGGGCTCTTCATTCACAGTCTTGATGTAAAGCAAAGCAGGCAGGTGCCTCAGGCCCAAACTTACCTTAGAGACTGAAAACAGCTGTCTACTAGTCCCCAACTGTGGTGCACATGCATGCCATCATTGTGCAGCTGGAAAGAGGGAGGAAGGGACTGGATCAATGTAGGTCCCAGCACCACCATTCATCAAAGCGTGGTGCTTGTTGCTGACAGGTACAACAGACCTGAATAGAACGGGAGAAGCTACCTTATTATTGAACGTGGCCCTAATTATTCATTTAGTATATAATATAAAAGTGGGGTTAGTTAGGTATTGAAAGTGTTTTAAGTAGGGTCAGGATATGTTACCATTGAGATGTTAACTCACTAACTCATCATAGAAATCTAAGGAATTAAATACATCAGTGGACGTAAAATCAGCAAATGAATGCACCATATCTTTGATTTTATTAAAGTATTGACTTAATGTCTTATTGGTTGCAGTTGGAGAGATATCTGGGAAATGTCCAGCAGATACTGATTTTGTCTGCAAAAACAAGAAGTGCATTGAATCCCACCTTGTCTGTGACTACAAACCAGACTGTGAAGATTTATCAGATGAGACAGACTGCAGTATGTTGCTTTTTATTCTAATATATTTGTATACTTTGATGTGCAATATCTGTTTGTATAAAAAAATACCACCCACTAACTATATATTTATATAAACACACACTCTGATAGGTGCCTATACCACTTGCAGATTCATCCCAATGAACATTACTAAGCTTTTTTTTATTACTGGTTTACTTTTATATTTATTTTAAGAAAGCAGCTTGTACTTTAAAACTTAAAAAGCACAGGATGTTTGCAATTCAGTAAGCTCCTTGATTTTACGTTGGATCAACATAAGGGATTTTAAAAAGGTGTCCGTTACAACATTTAACATTTTCTTACTGTAGAATAAAACAGAAATAAATACTTGTACTGCTTTTCACCTCAGCTGTATGCAGCATTTACTGTGAGGAGGCAGGAAGATAATCCATGGTGTATCTTCATAGATATATTTTGTCCACCGAAAAAGTTACTTTTCCCATCCAAAGAAAATTCCGGGAAACAGCTACACCAAATTAACGAATTTACTGATAATTTTTTAAAATAAAAATATTTTTTCGCTGGTGCAGGGGCATAATTAGAAACCACAGGGCCTCCGGTGCTCCCAAGCCGCTTATCTGTGCCATCCAAACCCCCAAACACTCTACCTGTGCCATCTTTGTCCTCAAACAGCATGCCTGTGCCATAATTACCCCTAAACAGCTTCTCTGTGCCCTCTTTGTCCCTTGCAACATGCACTCTGGCACACATACGTTCATACACACAAATTTACACATGCTAACACACATACACATGCTTACACATACACATTTATGCTAACACACTTAACCTTACACACTCATACCAACACACGCTCCATCTCACACCACTCACACATACATACTCACACACAGATAGAAGGGATAGAAAAAGTATTTGAAAAGGGCACTTCACACTTCCTTGCTGTAATTCCAGTAGTCAGAACAGATAATAAAGCGCACATAGGCTCTGAGTTCTGTTCATAACCATTCGTAACATAAAATTGCGCTCACTGCTTTCTTAAAAGTAAGTTGCATGTCAGCTATAAAATACTTAATAAACAGAATTTTTGTTTATAGCTAAAGAATCCTCTAATCTGAGGTGAATTTAAAAAAAAGCATTAAAAAACACTCAAAAAACCTGTGGCACAGATGCTTTCTTGAAACTGTTGTAAAATATCCTTCCAACCGCTTCTCAGGCAGTTTTAAACCAAACTTTGGACACCATTTCTGTATATGGTTTTATTTCAGCCTAAAAGTGCATTGAAATGCATACCAGTAACTATTAATAATGACAACTCCTGCAGTACAGGCAAGCAAAATCAGGGGCATAGTACATTTAAGTTTTTAATTATTTTTTTTTAACAATTTTCTCACTGTCGAAAAGCACTCAGGCAAGTACTAAGATGAAGAATGGGAATTCCTTTGTGAAATTAAGAAAATGTGTTGAGCCAGAAACAGCTAATCCCTTAATAGACTTATAGAAAATCGTACAAAGTTTGAACAGCGGTAAAACTGAGATGCTTGAAAGGGACGGGGAGAAGTTGATTTAAGTGAATTAAGCATTAATCCTTCTGCCTTCATAGTAAATGATTTTGGTGTAAATTAAAAAGAACATATCCAATGAAGATTCTAAAAAGGGCTTTTTTAATTGATTTTCTCTGTGAATCATTTTTTTTATGTTTGTATAATTTACTCTCAGGCAAATACAACAATATATCTGGCAGCTGCAACTTTGAACACCTTGAAGGATGCGGTAACTTTATCTGTGATTTGACACAAGATCAAAATGACCAGTTTGACTGGACCATAAGAAGGAAGAGTGGTGGTATTAATTCAGACCACACACCAGGTAAGCAAACCATACATTAAGGCATTAGGGGTTAATGCAGAACGGCTGGTCAGATAAGCCAGAGGTCAGGTCACAGAGCAGGTAGTCAGACAAGCCAGGTGTGTTACACAGGTAGAGCAGTGCAGTATCCGAATCACTAAGACAGCTGCCGATGGGTTTAGTTCATGCTCGGAAACTCACATTAATTTCAATGGGTGCGATTTTCTGCCACTGATTAGCTGCTTCAACCAGTCAAGGGAAACATGTACCTCAGGTAAGTGATTTTACTTGAGTGGGCTGTGAGGAGCAATAAACTGTCCCTTTAATAAAACACAAGCCTTTTTGTCTTTCATGTACACGAAAAAGAAGAAATAGAGCCGGTGGAGACTATACTCTGTAATACTATTCTTTTTATTGCTTGGTGTTTTTCTTTTTATGAATGTTTTCCAAACACACCTCTGGCTTTTAAGCAATATTATGGCACATGTCCTGCGGTCCATTAAGATGATTCCATTTACATTTTGAGAAGCATTATAGATAAAATGTATACTTTACAAATCATTTAGAAATAACTGAGTTAGATAGTATTCCAATGCAGTGTAGTATTTTATGGTATTGAAAAAAAATGCTTTAGTTTTCAACAAAAGATGAAAAAGAAGCAATTGTCTGCTACCACAATGGAGAAGTCAATGTGGCCATTTTATAATGCTAATTGTAAATTGTCCATCAAAGGATTACCTCACTTTCAAGTATGGAGCTTTAAAAATACAAAAGAAGGTTGAAATGATTTTAAGTGATGAAACTGAATGGATTGATATTTGCAATTTCTAACATAATAATTCCAAATGGTACCTAAAAGAATGTTTTAATAATTTCCTAGATAAAGGGCTTGAAGCTTGCTATAAGCTGCTCCATTCATTGTTCCTCTCCTTCAGTGACATTAGAAAGGTTCTAGTTTATATTAAAACCCTACAAAAGAGAACAAGTTCTTCTATTCTTTAGGATTCCATTCTGTTTTAATGAACTAAACCTGAAGCATATCACTTTGTCTCCAATGCTTTTACATTCTACTAACTGTAGCCACACCATGTGAGAAATGGCTTAGGGAATTCTAAGTATGAAGGCACTACATAAACTGCTAGAATAAACAAAGGACTTCAGGAAGGAGTGAGATAATTTATTTTGTTATTTGTACAATGACACAGAATTTACCATGGAAGCTAGATGAAGCAGATGCCTCTGGACTTGATTGACCTGCTAAGACACAAGACTATTTCAGTGGTAGACGTCCCTCAGCCGAGTCCGCTGTGCCTGTTCCTGTTCTGTGTTTGTTGCAATTAGTTCATGATGCAGCAAAGTTTTTTATGCTAGAGAAACTGATGTCTTTACCAGTGCTCTCACTTGATCCTACCTTGTATGAAGGACCTTTGGGTCCACTGAGTTGTTAGTTGAGTTAAGGGTTGACTGTGCTGTCACATGCTCTAATTCCATTCACTAATATACAAGTTGCTTGTACCAGTTACTTATTTGCGTCAGCACTAGTGTGAACCAATTTCATATAAATACATTAAACTCATCCTAAAAATAGTTATTATAAATGATAAAAAATAAAACATAAAAAATGGACCCCAGAGATCTCATCACATGGTAATTGTAGTTAAAAAGTTCCTCTAATGAAATCTCACCGAAAATAGGCTTTATACAGGACCATCCAAGCTTTTCATGTGAACAGCTGGCCCTTGAAAGCCCAATTAATATTCTCCCTTTCCTAGCAGTCCAGGGGGCTCTTTATATGCCTTCTCCTAATTGCAGTTCATGTGCCTAAACTAACATATATACAGTTTATATTTTCTTGTAGGTAAATCATAAGTTAATCATTTTTTTTTTCTAGGTAGCGGAAGACATTTTCTGTATGCCAATTCTTCAATGCAGAAACAAGGAGACACTGCAAGGATATTGACAAGTAACCTTTTCCCCGTTACTCAGGAAGATTGTAGAGTGAGGTTTTGGTATTATATATATGGATCACAACAATCGGGAAAACTGATGGTAAACAAGTATATTTGTTACTTACTGACTATTTCTTATTGCTTTGAAAATCAGGTAGTGACTTAATTTACTGTATTGACAGTTTAGGAATTAAATGATGACAGATGGGAACCAAAAAATTAGAAATACATTAATTCTCACGTGGAAAATAATTTATATTTGTCTGAGTTTTGTTTGTCTCACATAATTTTTTATAACATATGTTTTTGCTGTTCCGTCAACATATTGCATTTGTGCACATATGTAAGTTATATTTATATACTCAACAGATTGCAAAACAGAATTGCTAGTATTTTTGCACCTAAAGTTAATTGTATTAAAGAAAAAATCCATTAGTATGTAAGTTGTTTTGTCAGAGCTTTAAATGTTGCGAATTAAAGATGAGGGCATGTGAGGGAACGCAAGTTTTATAAAAAGTCCCAGAAAGGCTAATTGAAGTGCGATTAAGAAAATGAAACCACCGCCCCTATTACTGTAACAAAAAAATTGTTTATGCTTTGAATATTATTGAAATTAAATGTTATTATTGAAATGAAATTTCCAGATGACTAGTACACATTTAGGGTTCTAAGTCTTCATCACCAGAAACCGTATCTCATTAATCTCAACTATGTCCACAATTGTCATTAACAAGCATTTCAATGTTCTTTATTTATTTTGCTCTGTTTACTCAAACACTCACTGTTTCCCATCACGGTAATGTGTCAAGAGAATGGGAGACAGTGACAAATATGATTGTTCAGACTTTTGCCTTCTGTACTTTTTCAAAGTCATCTACTTTTTATGATTGGTTTGCATGCTGCATGCAACATGTTCTTCAAAGCAAAACTGATTGGTTTTATCATCAGAATGATTTGTTGTCTGGTGGAAACTGTCTATGTCATCAATCACTGAATACATTAACAAGCATTGGTGATAATACTAAACCATCGAACTGGTAATGATTTCAGCGTGCCTACATAAATATTAAAACATATTCATGCTGTTTTGTGTAGGTGTACATAACTACTAGTTATGGACTGAATATTCTGTTGTGGTCGGCGACTAGGAGCACAGAAGGGAGGTGGATGTATGCCAGTGTAATCCTTTCAAGCAGCAGTCCTTTCAGAGTGGCATTTGAAGCACAAGTAGGAGGGGACCCGATTGCAGACATTGCTGTGGATGACATATCATTTACATTACAGTGTTCTTTTGGGGGTGAGTTCTTAATGGTATTGATGATGCATAATCTTAATATTTTCATGGACAATTTGGGCAATTAGTTTTCCTTTAGGGATATGTGATGGGAAACTTCAAACATTTTGGGAAAGTAAATCATCTATGTCTGGGCACACAGGATCTGTGCATGCTCTAAACCTTAAGTATATTGACCGACCATCATTGGTGCTGGACTGCAAACTCAAAAGCATTGAGTCGGCCTGGCCCCTGATAGTGTCAATTGAGCTGGGAGTAGGAGGAAGACGTGGGCAGGAGTGTGGTCAAATGCTGCTCCCTTGCTCAGAGGAAAAAAGAAAAGTTACCCGGAGGCCTGGGGATGCAGTGAAAGACCTGGAGACTCCGGGTTAAACTCGGAGAGTTCCCAGGTATGCTCAAGAGTTGTAATTAGGATCCTCAGTTAGGAAAAAGAAATGGTCTAAAACGTGTGTGTTTACAAAGGAAGACATTCTACCTGAATTCTCCAAAGTAAAATGTGTTGGAAAGTACTGGACTGCCAGTGCACACAAGTAGCAGGAAAAAGCCAGTGTCCGAAAAGGGATTGGACCAAAAACTAATTGTTTTTGGTCCATGTGCACAAGTCTTATTTCCATGTCTAAATTTAATTTTTACACTAAATGAAGCTTGCTGTGAAAAGAGAACCTGGAATAAAAGGCTAAGCCATGTAATTTTTAAATACAAATCAATTGATTTTGCTGTTCTGAAGAAATAATGGGAATTCAAGCAATACATCATCATGTTCGTGCATGCTCCATAGATTTGTTGCAGCATTTATCTTTATTTTGTAAAAAAATAATTGCATACCAAGCTCTGATGCATGCAAGGAAATTATTAATATTACTCTTCAAGTTGCTTTAGCAGTGCAGGTTTTGGGAAAAAAACTAGCAAAACCAATTTTTTTTAAACTTTAGAATAAACAAAAAAGCAATCTGTGTTCAGCTAAGGAGATCCTGAAAGAGGGGGAAAAGGTGAAAGGGCAAAACAACATATGTAATATAAGACAGTGAGCGGTAAATAGGCAGAACAGCTTCCAGCAGAAGAGGGTAATAGAGTGTACTTAAGTCTAAATTAGATAAACATGAAGCTATCCTGAACATAAAACAAGACCGGTTTGTTTACAGGAAGAAATAAGGGGCAGATTACATGGGCTGAATAGTTTTATCTGCTGTTAAATATTATTTTATGTTTCTATTATAAAGTCAACTAAGTTTTAAAATGACAACAGAAATTTCAAATACTTTCAACCACATGTTTAATGAATATCAACAATACATAGGATTAAAAAAATATCTACTTCATAATACATGGTTTTCTTAAACATAGCAGGAATATGTTTTCTTATTTCTTAGGAATTATTATTATTTACTGTAACATAATCAGTTATTGAAATGCCTAAACATACTGATGAAATAATACCATGCCATGTACTTACATTCCTTATTGGTAACCAAATAATAATTTGCTATTTCTGCATAAGCATAGTAGAGATTCAGAAAATATTCATTTTTTTCCCAATGAAAATTGTAGAACAAATGGAAAATACTGTAATAAAAAACGCTGAAACAATTGAGCTGAACAGATAGATTGGTACAGTATGTTATTTCAAGTCACAAGGGACTGCCATAGATGCCGAAAGAAATTCAGCCAACAAAGTATTCAAATATAGTAAAAGTAAAACAGACATCACACTATTGGAGGGAAATCATAATTTTTCATAGAACCAGAAAGATGATAAGTGTAATGGTAGTTGTTCCCCTCAAAAGTGTCAAGGGGGGCGAAAAGATTGTAATACTTGAAGACGTATCTTTCCTACCTGTATTCTGTTCAGCAATTCCTTGGAAATGCATGTTGTAAACATGCCTGGGAGTTTCTGAGGGTAGGTTGCTCGGAGCTCTCTCTTCTGGAGGTGTAGCTTTGTGAAAATATGGCGTTGTCCCAAACAACTTTTAGTGGACTAGAACTGAGAAGGCAGAAAGTGAGAAGGCAAATATGTGTGGGGAGTGAGTTTGGTGAAACATTGCTCCTCTGTCTGGACAAAGAAAAAATTGGCCTGGAGACCCGGCAAATCAGGGCTTCACCTGGAGACCTGGGTCAAACCCAGATAGTTCCAAGGCTTGGTTTTATAGCTTTAGTTTATTTAGTTTAACTTGACTGACCACATACAACTTCAAACAAACTTAAAGATTTACTAAAATGTAAGCTGTTTTCAAGGACATTTAACATTTTATAAGTTTCAGGTGAGGGTATGTAAGTTCAATGAAAGTTTGTATGTCCTGTCCTAAAGTTAAAAAAAATTAACCCCCACAATACACATTTTTTAAAAAGCGCTCAAAATGGGACTCTCTAGAAAAATATAAACCGACTGGGTACCTACTACTTACCCTTTTTTCCCACCTCATGAGCAGTGGAGCAGATGATTCAAATGAACTACAATGTTTGATCGTTTGATTTCTATGTTAATACGACTTGTTATTAGGAATTGGAATTGTTTATTAGGAGAGAGAGTTTTAGGAGAGATATTTTTAATTTTCTTTTATGATTGTTTTAACAGTTTGTTTTGCCATGCACAATGCCTATGAGGGTGATTTATAAGATACATATTTATATGTACTTTTTCTTTCATTAATCACTAAACATAACATGAACACAGCTTACTAAATATATAAAAAACATTTTATCACTTCTGTCCAAACTCTTGCTGAATACTAAACATTCTAATAACAACATATTTTGTAGGATTCAGAACTCTCGCTCAGGTTTATTTAATGTAATTTGGGTAATGTTAGCATATACTGATGCAAAATGAATTGCACAAATAAGCCAGTGTTGACGGTTGACTGACTAATAAACAAATATGAGTCTTTTTGAGGATTTGCAACTTACATTCAATTTCTGGCATTATTTAAATTCAATTTGTTGGAATACCAAAGGCAAATGTATGAATAATGTACTTCATTTGTGAACTCAGCTGAAAGATAGTAGTAGAAGACACTGCATGTCAAAAGAGGCAAAAGGCAATTATAAAACCAATTAGATTCCCATGTATTTAACTGTCGGTTTTATGTAATTTATGCAATGTAAACTGGACCATTGACAAAAAATTTAAAGTGAGGTTTAAATTGTCTGCTGACTCAATTTCCTGATACACCATTCTAATTTTATAGTAATTGTGTGTATGATTGGAAATAATATCCAAAAGACAAATCAGCAAACATGCAATCTAAAAAAGTTCAAAAAACTCTCCAAGGTTATGATGACCTCTTACTGTACCTAACAGCACAATATCATTGTTATATGCAAGTATGTATATATATGTGTATATACTTTTTTTTGCAAAATGACTTGCTTTTGACATATTTATAAAAGCTTCACATGTTTTAATTTCTATATTCTAATCCTATTCCAATGGAGGCACCCTTGTTTCTACATCCATGATTATTCAGTAATGCTGTAATGAGCAGGTTACTGGGATTTGTTTTAAAGCTGTTGGTTAACTTTTCTGTTGCTGATATTTTTCATAACCTGTTACTGGATACATGTTGGAACTAAAAGCCCCTTCAACTTAACTAATGCGACTCACCTTAAGTCAAAAGCACTTACTTGTTACAGCTTGGAAAAAACTGAACCATTCATTAACATAATTAAGGTGCTTTCATGTTGATGCTTGTGCTTGGAATTTTTAAAATTTCCGTTGTAACAAATATACACTATGCGGCATGGATGCCAAGTTGAGCAGGGGTGTGTAAGTATTCTCATCTTTTGGCTAAAGGATAAATGGCATGTTTAGTCACTATAATACACTGTTAATTTGAAACATGTCGAGTTCTGTTGTGAAGTTGGCAGTCATGGACATTTTGTCCATGACTTGACTGCCAAATTGAGCACACATTGCCTTTAGTGAATAAACCCAGACTCAGAGTTTGCTAAAGCAGAGAGAAAGCATGTTAATGGCACATTTACAGGATGGATTACTTATCTCATTGTCACAAAATGTTATGCCTTTTTCTTAACTCTACTGTAAACTTTTGAAAGAGCCCTATCCAACAAAAGAAACAGATTGTAGCTGCAGTCCTAAGAAATTTTACTCCAGGGCCAGACTGGGAATGACTAGATGACTCGGAACTTTAAGGCCAGCTGCACTTTAAAGCATGTTACATTTTAATGCAGTCATGCATATCCTGCCATCAGCTGAACACCACTGGATCTGCTGCTGGAGTGTCAGTATGAGTAATCATGTGACTGTACCGGTCATCGACTCAAAGGGCATTTGCCTAATGTGCCAGATGGCCGGTCTGGGCCTGTTTGAATCCCATAGGTTAAGCATATCTATCTATCTATCTATCTATCTATCTATCTATCTATCTATCTATCTATCTTTCTAATAGACTAATAATGATTTCATTTAAAATGCCAGATAAATATCAAACCATATGGCATAAAATGTATTCACACAAATCAAAATAAATGCATTCCTCCTACTTATCACTTTAATTATGCTTCTGTCTAGTACAGCATGATAGGCAGAATTATCCAGATGGAGCACACTAAAAGTGATTTGGTTGCTTTGTTTGATTTAACAAATATTCTTATGCTTAATGTTAATACAACTTGACTTTAAAAAAAAATGTTGTGTAACAAAACATATTTGTTTATTCATTCCAGGATCAATAACACCGCAGCCTACATGTCTGTCTAACCTGTTTACCTGTGTCTATGAAAAGGAATGTGTTCCTCTGTCTGCAAAATGTAATGGAATAGAAGACTGCATGGACGGAAGCGATGAAATCAATTGCCCCACTCTGGTTCCTAGCACGGAAACTTCAACGAAATGCATGGAAACAGAAATTCAGTGTGGTGATAAAACCTGCATCCCGTCTGTGATGTGGTGTGATGGAGTGCCAGACTGCCTGTTGGGAGAAGATGAAGATAAATGCAGTAAGAGTCATATCAGCTCTCAAAATGCTGATCTGTTTGGTGCAGGCATGAAGCAGTCACAGTGATGTTGAATTCCCGTTGTACAAATCAGATAATACAGCATAGCCAGAGTCGTTTCCTATGCTCAGAAACACAATATATATTGAGTTATATTTTAAAAAAAAAGATGTTTTTGCCTTTTCCTAAATGTAAAATGAACCTTTCACATGTACCAACCAATGGTGACACATTTTTAAAGGCTCTGGGGGCAGGAGCAGCATTTTCATACATGTTTCTTCAATTAATATGAAACTTGATTAGCGTATTAGACAGTATTATAAAATATATAGAAAAAAAGATTTCCCTAGCAAAACACAAGAGATCACAGAAGCTGCTGCATTCTCTATCGACTTGCATGCAAATGCTATTTAGTGGTTAGACTGCCCATTTCCCCAGTTCACATGAAAATCCATCAAATGCAAGTGCCCGTAATTTAATGTAAAAACCTTAGGTCATCATGGCGTTACAGTGAGATTAAATGTTCCACCCACAATCATGCCTCAGCACCAGTGGCATCTTCTGGCCAAGCCTGAGTAGGCCTATGCCCATGACAGCAGGTCCACGGGGCCACAGCCCCTCTGCTGCATAACAGAAGCCTGATGCCCAGTTAGGCCATCAGGGTCACTGTAGCTCCTCTGCTCACTTGGCCAGTAAAAGAGAGATCAGTGATCTCCCCAACCAGCCCATAAACACTATGGGGAACTGTGTCTTATAGGCAATACCTGTACAATTCACTTCTACTGAGCGCTGTTCATCTTTAAAAGCCGGAATACCGGAATAAGACATATTCTAATGCTCAGCAGTAAGTATGGCACTGTACAGCTGTGGGTGCTGCCTCGGTCAGCGCCAAGGGTAAATATAACGCTGCCCAGCACATCAACACAATGTTCAGTTGTTGTAAAAGCAGATAGTTTACACTGAGCCTTTTTCTTTATTAACAGATATGAACTTTCCTGCATTGCAGAGTCCAAAAAATGTTATTGTAAGAATTTCATTTATTTTTAAATAGGTGCAGAGTTCCAAATGCTGGTCTCACTTTGGAGATCAAAACACTTTTATGATAAAATCATCTTTCTAGTTGAGGGCATGTTTGAAAAAAGAGTTTTCTTCGATTAAATACATGCACTGAAAGGCTGGCAAAAGACAAAAAAATTTAACAAAACCAGTTACTGTGAGACCTTCCAAAAATTGCAATATACTTTAACAAATATTTATTTGATCCAAGTCTATTTTACTCTGCTGGCTTCTTTCAATATTTTTTTTAATTTATATTTCTGAAGTTACAGTGTGATTTATATTATTCAACTCCACTATAAGCCCATCAAAAAGTCAGCGGCTAAATATTTATGGTCAAAAATAATTTTAGTAGTATAGCCAGAAAAATATTAAAAACATTTTAAGTTATATGTTTCCAAGGAGTATTATGATATAAATGTTGCAGAGAGCTACACTTTTTCGCAACATTTAAAAAAGCATACCTTGTCTTATTCCCTTATGTAAGTGGCAATATATGAATAGTGTGTCCTAGAAAAATGGTCAATATGAAAACATTGGCGTAATCTAGGCCCCTGCATTGCCAGGGGTTTCCCTGTACAGTTGGGGCTACTAATGCTAGGGCCTCCAAAACCCTTCCTTCTGAGACAGCCATACAACTAGTCTGGCAGGCCTCAGATCCAACATGCTGACTGAATCTGAACCCTGGGAAATGATGTGATTTCCCGGCCCTCACTGGCACTCGTAGGCAGTGTGTGGGGACCATGAGAGAGCAGATGAGCTGTCACCAGCCAGTGGACTACCCCCCTGAGAGTAGAGTGTGTCTTAGTATGTGTGTGTAAGCATGTTACTATGTGTATGTGTGTTTGTGTGCTAGTATGTTTGTGTGTTTAAGTATGTTACTGTGTGTTTGTTAGTATATGTGTGTAAGTATGTAACTGTCTGCTAGTATGTTTGTGTGTGTAAGTATGTTACTGTGTGTTTGTTAGTATGTGTGCATAAGCAGGGCCGGCCCAAGGCAAAATGCCGCCTAGGGCGAATTTTAAAATGCCGCCCCCCCATCTACCCTTCCTCTCCCTCCGTCCCTGCCGCCCCCCCCCCCTTGTACTTACCTTTCAGCAGTCCTGCGGCGAGTCTCCCTGTTCGGTCTCGGTGCCTGCTTGTAATGCTGAGCGCCGGAAATCTACAAGCCGGCACCGAGACCGAACAGGAAGACTCGCCGCAGAGGAGATAGAGAGAGGCGCCGAGCGGTTACTGACAGCTTGGTAAGCGAAAACCACTCGGCGCCCCTTTCTCTCTCTTTCGCTTTTAAAAAAAAAGGGCTTGGGGGCGGCAAAGTGCCGCCCCTTCAAAAGTGCCGCCTGGAGTGGTTGCCCCACTCGGCTCCATTGTCGGGCCGGCCCTGTGCATAAGCATATGGTGTCATGTCCCGGCACCCAGATGTTGGCAGTGTTTGAGGACCACTATGGAGCAGAAGAGATGTCACCAGCCATGGATTACCCCCTTCCTGATCCAACAAAGGTAGGGTGTGTGTGTAAGTATGTTACTGTGTGTGTTAGTATATTACAGTGTGTGTTAGGATGTGGGTGTATTAATATGTGTGTAAGCATGTTAGAATGTTACAGGGTGCCCTGTAATGTTTTGTTATGCCACTGTATGGAAACTGTAGGCTGACAAAATGATGGAAGAGGACAGGAAATAAGTTCCCAAAACTTAGTTATAAAAGAAAGTGAGTGAAATAATAGTTTTGTTCACATTCCACGAGAAAGAGTGAATGCTTTGACACTTGTCAATTGTGTAAAATCATTTAATAAAATCACAGAATCAATAAATGTTGGCAAACTGGCAACGGAAAGGTGGGTCAATAGGTACCCGAAAACATAATAATTGTAGATTTAATCACCCCTTAAACGGTGGTAACAGAACATTATGAATATATATATATATATATATAAAGTAATGAGACTCATTTCATTTTAGGTACTATGGCTTGCCTGGACGGTGCCTTACTATGTATTTCCACTAATACCTGCATTCCTGTAGAACAGCGCTGTGATGGCACATCCGACTGCAGCCCGTTCAATATTGATGAGTCTAGCTGTTCAGGTATCAAATATAAATTAAACAGATGTAATAACTATAATTATCAAAATATTTTATAGTATACTACAGCATTTATGAAATAGAACTAGTGATAATGCACTATTTATCTCCATGTACGGTATATTGTTTATGTTTAAACAAGCCGAAGTTATGAACAATTAATCAAACTTAATCAAATTTATTTGGTTAAAAGAAATGAAAAACTGGAGCTCAGGAGTATTTTCAGATTTTGAATATAAGGATCCGTTACCTGACACCAGTGAATCGAAGCAGGGTGACATATTTTCATTGATGATGAAAACACTATTTATGCTTTTTTTTTCTAAAAATGTGCAAAAAAAATGTTTTTTTTTTAAAACATTGTAGAACGTAAATTATAAACCACATCTAATGTTCTCTTTGCTACAAGCCTATTGTGTTTTCCTTCAGAGTGTCTCTTTTCAGGCTGAATGAATGTGAGTCATTATTTCAGCAGCACATCCAAACACTAAAAAATGTTCTAAAATGAAATAGATGCCTCATTACCTCATATTAACCAAGATCTTAAGAGGATATAGAGCCAACCTATCCCCCAATCCACTATAGAGTGTGGTGGGGTGGTTACAAAACTGTTTTAAAAATTTTATTGAGAGGCCTGGCACCCAATCATACATCACCCTATACTATGCCATACCCAGTGGGATGGTATTTTTATTATTATTATTTATCCTTTCGAGGAGGTCTGATACCCAATCATGTCTCTCCCTCCTTCTATCCCCTATGCTGTGGGACAGAGGAAGTTACGTGCATTCAAACACTCTAAAATTAGACATAAAATATGATGTTGTTCTGTAAGCCGAATAACCGACCCTTTACCCTAGTTAATGTATACTTAAAAAATGCTGCAACATTATAAGATTATAGATATAGTACATGGGGAAGAAGGGAATTTAATTATTGCAGGACATTTTAATTGCATCACAGACATGGACAGATAAAAACATTAAAAACCAAGTAAAAAAGTAAAACAAAAAACTGTCAGGACTCGGGTGATCAGGTCAGGTAGGAGCCCATGCGCAAGGGATACTTGGGGTTCAGTATGTAACCCACGGTGCATGATTATGCAAACAAAGACACCACAAACAGAAATCCAGGTAATGCAGTGTATTTCATGTATATAACAGGACCAGCAAATAAGGGTAATATAGTCTAAGCAAGAAACCGGACATATGGCAAAATAAAATACAGGTAATAAGTCTTTTGGCAGGGAGCCCGCTTGGAAGGGCACGACAGACAGAGAGCCCACTTGGAAGGGCACGACAGACAGCCCACTTGGAAGGGCACGACAGACAGAGAGCCCGCTTGGAAGGGTACAAAAGGCACACAGCCCACTTGGAAGGACACAAACCAGGGAGTCCACTTGGAAGGACACAAAGCAGGGAGTCCACAACAGCAGGGAGTCCACTTGGAAGGACACAATAGCAGGGAGTCCACTTGGAAGGACACAAAGCAGGGAACCAGGAACAGTACAGGTGCAGAGCCACAGCAGGAAGGTCCATAGACTTAAATACAAAGGCCCTGACTGAAGGGCAGGTTCATAAAGGCAGGGTAATCCAGATAACAAGGCCCAGCTGGATGTAGACTAGGGCTCAACCCAGGTAACAAGGCACACCTGAGTTCTGAGTGCTCCAGAGGGCGGAGGGTGGCCACTAGTGGTCGCAGATGTAAACGCCACAGGTATAAAAAAGCCATGGTTCAGGCAGTGAAAAATTGGTTCCCGACAGTACCCCCTCCCCAAGGAGCGGTCACTGAACGCAAACAGACTGAACAAAATCTGTACACCTTTAATAAACTGAGCAGAAGGGTGTACTTAACGTGATTTCTTCTTCTTCTTTTTCGGTAAAGCTTGTTCACAGATCTCCAGGTCTTCCTTTCTGATTATATTGCCATTAGAGGTAATAACACAATCGAAGGAAAGGTTATCTGTGGTGCAATTGTAGGTCAAATTAGGACTGGATGCTGAAGAAGTTGAGGAGAAGCTATGAGTCAGTGCTTTCTCTTTCCATGTACCAGGGGTCACATAGCTGCCCTGTACCCAGGGCACCACTGAGGGCAGTTCATTACGGGAAGCATTGATGGAAGGCCCCTTCTTACCCAGAGATGGAGTAGGGTCATGCATCTTTGTTACCAGTCCAGAGGTGATACTAGGGGCTATGGTAGTCTCTGGTGTATCACACTTTGCTGAGGTAGCAGTGATAGGAGTTGCAATCACAGCTGAACAGAAAGCAATAGGAAGTTCATCCATATGGGAGCAACCCACACTGCCACAGACTGTAGGATCACAGACGCTGCATTCCATCACAGAACAATCATCAGGCTTCAGCTGGACATCCACCGGCGTTTGAGAGGCACCAGGAATCACCAGGGTTGGTATATACTCCATGGGTTCACTATCCTGGGGAATAAAGCTACTTCCCCTTTTAGCAGAGCTCTGTGCTTGTGACGTAGACTGCTCAATCGGTACAGAGGGTTTAGGAGGTTTCAGAGGACATTGGGTGATCCAGTGTCCCTTTTTGCCACAGTAAAAAGCAAGATTCCTCATCACGCCTTTGTTGTAATTCGGTTGTGGTAAGGGGTTCACGTTTCCTAGGAGATTCCTTTTTAATACTGGTAACAGGCTTGTTGGATTTCTCAGGTGATGTAGCAGGTGTAGGTGAATGGTCTTCATGAGAGTGATTGGAGTTGGAGTCCCAGATTTGCATTAATGATTTGCACAGTTCAAGCAAGCATTCTCCTATCACTTTGATGACTGAAAGTAACCCCGCTGACTCCTTGTAATGGCCTTTGTATTCTGTCAGGACTCGGGTGATCAGGTCAGGTAGGAGCCCATGCGCAGGGGATACTTGGGGTTCAGTATGTAACCCACGGTGCATGATTATGCAAACAAAGACACCACAAACAGAAATCCAGGTAATGCAGTGTATTTCATGTATATAACAGGACCAGCAAATAAGGGTAATATAGTCTAAGCAAGTAACCGGACATATGGCAAAATAAAATACAGGTAATAAGTCTTTTGGCAGGGAGCCCGCTTGGAAGGGCACGACAGACAGAGAGCCCGCTTGGAAGGGCACGACAGACAGAGAGCCCGCTTGGAAGGGTACAAAAGGCACACAGCCCGCTTGGAAGGGTACAAAAGGCACACAGCCCACTTGGAAGGACACAAAGCAGGGAGTCTACTTGGAAGGACACAAAGCAGGGAGTCCACTTGGAAGGACACAACAGCAGGGAGTCCACTTGGAAGGACACAACAGCAGGGAGTCCACTTGGAAGGACACAACAGCAGGGAGTCCACTTGGAAGGACACAACAGCAGGGAGTCCACTTGGAAGGACACAACAGCAGGGAGTCCACTTGGAAGGACACAACAGCAGGGAGTCCACTTGGAAGGACACAATAGCAGGGAGTCCACTTGGAAGGACACAATAGCAGGGAGTCCACTTGGAAGGACACAATAGCAGGGAGTCCACTTGGAAGGACACAATAGCAGGGAGTCCACTTGGAAGGACACAAAGCAGGAACAGTACAGATGCAGAGCCACAGCAGGAAGGTCCATAGACTTCAATACAAAGGCCCTGACTGAAGGGCAGGGCAGGTTCATAAAGGCAGGGTAATCCAGATAACAAGGCCCAGCTGGATGTAGACTAGGGCTCAACCCAGGTAACAAGGCACACCTGAGTTCTGAGTGCTCCAGAGGGCGGAGGGTGGCCACTAGTGGTCGCAGATGTAAACGCCACAGGTATAAAAAAGCCATGGTTCAGGCAGTGAAAAATTGGTTCCTGACAAAAACAAAAAAAGTTAAAAAAAAGTAAAACAAAAATCTAACGCTTTAACCAACGCTATTATAGCTGCAAACCTATTAGATATCTGGCGCACATACCATCCTACAGAGAGAGATTACACACACTTCTGCAAAGTACATATTCTTTTTATAGAATTAATATGGTATTAGGGAATGTGACCTCACTTAACTTGATTAAAAAAAAATCCTCACTTGGTCAGACCACAGCTTTGTTTTTTTGTGAAAATCTACAAAAACACCATTCACTACATGGCAATTAGATGAATTTCTTCTTTTTTTTAAAAAAAAAAAATATAGATTACATACAAAAATGATAGAATATTTATTTCAAGGAAATAACTCAACATCCATCTCTTCCTCCACAATTTAGGATTGTTTAGGATCCATAAAAATACTAAATCAATCCAACCCACATTAATATGTTTTAGTAAATTATCTTTAGTGGAAAATGTTGAAATACAGAAAAAGTTGAACATCAGCACTGATAACAAAACGACTGATGTTTTGTAATGATATGGTGACAGATTTTATGGGAGTTCTAAACCAAGATCATTTTTTTCCCCTAAAAATGTGTGTATAAACTAACCTATAATTGATATTTTCTTTAACTATGGATTATTGCAGCGGAATCAATGATGCATATACTTAATATTTAAATACAATAACATTCCTTGTTTTTCTTGTTCAATTACTTTACAGTTTGTCCTGAGGGATATTGCAAAAATGGAGGAAAATGTGTCATAGAACATGATGTCCCTTTATGCAAGTAAGGTTCAAAGTCATCTCTAATATGTATTATATTACTTTTAATGTATAGAAAAAGTTGCAAGTTGATGTTTCTATAAAAACACAGATTTATCTCATTTTAAATAATGGATAATTTTCACAAACATCGTATGTAATAGCCATAAAATGTTCTCTTTATCTCGTATACTGTACAGTTGGTCCTAACGCAGTTATAGAAGCTTCATGAATACTGTTGGTGAACATTAAGGGGCACTCGAGCCCTTATATACACTTGAATGCAGTCTTCCCATTAATTCCAAAGGGAGGCCTTTCCTGCCACTGATTGGCAGCTTAAGCTGCCAATCAGTGACAGGGCATACTCCCATTGATTAATTTAGAAATGCTTTTCTCCCACTGTGCTCACAGAGGGATAGGGTTACTTTAATACGTATTCTTCTCTAGTATGGCTGTCAGGGACATCAGATCGTCCTCTAGCTGCACAATTAATTTAACTTAGTAATAACAAGTAAAATCATCCTCTATAAAATATTCATTTATATTGATATATTTCCAAAGGGTATGCACTTTTTCCTGTACAAAAATGAATGATTTTTAATAATCCTTGTCTCATAATATTGTGTTCTTCTACCTCTTCAATGCAGCCATTAATCATTCTGTAATGGCCTGTCTCAGTTCTATGTGATTGCATGAGCTTGATACTTTATGTCCCAGAAGGAAGTTTTACCAGTTATGCAACTTATCATACTAACTCCCACAAGAATATATTTCACAGGTTTTCTGTAAATAGCAAACATTTGTTCATTCAAGAATCATCCATTCTTACTTGTACTGCATTCTTCTGTCAAGAATGTAATAAAGAAAACATTTTGTGACTATGTTTATAGGATTATACGGGGTTCAAAATTAGATCAATGTTTGCTGGCTGTCCTATTAAAAAATAATTAATGAAAACGCATATACTGTACATATACTGTACATATACGCACAACTTAGGTGTCTTTTATAAAAAAATACAATATACAAATTGGTTATATCGCACATATGAGATGCAACCCTAAATGTGATTGGCTTTTCTGGAATGTCATCTGTAAATTTTGTCCATATTGATCTTAACATTCTGCCATTACTATTTTGAGAAAAAGGTTGCTAAAGTAATGAAAAAAATATTTTAGTATTTTACTTAGAATGTTGAACAGTATTTATTGAGATTCATTGATGCCCACAGTAACCTACCAATTAGGATAGCTGTTTATGGTTAATAACTAATACACATGAAAGCTGATCAGAGAATACATATTTGTTGCCTACATGTGATAATGTTTTACTCAATCACAACTTTTAGAACAAAAGAACAAAATTAACTTACAATAAAGAAATACGTTTATAGTCTTAAAGAGTCAGTTTTAACCTTTTGGGCCCCCCTGACTGACAGAAATCCAGGACTCCTCTGCTCCCCGCCGCTGCTGCCGCCACCGCCGCCTGCCTCAGCGCTGCCCAGAGTGCAGTGTTGGGAGCGTGAGGCGTTTGTCTCTGTGCTCAGCAGTGAAGCGCCGGCACCCGAGACAAACGCCTCACGTTCCCAACACAGGAGTTGACGGTAAGTGACCTACAAAGGGGGGTAGGGAGGGAGTGAGTAGATCGTGAGAAGGGGGTGGTAGGGAGGGAGAGGGTAGATCGTGAGAAGGGGGTAGGGAGGGAGAGGAGAGATCGTGAGAAGGGGGTAGGGAGGGAGAGGAGAGATCGTGAGAAGGGGGTAGGGAGGGAGAGGGGAGATAGTGAGAAAGGGATAGATGGGTTGGGGGGCCCTTAACAGATTCTCGCACCGGGGCCCTGAGGTTTCTAGTTACGCCCCTGGCAACTACTATATTCCATGCACCTTGTTAACCCTTAAACATAGGCATTTTCCATGGCACCATAGACTAAGATTTTATCTCTTAGATATTATAGAACATTGTTTTAAGATAGCACTTAAGTGTCCGCACAACACAAAAGACAACGCAGATCCACCTTCAGCCTGCATACTTTCTGGAACTTCCACCACAATGTCTGTGCCCACTTGGTGCGGCTCAATATTAGGGACTAAAATAACCCTATTAATGTTTAAAATAGTCCAGGTTTCCCCATTTGAAGAATTGAGAAAAATGTGTCATCAGTGCTTTTTATGCCTGTCATATCCAGCGAGTTATTATGACAGCCTCAGCGGTTAACCAGTCTTTGCTTGTGAGACATAATTCTGTACTAAAGAGGAGAAAATAATGTTTCTAGGAAGCAGACATGTCAGTCACCATTGTGTCTGTTATAGAGAAAGATGGAAGAGACACTAGTTGTGTTCTGACAGCTCAGTTGCTGTCGAAGCATAACCGCCATTCAGTTTAACTAGCTGCCAGGTCTGAATGAGCCAGTTTTTGGTATACTGGAAGCCTTCTGTTATAACTTTGTAGACAACTGCTCTTGCACCACACACGTCAATCACACCTTTTTTTGTGGCTGCCTCACTATATAGTGCCAGCATATGACTGTGAGGCAAAAGGGGGCCCATTGCAGCTTCCCCTTGAGTCCACACAACCCTGGAATCACCTCCGTACGGACCTGCTGCTTACCTCCATGTTGCTCACACACAGTGCAAGCACCCGCTAGTGTACCACCCAGGGCAAGCAGAAATGCAGTAGGGTTCCTGGTTCCCCCGGGCCATGAAAGAGAAAGCAGAAATAAGCTGCAGAAGTGTGCAAGTGTCACAAAGAAATGTGCAGCTAAGGTAAGACGGTGCAGGAAGGTGTATGAATAAGTAAGTGTAAATGAATGAATATTTGTGAATGAGCATCTGTAAATGATTAAATGAATGAGTATGTGTGATGGATGTGTGAAACAGGCAGGCGTTTGAGGCAAAAAAAAAGATTTTCTCTTTCTTATTGCCTGCTGATTGGGTTAATCATGGGAGGGATGATTTAATGTGCAGGCATTAAGCATGTATGCATTTTCTGCCACACTCACTTTAACACATGCATTCCCCCCAGGGTCCCTGGTAGCACGAGGCCCCTACCTGCTTACTTGTTTTTCTGTGATTTATATACTGTATAGACTGCACTGCACAACAGGGACATAGTGATGGCAGAGTGAGCTTCTCGCTTTCCATTACACTTGTGCATTCCTGTCGTGCTAGGCTACACCATGACACGCATAGGAACGACCATCAGAGGGCAAGGTGTAGTGGAGTTTTGAGAATTACTTAGGACACAGGATAAGAGAAGGCACCAAATTCGTATTTTGGGCCAAAATTAAAATGGAGTGATGTCTCTTCATTCAGTATGTATGCCCATGGCCATCATGTGTATAGCACCACTGTGCATATGGCCGCTGTAGCAAGATGAAGCCCGCTCAGAAGCAGAATAAGAGTGAGAACCAGCAGAGGCAGCAGGAGGAGAAACTGCCGATATCGTGGGACACTGGATAGAGCTCTCAGCCGACGACGTGGTGGAGGACCTCCCTGTGTGTAGGGATTAGTGTATTATAGAAAGTCTAAATCCTATAAATTGTTATAATTATTTCTTGTAGAGAGGTCAGAGGGTGACAGAATTATTAATAGCTTCTTATGTAGCTGTAGGTTATAAAGTATATACAAGTTAAACAAAAATATATAATAATAAGTGTGATCAGTTCATTTATGGTGATGTTAAATTAGATTCTAGATTGAGCATGTACAAATTTTTAATCCTTTATTTTATTCCTTTTTGCTTTTTCGACTAGGTGCCCACATACATCTGAATTTTTGTTTTTGGTGAGGCTGGGGGCCAAGGATATTTTTGAGTGTCTTTTTGTAATTCGATCGCATCTATAGAACCAACGAAAACTTTCTCTATGTAAAAATCAGGCTACAAAGTTTTAAAGTACATTCCAGGAAAAAATGTTGCAAAACTTTTTTGGAATATGTTTTTTTATTCACACATATTGACACAGAGTTTCATAAAACACTACAATAAGCTCTTCATGGACATTTCAAACTGTCAGTTTTACGTTCACAATTATTGCTTTCCTTAATTTTACCTGCTATATGGCTATATATTAGCCATGGGCAATTAGACAGTGCTATAATTAAATAAACAAAGTTATGAAATTATTTAAAGTAGCCTAAAATGTATTCATTGTACAGTATATTTCTGCTTCAGTCGGTGCTACTGTGTTTCTCTACATTTGGTTTTGATGGCTATCCGAATGGGTTTTATTCCAAGGTATATTAATACTCACACTGATGAATCACCCTGTCTACTTTCAGTCTTTAGAATTCTGGTTCTTCCCCTGTTGAAACAAACATAACATAAACGCATACTAGAAATATTTTTCTAGGGTGGGTGGATTGGATTTTATTTCAGTATTATGATCAAGATCTGGATTTGTGATTAGGATTAACCCAAACCACATCTGGATGGCAGGGAGTACAATGATTTCCAGGCTTTTCAAGCTCTTCTCAAAGTAGTTAATGGGAAAAAATGATACTCTCATGGAATTCTACTAAACTGCCTCCCGGTTACTAAAATATGTTTCTGAAGTGAAAATTGTATCTGCTTACCCTTTTTTTTAATAAATAGGCAAAACAAAATTATAATGATGCTTCGATTCCATGATTAAATTAGGCAGTGTCTCATTCTTTTACAATACGACCACAAAATAAGAACACGTACTGTAACATTTAGAAGACAAAGGCAATAACTGTTTATTAAAGCACCACAAATGTGGTTTGTCTGCAGCCACCACAAAACCCATGCTCAATCTGTGGTTCCTGATTTGCATTGAAATAATCACCCTCAATATATTATCTGTCTGTTAAAGTCAGGTTTTGGCATCAATCTCTAGATAGGAGGCATTTCTTCAAACCACCAGCAAACCATGTCAGCAAACAGTTTGACTTCCTTTTTTCTGTGTGGGTGACCAGAGTAACGGAAAGTCTGTTTTTATTGAAACCTCATGCATGCTAGTCCTGAAGAATCCATTTGTATTCCAGTAAGTTTGCATGATGTGATGCACTAAAGGCTGGAACTATAGGCACAGTTGTTCAGTTGATTTCCCATACTGGAAATGTATTCAGGACTTTTTTAATTTTCTATTTTACTCCCTTTCTATTTTTTATTATATGGCAACACATTCTAGTTGATGATCGGAATTTTTTTTTTTGGGGGGTGGAACATCTTGTTTTTTTTCCTGGAGCACAAAATTATTCCTGCTTATAGAAACACGGAGATAAGGAGAAGAAGATAAGGTTACACAGTGATTATAGGTTATAGATAATTGAAATAAACCCAAGGAAAAACATTGTAAAAGAGAAATGTTCTACTTAAAAGAAAACTGAAAATTAGACAGAGCTAAAAAAATAAATATATTTTAAAATATTTGAAAGAGCTGAAAATGTTATTTTCGTTGTTTAAATCAAACGACTTATGCTATTCGTTATTGATACATACAACTTTTGCATTTCAGAGAACACTGCAATAAGCTCTTCAGGGATCTTTCAAAATATCTGTTTTATGGGCATTGTTTCCCTAATCTTATGTACTGTATGGTTACACATTGGTCAACTACTGCTATGATAATATAAACCAAGTTATTGTTTAAAGTAGCCTAAAATTTTAACATTATGCAATATATTCTTGGTTTTGGTTTAATGGCTGCTACTGTGTTCGCTACATCTTGTTTTGATGGCTACCTGAATGTGTTTTTTAAATAGTAATTATTATATTAAAATATGAAATAACAATATATATAAATATATATATATATATATATATAAAGCCTTCTCCTTACCCACTGCCCTCCCACTCTACACCCAGTAAAGACCATATAAGGCTAGCCATGCCCCCAGATGCATTTAGCCCTGCCCTATACATGACTAGCCCCACCCCTTCACAAAGCCACTTTGTGCATAATATATATTATAATATCTAAGCCGAATATGCGGCTGAGAGTGGCACGTGTTTCAGTTTGGTTGAGAGAGGTCTGTGTGAATGATGAAATGTGAATGGTGAATGATGAATGTTATCCCTGTGTGTGAATGATGAGACCTGAAGCGTGTTTTGAATGTCTGTGACGGTAGTTTTAGTGTTTGCAAGTGGCAGCAGATTTAGGATGTGAAAGAGTTTGATGGGGTTTGTAGAGGATTCCATACTAAAAACTAAGTACTGGGCAAGTGAGTTTGTCCCCATGACTAGTAAATCTAAAGGATATTTTTCAATGCCTGTTTAAGGCCATAATGTTTTGCCATTTATTCCTATGAAAACATACATATTCATCATTACCGTGTTTAAAAAATAAATAACCGAACATGACAAGATTTAATAGATTGTATCATCATTATTTGCTTCTCAGGAGACTTGGAAATATTAGACAGTTCACTAGACAGTGTAAGTACAAAAATCGTGATTGAAGTGGACTGTTTAAATTTCTTGTACATTTAATTAGCTATTTCAGATATTTTAATTAAGTGGATCTGCACCTGTTCAAATTTTATCATTTGGTTTACAGGGTTCTTTTTGTAAATCAAACTATCATTGGATACGTCAGAGATAATGCATAGTCGGCATAATGCTGTACACTGATAATGATACGATGCATGAAAGTATCACGAGTACATATTACGCATAATGCTGTATATTGATAAGTAAGTTTATACAGACAGCCATAATAGATAGTTCTATTGCAGACACAATTATGATACAGCTAATTTTTTAATTTTAATTTTTAAATATGTATACATGAGATGCTTTACTTTTTCGTGACTGCCACGTCCAAGTCTTTTTTTTTTTTAATCAGATAATTTATCTGCCATCACTTTGCTCTTCCATCTGGCCATTTGTCTTCTGTTCTAGATGCTGCAAAAAAGCCATTAATAAAGTACCTAATGAAGGTTCATTGGCAAAACTACACATTAAATTTTACTAAGTTTTACTAAAAATAAATTACATACTCATGATCGCGGCATTGGTTGTGCCCCCGCCTTTAACAGTATATGTTCTAGAAGAAGTTAGGATGTATGATTTAATGTTGTCTCCTGTGGGAAAAAGATGGATTTTTGATTCTCTCAAAATGACAAAATGATTTATAATCTCTCCAAGCTACATTTTAATACACAAGTTGCGGTTGCTGCAGGCTTACAAGAAAAACCCAAATGCAAATGAAATGTGTGTGTGTGTGTGTATATATATATATATATATATATATATACTGGATAGCCATATGTCTCTTACTTAATTTTCATGAAAGTATTTGTTTCTTTGGAGCTATGATACGGTCAGGTAGTATTTACCAAGGGGCTCATGTGAATGTATTTTCTAAACTCCAGAGGTGAATTTTATTCATACAAACTGTTTCAGTGCAAATGGCGCAGCATTGTGTAAATGATGATTTATCACCTACAGCATCTGCAATTACACCAAGTAATTAGTCTGCTTGTGCCGATAGGACAGGCATACTCTGCCAGCAAAATGTAGACAAATCTCCTTGTTTTAGTTCAGTAACCCAACCATTTGTCAACATGTACTTCCTGACGTAAGTGTAAAACTATTATTTAGTAGTGCAAAAGAGAGCTAGCATGTCTTCCAAGCAATCATACTACATGTCCTACAAAACCCATTCATCATTATAATCTTGGCAGGAAAGACCCAGCACATGGTTTGTGTTTACAGTCAGACAAGGACAGTCATCTAGGTAATGAGCCAGCTTTAATTTAATTAGCACAATTAGATAGATCAATTCACATGCATAAAGGAGCACTGAATGGCCAACATTCTCCTGGTTAGGTTATTGCTCGATACATATTTCATTAATAGATCATACAGGCC
Source organism: Sceloporus occidentalis (assembly GCA_023333645.1). Lineage (NCBI taxonomy): Eukaryota > Metazoa > Chordata > Lepidosauria > Squamata > Phrynosomatidae > Sceloporus > Sceloporus occidentalis. The sequence goes on along the minus strand of JALMGF010000063.1, from coordinate 5,588,057 downwards.
CCATGCCTATTGCCTAATTACCTCTTATTAATGAAGGAAGCAGTGAACATTACAGTGTGTTATACGCTTCCCCTAAAATGTCAAAACATAAGTATAGTAGAATCTATGATATTTTTTACAAAAGGAACGAAGAGGAAATTATCTAGTTATAGCATTTTTTCAGGTTTTTATGGTTCTTGTCAGTCTTTATTTTCTTTTCTAATCATTTTCCTGATTACTCTTTTACTCTCTTACCTGTTTACTTTTAGGTCTTTCTTGCCATTCGATGTCTCTCTCTTTTCCCCTTATTCAGTATATCTCTCCTATATACCTTTCTTCACCTTTTATCCTTTGTCCTGTGGTGGTCTGTTCTTCCTTCATCTGACTTTAGTAGCCTTTTTCTCATACCCCACCAACCATATTTCTCTCATATTCTAGTATGGACGATAAATAAATAAAATAAAGTGTCAGGACTCGGGTGATCAGGTCAGGTAAGAGCCCATGCGCAGGGGATACTTGGGGTTCAGTATGTAACCCACGGTGCATGATTATGCAAACAAAGACACCACAAACATAAATCCAGGTAATGCAGTGTATTTCATGTATATAACAGGACCAGCAAATAAGGGTAATATAGTCTAAGCAAGTAACCGGACGTATGGCAAAATAAATACCGGTAATAAGTCTTTTGGCAGGGAGCCCGTTTGGAAGGGCGCGACAGACAGAGAGCCCGCTTGGAAGTGCACGACAGACAGAGAGCCCGCTTAGAAGGGCACGACAGACAGAGAGCCCGCTTGGAAGGGCACGACAGACAGAGAGCCCGCTTGGAAGGGCACGACAGACAGAGAGCCCGCTTGGAAGGGCATGACAGACAGAGAGCCCGCTTGGAAGGGCACGAAAGGCACACAGCCCGCTTGGAAGGGTACGAAAGGCACACAGCCCGCTTGGAAGGGTACGAAAGGCACACAGCCCGCTTGGAAGGCACGAAAGGCACACAGCCCGCTTGGAAGGGTACAAAAGGCACACAGCCCGCTTGGAAGGACACAAAGCAGGGAGTCCACTTGGAAGGACACAAAGCAGGGAGTCCACTTGGAAGGACACAAAGCAGGGAGTCCACTTGGAAGGACACAAAGCAGGGAGTCCACTTGGAAGGACACAATAGCAGGGAGTCCACTTGGAAGGACACAAAGCAGGGAACCAGGAACAGTACAGGTGCAGAGCCACAGCAGGAAGGTCCATAGACTTCAATACAAAGGCCCTGACTGAAGGGCAGGGCAGGTTCATAAAGGCAGGGTAATCCAGATAACAAGGCCCAGCTGGATGTATGGACTAGGGCTCAACCCAGGTAACAAGGCACACCTGATCGCAGATGTAAATGCCACAGGTATAAAAAAGCCATGGTTCAGGCAGTGAAAAATTGGTTCCTGACATAAAGTAAGCATTTCTATACTGGAGGGATGAGAGGTCTGTGTAGTACTGGCACAAAAATGGCTGCTTCCCAGGGCGGTCTAGGGCTGTCTGGGATTAGTCATTTCATATGCACAACTTCACTAACCCCTTCACAAATCCAGTTCCCCAAAATAGGGAGAGCTTGGTAGCCTCACCTGGGAAGTTTCCAGGCATGTCCATCTGATTATCCTTCTTCTTTCTCTGTCAACACACAGTGAATGGCATGAGTTGTATCTGTCAAATTCAACCCAGCTGTAGCTAAAACCCTGAACTCCATCAACATATTGTGATAATCAACATTTTAATAGATAAAGCCTTTGGGAGTGCTGGGAAAAATTTTGTCTTTGGGTAGCACAACTCAACTCATCGCCTATAAAAAAAATTACTAGAATAACCCTAAATATTTTGATGATATTACAAAATACTATTTTAATTGTTTTAGCTTCTCCACTGAGCATTACTACATAACAATGCCATCCAAACACGTTTACTTCATTTTACTATAGTTTACTTAATTTTCTGGAAAAAGATTGTGATTGACAACTGCAAATAAATGTTTAATTATTGGCAGTGTTCAATCCTAAAGAGAAAAGTAAATCTTATTTGTGGTCACAGCTGTTATGCAAATCATATCTGTGCCAGCATAGTTTAAAGTCTGTAATTTGAATAACTATATAGTTTCTGTATTAATTGGATATTAATTAGCCTGTTGGAATTTGTATGTGGTAATTGTGGAGTGTAGAGAAAAATATACCAGATTGCCTAGAAAATATGTCAAAAGAGTACGTGTTATGTCACATATGACATAAAAGCAAAAGACACTGGAAACAATACCTTGTGTTATTTACATTATTATTAGATGTTCTTAGGTTACTCAGCTTTACATTAAATACAGCTCTGATTTGACACCGTTTACCAAAGGCATAGCCAGGTAGTTTCATACTAAATCATCCTTCATCATCCTTTATTTTTTTGTGATCCCTCAGGGAAGAAGGGACAATGGGATCTTAATGGTCAGACCAAGGAGAACATTTTAACACCTCCTGGAATCTACCTACATTGCTTTAAGAAACTGCACATAAACCTTTATTACCAGAGGTTACATAGTTACATAGTTATATAAGTATAATAATAATTAAAAGACATGCGTCCATCAAGTTCAGCCTTTCCTATATCTGTTAATTTTTTGCTGTTGATCCAAAAGAAGGCAAAAAACCCCAGTTGGCTCTTTCCAATTTTGCACTAACAAGGGACCCCAAAATGGCAGTCAGATTTCTCCTTGGATGAATTAGCTGTTTCCCCATAATTAAAGATTATTAAAGTCCTCTAAAATTTTAATAGGTACATGATAAGGACCCAGTTAGCTCACCCAGTCTATTTCAGGCAAGCTTGAAACTTTATATACATTGTGCAGCAAAATCCCTAGCAATGTATAAAATGTTACACTTACTCAAACATTGCCAGCACCATTTCTTGGTCTTTTCCAATATGGCTGTCTAGGCACTGCTCATGCATGCTCACCCAGCCGTTGTGCACACAGCATTCTATGACGTGGTACAGAGAATTGTGGATCCATGCCCATCCCCCACCTATTGGCCATGTGTGTCATTTTTATCACTATGCCCTCAAACCTGATGGCACAAAAATAATACAAAATATTTTAAATTGATTTACATCTTTGTAGGAGAAAAGATACAATGTACAAAGTAGTACATATCCAGCAACATTTAAATAAGTTTTTCCAATCAAATAAAAGTAAAATTTGGGCTGGATGGAACCAATTTAATTATTCTATTCCTTAGGGGGGAATATTCCTTATGTTTAATCCTATTATAATAATGATACGAAGCTAGGTACCCCAAGAGCTCCAAGGTCTCATATGGATAGTTATATAGGACATTGTGTTTTTTGGTTTTTTTATGTCGAAGGTAAATGATACGAACCTGTTAAATTAGTGCTTGAAGATATGTCTCTTTAAAATAACTTTATTAAGTATATTATCGGCCGTATATAGATTGTGTATCAAATGTCTTCTTGTCCTTTGTATGTTTTAGAGAGATTATGATTGTTTGTTAAGTTTTTATGTTTTATAAAAGAAGAAAAATTTAATAAAGAATAATTTGAAAAAAACAAAAAAAAAACATTTAAATACGTTTTTTTTAAAAAGACTAAAGTCTATCAAAATATTTTTTTTACATTTTTGTTTATTTTCAGATGTCCAAAAAAATGGAAAGGAAACCGCTGCCACCTAAGTTCTACTCAGTCTCCTCCTTTAATAACAGAAGATAATGTGAATGGTAAAGAGAATCCTCACTATATGGAAAATCTTCAAAAGTGTATTCCTCTGTGTAACAATGTGCTTTCGTAATGTCTTAACAGGCGTATGGGTTGGTCTAGGCGCTGGACTAGTTTGTTTCATAACTGTACTCACAGTTGCAATCATATGCATCTTCTATAAAAGGTGAGACATTTTTTTTGCCGTCAATAAACACACACAAAAAGAGAGAACAAAACCCACATTTATAATAATTTATATGTAAGAAAAATGAAAAAGAAAATTGACCTATATTGTATGGGTTTTTACTTTGGAATGTCCTTATTTATGTATAGAAGCCTTTTATTTAACAGCGGCATAAATAGATAAAGTAAAAAAATGAAGGAATTTTAACCCAGTAACTAGCTATTGTTTTCCAATATCATTCATCTTTATAAAATCAGAAAAAAATAAAGGAAAAAAAAAAGAGGAAAATGAAAGATCGTCTTTAAGTGATCTTAAAGTTTCATCATTTTATCAGATTTGAATATACATTATTCACTTACAAATAAAGTAAACATCTTCTCAAATATAGAGTATTGTGGATAGGAACAGATTTATTTTCAGGGATCAGTGCTGACACTTTGTTACTCCCCCTAAATATGACTGTAAACTAGGGTTTGCTAGCATATACTTTCCTTAACTGACCCTTATTCTTTGCAATTTGAACAGTGTTTAACTGAAAAGTGGTTCTCAGTTACACACGTTATTGTTAAATGCCTTGAATAAAACATTATATTATATGACATACTATGAAATATGTTTTGCTAAATTATGTTATTAAAACAGTGTTGTAAAAATCACTTACAAATTCCAATAATGGACTGGATTTAAAAGTGAAAAAGAATCATTTCAGTGGGGGGGGGGAGCTTAATTTGAGAATAAGGCTTGAGGGAGAATGGAAAGAGTTTTCTACAAATGGAAAATTCCCTCATTGTGTTAGAATTCTTTGTAAGTGAAAATGCTTCCCAAATGGCAAATAAAACATTGTGGAACCAGATTACTGTGTGGAAAATCCCACCCAAACAAAGCAGAGGCTGTGTATGATAAAGCCAACTGGAAATGGGAATCAGCATAGCTGCCATGGTGATATAGGGGTACAAACGGTTAAATTGTGTTGCTGGTTCCTTATTTTATCAATGATCATAACGCAGGGATAAAAACTTCAGTGTAATAGTAATATCATTTTACTATATGTGTGTGTGTTTCTAATTTTGCTTGCACAATACATACTGTATACTTGTCATTAGTTCACTAGCTGTCAATGTTTCCTTATCACGTACTTTCCTTATGTCATTAGCATATAAATACATTTATCATGGATGTTCCGGTATTTGCCTAACAAGCCAAGGCTTTACTTGCTCAGAAGAAAAAAACTAAACTAAAGATGAACCTGAATTCAGAATTTGCACCAGATACACTTTTTATACTTTGTTGTTTGGCCTTTTAACGCAAAATGAATTCACATAAATTTTACCCGCTAAGGATGCCACTTGTCATTAGTTCACTGGCTGTCAATGTTTCTTTATTACGTACTTTCCCTATGTTAATTTGCTGTAAAGGGTCATTTTTCTTATTAATGACCCACATTCATCCTTGTCAGTGTTTTTTTTTTATCTTTATCAATCTCTTGTCTCTTAGGAAAGCAATGCTTTATTTTATTGTTGTATTTATTGTAATTCCTAGAAGAAGATGTTTTAAATAACATAGAATGCTAAATTCTTAATTGTCAGTAGAATCACAGCCATAGCCCAATAGTGATAATATTTTTTTTTTCATGAATTTGACTATTTTATATGAATCTTGTGTATAAAATAAAACACAGGTTTACAGAAATTGCAGGTAAACCACTAGCCTGCAGTCTTCACTGCTTGCAATTATAATAGTCTTACATATTCTAAAAGTTATTATCCATACTGCACTTCTAGTCACTGAACAAAAATAACATTATCATTCAGATTATCAAAACATCATAGGAGTGTTTATTTCATCGGGAATGTGCCATATTTTATACACTCATACCTGGGAACTTCTCAGAGTAGGCCACCCCATAAGAATAGGTCTAGCCCCAGACAGTGGTTGGGGAGTGGGAGAGACGTGGGCAAGAAGTAAGTTCAAAGTGAATGTAGTCAAGTGCCTCTCCCCTGCCCAGAGAAAGAAGAAAATGATCTGGAGACCCAGGGAACCAGGGCTTTACCTGGAGGCTCTGGGTCAAACCTATAGAGTTCCCAGGTATGCATATGCTATGAAATTAAATTACACAATATGTTTCTCGTATTCAAAGAGAGATCTCATACTGGATGTTTTGAAACGCCAAGATGTTTTCTTATCTCTTTTTGACAACCACAAAATACCTAAGAAATGGTAGAGGCTCATACAGTGAGGTAGTTTAAAACATGCATGGGATAGGAATAAATCTATCCTGAATCAAAGATGAGACCAAGGACTAATTAAGCTTTGAGTCTTTATATCAGGGAACATGAATAAACTGTATGGACTGGCTATGGCATCAAATTCTGTTTCTATGTTAAGATACTGTATGATAAAAGTGCTGAATGAACAAGGTAGTAGATAGATAACTACACTGAAGGAACATTTTATTTGTATATACAGAAACTTTGTTTTGTTCTCTACAAGTTTTATCTTCTCGCAGAGAGATCATATGCTTATAATCCTGTCTAAAGTACTGATAGAAATCTGACTACCACACCACGGAATTTAAGACACATGCTTTTTGAAATCCGACCCTGATTTAATTAAACTTATCTTTATTAAATACCTACTATGCCTACGCAATGAAGTATCTTAAAACTAGTTATATTTCTTCTTGTATTGTAACAAATGTTTCAGTTTTGAATGGTTAACAGATTGGAAATGGGTTGTAAAAATGGAAAAAGCAGTATTGTGGTCACAAGCAGAAATTCTGCTTTTAGCTTGGTTGTGCCTCATTAGTTTGCACTTTCAAAGAGCCTCAGAAGGGATGGATTTTATACATTGTTTTATAGACTTCACCTTGGAGGCAGATTGACAGAGTACGCTAATGAAGCAAAGCCAGCATGGAAAAACATGTGAACAGAATTTTCTAACTAAAACCTCAACACATGTATTGTCTGAAAAAGTAAAGACTAATATTTTGCAGGCTTCAGAAAGGATGCAGAAAGGATGTAACTGCATGTACAGTTATTGCTATTCACATGCTTTTGTACCATTACCTATATAGAATAGACAATTTTTGCCTTACTAAGATTTAATTACTCTTATGGCTGTTTTTCCCCAACAACACCCAACTACAAAAAGAATCCACCATTGCAAACATAGTGGGATTTTTACACTACAGTTGTCCAAGTAGTTACAAGGCTTTCGAATGATACTTTGTTTTCTTTAAGATGTAATTAATCAGTTTATTCAAAGTGGAATCATCAGTTAAGGTTTGTTTTCTACACCTTGGAGGAATAACCATAGGGTCCCCGGCAATGTGGGTCAAGGTACATATTAAAACTATTAACAACTAAGGCCTGGTGAGATCTTTAATCTGCATTGCTGAAATCTGGTTTTATACTGTTGCTTCAACTACTAGAGGTATGCAAATTCTAAAGAGGTCCTATGTAATACTGTAAAAGCGGTATACTATTTAGAACAATGTACTACTAATAATTCTAAATCGCATGGTGAAGATTAATAACTACCTTTTTCAACAGGCAAAGGAATAAAGGAAGCATTCAAGAAGGGTTTTCCAATCCAGTTTATGGAGAAAGTTGCCAAACCATACCAAGAGAGGTAAATAAAATCAGCATTAATCACAAGTGCTATCATAATAGGGCAAACGTGGACAATCTGGTAATCTTCTCAGACACTATAATCCGCATGCCAAAACTATATTCACCAGTAAGCGATATACCTTCCTGGGCAGCAATCTGAATAAACAATCAAATCCAAGTACATATTTAACGAGTGTAACTCAATACACTTTTCAATTGAAAATCACAGCAGTTCTAAGCAGATGAAAGCAAACCTCTGGGCAGCCAATTAAGATCAAAGTAATTAAAATATCAAGTTCAATTAAGTTATAATAGTCTTTTAAATGTCTAGAGGTCCATGTTAATTTCATCTTACTATAACCAAAATGTATCAAGATCTGTTTTCTAAACCATTAATGATACAAAGTTTGTTAAATTATCGATTGATATGTATATTAGTGTACCTTATGTTAATTGGGGAGTCTGGATTTAATTTACATGTTGAAACATTTTCCCCTTTACATAGTTAACTAATAGTCTAAATAGATATCTGGGGTTTCCACCGGAAATCAAATTATACAGCTTGCTACAAATGTAACAATGTGAAATCAAGAGGGTTCTCACCAGTTTGTGGGTTTCATGCCAGTAGTCTTTCAATCTTCATAGTTCAAAGCTCTTTCCTTTTTAAATTACATAATATTGTCGTAAACTGGTCAGCCATCTAACTTTCACATGTTTTGTTCAATTGAACATTGTTACTTTTTCTGGCAGAATTATATTTAGGTTCTATTAGTTAACCCCATGAAAGAGCAAAGTAAGATTAAAACAAAAAAATACCCATTTTAACTACCAAGTCATTTTAACTATGAGGTTGACTTTTCCTATTAAGTTCTTCCTCCTCTATCAGCTATAGACAGGGGGGGGGGGGCAAAGAGATGTGTTTAAGGCAGTAGATAAATAATTCAGCATATTTTGACATGAATTCCACTGGACTCTTTTGAAATAAATAGTCCCTAATCTTTAAAATTTTAAGAACAAGGTATAAGCACTGTATATTAACAGATTTAGTTAAAACGGTAATATTGATAGAACCACTTTAAATGTGGCCGTAGTGGCATTAATTCAGAAATTCAGCTTTGTGTTGGGATTTAAAACGGTATGAATATTTCCATATTATAATGCTGCCAGAGCAGTGAATACTACCCATGTATTTATTCATGCATAGTGGATCTCTGCTCAGTAGAATTTATATTCTAATGTTTGATATCCAAGTCCCCCGTAGGTAAACTGAATTACTCAAGTCAATTTTAGATTCAGGGTTAGAGGTGAACAAACATGGAGAACCATTCATTAGGTCTGCCCTGTTCATAAACTAAACTAAATTAAAGTCAATGAGGACATTTTTTTTTTTGGTTCCTACAGGATGACTTTGACCTCTCTTGGTAATGTACTGTATTAGTTAAGATAAGCAAACCATGAAATCATTTTTATTGTGATTTTAACCAGTAAGCGATCTGGTTCTTGCATATACATTTTCCAATATTTTTTAAATGTCCTTATTATTAAGTCCCTATGTCATCATTTGAGCAGCTCACAACACTGTTCTTCCCTCTTCCCTTCCTCTTACCCCACGGAGAGCTACTAGCACCCGAGTTATAATATGATGCCACTGGTTAGTATGACTGACTTACTGTAGAATAAACACCATATAAAGGGGGTTGAGATGGGTAAGGGTCTAGGAGTAAAATAAAGCACCCATGTACTAAGCAGTTAATGTTCAGTGTCCACAGTGAAGGAACCAATTCTGAATATCAAATCGTATTCTTATTTTTGCTTTAATGGCTAAAATAATTATTTTATTGTAAGTTATGTAAAAGGATATCATTTTAATAAAACATTATTAAGTCTAAAGCCAGTTAATTATAGGATAGGATTTTTCACCAAAAGACAGTTCCAGCAAGCAAAATCTCATTTGAAAGGCACAACATGACCTCCTCCATAAAACGTCGTCCTGAATGTTCTTAACTCTGTCCTTAAACATGTTTGAATATAACATATAACAATAATATCTTTTATACCTTGATCACTGTTATGTGACAATCTAAAATCTTTTATCTCTTTAATTAATTTTGTTGGTTATCTGAGTTTTTTGTTGTTGTTGTAAGTTTAATATTGTCTATTTTTATGATCTGATTCTAAACAAATTCTGTACGTTTTATTCAGGAGAGACTTTTCACAAGAATTAATACAGAAACTAAATTATCATCTAGTCCTGTGTGTTCATGATAAAATCTTTTCAGTCGCTGCTTAAGAATGCCATTGCTTGAAATATTATTGTCTACATTCTATTGTAAATGTTTTTGTTTATATACGATAAAAATGTACTTAGTTAGATAAGGTAAACGACAATGGTACCAAATTAACATATTGCCAAAATAACATTAACAAAATAACATATTGCCAAAACACTCGCAGGGTCCCTTTAATTACCAAATAGAAAATATTCCCATTTTTGTCTTCTGCTCTAAACACCTTTATGAGATAGCTGATGGTAGGTGGGTAGATATAGATAGATGATATTATTATATCATCATATTATAATATCATATTGTATCATCATTATATTATTTTGTAACACAGCATTATAGAGAATCATTGACTCACAAAAGTCCCATATACTTGTTTTCCACAATCCATATCACAGTGTTTGACCTAAACAGAAAGGTGTTTGATCCAGCTCTAATCTCTCCGATGTTGGTTTGTTAGACAACTATATTTCATCCATAACCCAAACTGTAAATCAATTCCTGTATTCTATCACTTTGGGACACTTTTGGTTTGGAATTTGACAGCCACCAGCTGCAATGTTTTCATAAAAGCTAGAACTGTGTTTTGCATCCCAATCTATAATTAACTCACACAATGATTATTTATTGATCTGTTACATAGAATCTATTCATCCTTCCAGAAAAAAAGACTATTAGATCTTTACCAAGCAGTTATATCCAATCTCGAACCAGCTATTTATCTTATTATTATTGACAAGTACAATGTCCTTCTGCTTGAACCAAGTATTTTAATCTAAAATATTCCAGTCTAATGAAATTTAGATTAAGGAAGCATACCTTCCTCACCTGCCGTGACAATATTTTGTTTTTCCATATTCACTCTTATTTAAAAACAAACATATATATGATAATTTTACACAAATCACAGTTTAATTGGGTTTTCACAAAAGTAAGAACAAATATGTTATACTCTTCTTAATACCGTTTTTCAATAGTATCAAATAATGTGGTTATTCACTAAAACTGGAGTTCAGAGGATAGTTGGCCTTTCATCTCACCAACCAGGGCCAACATCTGTGACCTCCTCCTGCAAGAAACTCTTGCATGGTTCTGTGTAATGCATAATTATACCAGTGCATACAAACAAAACAAAAAACAAACAAAAAATATTTGTATACGAACAAAAAATATTTATTTATTTTCATATATTTTTGACTAAATGGAGATTTTAACAGTCTTTTTCTCTCTTTTGTTAGTTTTTGTGTAATTATACCAGTGACCTTACATAGATATGCAGATAGTGGCAACAGAAACAAACCATTTGGCTCATCTGGTCTGCTCTATTTAAGTCACATTTAAACATATTGATTCTTTAGGAAAGCTTGGTGCATATGACACGCTTTCGTGAATTTCTTTCTTAAGTAGAATAGCACAGCGACCATCTAGCTTTACTTCCAAGCTTCCTTTTTGTGCTATTCTATATCTTCCTCAGTTTTCCTGACAGATATAGCAAGTTTATTTTCTATTTATTGCCATTATGCTTGTAAAGTGGCCCATTCATTCATTTTATTATGCTAAAATTAAATTAATATAGCACCAAACCACCAGGAAAACATTACCTTGTCAGTGCTGACCTTTTGCATTTTGTTTGCTTTCAGGAGGCTGACAGTAATCTTGATTATAACGTCCAAATCAGTGTTTTTCCATGGAACGCATTTCAACGGGTATGTTTTTTAGAATAGTCTTGTATTGTCCCCACATAATGCATTTAGTGGAATTTGTAATTATTTAGAGATGAAGAAAATAATGAATTCAATACAAACAATGCAAAATATTGATGTAGTTGCTGTATCTACAGAACTGGACCCATAATGTGTATAAAAAAATCAAAATGAAACACTTTGCATTGGTCAAGTTGCCAGACCAGTTATGAAATCACTTATACATCACATTAAGATTCTGGGTATCTGAGAGTGAATTACTTCAGCAGGTTGTTCTGTAGCTATTGAATTCATTGTGTGAGTCAGATAACTGGTAACTAGGGGTGAGCGTTGCTAGGGGCATTACAAAGATAAGGACAAGGCATTTTCGATATCAGAGAGATGCATTGGAAAACCATCCCCCACCATAGTGAAAAGCAGGAGATAACAAGAGAGATGGGGTGTCTCATCATATAACGGCGTCTCTCAGTCATAGACTGTACCCGGGGATCGGCACGCTGGATGCTGAGACAATCTACGAGAATTGTTCAATCGCAGCTTCATATAAAATCTATAGACATAAACCTTTAACTAGCTGCAGGAAAGAAACTAACTAACTTCTTTTATACGTTTTCAGTGGTAAATTCACAATAAATTAAAACAGATTGTATTCACTCTAACAGAGGTCGAACCAGAAGGGTTGTAATCGCTCCTGGGGTTTCTGAATCTGTGATAGAATAGGATGTTGCCAGATAGCACCTCTGTCTTCTCTGGGTGCTCTATGTGCTGATTTGATGGGTTTTCTATTTACTTACATGATTTTATTTGCTGTACAGTACTACCAAGTCAGCATTTACCATATTTCCCCATGTATAAGACGCACCTTAATTTTGGGGGCCGAAAAAAAAAAAAATATTACATAAAGTTATTGTACTGGCTGCCTGGGCATGATATGAGTGTGATTGATGTTAGCTGCTAGCAATTGTTAGCAATCGCACTCCTATCATGCTTAGGCAGCCAGTACATGCACATCACTTTCAGCCTCCCTATGCCCCCTACCCCTAAAAAATATATATATCTACCACCACTGTATAAAATGCACCCAATTTTTAGTCCCCAGGATGTGCCACCGTGTCTTTGGTTGCCATATTACATATTATGCATATTATTATCTTTTAATGAGTTTACGGTACACCATATGGTGAATATCAGTACCCCCTGCCAACCAATATACAATGCATTTGTTAAAGTCTTTTAAAATTCTCTAATAAAAGAAAAACAAAGCAACCCATCAACTATGATTCTCGATTCGATACTTGTAACTTTGGTATTTAGAGTTTAAATTTAAGATTTCCTTCAATCAGGTACATTTTACAAGCAGAGATTGCCTGAATACAAAGAGAGAAGCTGTGAAAATGCACCTCTAGTTCCCCACTGTGCACATCGTAGCCATTAAATTGTGCTTTAAGCTTGATATATGTTACATGGTGCCACCCGCCTAAATCCACTGTTTAGGATGCACACATCTGGGGACCGCTTGACTGTGAATAGAAATTGAAATGGTTACCAGGGAATTGATTCCACAATGTAACCTCTGGCAGAAATTTTCCTACGGACTTTCTTTTTTATCGCACTCATACATGAGAAATGCCTTATAGCCAATTTGCTAAAGGAAATTGACACAATTAGAATGCACTCTAAGACTACCCACCAGAGACAATAATACACACATATTTGTTTATTTTCTTGTAAGGTTGTTTTTTTAGGAATAAGAAATATATTCCTTACTCTGTAGCTAAATAATGTTTTTGTTTACTTAAATGAAACTAAATTACAAAAATATATAGTTATATTAACTAAAAAAATACATAAATACTGGTACGTTTCACGTTGCCAATCATTTGAATCAGTATGAAATATTTTGAGTTAAATTTAGTTGTATCCTGTGAAATGAGATGGTAATACTTACTAAAACATTGTCAAGGAATATAAGTGTCATAGCAACAAGGAACTTGCAGAATACATAACACCACTCTTAAAAAAAACTATTTTATAAAATTACCAAAAAGTTATATTTTAAAGTAATCCGTTCCTGAATTAACATTAAAAGAAATATCAGGACAATATAGCCTAATTATTTTCAGTTGTATATCAAGAAATGTTATACAGGCTTTAACTTGAACCATTCTCAGATGTAGAAATCTATTATCATTTTAACAAGTGCTTCTCATTACAATCACTCGTTGTTATGATCTGCCGTAGTGTCAACCCAGATCCATTTGCCTTTTAAACTGCCTCGTCAACCACCTATTTCCTGGAGGGAGAAGCCAAATGGCAAATGATTTAGGTAAACTGGAAAAATGGTCAGAGCTGTGGCAACTGGCATTCAATGTGGATAAATGCAAAGTAATGCATCTAGAGCATAAAACCCAAGGGCAGAGTATAGAATGTTCGATATTGTCTTAACCTCAACGTGCGAGGAAAGGGATTTAGGGGTAATTATTTCTGAGGATTTAAAGCTAGGCAGACAATGCAGTAGAGCAGCAGGTAATGCTAGCAGAATGCTTGGTTGTATAGCGAGAGGTATTAGCAGTAGATAGAGGGAAGAGCTCATGCCGTTGTACAGATCACTGGTGAGACCTCACCTGGAGTATTGTGTACAGTACTGGAGACCGTATCTCCAGAAGGATAGAGGTATGTTGGAGAAAATTCAGAACAGGGCTACTAAAATGGTTCATGGATTACAGGATAAAACTTACTAGGACAGGTTAAAGTATCTTAACATATATAGCCTAGGAAAAAGACGTGACAGGGGGGATATGATAGAAACATTTAAATACTTAAAGAGAGTCAACATGATAAAGGAAGAGAGTTTATTTATAAGGAGAAATACTACCACAACAAGAGGACATAGCCATAAGCTAGAGGGGCAAAGGTTTAAAGGTAACACCAGGAAATATTACTTTACAGAAGGGGTAGTGAAAAGCCTTCCACCAGAAAGATGTTAATACAGGAAAGACATTTAAGCAAGCATGGGATAGGCATAAGGCTAAGCTAGATATAGGATAAGGCCAGGGACTAAGGAAAGTATTCAGAGGTTGGGCAGACCGGATGGGCCAAATGGTTCTTATCTGCAGTCACTTTCTATGTCTCTGTGTATCTATGCTTCTATTTGCAATGTGACCAAGATTACTGTTTTAAACGCCACATTAAAAGGAAATTGTTTGTAGTTTAAGCAGGGGGAACTGGCAAGGGAAGCAGTTGCTCTTTGGGTTGCTCTGATATAAAATGTATGGCCCACTATCAGAAGTACTTTTTTTCTCAGTGTGTTTTTTGTGGTTATCAAGGATTTAAGCCAATATTTTATCCTATATAAGGTTTTGTCGGCATTCTAAAATGAGGTGAATACTATTATTTAATGTTATTTCATTTTATTGGAATATATGCTTACAATAACAGGTAACAGATTATCCTTCATTATCATTTTTCTTAGGCAAAATATTGTGTACTATAGATTTTTCTTGCGGATATTGTATTTTTTTTTGCTTTCCGTTAAGAAATAGCTTCTCTCCAGGCTGAAAGTTCCCCGTCGTTAAGACACTACTTCCTTAATTGTCTCTGGTCCATTTGAGATGTTATTGGCTCCAAAGTTGTTGCCATGGATATCAAATTAACTGCTTACCTATTGTGAGATTATTTCTCCCCAAAGCATTTTGCTTTATAAACTTCATGAAATGTATTTGTCATTGTTATAACATTTTATTAACCCTGCTTTACTAGGAAAGTATAGTTATGAAATTAATATTTTTATTAAATAATCATTTCTCTGTGTATTGATTATTATATTCTTATAGCTTATTTATATGAACAATGGAATAATTGTTGGGGAGATACATAGTTTAATAAATGGTTTATATATTATTCTTATGCCCGGCCCGATTGTTAGTGGGCAGCTACGGGGGGAAACATCCAGCCATAAATGTTAATAAGTGTATTAACTATTTTCTCTCTAACTCTGTGGTTGGCCCTTTCCAATCTCGCTTCTATCTACATCCAAAATTATACCAATCTTATCTCCTCACTGTTAAAACAAAAGGTCATTCCTCATTAGATCTGAACAGTCTTTGGGATTGTTGACCACCTATTGCTACTGCTCTCTTTGTTCTGCTCTGAACCTCTAGCAGACCATTTTCTAATCCATTTTCTCTTCATCTGCTGCCCCACTGCGCCAATCCCTCAATTGACTCTTCATGCCCTCTCAAATAAATTTTGCAAACTTGACCCCTACATACAGAGCTCTTAACTTATATTAATTATCTCCAAGTACTCAACTAACCAGCATATTTGCTCTGCCGAAGACTTGAATCTCTCTTCAACCATAATTGCCTTTTTCTACTTATAGGATTCTACCTGTGGTGTACCTATATTCCTTCATTTCCTACATTGTTCTGCAAGGCTCATCCCTACTTATTCTAACTTTAAATGCTCACTGAAAAAACACCTGTTAAAAAAACCATACAGCCCATCCTCCTTGTACCCACAACCTGCATTGTAAAAATAAATCATCTGTCCTACATACCTTTGAGACCTTTGACTCCACCAACTTCTCCACATGACAGTCAAATTATCCACGCCTGTGCAGTCCATAACCTTTTGTCTTATTCGTCCTCAGCCTCCTAATATATTTTAAGCTCTCAAGAACAGGATCCCCTTCTGTATCAGTATGTACAGTATTAGCGTCTGTGAATGTTTTGTATTTTTTTGTATATTGTCAATTTTAATGTTTTTCTTAATTTTCAGCATGTAATGCAAATAAAATGTAATGTACAGAATGATATAAACTAATACTCCTACTCATTTCTATTTTGCAGCACCTCAAGAAAAAGCAAAAGCCTTGTGTATTTTCCAATCCACTATATGGCAAGAAAGAAGAGAGCATTTAGTTTAGATGTCAAATCATTTTGTGTAAAACCAGCAAAATAAAAATTACAATATAATTTATATAGTATAATATTGTAATGTGTGTGTATATATATATATATATATAATTGTCACTGTAAACCCTACCTGCTGTTATGGACAATGAGTTTCTCATTTATATAAAATAGATCTATTCATGCATAAAACTAGCATAAGCCAAAGTCTTGTTGAAAGTTATCCTAAATTATACATTAGGCAATGCCACTGGGTATTACCGTATTTGCTCGATTATAAGACGAGGTTTTTTTCAGAGCAAATGCTCTGAAAAATACCCCTCGTCTTCTAATCGGGGTCGTCTTCTAATCAGACCTCAAATAGAGTCTGATTAGGAGACTAAGATCCAGATCCCCCGCACCGCTGCAGGGGACCTGGATCCTCCTGTCTCACCCCCCCCCCCATCATACACACACTTACCGGTGCTTCCTGCTGTATTGCCGGGGCAGCGGGTTGACGTCTACGCGATCCACGTAGACAACGTCCGCTGCAGCCGGAAGGAGGTGTGGCTAGCAGCGGGGGTTGTCTGCGTCCGTCGCGCAAACCTTCCCCGACTGTCAGAGATCAGAGTTCCCCGCACCGGTGCGGGGAACTCTGATCTCTGACAGCCGGGGAAAGTATACGCGACGGACGGATACAAACCCCCGCTGCCAACTCCACCTCCTTCCGGCTGCAGCAGAAGGCGACGTCAACCCGCTGCCCCGGCTGGAAGCACCGGTAAGAGAGGGCTGAGAGGGGAGGGGAGGGGAGAGTGTGTGTGTGTGTGTGTGTTAGTTAAATGGGGGTATAGGGTGTGTGTGTGTGTGTGTGTGTGTTAAATGGGGGCATAGGGCATTTCTGGAGTGGCGTTAAGGGGGCATTTAATAGAGCACTCTGCCTCCTGAAATGCCTTATACACCTATATGCCACTCTGCCCCATAATATGCATTTTAACCCCCTAAATGCCAGAGTGGCATATAGGGGTATAAGGCATTTCTGGAGGCAGAGTGCTCTATACAATGCCTTTTAACTCCCTTAATGCCACTCTGCCTCCTGAAATGCCTTATACCTCCCTATATGCCACTCTGCCCCATAATATGCATTTTAACCCCCTAAATGCCAGAATGGGATATAGGGGTATAAGGCATTTCTGGAGGCAGAGTGGCATATAGGGGTATAAGGCATTTCTGGAGGCAGAGTGGCACATAGGGGGTCAAAAGGCATACCATGGGGCACAGTGGCATATAGAGGGTTAAAAGGCATATCATGGGCCACAGTGCCATATTGGAGTGGCAAGCCTGGGGGCAGATGTGCGTAACTGGGGGACAGGTTGGAAAATACAAGAAATAAAAACAAAAAAAATATTTTTCTCAATCATAGCTTTTATTAA
The DNA here is from genome assembly GCA_023333645.1 of Sceloporus occidentalis. Classification (NCBI taxonomy): domain Eukaryota; kingdom Metazoa; phylum Chordata; class Lepidosauria; order Squamata; family Phrynosomatidae; genus Sceloporus; species Sceloporus occidentalis. The sequence continues at coordinate 5,570,247 of JALMGF010000063.1, read as the reverse complement.
AAAAAATAGTTTACATGAATTAACATTTACTGGTAAAACTTTTTTCCTTTAGGGTCGTCTTATATTCAGGCTTTTTCTTTTTTTCCTAAGTTAATATTCAGATTTTGGGGGGTCGTCTTATAATCAGGGTCGTCTTATAATCGAGCAAATACGGTATCTATACACAAACACCCCTACACATGCTACAATTTATATTAGATATGGAATTAAGTTCATACATTTTAAAGCTCAGTACTGAAAAAAATATGTTGAATAAATTATGTTGATTCGAACCTTTTTTGTTTATCTTTTATTTTGTACAAATATAATGGGGCAATGTTTTGTGACCATGAACATGACATTTATGTGATGTTGGTAACCACATTCACTCATACCTGATAATTATCCTGGTTTTTTTTACAAAAGTCTTGAGAGACATTGGCAGATTCTCAGGATTCATTTTATTGAGCCCCTGGGATTTTTATTTTCCCTTTCCTCATCTTTGCACCTCTCTATTATCTGTTATGGTTAAGATTTTTAAAGGTATTAAAAGTTTAGTTTTAGAGTGATTTTAGGTAGGATTTTTTCAGCATAGATATCGTTGGCATTGCAATGGTAAACTATAACTTTTTTCCTTTTGTCATATGTAACCTCCTGCATCCTGGCCTTGATTGTTTCTTGGGGAGGTTACATTTGCTAATACTTATAAGCAGCGTATGTTACATTTATTGGACTCAAGAATGATTAATACATTGAACTTTAACCATATTTTCTGGGAACATTGCCAAAATGCCAATCACTGCTTGTGTAAGCTTGTCTCAACCCAACAACAGTAACATCTTCTAATTAACTGGCAACCAGAGGAGGAGATATGAAAACAAACACATTTCGGAGGTTTTGCCATTCGTTATTGGAGATTAGTGCGAACACATTAAGTTTTTACGAATCCGAATGCACAGGTCTACTTATTATATTAAACGAGATGTATAAATGTATAAAAGATGTATAAATCATTATATAAATTAATTACATCAAAACACAACAGTAAAACTATTTTCATGTATTGTATTTCATTATGGAATATACTTTAGAAAAAAATGCTGACCTGAATATTACCGTATTTGCTCGATTATAAGACGATACAATCGCGTAGAGCTCTACACGCTTCCCGGACTAAGCACTGGGGACCCAGATGCAGGGGACCTGGATCCTCCTGTGTTATGCCCCCCCCCAACTTACCGGTGCTTCCGAGTCCCCGGTGCTTAGTCTGGGCTGCGTGTAGAGCTCTACGCGATATAATCGCGTAGAGCTCTACACGATACAATCGCACTAAGCACTGGGGACTCAGAAGCACCGGTAAGTTGGAGGGGGGGGGGCATAACACAGGACAATGCAGGGGACCTGGATCCTCCTGTGTTATGCCCACCCTCCAACTTACCGGTGCTTCTGAGTCCCCGGTGCTTAGTCCGGGCAGCGTGTAGAGCTCTACGCGATTCGCGTGGAGCTCTATATGCTGCCCGGACTAAGCACCGGGGGCTCAGATGCAGGGGACCTGGATCCTCCTGTGTTATGCGCCCCCCCCAACTCAGAAGCACCGGTAAGTTTGGAGGAGGGAGGGGGAGTGTTAAATGGGGGTGTAAGGCATTTCTGGAGGCAGAGTGCTCTGTGAAATGCCTTTTAACCCCTTTAATGCCAGAGTGGTTAATGCCACCTCCCTATATGCCACTCTGCCCCATAATATGCCTTTTAACCCCCTAAATGCCAGAGTGGCATATAGGGGTATAAGGCATTTCTGGGGCAGAGTGGCAAGCCTGGGGGCAGATGTGCATAACTGGGGGGGCAGGTTGAAAAAAAAAAAATAAAAACAAAATATTTTTCTCAATCATAGCTTTTATTAACAAACAATTGTTCACATAGTTTACATGAATTAACATTTACTGGTAAAACTTTTTTCCTACAGGGTCGTCTTATATTCAGGCTTTTTCTTTTTTCTTATTCAGATTTTGGGGGGTCGTCTTATAATCGAGCAAATACGGTACTATCTGTTGTTACTGTTATCTTATTTTTTTTTAAAGAAAGGTCATATAATCTGCATTTATAAAATATTTCTGGCCTTCTGAGGTTCCAAATCCAACCATAAAACTAACCTCTGAGCCAATTTGGCTAAAATGCCGTAGGTTTTCTTATAGGGCAGTAATAATTTATTTGTTTGCTGTAGCCTATAATTATTAGTCTATAACTATAGTGCTCAGCGGTGCCAGAAGCCAATGTGTATGCTTATGAAAATGATGATTTGGAGAGTCCCCGATGCAGCAAGCAAGAGAAAGCATAGCACTTACATAATGAAGTCGCCAAGTTGTTAGCAGTGAATTTGTTCTCTCTTACAGAGAGCAAAGGTTTTCTGGGCACTAATCCATTTAGCTATTTTGCGGTGGCAAACCCCGGGTCACAATCTTGTGCTGTAAAAATGATGCCAGAACTACCATTACATGGAATCTCTGGAAAATAAGCTATAACTAATAAAATATAAGACAAAAAACAAATAATAGGTGAATATCTGCATCCATTTATTATACTTTTTTTTAAATAATGTTTTTGTCCTCAGAAGTCAAAGGTATCTATCTAAAACAGTATAAACTCCAAATGTGATCTGCATTTAGTTAATTTGTTGTCACTGTGTTAATTGAGAAGTATAAATGTTAAAGCCATTCTTTTAGCTTCAGTTTTTATAACTGAATCCTCCCAAAAAAACCATTATTAAACTGTATAAGTACTGGAACAATATGCTAATGTTCTGTAATTTTTGTTTTATTTGTTTTGTTTCAGTTTCATGAGTTGTACACTTCTGTAAGACTTATCGAGTCACATGCAGAAATAGAATGAATGAGACGGTGGGCATCTGGATAGCTTAAAATATCCAATGTGTTCCACAGTTTAGAACTCTCATAGGAACAGGGAGTACATAAATAATATTTAATGCAAATTAATTTAGGTTGGAGTCTGACCTAGAAAATGCAGAGCAGCCTATACTTCAGGGAGAAATGCAAGCCATACGAATTACATAATCAATAAAAGAGACTACCACCATACACCACAACCTTACAGCCCAGAGTTAAAGGTAAATTAGAATGTAATAATCTACAAGTAAAATTTAAAAGCTGGCACATTTCTTTGGCACAACAAAATGAATACGGCAATTGGAGCTGCTGCTTTACATGCAAAGCAGTATTGTGGACACAGGATCTCCTAGCCCACCATCATCACTTCTTCTGTGTAATTAAAACAGTCCATCCTTTTGTTCAACATCTGAAGGCTTTGTGGTGTCCGTTATAGCGGTATATATTACACAAGAAAATACAAAGGAAATATTCTTCATGTTATTATACAATATTTTTTATTTATCTAACAGTCAGTCACCACCTGTGTTTGCATTGTTAAATTTGCGAAGACTAGAAGAACATTCATAGAATTTTGTAGAGGTACAGAGGTTACAGAGACATAGGGCCCCATGGGACACAGACATGTTTATTTTGCTCCTGTCTTATTCTGCCTGGTCTCTTCCATTTAGGATGACCAGATCATTAACCGTTTCATAATTAAGTGAGTAAATTATATGTGCAACACAAAAATAATATGTACAAAGTGTCACGTACAAGTAGTTTGGAGACACCGTGGTCAGGTAGGACTCCAGTACAGAGCAGTTCAGACAAGCCAAGGTCAGGATTCCGGAGAACAGGATAGCCGGTATACGTAGCCGAGGTCAGGATTAAGGAGATCAGGATAAACGATAAACAAGCCGAGGTCAGGATACAGGATAACAACGTAGTCAGGCAAGCCGAGGTCAAACACAGGAATCAAGAAGGTAAACGCTATCTGGGTGCTAGCACAAGGCATAGACGACCATCAGAAGGCAAGGTGAAACTGGTCTGAGGGGTTTAAATGGAGAACCGCAGAGGAAGTCTGAATCTCCCACCAGCCCCTCATGACATCACTTCCGGTGTCTGTGAATCGCGGCCATCTTGTGGATAGCGTAATCTCCCTTCATAAATTCTCGCAGTATGCGAGTTCGCCACTAGAGGGCGTGCGCAGCAGCAGGACGCCGTGTACCAGGAGGTCTGCCTCTCCTGCGCGGCACTTCAGAGGAAGGTAGTGGAAGCGGCCTTGCGGTGGAGGGAGGTCTCCCTCTCCCTCGTGGCGGCTGCTGCAGAGGTGGACGTGCGGTGGAGGGGGTCTCCCTCTCCTTCGTCGCGGCTGCTGCGGAGGTGGCCGTGCGGTGGAGGGAGGTCTCCCTCTCCCTCGTGGAGGCTGCTGTGGAGGTGGCTGTGCGGTGGAGGGGGGTCTCCCTCTCCTTCGTGGTGGCTGCTGCGGAGGTGGCCGTGCGTTGGAGGGGGGTCTCCCTCTCCCTCGTGGAGGCTGCTGTGGAGATGGCCGTGCGTGGGAGGGGGTCTCCCTCTCCTGCGTGGAGGCTGCTGCGGCAACATGGGAGCCGAGGGCAGGTGAGTAACACAAAGATACCCTTCCAGCGAGAGTTCCCACACACAGTAACCAAAAGGTTCGTATATAAAAGCAAGAGAAAAAATTATGGTGTAGTATATCAAAGTAGGTCTTAAAAAAACCGCTATTAAGCAGATCGGACCCTTACAATTTAAAGGGCATAAATATGCCCATACATAGAGTGTAATGGTCTCCTTAGGAGTTTCTTTATCCCACATTGGTACTTGTAGATAAAGAAGGTAGGCAGCGGAGGGGAGTAGGTAAAAACTAGACTTGTGCATTCGTCTTCGGGCGAACATGAAAACGAACACGAATAGTGCGTTTTCGTGTTCGTTCCGAAGACACGCCAAAGAGAAGACAGCGGCGGTAAAACGTAGGCGAAGACGAAGACACACACCACGAAGATCTTCGTGATCGTCTTCGTCTTCATCTACCACTCTCCCCGGTCCCTTCCCCTTCTAACTTACCTTGGCATCGCGGCAGTTCACGGAAGTGGAAATCCGCAGGTTCGCCGTCACGGGTTACAGGGCAGTCCGAATGAGCCTATTGGTCGCCTACAGGGACCTCCTCTGGCATCAACCAATTGGTTGATGCCAGAGGAAGACCCTGCAGGTGACCAATAGGCTCACTCGCACGGCCTTTGTAACCCCTGACAGCGAACCTATGGATTTCCGCTCCCGTTAACCCCTTTGATGCTGCGTTAGATAACGGGAGCGAAAATCCATAGGTTAAAGGGCTGTGCAAGCGACCAATAGGCTCACTCGCACGGCCCCTTAACCCCTTAAGGTGCAACAAGTGCACCAGGAGCCTGAAAGTCTGTACAGACTTTAAAAAGTTAACCCCAAATGAAGCAACTTGTCCGGCAGATCCCAGTGGTCTCCCTGTTCTATCATTTATTAACTGATAGAACAGGGAGACCAGTGGGATCTGCCGGGTAAGTTGCAGCATTGGGGTTTTAAAAGTCTGTATGAGCGACCAACAGAGTCGCTCGTACAGACTTTTAAAACCCCAATGCTGCAACTTACCCGGCACATCCCACTGGTCTCCCTGTTCTATCAGTTAAATGTCCGTACAAGCGACTTTATTGGTCGTTCGTACGGACATTTAACTGATAGAACAGGGAGACCAGTGGGATCTGCCGGGTAAGTTACAGCACCAGGAGCCTAAAAGTCTGTAGGAGCGACCAACAGAGTCGCTTGTACAGACGTTAAAAAGTTAACCCCTAATGAAGCAACTTGTCCGGCAGATCCCACTGGTCTCCATGTTCTATCAGTTAATAAATGATAGAACAGGGAGACCAATGGTATCTGCCGGACAAGTTACGGCACCAGGAGTTTAACAGTCTGTACGAGCGACCCTATTGGTCGCCAGCAGGGGGCTCGTCTGCCATCAACCATTGGCAGACGAGCCCGCTGCTGACGACCAATAGAGTTGCTCATACGGACTGTTAAACTCTTGGTGCCGTAACTTGTCCGGCAGATACCATTGGTCTCCCTGTTCTATCATTTATTAACTGATAGAACATGGAGACCAGTGGGATCTGCCGGACAAGTTGCTTCATTAGGGGTTAACTTTTTAACGTCTGTACAAGCGACTCTGTTGGTCGCTCATACAGACCTTTAGGCTCCTGGTGCTGTAACTTACCCGGCAGATCCCACTGGTCTCCCTGTTCACGAAGAATGTCCACGAATATTCGCCCAAAGAGAAGACAGGAACAGGCGAATATTTGCGGAATACGAAGATTTTTTTTTTCCCGAAGACGAGCACGAAGACGAACACGAAGAGCCCCCTGGTGCCCAAGTCTAGGAAAAAAGATAATTTTAATGTATAAAAGAAAGGCAAACTTGTTGTCCTCTGTTTCGGATGCTACCACAAAGAGACGCCGTCTTAGTCCTCTGATCCACTTCCGTAATCCTACTCCTCCGGCTGCTTTCTAAACCAGTAGGCACAGCGTCAAGCGCATGCACCAGATGAAGCGATAAGCGAAACGCGTAGTGCGTGTTGACGACATTGGGATGAGGAGTAGCATTACGGAAGTGGATCAGAGGACTAAGACGGCGTCTCTTTGTGGTAGCGCTGCTACGAAGTTTGAAGCCTGGACTCTTTAACATCTGAAACGGAGGACAACAAGTTTGCCTTTCTTTTATACATTAAAATTATAATTTTTACCTACTCCTCTCCGCTGCCTACCTTCTTTATCTACAAGTACCAGTGTGGGATAAAGAAACTCCTAAAGGAGACCATTACACTCTATGTATGGGCATATTTATGCCCTTTAAATTGTAAGGGTCCGATCTGCTTAATAGCATTTTTTTAAGACCTACTTTGATATACTACACCATAATCTTTTTTCTTTCTTTTTTCTCTTCCCTTTATATATGAACCTTTTGGTTACTGTGTGTGGGAACTCTCGCTGGAAGGGTATCTTTGTACATATTATTTTTGTGTTGCACATATAATTTACTCACTTATTATTTGAGTGCGCAGACACTTGTGTGGTTTTGATTGTATTTAATTTGGAACATTTTAGGGAGTTTGTTCCTGTGTTTTTGCAGCACCACTTCACCAGAAGGTGTAATACTTATATTTAATTAGAATATTGCACTTCACTTTTTTGTATTTTGCGTTTCATAATTAAGCTTATGTTGTACCTGCAAACCCAAAGGAGGTTTTTTTTTTGCTAGATGGTTGCTCAACTCATGCACATTATAGTTTTTTTAATATATATATATATATATATATACACAAGTGTGGAATATTTGTCCTCTACTGAGCCGTTATGTACTTCACTTGGGCATAACTGTAATGTTCTGACCCGAGGTGCTCATTACATGCATACAAATATAACTTTTATCTCACAGATTACCTTGAATACCCAGGATTCTTTATAATTTTCAAGCTCAGAGAAATCTTTTTTCTTTTTTTCTACTTGGTATCTACTACAAAAATCTATCATAAAGTTCAAGAAATGGCCTTTAGCCTCATACATCATCATTTAGAAGAGCAGCATGTTTCAAATACTTAATGAACATGGGGCCTTTTCCTTGTAAAGTAAAAAAAAAACTCAGGGAGTTAAGGAATCCAATCTCTTTTGAAAAATAAAATCTCTTACCTCATTAACTCGTGGAGAAGTGCACTAGAATGACTTCTCTTTTCATTCATTAAAATATGTTGCCCGAAATCATTAGCGCTCATAAATGACTTATCTGCTATGACTTTGTATTATTCAGTTAGTTAGTTTACCTTCTGGGTTCTTTTAATTTTTCTCACGCGTGTTCTTTATTTATTCTGCTGAAGTCATCTAGCTATGTACCCGTCAAACCTTGTAATTAATGCTGGACAATCGAGGTCTGCAAGCTACATGACCAGGGTGTACCTTGATCAAAATAAATAACCCTCCTCGTGACACAAATAATTTTACTGTTTCATGAAAGCAGCCCCTAATTTGTATTTATGGGGGCACATAAAATATAAAGCAGCAGCCATTGTATATAGTCCAGAAATTAATGTATTTTCATAGAACGCAGTGTTTTATTTTTCCATTAGCTTATATACAGTGTATTAAAACCTGTACGAGACAATTGGGTCTATTCACAAAGAACTCCAGCATTCTCCGTTAGAGTAAGTTAGAACAGCAGTAAATAAGAAATGAAGACATAAAGAAATATATTCATCTCTGTGATACTATTCCGAATGGAGCTGAATTTTGCCTTCATCACTTAAGACTAGGTGTGAAGGTATCTGTGAAGTTAATTACCAATAGGAATAGGCATAGACAGCTAGAACATTATGCTAATTAGAAAAGTAATTAGTACTTTGCTGCCAATAAGAAACTATAACATAGTCCAAAAAGCCTATGGTTCCTTATTAGCTAGGCCTACTGACAAGCAAATGATATTAAAAATGCAACAATATATTTAAATTTTTCGGTAGTTTTCCACATAGTTTATTTACATAATTCTTTTTTTTTTACATTTTTGTGCAAAATTGTTTCTAATCCATTTTTTTTGCAAACAAGTATTTTATCCTATCTGTAAACAGGGAAAAGAAAAAATGTCGGTGCGCTAAGCTAGTCTCAGGCTCAAATAATACCAATGTGTAATACGAGGCCTACCAAACAGTGTGAGCATGCTGCAAATACTTCTGTGTGGCTGTACATTCTCACTTTTTAATTCAAGTTTTGTATGTACATCATTTTCCCCAAGCATGCCTCAGAGGTAATCTAGGACGTATTGTTGCCTTGTTTGATTTTCCAAATAATATTACATCCTATTTCTTGCTGTGTGGTCATTAGAATATACAGAGCCTGACACGGCACATGCTTCAAAGTGACAGCTTTACTGGAAAACCTACTGTCGGTCTTGATAAACAGCCCCATTATTTGGGTTACCGTAGTCTAGAAAAAAATGCCACATCAATTTTAGATGTGCGCGTCTGCATTTAAAAAAAAAAAAAAGTGGATATAGAGACAGATACTGAAATAAGATTAAAGTTTAATGAAACACAGAAAGCTGTAGTAAGAGTATCACAGATACACAATCAAACTGACAAGGAGATGAAAATGATAAGTGGAAAATCCTTAACGTAATCGTAAAAGGAACAATCGTAACACAAGAAAAAATTAGATTTTTTTCTCACTGGGCAATGTACACAACCCATTGTGGCCAGTGTGTATTTTGCTATATTTAAGATCAGGGGGGCAGCAAAACTTATGTTTTGAGAAAAGTTCTGCGTTCCAAAGAAATAATATAAATAATAATAATATAATAATAATAATACCGTTAAACATTGCCCGTGTTTAATTATCTAAATAACATTGCTGCTAAAACACAGGAGACTAGATTTAATGAGCCCCTTACAATTGATAGTAGGAGTTTATGGTTAAAAATCAGTCACCTGTTCCAGATTATTTCCTGCAGGGGAAAAAAACTACTGGGGCAAAGCAATCCACTAAAAATAATAATAATGTATTTTAAACGTCAGCTCACAAGCCTCTCACCTGGAGCATAGGCATCAGATATATATATATATATATATATATATATATATATATATATATATGACAGAAGCACTGTAATTTTATATGTTAGCTTTGTAATTTGGCTTTTTTGGATTACCTTACATTTTTAGAGAGACCGGTTTATTGTTTTATGCAGTTACCTTGGCACATGCCATTTTAGGTCATAACAGTAACTTTAGCACAATATGTTTTTCCTATTGTAAGACCTTGGCACAGAGTAACCTCTCATAACTTTTGGTTCACTTTACTGAGCATTCTCTTTTAGAAGCTTCTCAGTTCTGACAAGGAATAAAAAGAAGCAATCTGTAAGGGCCTTCCTTCTAATATTGCTTGAATGGCAGGGGAGGCAATTCTACACAAAAGGAGCTTAATGCTTTTTTTCACAAAAGTTACAACGCTTTATTGACTTTTTTTAAACAATGTTTTGTGAAAATTCAGGAAATTGTCGTGGAAGGATGCTGTAACTTCACTATTTAGTATTTTATGCAAAAGGTTGTGAAAATCTGAAAATAGCTTTCTAGGGGTAGTAATAGCAGGAAATGTTTTTAATGAATGTTGTGCCTCCCAACTGTTTATACATGCATGGCAGGAAAGACTTGCTGTACAGTCATATCCTAATACAGTGGGATTCTAGGGCTACCTAAACCATTTGACGGGTATTTTTAATGGCCGCCAGTCCATCAAGCACAGTTCGGAGGCTCCTTTTAAATCCTGAACAGCCTCATTGTCAATTAATGTCTGACAGTGACTGTAGCTGTCGCCAACTGATAATTGGCAGTTAATCTAAGTCTTAATTAGAAGGATGGTTTACATTTCTTCATATTCTGGGGGAGGTGAATAAACTGAGTCCCAGAAAAAAATATGCAATTAATACAAAGTGCAAAGAAAGTTGAAACAGAATAGATTTCTATCTATCTATCTATCTATCTATCTATCTATCTATCTATCACTCTTTTTCTAATATGGACAATTCTAAATGTTGTGTTAATGAGATTCTGTTCAAACATCCTTTGATCACAGATAAGCCAAGATGTCAGAGATAGGATTGCCAGCTATACAGGTTCACCTTGACAGTCCAGGAATAATGATAAACCCCACATTTATGTCTGTATTTTCAAGAAAACAATGGGTCTGACCATAACTCTAATTTAAAGATTTGGCCTCTCTCTCCTCTACTCTCCTTTTGTCCTTCTATCGCTTCTTTATTGCCTTTTGCTCTCATCTTTTCTTTTTTCTTTCTCTATACTTATTCCCATTCCCTTTTCTCATCTCTCCTTTCTATTTTCTCTCTTCATTCCTTTCCTTTCTATACTCTTTTTTTCTCTATTCCGCCTACTTTATCTAGTTTCTCTCTCTCTCTCTCTCTCTCTCTCTCTCTCTCTCTCTTATTTCCTTTTTTTTCTTCTCTCCTTTTTCTGTTTTGTCTCCTGTCCTCTTTTTCTCCCTTCTCACTCTTCTTTCCCCTCCTCTTGTTTTGCTCTTTCTTTCTTTCACTCATCTCTTTTCTTCCACTCTACCAAAACAAACATTTTAGCTGTCATCGGTAATACTGTAACCATTGTTTAATTCACTTAAAATACTCTTAATTATTTTCTTTAATCATTCTTAAGCACATAGGTTATATATATATAGCAGTAGCACAGACTGAACAGCTACCTTGTACATAATGAAAGCAGGCCTTGTAATAAGACACATCCAAATGGTAGTTGCAACTCAGTAGGGATGCTGTGGCAGCATTTTACTAATCTAGTACAATGCTCTGCCAAAAATACCTAATAGATACCTAAACTTGTTTGAATATAAAAAACAAAAAAACATCTACAATGACATTGCAGTTCTGGCTCATACGGACAGGTGAAAGCTGAATTGTATGTTCTTACAGTGACGTTGTGTCTATTTCAGAAGTTCAGTAAAGCACATTAACCTATATCGGAGAAGAGGGCTCGGTAGATGACAATGTAATCACTGAGAGTGAGGAAGTGGCATCCAAACTCAACAAATTAAATACTTTTACTTATCTTATAGACTCAACAATAACCCAAAGCGAGAAAAAGAAATAGGGAAGCGTTTGTTAGAAAAAAAAGCCACAACTAAGCTTTATAACATTTAAACATACAATCTTCACACCATTTAGGACTTAACTTAATATTCAAGATTATTATTAGTACATAGATAATGGGCAAATGCATCATCTTATCATTTAGTCAAGGTCAAATTTGTATGACCCTTGTAATCAATAGGAACATACTAAAAATAACAAGTGATCTAAGAATAAAAATAATTTTTACTAAAATCCAAATTGTTACTAAAAAATCACTTTCCTGTCTTTCCCCACTTTATTTAGCATCCAAAACCAAAACAACCAAAGAACAAATAGACCATTCAGGCATTTCTAAGGCTGATTTATTGAAACATGGGGTTTTCACTGTTATGGTTAAGATTTATTATCTCTGTTGGACATTGTCTCACAAATAACTCTCCAAATAAAATGGCTTAATTTACTGAACTGGTATAAGGTTATAATCTTAAATTTATTTATGTTGCCGCTCGGTTTCTTTTCCTGAATGTTTTATATCTGTTTACTTTAGTATTAGGTATTCTTCATACTTACTCACTTTCCCCAAGTCACTTGGTGCCACTCATGGGTTCACAATCTGTGGATAGTGTTTAATGTTCCGCTCTGCCCACTGGGAGGCTTTCTATTGTTTTGTGAGATTTAGCTTACAAAGTGCTCCATTTTCAGCTCTTTTTTCTAGATGCTTTTTGCACTGGGACCCAATGCTGGACAGATAGGGAATTTCCTGATGCCCCATAAATAAAGTCTAATAAGACTTAAACATCTACATAAGTTTTTCTATTACAAGCATGCTATAATATATACCTCAACATATATTTCATGTATGTTGTTTCTCAAATGCTTTAAAACTACTGCAAGATGTGATATAGAAATATCAGAAAGATAATTCCATAAATAACCTCCAAAGGTACTGCAAAGTATGTTTCCATTTGTCTACTCTCTAGCAGAGAGTTTATGGCCAATATCTTCTTTTAAGAAATATAGCGAAAATAAAAACCAATTGCATTGTTCCATTAAGCAAAAATCAATAACATCTTGAATATAGGGGCAGCCAGTAGAATTTTAAAATGGATAAATCTAATGTATTCCCTTTGCACTCAAGTTATTTATTTGATAGCAAAATGTGCACGGTGCAAGAATCCTGATACATTATTTGCACTATAGATGGCAGCAGGACCTCAGAGCTTACAATATAAATAAAGTGATTCAGAGATCATATCAGGTATTTCTTGGATGAGATGATAATGCTCTGACACCAAGAAAATGAAACAGGTAGTGAATGAAGTGGTAGTGTATCAGGGCTGGCTCAAGATATTGTGCTGCTTGGGTGAAATGCTGCCCCTCAAACCAAAAATACATTCACATCCATTATGCTATATTATTAATAAATTCACTCTCTCGTGCTCTCTCACACAGGGCCACCATTAGGGGGTTGCAACTACAGTTACAATTGTAAGGGGTCCATCTATCCTAGGGGCAGGCTGTCCTTGGGGTCTGTGCACTGGGAGTCCAGGTTCACAGAGAAGCGGAAGAAGACAGAAGAAAAAAAGACAGAAGCAGGAGGCAAGAATAATGTTGATAGATTCGCTTTGAAGGAGAGGTGCAGAAACGCTTCTCTTTCTCCATGAATCTACCCGAAAGAACATCCTTAGGGCTGTAGTGTACTATGACAAATCCAAATCACTAGACAACAGCTTTCAATGATCAGTCTCAGGGTTCCCCCCTACTAGCCTGGACTATGCGATGATTATACATTGTTGTGTTTACCTGCAGCCACTAGTGGCCATCCTTCGTTGAGCCATGTTACATGAGTGTAGCCCTGTCGTTATATGTCTGCTTGGCCCTTCAGTCTGGTCCTTTGCATTGTGGTATATATAATGCTGCTGTTTCTCTGCTTCCTGTGCTCTTTCTAGTAGCATTCTGTAGAATTCTAAACTTTTTTGACCCAGCTTGTCCTGACCTTTATCTCTGTTTCCAATCTGGCTATTGTTCCTGTGATCTTCTGATGCTGACCTGGCTTGTCCTGACTTTGCCTTCGACTTTTGATTTGACTCTTGTTCCTGTGATGTTCTGGTTCTGACTACGTGTGCCCTGTCTAGGTCTTCCAGTCGTATTTCTGTTGTGTGCCCTGTCTGAGCAGTTCCAGCCTGGTACCCTGCCAGAGGACCATGTCTGCTTCAAGATTCCCGATCCAAAGTCTGGTCCAAGGTCCCCTATCTGAAGTCTATCCTGCCGTGCTGCATTTTCCTTTGCACATTTATCACGCTTTTTAACGGTTTCTCCTGTTCTGACAACACACTCCAATATAGACTTATATCTGTATATGTATATCCAGCCTTGTGTGATTTTATTTGCCCGTCTGTACCTATCAGGTATTGTGTACATGATGCACCGTGGGGTACAGACAGAGGCCCTGGCATCCCCTGCAACTGGGCTCCTACTCAATCTGCTTGTCCGGGTCCTGACAGATAGATTATACTTATTTATTCTCCTTGATTTTCGTTTTCAGCTAAATACCCAACTAAGTGCCATTCATCTGTGCACAGCTTCCCAACCCAACGTATATCAAGCTGATGCTGCAGAAATGCTGCTGGTGGCTGCTTATTGCAATGCCTGAACTGCAATGAGACTGGAAATGAGCTACTGACTTTTACAGCAGAATAATTAGAATAATAATATTAATGTTGGAGTAAGGAGAGTGATAGGTTGGCAATTTAGCTGAGTAAGCTGTTTCTGAGAAATCTGTAACATTGCACATAAAGAATCCGTTTAAAAGGCAACATCATTCTTGAGTATTATAGATGAATTTTATGGTGTGGTGTTTTGTATTACAGGAAATATTTGGTCTTTACAACGAAATTGGTCTTTCAAGCAATTTAGAGAAGAACACAACATGAAAATCCATCTCGAGGTTATTCTATGGCAAACTCAGCCTTCAGTCAACTTCACTCATTTCATTGATATATGTATTAAGTTGTGCACGGGCTTATTGTGAGGGGTTTACAAAGAAGCACTTCCATGTATTGATCTATAAATCTGTAAACAAAAAGGTACATAAAACATGGCGCATGAAAAGTATAAAGATTTGTTGGGTTAAAAATAGCATTTTGCAAAGATAAATATGAAATAATTTCACCAATGTAACATTACAATCATAATTCTAAGAAACTTGCCGTGATTGACGCTTCATAAGGCATGGTATAGTCAGGCAATGAATGTTTCATCAAATGCACTGGTAAATGAAGTCATCAGACTCTGATGTACCTTTATTCATGCAGAGGACTACATTCATGCAGAGGACTAGAATATTGGTAAGTTTATACTGATTGCTCCACATGTTGCATAAGTAAACTGTTACAAATTATTATTTAAAATAAGCAGTCCCATAAAACCCAGCGCTGTATACAGTAATGTAGGTCGGCATTGGCAGAAATGTGGTTTTATCTCATTTTGTTCCAATAAGCCTCCTTTATCTGCAGACCTTGAAGCTGCCATTGTTGTCAGGCATGTGATATTTTGGGTAACTTTCCCTACTTAAACACCACACTTAGCTGATCCGCTATGGCAATGCTAATGAAGCCAGTTCCCCCACAGCCTACCATTAATCAGAAAGTCCATCTGGGTGGTTAACATTGAGCAATTCTACCGTTTACCACAGATAGTATTATAAGGAGTCAGGGTATTTGTCTAGTATATTGGGTTAGGATAACAGAGCTAAAACACATACAAATGACTAATATGCAGCTAATTGAAAACATTATACAAAAATTAGGAATGTTTTTTTCTTTTTTTTTAAATAAAATTGGCACAATTTTGTTGAAAAGCTAGAATCTGATGCAGAAAATAATGGTAACCCCTGAACAAATATATTCAATATACTGTATGTAATATAACTTATTAAAACATCAGAAAATCTTCGAAAATATACAATATAATCCTCAATATAAATTGGTATGAAACGCTTGAAGGGTTCTAGGATTAACAAATATATCCAAATAACAGATTATTCATAGGATTCCACTCTGTTAGTATTATTTGGACTAAAGTTTAGATAAATTAGATAAGCTTAGCGACACTAAAAAAAATAATTAAAAAAAATGGTTTTTTTACTATTTTAATATTATCTAAAATACACATATAAAGTGTATCCATTTAAGGCATGCTAAGGCGCCACCTATTTAATTACTATATTTTAATTTTTTTAGTGATCCCAATCAATAACACCAGGTTAGGTATAATGATTGGCATGTAAGATGCTTTAGTGCTCTCCTTCGATGTCTATTTCATGGTCAAGACTAAAGCAAATCTCCTATGCATCTGTAACAGCTACAGAAAGACTCTTACATATTGTGTTTCTGATGAATATTTCTTTCCACAAAAGCTGTCCAGTTTGGTTTTATGAAGCTGATCTGCCTACATATTCATCCTGCTCTTGAGATGTTGCCAGTATTTCCAACAGCAACACCCTTAAATGGCTAGCATAAATGAAGCAACTTTTAAATATGTATTTATATTATATATATATATATATATATATATATATATATATATATATATATATATATATATAGTTTTTGTGACACTAGGAGTCCTCACATACAGTCACTTTTTCAGATCTTTTTGATCTTTTTGATTTTAATGGCAAAGCATCCTTAAAACTAAGCAATTGCATATAACACCTAATTCTACCCATAAAAAGTGAAATTCATATTTTCCTAAAATAATTTTAGAGAATCTAAAATTTAAAACCCCCAAATCCACTGATTCGAAATACAAATTCTTACAAATAGGTGGATATGCCCAGTTATTGCTACAAAAAAAGCCTGACAATGCCTGGTCTGATTCAGCATACAGATTATAGCATCCCTTCAAGAGGTTGTGCAGCATCTGAAGCCCCCATCCTTCTATACATTCTACCATACTAGTAGAGTTTTCCGGCTAGGATGAGATAACTGGATTAATGCGTCTCCAAGTCAAAAAGCTGCCAACTTGTACCAGGTAAAGTTACATGAGCTATTCTGTTTGCTTTAGTGATCACAGTTTGGTGCTAAATCCCAGCGTTTTTTTTTACAGTAACACAGAGTCTCTCCATCCCCCACCAACCCATAAAAGCACAAGACCAGAATCCTTACATTGTCAATTCATGTCCCCTATTATTGCTCATCTAAAAAACCTCCTAAAAGCTGCCTGTGTGTTAAATGGTGCCTTTATCTATTTACTGCACTACAGAAATAAGACTGTTTTCTTTAAGTTAAATTGAACAGAGTAAATCAACCAAAATGTGTGTAGCACAGAGGTGTCAGCTCCACAGCTTCAGTGTGAAAGGAAAGAATTTTGAAGTCCCCTAAAGGAAAGAGAAGAGGCAGAAAAAAAGCCATGAGTGGCAAAAGAAAAAAACCTAATTAATCTGCACCAACCACCCTGGGTGTTCTTGAGGAACAATAAGAACAGGGTGGGGAACTGTATTACTTTTCCTTAAAAAAAGAGACACAGTCTAAAATAAAAATAAATAAATACAAAATAATAAAGTTAACTCTTCTGCAAACATTTATAAACACAGATCGAATGAATGCAAATAGAGCAATAGAAGAAGGAGGTATTTTGTGTCTTGGGTTGTAAGCAGAGAATCTCAACAGCAGCCCCAGCTCTGCATGCAGCCTGAGGAGAAGGGGCGGTGGAAGGAGGAGGAAAGAAGGAGAGCTTGGCAGAGATTCTCTTCTTTCTAGGAGCAATCAGCTTTGGAAGGTGTTAGAACAAGCAGCAGTTAGCAGGCAGAGGAGAAGGTGTGCTTGTGGCTTGGCTAAGGCTGTCCTAACAAACGGGTCAAGAATTAGCAGAAGACTTTCATCTGGAAGTAGAAGGAGGAAAGGGGTCATGGAGATACAGATGTCTTACCCACAGAAAAGTGCATCGATTGGTCAGTTCGCCCCCTCTTGCATGAAGCAGTGAAGTGAAAGGGGGAAGGTACAAAGGGAGGGTATGGAAAGGAGAAAGCAAAGGGGATGAGGAGGACTTGGAGGATCAAACAGACCTTAATCTGCTTTCACTGCATGTAAAGTGCAGATCACAAGTGAAAGGGTGGGAGTGGATGAACTGAGACTCTCATTTTGCAGAACTACTTTATAGCCACTGACATTAAGGTGCCTGGACTTCTGTTTTCAGATGTGATCTTCAGGTGATGACAATTTAAAGTGCATGCTATTTCTTTGGAATGTTTTTATTTTTCCTGATTGCCTGAAATCCTTGCTTCTCCTACTTTCACTGAGCTGCCTGTGAAATACATCACACCGCTCTCAGCTGGAGGACAAAACCTGCTTATCATCAGCCTTGAATATGTCTTATTAAAACTTCACCTATAAAATGGGATTCCTTATTGGAGTTTAGAGTGGACAAAATTCACTGTTGCTTCACCCCCACCCTGCTTAATGGTTGCAAAGGGTGAGGACACAACCTCATACCCTGGAGAGTTATTTTAATGATCAGTATTGTGCCTGGACAAGTTGAATCTGATCCTAAGACCTGATGATTGTCATTCCTTAGCCTCTGTATTCCTGCTCCTTGATCTGTGAATTTAGAAGTTTATTTGGAAGGGTTTGGTTGGATGTATCAGCAGATCCGAAGAAGAAGGGTTGTATTCTGTTTTGGAATTTTGTCTCCGCGTGTGTTTTGGGAAGACGAGAAGAGGAAATCCAGAATTATGGAGATAATCAGGAAAATCAAATCAATGTTTGGAGTTTTATTACTTTTCCCATTGTTGGTGGATCGCTATCAGTTTACATCAGCAGAGGTCGCAGAGCAGCTTTATGGTAAGAACTGTAACATGCATATAATAAAAGATTTCTTTCTTTTTTACAACCAGAATCAAGGGATTGCAGTAACAATGGTGTTGGGATAAAATGAATACAATGTAAGTGCTTTGGAAGGGAAGATACATTATAATGCTATTCCTTGGTGTAGCCATGTGTCTTGTGCTAGGATGGTCAAGGTGGCACTTATCTGCTAAGGAGCGTAAAGTATCCTTCTAAAACACAATAGCTATTTTTTTCCTGTAAAGTGTTCCATAGTGTGCCAAATTCGGAGTAACAGAAATGCTCACTGCCTTTTTAATGCCTGCAATGCAAATTAGTGTTGCTTTTTTTGTATATTCTATATTTCTGTGCAGGCAAGGCAGATCAAGAAATAAGTTGTTCGCTACACATATACAATCACATCAAGATGTGTGTTTGCCCATAGATCCTTATCCACAGTACACAAAAATGTGTGTATTTACATAGGCATGTATTTTATGGAGTCCAGTGTTAAGGTGTTATCATGATACTGTAGGTTATTTACTACAGCTGCAGATATGGTACTAAAAGATAATTATATTTGTGTTGCAAACAAGGTTTTAAATCAAGTACACGTGTACAAACACCATAACAAACACTGTAATAAAGATATTTTTTAGGAAACCATTGCAACTTTAAACCTGGCAAAGGCTGGTGTAAGGATTTTTGCTACCTTAGGCAAAGCCTCATTTTGCCACCTTATTGGATCTACCTTGATTCCCACCAACTTGGAGCCCTGCCCCTGAGGACATAATACACATGACCACCCAACCCCATGTTGATGGCAACCTTTGTCCTTTCCTTCACTGTGCTATACCCCTCTCCCATGTAGTCCAGGTATAAATCAAATAAACACCACATGCAAACAGAATATTGCAGGTATAGATCAACTGAATAAGACATACAAACCCTGTACTTGCAGGTGAAGAGTAAATAAATAATACATTGAAACACAGCATTGCAGGTGTAGAACAACTGAATAACACACAAACACAGCCTTGCAGGTATAGATCAACTAAAAATCATAAGCAAGCTCAGCACTGAAGGTATAGATCAAATAAACTAGGGCTGTAACTAACGATAATTTTCATAATCAATTAGTTGGCCAATTATTTTTTTGATTAATCGGATAAAAAAATAAATGTAAATTTTTCATTTATTTAAAATAATTTAATGAACAAACTGGATGTTAAAAACAAACAGCAGGGGCAGCCGGTGAACGGCTGCGTGATCCACACAGACAAACCTACTTTTGCTGGAGCTTCTATGACTGAGCACCGGAAGGTCATGTGACGCTGGTGCTCCACCATAGAAGCCCCAGCGGAAGTGCCAGCAGTAGCAACGGTTCTCTGCACGCATCGTGCAGACCCCCATCGGCTGCCAGAGAGGAAGATCCAGGTCCCCTACAGCGCTGCCGCTGATCTTGATCTTAGTGTTATTATCCAACCTCTATTTGAGGTTGGATTATAAAACGAGGGGTATTTTTCAATGCATTTGATCTGAAAAAACCCTCATCTTATATTCAATAAAATTGATTCAAGTAATCAATAATGAAATTCATTGGCAACGATTTTCATTATCGATTATTATCAATTTTATCGATTAGTTGTTGCAGCCCTAAAATTAACACACCCAAGAGGCCTGTCCTGGCACCCAGATTGCACACATAGGACTTGCCCCAGCACCCAGATTGCACACAGATACAGGATTTGCCTAGATTGTACCTACAGGATTTACCAAGCACCCAGATTGAACTGACAGTTGTCTACTCTCAGAGTCTGAAGTCTCCTCTCACTCTGGGCTCCTCTCAGTATGGTTAATTCTACACCATTTAGGCACAAAACAGTAAAAGTATTGGATAGACCGTCAGGACACACACATACTCTATCCTTACAAACACCTGTCCATAAACACATACATATACACACATTTTCACACTTGTCCCAACAAAAAAACATCCTGGCTTTTCACTTGCCCTTGTATGCAAACACATCCTCTCCTTTCTCATAATTTCTACCAAGTCTCATTTTCTCAAATTTTTTTTACCCATCACAGTAGGGACACAATAGGTACATAGGTTGAACTTGATGGTCTTTTTTCAACCTTATGAACTATGTTACTATGTTACCCTTTCTCATTGCACTCCTTTATCTTTCATCTCTATTTGATCCTCCACCATCTCATTATCTCTCCACCTCTTTCTATTTATCTCTCTATTTTCTCAATCTCTCTCTCCCCTTACTCTATATCTCTCCCATTTCTCTTAAGTTCTTCCACTTCTCTTTGATCTATCCTTCTTTGACCTTCTCTATATCTCTCCACCCCTTTTAGTTATCTCTCCTTTCTTTCCCCCCCTTTCTTTTTATCTTTCTGTTCTCTTTATTTTCTCAACCTCTCTTTATTTCTAGTTCTCTTTCTTTCTCTCTCTCTTTCTCCCCTTTCTCATTATCTCTCCTCTTTTTCTGTATTTCATCTTTCCCATTTCAAATTATCGCTCTTCCTATTTCACTTTATCTTTCCCTTTTATATCTACCTCTCCCTTTTCTCATTACCTCTTCTCATTATCCCTCCCTTTCTCCCTGTCTCCTTTCTCCTTATATCTCATTTCCTCTCTCCTTTCTATTTATCTTATCTCTCCCTTAACTCTTTCACTCTCTTCTTTCTCTACCTCTCCCTCTCTTTATCTTTACCTCTCTTTTCTCTTTATCTCTTCCCTTTGTCCCCATCTCTCCTCCTTCTCAATATCTTTTGCCTTTCTGTATCTATCCTATTATTTAATATACCGTTCCCTCTTTTTCTTTTTTCATTATCACCTTTCTCTTCTGTTTTCTCCCTATTTTTCTTGTTTCTCATTATCTTCCCTATCCCTCTCTTATATTTTTCTCTTCATTTATTTTTTACCATCTATTTTATGTTTATCTCTTCAGTTTATCCCAATCAATTACCTTCCTGAAGTCTTCTCATTGCAGGCCTCCAATCATGGCCCCATCGCTTGGTGCCCGAGTGCCAGCATTAATCACAGGCAGTATCACGAGAGGTAGTATCATGTTGTGACTGCTACCGTGTGAAGTTGCCAGCAAATAATGCTGAGCAGCAGGGAGTCTGGCGCACTATGATCTCCCTAACCTGCCCTGCTTCTCCAGCGGCAGGCAATCCAAGTGCCTTTAAGTGGTCTGCCCTGATAACTGGTATTACCACACAGCACAGGGCAGCTGGCAAGGGCAACAATAGGTGCTCGGATTTTATTTTTACCTGCAATTCCACATACAGCCAATAGGGAATCTATAGCAAGAGCATGAGGACATAAATTTGTTTTGGACAGGACATATGGCTTTGGCTTTTTACCATTGGGCCACTTGGATGGACTTGCCTCAAATATTGCTAATGCTTCTCTGCCAACATTGCAACTTCTGTTCTCTCTTCTATTGGCAAACACACAGCAGTCAATGCACAGTCACAACCTTTATTATTTATATTTTTTAATGACAAGTTGTATGGGATTTTAAATGAGGTACTAGCAGTTACCTGCAATTATACACTTCTCATATGGCCAGTTGTTAGATTGAATGGTTTACAAGAAAGCAAGAGATGTGATTGAATATTGTTACATTAGTAATATTTTGTTCATATATATTGTAATATATTGTTTATATATTTTTATATATATATATATATATATATATATATATATATATATATATATATATATATATATACACTTTACAACCATCCAATGCTAATATTTGCTGATATCCATTGTTGATTGATGTATGCAGATAAAACAGTTAGAAGAAGCGAAAATACTTACTATAGGGAAAAACAGCTATAAATTATGTTCACATTTCTTATAGTTATATCTTTGGATTGGCTTTCTTGTAACAATGGCTGTGGAGTGGGTTGATGCCGCTTTTTCTCATTATTGTCTGAAAAGAATAATTGTGCCACACGGTTCTATTTATTTTGATTTAGTATACTATTGCTTTTTACTTAATGTTCTACTAAAACTCTAAAATCTAGAAATTGATCAGGCCCCAAATTGTTCTGTTTTCAGTTTTGCTTGGGTTAAAGTTTGAGAAGTGGTCACCATAGCTGTCAATGGAGTGTTTAGACTGATAGTGCCATTCCATTTGTTATTACGGTAGTAAGACCACTTTTTCAAACCATGTACCAGAATCATTTTATTCGTAACCTCCATTGTGCCATGATATATGATACTGCCATAATACTGTTTGTTCAGTTCATAACATTATATATGAAATTATAAAGATATACTGATATAATAATTTGTCCCAGTAATGATGATAGAAAATTGATTCTAGTAATAATGATGGAGAAAGGCCTGTTTGCTGATAACTTTTAGTAGGTTTCAGTGCCTTATCATGAGACAGAAAAGCAGTACTGCTAGCCAAAAGTAAAGTAAAGTTTTTTATCCATTTCTACACATCTACAAGTAAGATATTTAAAGGCTTGGGGCCCTTCCTTCATCCATTACACTTCATTGAAACAATCACTATATTTAAATCATGATGTACCATACTGGGGCACCAATACAAAACTGACCATCCAATATCAATTGATGGTACTTTGTATGTGCTTTATACCTTGATTAAAACCCTTTATACAAATGGTACAATCTGTAATCTAACCATTAACCCATCTAAACCACACTTACGGGACCAATGACATACCTGGTAAGTCATCAGTAAAAAACTATACCATGTCGCTGCTGTTGCTGACCACTCCATGACCACACTTCTACACATGTGATCCTTTCTACAGCTAATCACATGTCAGGGAAGAAACACTTGCTTGTATAGACCACAGTTATCTCTGCTTTCTGTCTCTCACCGCACTGTGATCATAAAATATTTTTTTCAATGTTATTATTTTAACCTGACTCTAACAGGTACATTTTTTAAAATGTAGTTTTTAATTTATAGTGTGTAGTTAGTGTGGTGTGGATTAGTGAGGTATTAGATAGGGTAAGGCTGAGAGTTGGTAGAGGTAAAAAAAAAATAATGAAAAATAGAAACCTAAAAAATTTAAAAAACTTAAATGAAAACTATATAGGAATATAGGGATTCCAAATCAGGGCAAATTGACAGATATATTTGTTGGTGTTTTTCCCCTTTTATACTAGTTGTGGATAATTTATATAACTGTAAAACGTTTTACAATGTCTTACACGTGTGAATATTGTTTAAAAAAGTTCTACTTATCCTGATTTTTTTTTTTAAATTATTAAATATATATATACAATTTGTGTGGGTACGAGATACTAGTGAAGGTATAAACAACCAAATATTTTCTCCGCCACCTATAAGTAGAGTTAACACGTTTGATGTGGCTTGCCTTCTTATGGGCAACAAAAGGGCATAGTTATTCTTAAAGCTAATGATTTATTGCAACGTTATATATGGTATTTCACATATATGTGAGGTCCAGCACGACAGTCTCTCCAAGTCTAAAAAAATATTTTTAAATGGTATTTTTAGGGTATAGTATAATTATAATGTTTATAAGAATTTATTGATATGTATATATGTACATATATACATTGAAAAGGAGTAGATTATATATTTATACCTTGGAAGAGTTGAAGGATGTACTTTGCCGCCCCAAGCCCTTTTTTTTTTTTTAAAAGCGAAAGAGAGAAAGGGGCGCCGAGTGGTTTTCGCTTACCACGCTGTCAGTACCCGCTCTGCGCCCCTCGCTTTCTCCTCTGCGGCGAGTCTCCCTGTTCGGTCTCGGTGCCGGCTTGTAATGCTGAGTGCCGGAAGATTTCCTCATAGCCGGCACCGAGACCGAACAGGGAGACTCGCCGCAGGACTGCTGAAAGGTAAGTACAAGGGGGGGGGCGGAGGGAGAGGAAGGGTAGATAATGAGGGGGGGGGCGGCAGGGACGGAGGGAGAGGAAGGGTAGATACGGGGGGGGGGGGGCGGCATTTTAAAATTCGCCCCAGGCGACATTTTGCCTTGGGCCGGCCCTGGATGTAGATTATGATAACATACATTAATGGTTAATGGGGGAAGCATTATTTCAAAAAAGAAACCTTGATTTGACAATATAGAAGCTATGAAAAGTATTTATTAAGAAAGTGTACAATAAAACTGCCTAAACTGTGTTATTGTCCCAAAAATAAACATCCCATATTACCGTATTTGCTCGATTATAAGACGACCCTGATTATAAGACGACCCCCCAAAATCTGAATATTAACTTAGGAAAAAAAGAAAAAGCCTGAATATAAGACGACCCCAAAGGAAAAAAGTTTTACCAGTAAATGTTAATTCATGTAAACTATTTTTTTTAATAAAAGCTATGATTGAGAAAAAGATTTTTTTTGTTTTTATTTCTTGTATTTTCCAACCTGTCCCCCAGTTACGCACATCTGCCCCCAGGCTTGCCACTCCAATATGGCACTGTGGCCCATGATATGCCTTTTAACCCTCTATATGCCACTGTGCCCCATGGTATGCCTTTTGACCCCCTATGTGCCACTCTGCCTCCAGAAATGCCTTATACCCCTATATCCCATTCTGGCATTTAGGGGGTTAAAATGCATATTATGGGGCAGAGTGGCATATAGGGAGGTATAAGGCATTTCAGGAGGCAGAGTGGCATTAAGGGAGTTAAAAGGCATTGTATAGAGCACTCTGCCTCCAGAAATGCCTTATACCACTATATGCCACTCTGCCATTTAGGGGGTTAAAAGGCATATTATGGGGCAGAGTGGCATATAGGGAGGTATAAGGCATTTCAGGAGGCAGAGTGCTCTATTAAATGCCCCCTTAACGCCACTCCAGAAATGCCCTATGCCCCCATTTAACACACACACCCTATACCCCCATTTAACTAACTAACTAACACACACACACACACACTCTCCCCCCCCCTTCCCCCGCTCTCCCCCCTCTCTTACCGGTGCTTCCAGCCGGGGCAGCGGGTTGACGTCGCCTTCTGCTGCAGCCAGAAGGAGGTGTGGCTAGCAGCGGGGGTTTGTATGCGTCCGTCGCGTATACTTTCCCCGGCTGTCAGAGATCAGAGTTCCCCGCACCGGTGCGGGGAACTCTGATCTCTGACAGTCGGGGAAGGTCTATGCGACGGACGCAGACAACCCCCGCTGCTAGCCACACCTCCTTCCGGCTGCAGCGGACGTTGTCTACGCGGATCGTCAACCCGCTGCCCCGGCAACACAGCAGGAAGCACCGGTAAGTGTGTGTATGATGGGGGGGGGGGAGTCGGGTGAGACAGGAGGATCCAGGTCCCCTGCAGCGGTGCGGGGGATCTGGATCTTAGTCTCCTAATCAGACCTCTATTTGAGGTCTGATTAGAAGACGACCCCGATTAGAAGACGAGGGGTATTTTTCAGAGCATTTGCTCTGAAAAAAACCTCGTCTTATAATCGAGCAAATACGGTATGTATTTTTAGAGCACAGATAGGGCTTATTCCTCAAAGTTGACTGTAGTATAAAGCACATGAAATCTTCTGTGTTGTTCAGCTGGCATTGAGAATGAGTTCAGTTATACCATGCTGGC
The DNA here is from genome assembly GCA_023333645.1 of Sceloporus occidentalis. Taxonomy (NCBI): domain Eukaryota; kingdom Metazoa; phylum Chordata; class Lepidosauria; order Squamata; family Phrynosomatidae; genus Sceloporus; species Sceloporus occidentalis. Next base: position 5,544,310 of record JALMGF010000063.1, on the reverse strand, counting down.
CTCGGTTTTCCTTAGAGCATTGTTGGATATTATTCATGTCTGCGTGATTTCACTGCACCTTACATGATTAGTATAGCTTCTCCGCGGTTACATTTACATATATTGTTCTTCTAGGCACAAAGTCTTTTGTTACTTTATTACCTAAAACAAATATATATATATACATTTTTAATGTTACAAATATATATACATTAAAAAGCGTTTATGGGAAGGGGAATTACGTGGGGTTTGGAAAGCTGCAATTTTCTCTCTCTCTCGCTCTCTCTCTCACTAACACACATTCTCTCACACTCATTCTCATTCACTCACTCTCCTTTTCCTTAATAAATACGACCCCATGGACAATTTGTTTTAAGGGGAAATTCCTTTATGTTGAAGAATCGTCTCGACCTTGAGTAATCCACATTCAGATCTTTACCCTAGAACAGTCCTTCATGTTGCATATAGAACACGATTCAAATAATTACTTCATTGCTTCGACACAGACTCATGATAAGAACCCAATAGGTTTAAGTATCACTTTATATTACTTACACTACATTTAAATTTACAACTTTTGCATTTAGTATGGCAGTGGTTACTGTTGTAATAAAAATTTTTGTATAAAAGAACCAACGGAAACTTTATTAAAATCATATAGTACATAGTGATACTTAAACATTCATCATAACAATAGTGAAATAACTTTAACGTTTATTTTTTCACCTACTCATGGAAACGTTTGAATTTGAAATAGTTTCCAACAATTGTGGCTTCTACATCTACATTTTTATTCCTTACATTTCAGTTTTATGCATTGGTGAATCAGCTTTTTCTGTGTACCGCAACCACAGGGTTCATAAATTAGCTTAGTCATCAGCTGAAGAAAGAACATTTTTGTAGCTATAAGTTGGGATGATATTTATCGACCCAGTGCATTCCGTGGATATTTCCTGCTAGGGTATTAAGTTAAATGTTTACAATAGAACTGAATACACTTTAATTTCATCCTAAAATTATGTAAACCTATGTATTGTAATAATCGATTCCTGCCTACCCTCGGAAGAATGCTTAGAGGATCCACTTCCTCTGCTTTATTACATTACATTTTAATTGACATTACGAACATCATTCCTAGTGGTCTTGATTTGTATCACCATTCCAATAAATACTTATTTAATCAAGAAAAATGTTTGCCTCATTCTTTTTTTATTGGAACATTTAAATGTCAAGGGACAAAAAACCAGGCACTGATTTCTTCGTTCTAGGTTCTTGTCCTAGAAAATCTAAATGCTTCTCAAAATTTCCTGTAAGTTTTATGTGATTGAGCCTCTGGTGGAATTGATGAAATGACAGATCTGCTAAGCTTTACAAAATATCAGATGGTGCCATTAATGTTTTGTCGTGAAACAGCACCTTTATGTGGACCTCTCTTTGTATGCCTTCAATGAAGTTCTAGTGAACCCACTGTCTCTGGGTTCTCAGGAGGGAAATTGGAGGCATGAGAGTGGAGGAAAGTGTTAACAGAAAATAAATCTGATAACTTAGAAATTTATCAAATCGAGTTAGTTAAGAATTTGTCTCTTTTTTTTAAAAAAAATAACGAGGAGCCAGGCTTCAAAAATTGGCAGTTGGAACAATAGCTCATTTCAACAGTGTAATAGCAAAAGTGCTTGCCAAATATACTTGTGTTGATCCCGTAGCATTTTTATTTTCTGGCAACTTCTTTTTTTATTCTTTAAATAGCCAGTTTCAGAAGAGAAACCAGGTGATGTATTCACCTGTCTTAAATTTGGCAGCTTACTCACACTTCAGTGAAAAGTCCAAAAAGAATTCTCTTGACACATAATTATATTGCTGTTCTAAGCCACAAGAATCTAGAATTTAATGTAAAATTCTTTTGGCTACTGCCTTATACTAATGCATTTTGCCGACATACAAGTATAACAATGCCTGGTTATTTCGTATCTTTTTCATTTTAGAAAATAACTGATATATATATATATATATATATATATATACACACATCACGGTTGATTACTAAGTCTCTAACATACATGTGTTAACATATATGTGTTACATGTATTTTTTGTTGTACTTCCATGGGTCAGAGCTGTTAAAAGAGGTGAGAGTAGTTGAAACTGTGTATATCTTAAATTATGAAATACCCCACCTATGCCCCATTCTTTTGAGGGAGAAGTAGAAAAATGAAACCCTACCCAACCCCCTCGCTTCTTAATCCCTCCGGACAGTAAATGCATTCTGTGCATTCTTGGGGTACCAGGGCAGACTAAAGAGTTTTGTAATCCAACTCAACATAATGAAAAAAATTGTTTACAAAACAACACAATATCTACTGTGTACTTACAAAAAAAATATACCGTAATGGCTCGATTATATGCCGCACCCGATTATAGGCCGAACCCTTAAAGTTTGGTGCTATTTTAAAGAGAATTTTATTTTTAAAGAAAAAATACGCATGAGTGGAATAGTAAAACAGTATTTTGCCTAATGAACATGAATACATGATGTCTAGCGGGGGCAGCCGGTGGACGTCTGCGCAATGTGTGTTCGTCAATTCTGCCAAGGCTTCTCCATCATAGAAACCCCAGGGAAGTGTCGGCCACAGCGGAAGTTGTCTGTGCACATCGCACGGACGTTCATACAATTTCGGCACTTCCATGGTGGAGCACCGGAAGGCTATGTCACACAGGTGCTCCGATATAGAAGCCCCTAGTACCGCGCAGACACCCACCGACTGCCAGAGAGGAGAATCCAGGTCCCCTGCAGCACTGCCGGGCTTCTGTATCCCAACCCTGTTGCTTACCCACAGCAGGGCTAAAAGAAAAAGAGAAAAAACCTGCCCGGCTTATAAACCCCCATTATAGGCCATACCCCCACTTTAAAGACTTAAAGTGTGGGGGGGGCTATATTCAGGCCAATACAGTATATGTTTGATAATTGCAAACAATGCATTCTACCATTCTACAAATAAAGCCTAAAAGCTAACTTTCATTGCTTTTGCAGAAACAAAGCCATTGGTTATATCCTTAAAATCTATTTTATTAAGCACTTTTTTTCTTTTAGCACTCATAAGCATCAATTACATACATGACAAAACATGTACTTTCTCCAGCACAGATGGCCTTCTACATTTGCTTAAATAAAAAAAAAAAAAGCTAATTCCGAGGCAAGATCAATAAATATATTTTTTTTTAAATGACATTCCTAATACTGTTGAATGTCCAAAACTTTATCAGGAAAGCAACACTTTTTTTTAACTATATAGACCTTTATAAATATCATTCCAAAGCTTTACTTCAATTATATACATTACAAACTTAAGTTAAATACTTAATTTTTGGTCTTAATTGTTTTATGCCCTCCATAGATGTCTCCCTTCCTTCACTATCAAGTTTTCTGGATCTCCTGGCAATTACCTATTTTTTTCTGCTTTCTGCCTACCTCTTGCAGTCCTTTTCTGTTCTGTTAAAGTAGCATCCCTTATATCAAATTTGCTTACCTCTGCTTATGATTCCTAAATGTATTGGAAAGTTAGAATTTATTTTATTTTAAACATTTATATTAACTCCTAGTGGGGTCAAAAGGATCACAAGCTGCAGCATCTGATGTGCCACTGGAGCGACAGATCGAGAGAGTGTGTTGGCCAGCGTTCTACCAGACATTTGCCCAATTTGCCAGATGGCCAGTCCGGGCAAAATGGTTTAAATACATTCCACACTTTATTAAGCAAAACGACCTGGTTTTCTTACAGTACATTTGTATTTATCTGTGCTCATGCATTTCAGTTAAACCTATACGGTAGCAAATTGTGTAGGTTTCAGGTACTTTGGAGATTTGTAGTTTGTTTCTAGCAACATAATTTACAGACTAGAATTTTAGTATTTGGTGTGCTAAAACTCTGCGCATAAGGTAAATACAATTTATAACTGACTTACGACGCATGCAAATCCAGTGTATCCTGGGACCTGTCTGTTTAATGGTAAGTGACTAGGAAATGCTACAAGCTTTCTAAACTATTTAACAAGTCCCTTCCCTTATACATTTTTCAAGCTAATTTGCAAGAAATTTAAATCTATAACAGTGACCTTCCCCTGTAACTCCTTTCAAACTGATAAAACATCAATAAATTAGAGATATAAAAATGACACATAAAAGCAAATTGCGTTAGAGGGTTGAAACAGAACATCAAGTCAGTAGGAGCCATGTTGCTATAAAGAGTGAGTATATTATCTATTACAGAAACATATTCACTCATTAGAATGTTTGGTTCCACAAAAATGGCTCCCAAGTGTACTATTTCATTTCATACTTAGTATTAATGCACCATGGAAACAAAAACTAAGAGAAATGGATACAGATTTTAAGAACCTTTAAGATGCCATGTGACGGGGATAATGATAATTGTGAAATACCTAATTCCCACTAAACAAAATTCACATTTTTATCAGTGCCATTGGATTTAATGTTGGTCTCCCTATTTTCAATTCAGCTAGGGATAATGACAAATACAAATCTGCAGTTATGGGAACATACCTAGCCATGGTAATGCCTCAAAAGATAATAGCCTTACAGTTGTTAATGCTGGAGAAGCCAGCATGGCCATAATGTAGGCATACATTACATACTGGCACACCCTGAAAAATGCCCGGTGGGCTGCTGGCTATCGCCACCCCATATTCACCTGATCCCAATAGATTGGGTGGTACGGCGTGCAGCTGGATGTGCCCAGCCACGGGCTACGCCATTGAACGCGCCTACGTCATCAGTAAAGAGCCAAGGCTGCCTCATGATTGCCAGTCTGGCCCTGCCATAATGTCTGTGTGTGCGACACGCTCAGAGGACAGTTTCATATCGAGAATTTGACTGTCAAACCTTAACGCAGGTGTCTCAGGGTGAATTCAGGGAGGGTAGAAACATCTCATGGAGCAGAAGGTTCACAAAGATTGTGTTCTGTTTAATCCCAGAATGCTGTACGAGCACCAAGGCTGATTGTTTGCATGCAATTCTGTAGTGTAGCCCACCAGCCATCCATGCTTGGGGTTTTTACAACATGGTATAATTGCGTGGGAATTTAAAGGGGAATGCCCACCATTTTTTTATTAGTAAAATCAGATTTAAAACACACTTTCCAAAATATTGTGCTTATTTTTTTAACAGTTCAGATTGTTGGATAATCAGGTAGCTATACGTGTTAGCCATTTGTATTTATTCTAGTTCTGTTATCTTCTAGTTCTGCCCAATCTACTACACATACACAAACACCCTGACCCCTAATCATACTGCCAGTGGTAAGCAATAGAATGTCTCAGTCTTAATCATCCAGCCCAAAATTATGGAGTTTATAGAGGAAGGGACTACATTACCATTTCCATAAAGAATAAGCTCAATGTGGTGTTTGAGAGGGAAAAGTCACCAATAATAATACATGACTGACAACAAAAACAGGTTTTTGTCAATACTTACTTACTTACTGCTTCTGGAAAACATATTTTTGTCCATGGAACTTCTTTAAGAGTAAACATACCTTTTTCGCCAATACCATTTCCTTGTCACTTGGCTAACGCAATCTATAGGCAAAAAGCTACCCGTTACAAAATTACACTTTGTCATTTTTCAGTGACTGACAGGTTCATTTTAATATGCTCCACTGTACATTACCAAGTCAGCTTGTTTATTGTAGAGATAAAAATGGATGTAATTGGTGAAAGTTCCTTTTTTTTCTTCTACGATATCTTTCACAATCATGTTTCCAACAGTTACACTGTCTAATACACACCTGGCAGATTATTAGCAGGGAGAGCAACGAACTGAATCCACACCTGCTGCTTTTTTATCTATCAAAGTGACATTGATGAAACAACACCCAATAACAGCAGCCACCGTGCTACATAGAAGCTATCAAGCAGAACGCAAAAATATCAGAACTCTCAGATCCCCCACCAGTGTCCTTTGAGGGGACATATCCTTGTAAATGATTGTTTAAAGAGTAAAAAAATTGGTCATTTTGTAAATATTCTTTGTTTTCATTATTTTAACCTTTTGTCAAGTTATTTTAAAGTAAAATTATTGTATAAAGTGGATATAGAGGCAAAGGTGATAATTGTTAACCTTATTTGCATGCACCTACCCAGAATCCCTTGTGGTTGTGGCAGCACCATGAGATTTCTGAGGGAAAAACAAGCCTTCTGGCTTGTCTGGTGTCTGTAGATGAGTGTTTAATAATACTTCTACTATATATATATATATATATATATATATATATATACTAAAGCATAGGCCCGACGTGTAGCTACTTTACTGGTGCTTCTTCCTACTAAGGCGCAAGAATATATCCCAGTCACCCAAAACACTCTATCCAAATATGATTAAACCTTGCCAATAGTACAGTGCTATAATTCTTTAAACCCAATGTGTTATTGCAGAAAGTAGAATATTATATTGAGAATAGATATTTTGTGGAGTACATGTTAAATTTCATCATCTTCCTAGCTGAACAGATTCAGTCGCCTTTTCCTTCATCACTAATCATTTATCGCTGTATTTCATCCATTCCATGTAACAGACATTTCTTTCACCTAAACTTTATTTCTTTAGCGTGAGCCTCTGTCTGGCTCAATCTAGAGCTATCCATTAAAAAAGCAATATTCTTCTTAATCTAACCGATATACTCGGAATCCCACATTATGCGACCAGTGTCAGGCAGCTGCTGCTAAGGCAAATAAAATCATGGGGTGCATCAAAAGGGGCATAGATGCCCACGACAAGGAAATAATTCTACCCCTGTACAAGTCACTAGTCAGACCACACATGGAATACTGTGTACAGTACTGGGCACCAGTGTACAAGAAAGATATAGTGGAGCTGGAGAGGGTTCAAAGACGGGCAACCAGAGTAATAAGGGGAATGGGAGGACTACAGTACCCAGAAAGATTATCAGAATTGGGGTTATTTAGTTTGGAAAAAAGACGGCTTAGGGGGGACTTAATAACTATGTATAAATATATAAGGGGACAGTACAGAGATCACTCCCAGGACCTATTTATACCCAGGACTGTATCTATAACAAGGGGACATCCTCTACGGCTGGAGGAAAGAAGGTTTCTACACCAGCACAGACGGGGGTTCTTTACAGTAAGAGCGGTGAGATTATGGAACTCTCTGCCAGAGGAAGTGGTGATGGTAAACTCAATAAAAGAGTTCAAAAGGAGCCTGGACGTGTTTCTTGAAAGCAATAATATTACAAGTTATGGATATTAGATTAATAGGGACAGAACGTTGATCCAGGGATTTATTCTGATTGCCATATTTGGAGTCGGGAAGGAATTTTCCCCCTGGTATGGGGCAATTGGCATCTGCTTCATAAGGGTTTTTTGCCTTCCTCTGGATCAACACAGTAGGGACACAATATGTATATAGGTTGAACTTGATGGACTTTGGTCTTTTTTCAACCTTATGAACTATGTTACTATGTCTGATTGTAAATCTTTGCATTATCATTTAGACTTCCTGCCAGGAAAGGGTTAAGCTGTTTTAAGTTAATTCAGATATATATATATATATATATGTAGCTTATTGATATTCCAGGCCGGTTTTCACTGTTTTTAGCTTCAGGGAAATCATATCTGAGCCATCAGGGTGAACTTTAGGAAACAGAAGCTGGAGGCAGGGTCTGGACTCTGTTGTATGATACTATCATCTACAGAGAACATCTTAAGGCTTGCATTTGATATGCAGAACTGTATCTGTGTAGAAAATATAAAGAAAGTGTCACAAGTATGTATCTGAGTAGAATAATGTTTAGAAGGCCTGTGAGTATCTAAAGTTTTTTAAACAGTACATTGTCAGCTTATCTAACAGAATGATCTGGGCTAACGTGTCGTCGAGCAGGCTAACCAACAGGCATAAAGACATGGCATGGATGGCCATTCAGGGAGGCCTCCCCCTAAGGACATTTATGCATGCCAGGGGGCTGTGCAGAGATAGACACTGCCCACAGTGCATTGTGGAGGAGGAGACTTCTCTTCACTTGTTCTGGCAGTGCCCGTTTGCACAGGCTTTGTTCAGAGCCCTGGAGCTGGATCTCAAGGACTCTATCGAGAGAAAGTACCTGTCTTACCATTCGGTACTTTACGGACTTTTTCCAGGAACACACACGGAGAGCGCCATTGAGGATGCTTGGCGTCTCATGTGCTGTGTAAAGGACGCTCTATGGTTTGCCAGGAACCGCCTGGTGCTGAGGAGGGAGCAGGTCACAGTCCGTGACTGCCGCAGGCTTATCCACAGCCTGCTGAGAGACTACTCTCTCAAGGACAGTCTAGAGGCTGAAGACTAGCCCCATTCTCCTCGGCCCCTCCCCCCCCCATTTCCCCAGGTTATGTTCCACCAAGTGCTAACCATATGCGCCACGTCTGGAAATGTAATTGTACACTGCTTCTACTGAGCTTTCCGTAACTGAAGTCGTACCGTAACGTGTATTGCCCTGCGCTGCGTCGCAGTACTGCTTATCGTCTACCTGTACCGATAATACCGATTTATGTACTCCTGCTAAAACAGGTTGATGTCTGTTTTATCATAATCAGTTTGTATAATAAACTTAAATACAAAAAAAAAAAACATGTTAAATTTCATCATCTTCCTAGCTGAACAGATTCAGTCGCCTTTTCCTTCATCACTAATCATTTATCGCTGTATTTCATCCATTCCATGTAACAGACATTTCTTTCACCTAAACTTTATTTCTTTAGCGTGAGCCTCTGTCTGGCTCAATCTAGAGCTATCCATTAAAAAAGCAATATTCTTCTTAATCTAACCGATATACTCGGAATCCCACATTATGTCTGATTGTAAATCTTTGCATTATCATTTAGACTTCCTGCCAGGAAAGGGTTAAGCTGTTTTAAGTTAATTCAGATATATATATATATATGTAGCTTATTGATATTCCAGGCCGGTTTTCACTGTTTTTAGCTTCAGGGAAATCATATCTGAGCCATCAGGGTGAACTTTAGGAAACAGAAGCTGGAGGCAGGGTCTGGACTCTGTTGTATGATACTATCATCTACAGAGAACATCTTAAGGCTTGCATTTGATATGCAGAACTGTATCTGTGTAGAAAATATTAAGAAAGTGTCACAAGTATGTATCTGAGTAGAATAATGTTTAGAAGGCCTGTGAGTATCTAAAGTTTTTTAAACAGTACATTGTCAGCTTATCTAACAGAATGATCTGTAACAACGCTGTTGCAGAATATCATAAGCAGAAAGAAAATATTAACCCCTTTATGACAAAGCCTGTACATGTACGTGCTCAAAATGCATTGTTTTCAATAGGTTTAGGGGACCGCCCATTGTCCTTAAGGGGTTAAAGGAACAGTTTAGTGCCCCAATGCAGCTCTTCCAATGAAGAATGCATATCAAAGTACTACAGCCACTTGTGGGTGCTTGAGGTCGCTAATCAGTGGCTCGTCCAACTGAACACCTTCTGCAAGGCTGAGTTGTGGATCGAGGAAAGAGACAAGTGCATAGGTCCGTTCTGCAAATCCTTCTATGCATTTGCATGGAGGACAAAGCAAGACTTTAAAGAGGTCACTATCTACCTACCATATGCGTGGAAGTACCTATGATTCCTAGGGGGTCCCTAATAGGACATTAACCTCCCAGCCCATCCCACCAAAGTCAAATTAAATTTATTGAAAGTGAAATAGGATCATCTAATATTGAAATGCTCATATATTAAAGTATGCAATGAGAAGCAGATGGTGATATTTAAAGTCTAATCTCATTCACTGGATGTCCAGTGGTTGTTATACGGGACTTTGGAGGTTTCACTAACATAATTTTCCTGAATAACACACATTGCTTTCCTTTTTCCAATCTGGCAGATGTTTATGTACAAGAGATGAACATCATTGTTTATCTTGTCAGGTTTTCCTACACTGACATATTCACACTTAGAAACATCTCCCATGATATAATTTTGATATAGGAAGCAGCCTCCAGATTTAAATGGAAGATGGGCAAGACAGAGTTAAAGATATATACTGTAAAAAACATTTTGTGTGATATGGAAGAGACAGGCTTTGAAAATAGAAAGAATTCAGACTGTAAGGTATAGGGAGGGGTGTAAAATATTACAGAGCAGACAGAATATTCTGAAGAGTTGATCTGGAAGGGGTATGCCACAGTGCTAAAAAATTTATTATGGAGAAACTGGCGAAAGAAACATAAAAATGTCATATATAGAGGTGATGGTGATATGGAAAAGATAGGGGAGGGTATAGACTTGGTGTAGAATTAGGGATAGATCAGAAGACTCATCATACCTATAAAGAGTACACCATACCTATACCTGGCAATTTGCCTGGTTTGACTTGAAGTCTCAGGGAGAATAGCTGGTGAGTTTCTCTTAATCTCTGGGCAGTGGATTATGTCCCTGACCGCTAAGTCTAACTCTAACTAACTCTACCCATAAGCATGGCTAGCCACAATCTTGAAAGCAGCATCCATGGAAGAAGGAAAGCTATAGGTAGACTTCATAAAAAAATAAGAAAGTAGCTGGAATTGTTCAACTATCTCGTTGAGTGACTCTTGCACAAGACTACCAAGCGATATGATTTATGTTTATTTCGGTGATGGAGTGTTAACTGTTTAATTGCATTAATAAGAGAAAGTCAAAGCTGAAGGGCACCACTGCCTTTTACTAGATTACATGTCCTCCGCACGTAACAGACTACTTTGTATGAAACATCAGTAAGTAAACAGGGGAAACATAGAATCTGACGTCAAATACGAACCAATCAGTCCATCTAGTCTGCAATTTTGCCCTGATGTTAAAACGTAGACCCATCTAAACTTTGTGTCCTTGGTTAACCTTTGAAATGCTTCCAAGGTGACCCAAAATGCACCATATAGTTTATTAAAACTGTATCAGTGTTTATTCATGCAGTTGAAGACTACTTGATGGATTTTTAAGGTGTTTAGAAGTCTAAAAAAATGCACTCAGGGTCAACAGCTGTGGAGGTTTTTTTAAAAGCCCTTCTCCTGACTGTATCCTCAGGGCTCTATTTAATGAGTTACAAGTTTATACTTCTGCTGTACTAGCCCAGGGTTCAATATGACTACATCATTCAAAATATATAATTGTAAGAATAACCATTAGCATGAGAGGCTAGAACAAACAGATGCCTCGAAAGTTCTGTTACTTCTGCTCGGACTTTCAACTTAGCCCAATTAACAGGACAACTCTACAAGCCAGTTTATTTTTTTTTTTAAGTTTTACAGATGTTTTTCAATTAATTTTCCTAACATGGTTCTGGGAATTGAAACTTACTCCAACTTGCAGAAAATGGAAAACGTAGTGACAATACATTCTGTAATTAGGTAATGCTATGTTTACTTTATAATAATAATAATAAAAAGATTTTTAAAGGAGACAAAAAATGCAAATAAAAGGGTATTTTGTAGTTATACATTTACTTGTGACTTGTAACAGGTATATTCAAAGGAAGCAATAACAGGGTCTTTGTTTTTCGTGAATTCCAGAAAGTTTGAGAAACATGTTACATATCTCTGTTAAAACTTGGTGTTACAACTGTTTGCCAAACATTGTATGTCGCTGTTCTGAAATGTTGTTACAGTGGTAGAGCTTTACCTTGTTAAATTGTATTGAAAAAGCTTTGTAACTTTAAAAAAACAACCAACCAACCAATGGCACTTGAATGCATGAATATTCTACAGAAGCAGTCAATAAGGCTTTTGAAGGTTAAGTATCACCATATTAAAAATGTTAACACTTGCGCCTTCTTACCAAAGTTCCGTAGCATATCTCATTTACAAAGTTGCAGACCTCTGCATATTAAGCATTAAGGGCTCCTTCTTCATACGATAATAGTCTATTACTGTTAGTACTCTTCTGTGCTGGTAATATAGAGTTTTATGTTGATTTGTGTTGGTTAAAAGTTTTATGTTGAGTTGGTTAAATTATGTTTAGTGTCAACCAATTGGAAACTCTAAACTTATACTGATCACTTACATACAGAAAGTCATTTAGTATGTGACTTGTCAGGGTCAGATTTCTGTTCTAGGTTGCCCCATGCAGAAAGATTACTGATTTTCAAATTAAAGCAAAAGCCTTGCAAACATTGGTGGGGTATAAAGGAAACAATGGTTGGAGCATAAATCACTTGGTGGGACTATAATTCAATTTATACCCTTATCTACTGAAGTGCCCATAGAAGCGTGGCATGAGTCTGATGAATATTATACCTGGCAATGTCCCCTTACACTAGGGCACCTTTACTACATGATGGCACCTCTTTATGTTTCTTGCCCCTTATCCCTTTACCATTCTTCCAGCTCAAATTTGAGGGGGGGGGAGTTCTTTACATACACACTACAAGGAGTTTTGGGGATAAACAACATTACATGTACTTGTAAAGAATACCTAATAAAAATGTCAAGCCTATTGCACTTGTTGTATATGGTATTTCCTCATTCTCTCTTGATTGCAAGTTTGGAAGGATTACAAAAATTAAGCAATGCAGATTCAAGAATGCTGAGTATAATATTCTTTATTTTTATGATTCCATTAAACATTTTGTCAGACTTGTGTTGAGCTGCTCTGTGATCATTCACATAGATGACCTAAATAGACAATGCAAGCTAGCAGATGTTAATCATTAATACTATCCATCTGAATAAAAATAAATCTGGAATTGAATGGTGTAATTGCACCTACACCTGCTGACTGTCACAGGTTCTTGTCAGTCACAAGATTTGGTTGCCTGTTCTTATATAATGGGTTACTGAATTACGGTCTATTTTTTACTTTATTGCCTTGTTTTAAAGAGCGTTCAATAGTTTTTTTATGTGTTTAATAGTGTTATTTTGCAGACATAGTATCACACCAGCTATAACTCTAAACTGTAACAAAAACACTTTTATTAGTTTGTTGATGAGGAAATTGCTAAAATTAGACAATTTCAACCACTTTTTTAAACAAAAAATATAGCATCGCAACATGCAGCTTCATATATAGCTATGGAATGCTGAATTCAGTTGTTACAATAGCTGGATCCTCGGTGTGAGTTTTTTAAAGGACAGCATGTTCTATCAGAATTAAGCATATAAAGCTATGCAGGATAAGGGTGTGTATACAAAATGTGCTTTAGTGTGTGTGTTGTAACAATTTAAATTTTCTGGTGCTTTATAAATAAACTGTTATAATAATTGTAATAGGTCTGGTTGGTGGTATCACTGCAATTGGCCTCAAAGTCCCATGGTAGCCAACTGATCTTCACCGCTTGTGGACCATTTAACAGGGAGTACAAAGATCTGGAACTTGGAGTATTTGTGCCTCTATTATCAAGGTCAGCTGCCCCCAATATCAATATCAGGGAGGTTTCCAGTTCAGAGAACCGGGAGCCCTACCTCTCCTCCAGCTTATAAAACATAAGAAGGGGATGTGACTGATATAAGAAGGAAAGCCAACTGCGTACAAGGGTGAGGCTAGTCCCAAAAAAACTGTATAGGGTAGGACAACAGTCCCCTATGCAGAGATTAAACACACTCAGCCCTAGTGATTAGTATATATACAGTGTTAGGGATGGACATGCGGGTCATTAGGTGAAGCTTGCCAGCTAACTTTTGGTGGTGATGTCCACCTTTAGGTTCTTAATTGTGACACACTTTTGGTAGAACATCAAGTTAACATATAATTGTATCATAGACCCCTGACCAAAAAGGCAATTTGCTTACATAAAAAAGAAAACAATATTAAAAAAAATCTGGTTTTAGCTAAACGACCAACATGGAATCTTTGCGGTAGCCTAAATGCACTATATATATTTTCCTCTACTTTATCATTTGTTAGTGAGTATACCAGAAAACATGCTCTTGTTGTTCAGCATAGAAGCTCTGAGATAAAATTATATATATATATAATATATATATATATATATATATATATATATATAATATAAAATTAGGTATGGTGGGGAAAAAGCCATCCACTAAGAATAAGGCATTATAAAACATCATCTACATCCACCAGACAAGAAATCTCACCACCACAGCAAGGAATCCTTGTAGGCATATGCAAACAAGGTTAACAATGATCCCCTTTTTTGCCTCTATATCCACTTTGCTGATGAGTCCCATTAAGGACAAAACAGCTGTCCATGAGCGGTGATCCGGCTATTGTACCTCTTTCCCCAGCTTTGTGTGAAGGCTGTCTAGTACAGAGGATATTTGCTCCAAAGGGGTCTATGAATAAAGTGCACATAGAGGCTAAAAGGGGGGGGATCATTGTTAACCTCCTTTGCAAATAGCTACCCAGAATCCATTGCAGTGGTTTTAGACCTGCAAGATTTCTGTGGGAAAAGCAAGCCCCCTGGCTTGTCTGGTGGACGCAGATGAGTGTCTAATAATGCCTGCTTAGTAGGAGTTTGGAGAAGGAGAGAAGTGTGGCTGCATTTATTTGTGAAATGTCACTGCAGAAGGGACAGCAAGCTGTCAGTCAGTTAGTGAAGAACTGAACCATCAGTTACAGAATGCTGCTAAAAGTAATTATTAGTAACTTCCGCATGCCGAAAAAAATATCTAAGATCGTTCTAATGCACAATAATGCAACTTCGGCTCAAAAACTTAAGCATGTATAAAATAAGCATGTACTAGTAAAAAATAAAAGCACGGTTTCTTAAGAAAAAACAGAACAATTTTAATTTTTGTTGTGTTTTATATGATATTTTCAGGTTCTAAATACTGGCATACACATCATTTTCCTCCACTGCATTCAATCATAGTTAATGAAAGAAAATCCCCCCAAGGTTTTTTAATCTAAATGCAACATAGGGGCAAATGATTAAGAAACCACCATTTCATTAAAGAAGCTGTAATTACACCCGGGGGCACAGCCTGAATTTCTTTCACTGCATAAAGCCACATGACATCTAAATTCTCAAAAGATTTCCGTTCCCAAATTTAGTTTGATACATTAATGTTTTTTAATCATAGTATGTTTACCAAATAAACTGTACATTTCTGAATATAAAATCAATTCACTTTATGCATTTGACTTCCAGTTACATTTCTTTTATACCCAGGATTCATTATTATATTGAATTCCCATGTGAGTAATGTGGGTGTTTTGCATATATTAAAGCTTCTCTCCAAATCGTAAAAATCTGGAAAAAAAACCAAAACAAAACTTAATCTTTGATAATTATCTTAAGAAAGACAAAATCCTCGCTATGTAATCTACATGCACAATTAGATTTCAATGTATTACATTCTTAGCCAGGGTCCTAAGGGTCAAGCTTCCATACTGTGGCACAACCTAATATGAGTGAATGGTTTATAATCTGGTAGGAAAAATTAAAAAGCACACAAATTGTGCAAACCTGACCACAAGTCTTTTTGTAGAGTGTGAGCAGAGCCGGAGTGGCACGACGAGGGGGCCCTAGCGCTTTAAGGCTATGAGAGGCCACTCATTCTGTTTTTATGCTGACTCAGCGTACAGCCCAGCCGGTGGCTTTAGCACTTGTATGCTGCTTCAGCGGGTGATCATGGAGTGGTTACAGCCAACAGCCCACCAGGTATTTGCCCGATATGTCAGATCACCATTCTGGGCTTTGGTATGAACATGAAGCTAACAACGTGCTAGAGCCAACTTGATATACATATTCATTTTTGCACCGTTTGACGTTTTAACGTATACTTGTATGCTATCAAGTCTAAGCTGCAAGTTTAACAGTCCGATGTCTACTCAAGCAAAAATATTTGTTGATTGTGTGTTCTCCCTGTATGGATTGCAATACTTTCTATTTTTAAACATTTAATTTTGTTCTTTTTTTATTGTTTTATCCATGTAACGAAAAGAAGTATCATGCACAGAGCCTCAGAGGGATCCTTAAAATACTTTTCAATAGGTCAAAATGATGGAGCACTGCCAAGACCTTTTTAATCAATAAAAATGCAAATGCCGCCAGTCCATTTAGGGATTTATTTTAAGAAAGCGAGACAAAGGCCACTAAGTGACCTCCTTTTACAGAATATATAATTGTAGGTATAATCATCCTTTTAAAAACTGGAAAATATGCATATTACAATAACGAAATGAAAATTGTATCATTAATACAATTTCTCCTCTACCCTAGTGTTTTGGCAGGTAGGTAGAAGAACATTTTTATGACATCAAACAAATGGCTGGGGTCTATATGGCACTTTTTACATTTTGCCCTAACGTATTGCACATTGCTTTTTACTAGGTTCCTGTGCCCATAGTTTTTTGTTTTTATTATTTTTTTAGAACAAAAATCCCAATGTTTGATGCACATTTTCACCCACAAGCCCACAGTGGAGTCAAAATCCTCAAAGATTATGTGGTTATGTTTTTGGTGGACAAGGTGGTATGTCCATCTGGGTCCTCATTTCTTTGGTGAGGACTAAAAAGATCTGCCTCCCCACAGACCTCTGGCTGGTGAGAGAAGAATGGGTCGCATACCCAATACCTGGGAACTTTCTTAATGTTCTTTTAATAATTACCCTTTAATAGCCTATTATGAAGATTCTACGCAGTGAATCGTCAAATGTGTTAACCAAGTGGCTCTAATGCTGGTCCTCATGGAAACCTTGACTTGTCATTATTTATAGATACACTTCATTGAGTCACCTGTATTCAAGCAGCGATATCAATCATAACATAACTGGTAGCAAATGCACAAATTGGAAGTCTTGTATTTGACCACAGCTGGTTGTTGGAATTGTCCCAGCAAAACCAGGAATGTTGGCAGATATAGGACAGAGATTTTAGAAATCCATACATTTGAATGCTATAAAGTAGGGCTGAAAAAACGAATCGATAAAATCGATAATAATCGATAACGGAAATCGTTGTCGACTGGGAGACTGGGTGCAGGGCAGAGTGGGGGTGTGGATGCAGGGCAGGGTGTGAGTGTGGGTGCAGGGCAGAGTGGGTGCAGGGTGTGAGTGTGGGGGCAGGGTGTGAGTGTGGGGGCAGGGCTGGGTGCAGGGCAGAGTTGGAGACTGGGTGCAGGGGCACAGTGCAAAGTGCTGGGTGCAAAGTGCCAGGGCTGGGTGCAAAGTGCCAGGGCTGGGTGCAAAGTTCTGGGTGCAAAGTGCCAGGGCTGGGTGCAAAGTTCTGGGTGCAAAGTGCCAGGGCTGGGTGCAAAGTGCTGAGTGCAAAGTGCTGGGTGCAAAGTGCCAGGGCTGGGGCAAAGTGCTGAGTGCTGGGTGCAAAGTGCCAGGGCTGGGTGCAAAGTGCTGGGTGCAAAGTGCTGGGTGCAAAGTGCCAGGGGTGGGGCAAAGTGCTGAGTGCTGGGTGCAGAGTGCCAGGGCTGGGTGCAAAGTGCCGGGTGCAAAGTGCCAGGGGTGGGGCAAAGTGCTGGGTGCAAAGTGCCAGGGCTGGGTGCAAAGTGCTGGGTGCAAAGTGCCAGGGCTGGGTGCAAAGTGCCAGGGCTGGGTGCAAAGTGCCAGGGCTGGGTGCAAAGTGCCAGGGCTGGGTGCAAAGTTCTGGGTGCAAAGTGCCAGGGCTGGGTGCAAAGTGCTGAGTGCAAAGTGCTGGGTGCAAAGTGCCAGGGCTGGGGCAAAGTGCTGAGTGCTGGGTGCAAAGTGCCAGGGCTGGGTGCAAAGTGCCGGGTGCAAAGTGCCGGGTGCAAAGTGCCAGGGGTGGGGCAAAGTGCTGGGTGCAAAGTGCTGGGTGCAAAGTGCAAAGTGCTGGGTGCAAAGTACCAGGGCTGGGGCAAAGTTTCTTGAATAGTAATAGTCCACCTCTTTTCAGAATGTTTGGGGTTATTTTGTTTCATAAATATTGTGTTTGGGTTTTTGTACTTTGAAAATATTGTTTTTTTATTACATCATAACAAAATAAGAATGTTAATGTAAATTTTAAGTTGTTTTTTAACATCCAGTTCATTAAATTATTTTAAATAAACAAAAAATTTGCATATTGGTTTTTTTTATCCGATTAATCGATTAATCGAAAAAATAATCGGCCAACTAATCGATTATTAAAATAATCGTTAGTTGCAGCCCTACTATAAAGGCCCCGGAGTCCATGCAAACTGAATTCAAATGTATGTTATTTTGTTATACAATGTACAGAATGTACCTATCAGCAGAAAAAAATGATTTAATTTTATTTTTATATAGTGGATAGTTTCACATAGGTCACAGTTTCTTATTTCCCTCATCAGCAAAATAGCTTAGAATTCACATAAATGCTTTATACCAGCTACAATTTTGATATGGTAGAAAATCTTTAAAAAATATATAATAAATGAGACAAGCATAACGCACGTAAATCAGCTATATCACGAAAATACTTCTCAGATAGATGCTTGCATTGCGTAAAAATAAATGTATACTCATCACTCAGTTCTGATACGTTTTCACACTGCAGTATTGTGCAATTGTTTAATGAGATGCAAAATATTTAGCAGGATGATGGTTCTGCACCAGATTATGCCATTTTCAATTATAGTAATAACTTAAATGTTTACAGCTGTGCAATTTGTGATTTGCAGTGCCATTACTTTGTGCAGATCTCAAGTGGACGAGTTCATTAAACTAAAATCAGATTCTTGGCACAGTGCACCATTCTGGTGTAACAATACATGCGGCTGTCCAAATGCTCTAAAATATTGCGCGCTGAAATATTTTTTTGTGAACCCCATAAAGTTAGAAATTCTCTGGAGTGCATCCACAAAATAGTGCCTGAAAATAATGCCATATTTAACCGTCACAGCTCCAGGCATAGGGAAACAAATACATTAACTTTTATTCCCAAGATGAAAGGAATCTTCTGAGAAGCAGGATCTAAGATATTCTGTTTCTCATTACTTAGATTTAAAAATGTACAGTACAAGGTATTTGCTCAAAGCATACATGTCCATAAATCTGTATTAAACTAATATTAGCAGTGAAAATAGATACTCGTGATGGAAAAGGTTGTCCCTCCTCCAAAAAATGGTCCTTCTTATTAGATCATCCTTTTTGTAAGAACATCATTGTTTATTTTTGTCTACAACAGATTACTGCTCACTGAAAAGGGCTGAAAAGAAAACTTATAGAGAAAGAAATTAAAGGAATGTAAATGGTGTCCAAGTCTAAAAGAGAATGAACGAAAAATGAATGAATGAATGAATGTTGGCAATAATGAACCAAAATAATGAGCACGCTCTCTACTCATTTTACAGCCTACCCTTTTATATAGTAGTATGAAGCAAGAACCAGAATTACTTTAGGGGACATTGTAGGTATCCACACACTTCCTTTTGATAAATTATGGGCACACAACCACTTGCCTCGTGTGGATCTCTTCTTAAAATGATATACTATTCTATCACCTAATGCATATTTCCTAACTATATAATGTAAATTAGACCACATTTTCACAGCCAACTACCCACACCAAAAAATGAGGTGCAGAATAACATGCATGAATATGAAAAGTCTTCTGAAATTTTGCAATCTGCAGCTCCCTTAACCCTGGGGCCATGGAAACATTGTAGGCTATAGGTAGTTCCTGATACATCTAGTCGGGTCAGTGTAGGCCAAGGAACAGAGGAACACCAAGGAGGAGGCAGCTAAAGCTATTGCTGTCACCATGAAATTGGGTCCTTCCATGCATCCAGAAGCCTTGGACATGTCTTAGGTGCTGGGCAGTGGCCCATATCCATCTATTGTACAGTAACTGGAACATAATATTTGAAATGGGTTAAATGGTAGAGGATACATGCACAGCAATAAATGTGTGAATGCTAGTATGTTTTGTGTGTTACAGAATATGGTGGCGCTATATAAATAATTTATAATAATAATCTCTATATCTTCTGATACTGATTTATCCCTGTTTAGTTTAGCATTTCTATAAAATATTAACAAATGGCACTTATTAGACTTTTAGAATAACTGGCCATCTGTTTGCCTTCACGATTACATCAGGGTTTGAAAGTTGCCATCTTATAGTTATTTAACACGAAAAACATCTTTTCTAAGTTAGTCTTTTTTCTTTCTTTATAAGTGCTGTTATGGAACCTTTGGAAAATGTTCGGTGGAATGTCTTACTGCGTGGAAACAATTTTTCAAATATATCATTGAATTTTTGAGAGGTTTAATAATAAGATAATTGAATCCAAATGCAACCCAGGCTAAAGAATTAACAAGGTGTTATAGTCACAAGGGAGTCAGCTAATATATCTCATCTCTAAAAACAATGAATAGCCTTAATCCTCAATAACTGCAATATGACTCAAGTCCAGTAATATCAATTCCTTATGTTTTTTTTTTTAATCAAATGCAGTCTTTTAATTGTATATACACACTCAGCAATTGATTTTTCCAGGGAAAAAGATTAAAATATATTTTACTCTTGTAAAATGTTTTATATCAAGATGGTTACAAAAGCCATCATCATTAAAATGGGTAAAACTACTAGAAACCAATCATTTCAGTGGTGCAATATTTTTTAATTGCAGATTTTTAGAGAAAACACAAACAGTGCGTGTGTCTTTATTATATTAAAGAAGATGAAATGTGTGAAGGATAGGGTAGCAGAAGAAACGATGGAGGAACATGTCCAGTACAGGGTGCTGATAATATTTAGCTATACACATACACCCTGAGATAAAATGTAATTATTGTTGCATGGGAAGGCTTGCCTATGAAATGGGCATTGGGTATAGATGGTGAATATCTATTACTGAGGGACATGAATTGTTAGATTTGCACATGAAAATATTTATGCTAGTAAAACCACTTATTTGCACAAAATGTAAATAGAGGTATGTCTAGAAATGTTCTTATGATTTATCTAAATTACGTGTAAGTAAATAAGCATTATGAGTCAAACAGTGGGACTTAACATGAGAACCCAACATAGAAAAACTATTTTTAATGTTTTTTTTTAATTACAAATTTGAAATATGCACAAGTTTAAATGTTTGTGTCTAAGTTAGGCTTCTACTAACTGGTGTGCAATTGAGTATTAGCTTGACCGTTGAACATATTTCCTAGATGATATTTAGCTGGCGAGTGAGGATAACGGCAAATGTATATGTATTTGCAAAACAGATACCACAAAAGTTTAAAACAGTCACATGGCCATCATATGCATTAAAGTCCATTTCTAGATTGTAAGATCGTTTGAGCAAGGCCTTCCTTGTAAAATTGTTATGTTATATACTACTTTTTATGTCCTGTTTAACCATTGTACAGCGCTACGGAATATGATGGTGCTATATAAAACCATAATACAAATAATATGATGGCTGGGGTGTCCCTTTAACATGCAATCCTCATTTTATATAATAGTCTTTTCTTTAAAAAAAAATGGGTCATTGAATGAAGCACCAACAGTGAAGGATATTTTTTTTGGTGGGGGGTAGGGAGGGTTAGTTTTACTTGTAAACTTTAACTGCTGTCTCTGCATTTCTCCCACTCCACTAAAAGTGTTAAAATGTCAAGTTTTTCAATATGCATCATTATAGTATCTTAGAAAAACCCACTTAGTTGGATGTTGATAATGGTCTCACTAAATCACAAGTTCCCCAAAACATCTGAATCTAATTTCAGGTTAAGTAACATTCACTGTTATAAAATGTTTAGGAAGCAATAAGCATCTAAAATAGTTTTGCTGGCTTTGGCAGGGTGGTCTACAATTTATTGCTTTCATGCACCGTTGAGATATTTGGTGTTCAGGAATTGTTGTATTGTAACAAAGACCAGAGCCAAAATATACGATGAAACGTTGCTTTGTGTTGTTAACCAGATCTTGCAGTTTGTGTAACAGAAAACTGCTTAAACATTGGATGATTATAATAGAATAAGTGAAGGTTTAGAGCATGTGAACATTTTTAGAGTTTTAATATACCTAGCCAAAAAGTACATTTTTATTTTACAGAGAAAACCTCAGTCATGTGATATTTTTGGATATTTATGTAAACTAAAAAAGCACAGTATTTTGAAAAGTGTATTTTTAATCTTATATTACAAATACAAAATTTGGAGTGAGTTCTTCTTTAAATCCCCATGTTATTACACGTTACCATGTCGTCATAGAGAAAACCTACCTGTAATCTGATACTAGTAATTAAATTGTTAGTAGCCCCCACTTTAATGCAAATAAGAGATGTGTTTCTTTTAAATTAACAATTCCCCGTCTTTTTAATGTTTTTTTTTCCGGGATTTTAAGCAGGAAGCACGAGCATACTTAAGTACACTTCCTATTAAAATGGGATGTGAACACTCAGCTCCAGATCATGTGGAGGAAATGTACTTATTTATGCTTCATGCTTCCAGATTTTGGTTTCTGGGAGAGATGTAGATGGTGATTTGTATCCATATCTTCTTTGGCTTCTTTTGTTACTGAAAACACATAACACTGCAAACTGGTAGAAATTAATTAAATGTAATCAATCAATTTAATTAATATAATTGATTAAATATCGATAAATAGTATGAGTTGAAATATATAGTTTATTTTGCATGAAGAATCAGGTATCATCCTATGATGCATAGGAAGTAGAAGGAAAATCTGTGCCACGGATGCCTACTTGTCCTTACTCCCTACTACCACTCTTGACCCAGGCTGAAGCACATGCTCCTATATACTGGAAGCCAAGTCAATGTTGGAAGGATCTTGCTGTATAAATAGATAGCAGGACCTACCGGAGCATCTAGAAATGGAATAAATGAAAACTTGCATAAATCTGTATTTAAACAGATGTATCTCTGCACAGAAATGTAACTTCTTTAATTATTTCCCTGGCAACAAAGAAATAATCAAGAACAGGCAGGTCACAAACGTCCAGAGAAGGAATATAACTCGGCAATTAAATGGAAAGGCATGTTCTTGCCATGTTTAATTTCCTGATCCAGAGGTTATGTAATTTATGAGGGTTTTTTTTACCCTTCCAGAGGCATGACCTTTAAAACGGTTTTGTCTGTGTTCATAAAACCTTGTAATAATCCATTGGTAGCATTTATACACACTTGGGCAGCTCTTCTGACCTCATCTGGATTTTAATAAAGTCAGCAACAATGTATTTGAGGTAACCGTTATATTTGGTCGGATGTAGAAAACATAACAATGACCGGGATGTTTACCATTTATGTACGCGATACTTAAAAATATGTAAACTTTTTTACATATACAAAATATTATGTTTGGCTTATAACTCAATGCTGGAAGAGAAAAACAGTACACTTGGGTTAAAGCACTTTATTAACTTACTATACTTTTTTATTCAATTTGTTAGGTTTCCAACACAAAACAGTTTCCAGCAAATAATATCAGTAGATTTTCTGATGTGATAAATTTAGTAACAAGAGTTAATAAATATTGGCCGCGCATTTCTGTTTCCTAATGTCTTTTCAAACACAGACATTCCAGAACAAGTAGAAGCAAATTTATGATAAGTCCAATATCAGTCTAATTTTAGCAATTTGAGAACCAACATTTGCTAAATCACATTTGGTGCTGTTTTACTAATCTCTCTGAATTTTTTTTATAGCGAACTGATCCAGATTTTCTCCTGGTATTGGTAAATAAGAATTGAGTTAGATACATACATGTTGATTCAAATGTTCTAGGGTAAATTGAGTTTTAAAAAGGAATCACAGGTACACATCAGCATTCTCTTACAGATCTATAACTAAAATGAAACGAAAATTAACATTGATTAAGGTATGATTACTTATGGTATGTCTTGGTTCTTCTATTCACTATTAGAGCCAATGACAAAAGAGCCAGTGTAAGTGTGACAATACCAAGTTTTCCAGGACCTTTTGGGGTTGTCGGTTCGTCAAACATTACAGCTGCTATCCCTCTTGCTAGCTGGAGCTCAAGTTCTCTACTTTTTCTGGAGCAGTACAAGTACATCCAAAAAACGCATCCCAAGAATCCCCTATGGACATACCGGTACATCTTGCCTTCTTGCAGCGTGAGGGACACATCCCTGCCGCTGCACGGGAGATCAGGCTGTCGTTTGACAGCTTGGACTCCCCCCTGACAGCAGAAGCCAGCAGAAGCCAGCATCGCCGGCTTTCTGCTGCCTGATCTCATGTAACAGCTTCCGGCACGAAAGTCTGTGGGGACTTGCATAGAGATCACAGTGTGATCGGTGCAGGGGGATCATGCCCATGCTGGAAAAAAAATTAAGAAAAAAATAAATGGTTAGTGATTTTTTTTAAAAATCACTAAAATAATACAATAAACAATAATTAAAATAATAAAGTGAGCTAAGTAATGTCATTGTGACATCACTGGCATTAATAACATGTTCAAGTGGTCCCTAAGAGGACCCCTTACCATTTTTAAAAATAATTTATATATACAAAAAATAAAATTTAAAAAATATATTAAAAAGATAATAATAATAAAAAAGAAAAAAAAACTTACATCCCCATGCCTTATACAACATCTAAAAAGTATACCCCTCCTGCCCCTGTTCACAACCCCTAAACCTGTTAAGCCATAAGCATAAAAATGCTACAAATAATGTTGGGAAAGTATGGAAAATCTATATAAATTAGGTATTTCTGAAATCAGGGCACCTGAATTGATAAACTTGGAGGGGATTTTCCATCACTTTACCTAATTTTGTAAGGATTCAAAGGGAAAATTTATAAAAGATTAGGTGTTTTTTTAAACATTTTTGCTCGTTTTTACTGAATTTCTCATCTAACTATGATATCAAAAGAAAGCTCTCCTTGAAAAAACAATATATAGTTTACATGGGTACACTATTCGCAGGAAAAGAGAATAATCGCTGAGCCAACAAAAATGGCAAAATTACTCCGGAACTTTAGGTACCAAAAACCCCTGGGACTGAAGGGGTTAAAATATATATATATATTTTTTTTTTAATTAACGCTGTACCTAATTCAGCGTAAACCTTTGGTTTATCAGGTGAGTGACGGTCGTGCCCTAGCCTATATGTCTTATTTTTCTGAAAAAAAAGTTTAAAATTAGTGCTTCTCAATAGATGTTGGTTTGAGTCAAATGCAGTATATTTAGATTCAGATCAGGTCACATCATGAGCTAACTATTTGTTCTAGTGTTCATTTTTCAGGTCTTTTTCAGATTGATTTTTCCTCCAATGGGCCTATTTAATAGGATCGCAGGATGTAGCACAATTTGTTGGGACTTTTTTTCGATTCTAACAATTTGCAAGCAGTTCAATACTACCAATGCCCATTCTATCCTATTTGTATAATATGATTGCCTTTGGGCAACAAAGTCTCAAAATCCAAATACTAAGCATGTACTCCTTCCACTTCAAGTGAGCTAAAACCAATATGCTAATCAGAGAGGGCAAACTAAAAAGTGGTTGTCTGATCTCGGTTGAGTTGTTCTTAAATTTTTATTGTGGATGTTGTTTCACTCTGTGGAAATCCATTAGGAATCACTCCAAGTGTAAAGGTGAGTGTAGATCTTCTTGTTGGTTTGTGCCTAAAATGGTGATACCAGCTCATTGGACCAGGCAGCATTTGCATAGTAACCTCCTGTCCTTTTTGTAACATCACTAAGCTTTTCCTATGCAAATAATAAGCTACAATTAAGAATAATTAAATATTTAGCTGAGAGGAGATATATCCAAGACAGAGAAGATTATATTTTCTTTACATTATACCCTAAGAATTGTTTTGAAGTTCCCATAAAATAATGTTTGTCACGGTCAGGACTACTTGCCAAGCCGTGACTGTGTGGAGGGCATGGGCATGAAGGGGTTAATAGCACCAGGCCTCTGGATTTACTAACTTGACCCCTTAACAAGGCATAAGTTACCCCAAATTAACCCCCAAATCCTGCCTGTATCCCCCCAGGTAGTCTGCCACCACTCACGATTTTGATACCGGATTCGTGAGAAATCCGAATTAGAACCTTTATCTCTATATATATATCAACCCACCCCGGGCAACTAACATATATATATCCTGTAGAACTTAATAACAATATGGTAACGTGTTATCCTCTCTTAGGGTTCGTGGATATCGATACTAGAGCCCAAAGACAGACTTGGATTATGAATATTTTAATAACAAAAAGACAAAGATTACACAGTGCCAGAATTACAAAAAACAAGACATACAAAAGAGAAATAAAACAGCAAACAGTTCTTAAAAACAAAAGGGACTTAAACACAGGACCCTCACTCACGAGTTTCTCCAATAAGCAGGCCTGTGGGAACTCCTTAAGTCCAGATGGTTTCTTACAATGTTGTTCTGATCAGAGTATATCATGGAGTTCTGCTTTGAGGTCGCTGCATTGTCCCTAAATCAGACTTTTGCAAGCAAACGCCCCTCTGACCACATGACTGATTATATGACACCATCCCCAAGAATCGGGTCCCATCTTTGATGTGCCAATAAGTTATGGTGGGGTAAAGGTGATGGAAACCCCTCCACTTAAGATAGGAATGGAATTCTTATAACTCAGGGTCCTTATCTGTTAGGCCATGAATCACCACAGGGGTCCTTTGGGAAGATGACACCTCTAGCCAGAACAGATACAGAGGGCATGCACAAAAACACATTTACATCAACCTCAGATTAACTCATTGAATGCCTAAACAAAGAAACTAACCACCTCTGCTGGGTTACCCTTCCATGCATCCACTACATTATATGAGTTAATCATGACAATGTTCACTTATGAAAAGTCACTGGTTTGAATTGGCATTAGAGACTGCTGGGTACATTATTTGTGGGATCTTAAATTCAACACAATACAAAATTATTAAGTATTATACTTGGGAACTTCTGGCTCTGGCTACACTGAGCACCCCCTTGTGGGATGCAGGTAGGAGGCCCCGCTGACAATGATGGGCAGTCCAACTAACATCAGAGGGTGCCTGCCACGATATCAGTGGCCAGTCCCGCCAATGTCACGGGACATACTATTTTTATGGGGAAGTGGCCAGGGAGTAGGGTGTGCCACAACACTGTACCCGCAAGCTGAAGTTTCCCCTTAGTGATGTGGAGACCCAAAGAAACGCAGATTCACTTGGACTTCACAGCTATGATTACAATTTTAGGGACCATTACATAAGGAAGCAGAGGTATTAAAATCAAGAAGCCACTGTTGAACTATTTATAGTGGAATCATATTTTCTGGACATGCAGTTAAACCAGAAAATGTGATTTGGAATTAATTTAGATTCCTGAGATGATTAGATTGTTTTAGAAAATTGGTATTCGATATGATTCAAGGTCTCTTTTGAAAACGGGCATGATAAAAAACAAATTGAAATATTGCTGATTTTTCACAAAACAGGGAGGAGTGGAAATGATCTATTAGCCATATTAGAAGTAATTTATCTCAAAATGCATTGTTATATTCCTCAAGGTTATTGTGCCTCTAAACCATTTCTAAATAAGGTGATTTATTAGTTATAGAAAAATAAAAAAGTGAAGAACTGAGAAGGTAAAATCATCTGAAAAAATATGAATGTACATACAGAAAAATGTTTATATCCTGGAAGCAGCTTGACACAAGGAGCACTGCTAGGAGATGTTTAAGGGGGCAAACCCATGTTTATTGGGGAGAAGTCCAGGGTCTTTCAGATCAGTAATATAAAAGATAAGCACATAGATGCATTATTATTTGGTTACAAAGTGTGTCCATGGATTCCAATTCTCAGATCTTGAATGAGCCTACACTGCATACCAATTAAAAGTGTTTTTTTGTTGTTGTGTTACTCTATTTCGTTATAAAAATTAATATATAGCTTCGCACTATGTAAATGTAATGATCCTCTAATGAGACAGACCCTCAGTGCTGGTGGTAGGCCTTACACCTACAACAGCCTTCTCTCCTCTTTGGTGGAGCATTAGGATACTCTGCTATTGCCAGGTCTTCACTGCCTCCACACACAAACCTATGCTTGAGAAGATAATAGAGCAGAAGCTGTAGGTGGTCATAGTCAGGGTGAACCTAATGGTTGGTACACAGTTGGTCTGCATAGCACAGAAGCTAGAAAACCTATAAGTCATTACACACAGATCCCGAGAATCAAACACAATAACACCCAGGGTACAGCTAAACTGGCTTCTTAAATGAGCATGATATAATGAAACTGGAGTTATTTAACAGGCTTCCTTGACATAAGGCCCAATAAGATGTACCTATGATTAGTCAGGAAAAAAAGCTGTGCTGAACAAAAGTGACTCCTATTGGTCCCTCAACAACTAGTTGGCTCTAACCGTAGGTTGTAGCGAGCTGATGGCTGGAGCAGCAGAAGACAGATACTAGCTGCGTCAGCCTTGAAGAACACAGTTTTACTGTATTCCAAGCCATATTTGACAACAGACAGCAATAAATGCCTTGTCTTTACTCCTTAATTTCTTAATTAATGACCTAGCGCCGTATTCTACTTCTAATATCAGTACCATTGCATTTGTTTCTTATCCATTCTTCATAAGAAGATGAGCTTGTCCTGAATGCATGGATAAATGGGTGAGATGATGTTCAAGAGGCATAGTCACACAAATTAGACAAAAGTGCAACTCACAGATTCACTAAAGCCAACTCTAATTAGCTCTCACAAAAAAACAACTCTTATGCACTTCCTGTTGAAGAGTCAAATTGATGAGAGTTTAAAAAGGCAAGCAACTCACAAATTCATTAACCTGCAAGTTGCCCCCATGCCCGCTGGGATGCATTGACTTGAATGGATTTCATTGGGTTCAGAGACATAAACATGCTAATTCAAGTCATGGAAGAATGCCCCTCCATAGGGCATTTTAAACCAATGGCATGAGGGGGCATATGTTGAGGTTTCTGCCTCCCATAGGGTAATTTTATAGATTTTATCCCTCCATCCCTCTGAGCAGGGGATGGAAGTGAGGAGCATTATTGGGCACTAGAGGTTTCCTAGGTTCATTACCTTTTTCATGTATGTTAGATTTTGCTAGTTTTAGGCAATTAAATGCAAGATTTAATTAAGTTTGCATAAGTGGAAGGGTTTCCATGAAGGACGAAACAGCTGTCCATGAGTGGTGATTTGGCTATTGTACCTCTTCCTGAGTTTTGTCTAAAGGCTGTCTTGTACAGCAGGCAATTACTTTCAAGTGATCCATGTATAAAGTGGATACAGAGGCAAAGGTGATAATTGTT
This sequence comes from Sceloporus occidentalis, assembly GCA_023333645.1. NCBI lineage: Eukaryota > Metazoa > Chordata > Lepidosauria > Squamata > Phrynosomatidae > Sceloporus > Sceloporus occidentalis. Next base: position 5,515,171 of record JALMGF010000063.1, on the reverse strand, counting down.
AACCTTATTTGCATGCACCTACCCAGAATCCCTTGTGGTTGTCAAAGCACCATGAGATTTCTGAGGGAAAAACAAGCCTTCTGGCTTCCGGTGTCTGTAGATGAGTGTTTAATAATACTTCTACTACCCCTTAAATTTAAGTGGAAGGGTTTCCATCACCTTTTACCCACCATAACTTATGTAATGGCATGTCCTCACCTAAAACGGTCAAATTTTAATGTAGGCATTTGCATGCACTCCCAAGAAATTCACATTTTAGTAAATGTGTGAGTTTGTTTAGCAAGTGTTAGCATGCAATCTCATTCAGGGTAAGTAAACTCAACTGACCTTTCGACTTCTCAGTAGGTGAAACCAAATGTCCAGTTTTGCAAGACTATCTGGCACTCAAACTGTACAATAAATGTAAAAGTGCAAAGGATATAATGGCTCTGTCTGTCACTATTGAAAGATAACTATAAATTACTTTTCAATGTCTGTTTATTTTGGCTCATGTGTATATAAGGATTTCAAGTTATTGTTTTAACATAGGGATTTCTCTGTTTAAATGTACAACTGCAAGGTGTTTCCAAGCAACATATTCAACAAGATAAGAAATGTGAATTGGCTTATAACAGGTAATGACTTTAATTGTTGTTTAATTGAGAACATATAGTTCCTATTACCATTTAAGCCAGTGTACCTCTCTTATGCCCTGCACAAGCATTTAGAGCAGAACTACTGCTAATCAAGGAAATTGAGCATTTTTGCCACTTTATATTTTGAAATTCTACCAAAATGAATCAATGTTAACTTCCCAAGGACTATCATAAGCATATGAAGCACTGCCAGGGTGATTTCATGGAGGTGACCCATGCTAGCTTTTGCTACATTGCCAGAATCTTAAGTGTTAGAGATTTAATGTGTTTTAAGAAGTCATTTGAATTTTTAATTTTTTTTTTTAAGCAGTCATTCAATGACTGGAAAATGCTCCTGAAGATGTTCCACATGTGCATGGGGATCTGATCAAATCGCTGGAGCTGACAGGAGATAAACATATCACATATAGGGAGAGGTGCTCGGCCAAATTTAGTGAGAGAGAGGAGAAAGGGGAAAATGCATATAGGGGGATTCTGCAGGACTTCTCCATGCATTTGCAAAATTAACCACATGACATAGGGGCCATGCAGTTCCCCCATATAGGGGGATTCTGCAGGACTCCTCCATGCATTTGCAAAATTAACCACATGACATAGGGGCCATGCAGTTTTATATATGCATTACAGAGCGTATGATAGCTGGAGTGTCTCTATCAGCTGAATTTCAAAGAATATACAGCTACTTAATAGCCTGCTTAGAAGTGTCTCAAATTTTAGCTCTCTTACATCATTACCAAGAAAAATATGCTCCATCAACATGTCTGACCCTCTCATAATGGTAGCCCAAAACCAAAACACTGGGCAAGTTTCCTCTGCACAAAAGGACCCCACTGGTGAGGCTTATGGAGGCAGACATGTAAGGCTGTCGTTATTGCTTCTCTCATGCAGAGGACGTTTAGCATTTTAGTTATTAAATATCCTTATAATATTTTTCCCTGTAATCGCACAAGAGAGCTAACATTTGAGATGTTCCTGAGTAGGGATGTACTGTAGAACAGGCTATGAGTTACTGTCAATCTTTTTTATGTATGAGTTTTCTCTTTGACCACTTGTCAGTTAGCACATACTTCTTGTTGGATTGGTTGTGTACATTTCTTCCTTAGCTTAGACTTCATTAATTTTATTACTACATTTTCTAACTAGGTGGAGGCTGCTATATTTTAATTATTTCAGACTAATACCTGAAGTTTTTTTGGAAAGTTTTTCAATTATATCCTTGAAAAGGAACAATAGATATAGGTGTATTGGTTCAGGAGATGATGAAGTTGAAGGTGATACTTTCTATTGGGCCAACATAGAAAGAAGGCACTTCTTAAGTAGTGAAAGCTTACGTGATACAATATAATTTTCTGTGTTGGCTTAATAAAGTAAATCCCCTTTAACTAATGACACCATTTGCATTTCAACTTGTTGTCTAACATGTTGTCTAGAATAACAAGGACTTCAAGCAGCTACAAAAAAAAAATATCTAAAAACGCCCAGAAAAGTTTTTATTTATTAAATCAAGCTTTCAGGCGTTTCATAGGTTTTTTTTAATATTTATTTGACCAATATGTTTACAAGGCCATACGACTTAATTTCCACTTTTGATTGCTTGCCAACAGGCCCGGACTGGGACAAAAAATAGGCCCGGGCATTTAAGCCCGAGCAGCCCATTTTTATTTATTTATTTATTGTTAAAGCCCACCCTTCATGTACCATATTTGCATTTACTCACTAATTCACACAAATCATTAACACATTCATTAATGCAATCTCACAAATCATTCAAGCAATTCATCCACACATGAATTCATTGTCATACGCATTCACACAATTCATCCACACATTTATTCATTCATTCATTCTCATACGCATTCACACTACCCCCTCTCCCCATCTTATCTGCCCCTTCTCACTATGTTCCCCCTTTTCACTATGTACCCCCTCTCACTATCTATCCCCTCTCCCCCCTTTCTCACTATCTAACCCCCCTCTGCCCCTTCTCACTGCACCCCCCTCCCTCACCCTACTTACCTTGTTGCCGGAGCAAGCAGCAACTGTGGCCGGGCCCGCGGCAGGACCGGACTGACTGGGCCTATGCGGCCTCTACGGCTGCATTAACGCAGGGCATAATGGGCACCTGCCCCTTAAGCCCGCCGCAGTCCGCCACTCTAAGGGGCCGGGAAGCCCCCACCAGGGCTTACATTAAAACATTGGGGGTTTTTTTTTTACTTTATTTAACATCCTCCATGTTAAATAAAGTTAACAAAAACTTTATTTAACATGGAGGATGTTAAATAAAGTAAAAAAAAAAAAACCCCGATGTTTTAATTTAAACCCTGTGCGGCCGCACACCCGTAAGGCCGGCCCTGGTGGGAGCTTCCCGGCCCCTTAGAGTGGCGGACCCCGTCGCAGTTGCGGCGGGCTTTAGGGGCAGGTGCCCCTTATGCCCTGTGTTAATGCGGCCATAGAGGCCGCATAGGCCCAGTCAGTTTGGTCCTGACTGGGCCTATTTTAAGGTAGTGGCCTGGAGCTGCAGCTCCATCAGCCCCTAAGTCAATCCGGCCCTGCCGCGGCCCGGCCCACCGGGTTTGCCCGATGGCCAGTCCGGGCCTGCTTGCCAAGAAGTGTTCATGCTCAGCACTACAAAAATAATAATTGGGTTCAAAACTAATTGAATATGTGTGAGTTTCCAAGTTTGATTTTGATATATACAATGCATTTGTACTGCATTCTTAGAATGAGATGCAGTCTCGTTGAAGACTTCCGATGTGAAAATGGAGTCTATAAACGTCTTGTAAGCTTATGTCACTACACATCATATTTGTGTTATCTTGATATCTAAGACTCGACATAGCTGTGACTTTTTTTGTATTTATAACCCAATTCTGCAGAAAGCTTTCTAGAAGAAGTTTGTGAAAAAAGAAAATGTAAATTATCCAAAGAACTTTATTCTAAAACTGCGATACTCAAAAACATTTTTTTTATAGAAAATTGTATCTACATGAAACAGAAAATTGCTCTACATGATGAAAGCTTCTGTTTGAATGTAAATATGATTTTACTACAATTTGATGATGGATTTCTTTTAAAGCTAGGACTATAATGTAAATTCAGTTTATATAAATTGCAGGAAAGATAGATGATAAAAAGTTATAACTGCCTTGCTCATCACATAACTCGTTTTGAAACTTTGATGTCTGTTTTTATTTTTCTGGTAGCATTTTGGCAAATCAGTATGACTTGTTGGCAAGCATCAAGGCTGAGATATAAGGTTAATATCCCATGTTTACTATCAATCATTTATGATCATCGCTACTCTTATATTCTCTTCTATTGCCCCTGGCACAGTTTTGTCGGATAATGTCTCCAAAAGGAAAAAGAAAAGACTGAATGAAAAGGAGGCTTCATTGTAACAGACAAAATAAGAGCTTCAGTCTTTGTAGTTGTAGTTGTAGAATTATGGTAGGTCCTTGGTCATGTATATTTCAACTCTCTGGAAATACTCACCTGTGAACCTACATGACTATAAATTTTGAATATGTGACACTCTTTATCTTAACCTTTGTGTTATATTACCAGTGTTCGCAGATTTTTATGTGCGGCATATTAAATATTAAAATGCACATTTATCAGCTCCACAGAGAAGAATATCACATCTTAAGAACTCTGATACCAAATGGCATATTTTTATATAGATATATATATATATATATATTGTATGATATACTTATAGTAACTAGGCATTTCATTTAGCATTTTTTTCAAAGAAATATTAAAGAAATATTGAAATATGTATTTAATATGGAGAACTGGTAATGGTGAATGGTGAAATTGTAGATGAGGGTGTCACCCTCGTATAGGCGGTATTGAAAGCCAAAAGAAGATATTATTTTCCAAGGGAAGAAGTGAAAATGGAGACGAGTGTAGGCCCAAGAACTGAGCCCTTAGGAACACCAACAGATAGCGGTAGGGTAGAGGAACAAGTTCCAGGGAAGGAGACTAAGGTAAAGAAATGTGTCACGGATGCCATGAGCATGAAGGGTTCGTTGAACGAGGGGGTGGTCAACTGTGTCAAAAGCTGCAGAGAAGTTCAAGAGTATAAGCAGTGAGAAGTGGCCTATTGTTTTATCACCATTACTGCCAAAAAGATCCCATATATCATGTTTTATTGTGTGATTCATGTACAAGTATTAGTAAGAACTGCACTTTACTTCATATTAATAATTGGTACACCTCAAGTACAAAAATAAAAACTAGGATATGTTTTTACCTGAATATGCATCATGTTGCAGAATGTTCTGATTAAGAAGAATATGCATTTAGACTTATTATGGAACATTTGCGTTTACTACACACAATTTAATTCAGAGATATAAATTCTGCATGAACCAAAATACTGTAAAAATTAAATATGTGAAGAAAAGCTTATACGTAACAACTTTTCTTAACCCATTTTTTAGAGGAAAAAATATTCCAGAGGTTAGTAAAGATCTAGTGCATACTACACTGGATCATAAGTTAGGCATGGTGAGCTGTACATTAAATAATTTTCTTTTCATGAAGCTGAAGGAGAATTGAATAGGTGCCAAAAATTGCTTGTTCGGTTACAGTGCATGAATGAAGGTACAGAGCTTTTTAAGAGATATTGCTGCGATATGCGCTAAAACAAATGGAGCTGCATTGTACATTGTCTCTGGAAAAAAGTTATTAATGCTGCTGGTGTTGTACAAGTACAGTGTATTAAATGCAGGGGTGCCGTTACTAAAGCTGAACAGGGTTCAGCAGCTACAAATCTTCTAATCTCGTAAACCAGGAGTACAGCATGAAACAATGAATTATATGTTTACAATACAGAGCCACAGAAAATAGCCATACAGGAAAAAATAGGTTTTTACCAGTAAAAACCTATTCCTACCAGAGGCACGTATCTCTTCTCGCTAGGTCAACAAGTGATTTCTCCACCCTCAGAGTGTGCATTAAAAGAAGGTGTAGGTTGGGCCACAGGAGCAGCAGGTATCCTTAATTGAGCCCGCTGCTGCATGGTTACAGTTTGGCTTAGGTGCTTAATTCCACAATAATTTTTGTGTTATTATACAATTCCTACTATATCAGATTATAGAATTAATTTCAATGGTCTGAGAGCCCTAGGGGGCCTGTGATTTTCATCCCCTCATCCTATGCTTACAAGAATATTACAAGGAAAGTTTATCCATCTTTTATAATACAAACAATTAAACCAGGATGACAAACATAATAAACATAATAGTGCAGTCTCTGACACAAAATAACAGAAAAAAACAGTGACAGATGGCATGGCTGAGCAAGCAAACACTTCCCAGATATGGATATATTACATGCTCGGTTATAAAGGTCACCATTAGAAATACAAATTCATACCTCTTTATTACACCCCAAGGCCACCATAGGTGCTGAAGATGCCAATGTTGGTCTCCATATAATGTATGTGCTTGTGAGTAAGCAGGTCTGTTTTAATGGCCTGTCAAAGGGAAGAGCCTCTATCATACCATCTTCATACAGAGCCCCGGATATATAACATCATACCTCAGGTAGCATAGTGTTTCAAGGGTCAAGGCTCAGGCTGACAGAATACAGTATTGTGACGGGGCACCTATAAATCTGCAACCATCAATGTATAGTTGTGCTACTTTCAATAGAAAATGTTTTTGTCAATCCAAACAAGTTTTCTATGTATTTTTATTTGCACTTATTTTATTTGGAAAACTTTTGCCATATTTTGACTGGCAGCCCCATCTCCTGCACACAACATGATCCAACAGTTCCTCTCCTCACCGCACACAACATGATCTGACAGCCCATCTCCCACCTTTACGCAAGATGATCTAGCAGCTCCTTCCTCAAAACTATGCACAACTCTCTCTGGCAGCCCACAACCCTTAAAATACTATCTGACAGCACCGCTCCCACTCACAACAAAATTGAGCCTAAATTCAACATAATCTGACAGCCCCTTTCTTACCTGCACAAAAGGCAGCACCTCCCCAACACACAATGATCCGTACGATCCGGCAGCACCTTCCCAACACACAATGATCCGTACGATCCGCTTCTCATCGCACATAACATGATCTGTCAGTCCCTCTCCTTTCTGAACTCAACATGATATGGAAGCCCCTTCCTGCAAATCATGATCTGGTAACTCATCCATCCACCTGCACACAACATGACCCTGCACCTCCTCTCCTGCATGCACACAGCAGTCCCCCTTTCACACAACACCATTGAGATGCCCATCTCCTCTCTGCACATGACATGATCTAGAAGCCCTTCTCCATACATTCACTTGGTGTGAATTCTTGGTCACAAGGCCAATCATAGTGCACTTCACTTTAGGCCCCATCAACAGTGACCTACAATTCCCACGCTAACGACTGTTATATGTGTAGTGATATAAATTTTTGTCCAGTGTTTCTCTTTTGCAGCTATGCAAAAGCGCATACAGAGGGCATAGCAGAAAGTAAATATTTTTAGGAGCCCTCATTGCTTAAAATTAAACGTTTGTAGAAATCATTGTCTGTGTATACATTTTGAACCTGTCTATACAAACACAGAACAGGTTTTGTTGTTTGAGATTTATAGCACAATTGTTAGAAGGCGCGACAACTGGCTTGGAACAACTGAACTGAAGTTTTCAGGCTGTGAGCTAGAACGCGTTGTACATTGATACATTTATCTGGTGGAAGTTTTATTGCAACAAGGAAGGTGTTGTAAAAAGAAGAGTTCTCTGCTTTTGAATAAATGGGAAGTTTGGTATTGCTATGTAATATTTTATTATAGAACACTTATTTAAACTTACTTATATATTTATATTATAGAAAACTTTATTAAAGAACACTAAAAAAGTAAGCCCCAAAGAATGATAAAGTAGGTTATTGATAAAATAACTATAAATAGTGTATAAAGGAGTAAAATCAGTTAGTTTATGGTTGCCTTAGAGATGTAAGTATTACCATTTCGAATTCCGAAGGGTTTCAGGTGGATTCATAGTTTCATGGGCAACATGATATTAGTGATTTGTGCTTGTTTTAATGCAAGTTTCTCTCTATACAAATATATTTTTTTACAGTTTATTCTCAGCTAGTGGACAAGAAATGAGGTTGGATATGGGAATTAACTGAAATGACAAAGGCTGTCACATCATCTGCTGTGTACCATTTAGCCATTCATCATGGAATTCTTATCCCTCGCCAGCTGGAATGCCAGAGGTTGCTTGTCCCTGATCACAACACATTCTGATGCAAATAAAGCTCTTCTTCAAAAGTATCCTATCACCAGCTTTCTAATTAAACTTTTCACATCATGCAGATCTATTTGGTGTCTCAGAAATATTAACTTATTTTTTGCAGTTTCGGAAAAGTCAGATAAAAATGGTATATGGTAGAACAGTGTGTTACAGAAGACTCAAAAGAGTTCTGGAGCATTGAAAATATGGTAAGAGAAGGGCATAGATATCTTGAGGGTGAAAGAGAAAGATGTAATGTAACAAAGTAATGTTCTAGAGAAAAGGTGGTGGAAAAATCAGCTGGTATCCTGGTACAAGAAGTGGAGGAATATTGTAAAGCGAAGGAATACAAGTGTTTTCGAAGGTCAAAATATAGAAACTAGATGGATAAATTGATTTTGTTTTGTTATTATGTATTCTTTACTAAGGGGAATACATTGAGAATTGTTTGATTCCATTCTATATTGATAGTAGAAAAATATCAATTCTAGATTGATCCAGGCATAGGTGAAAGGAAAAATTACTCAAATAGCCTAGCTTACCCGACCATATATTTTTCATATATCTACTTGTTTGTGGAATACTTTTTAAATTTGATAATTTTAGGTGGGACCACCCATAAACTGTAAAGCTTTGACCCCTAGCGACATCTAACTACACCCATGAAACAAAAATGTCCATCTTTGAAAGCATGGAATGATGGGGCCATCCATGTAACACTACAGGCTAAATGATTTCATGCATGAACTTGTATAAATCAGAATAGTCGGCTGTTTGGGTGTATATGAGACTTGTGCATTCAGATTCATACAAATTGCAAACTTACCTTATTTTAATAAATTTGCTGATTCCTATGAAATCCCTCAAAAATGAGACCAGACCCTCCCCCCATGAATAGGTAGAAGCGGAAGTGGTCGGCAGAGAAGGTAGAGGAATATTGTGAGAGGGCAGAGTGAACAAAAATGAGAATGTGAGAGTAATGTGGGCACCAGATAATGGATTTTGTTCCCAAATGTAAAATCCCCCCACATTTTCGGCCAAAATAAATGGGCAAGGAATGAAATTCACTGCTTGAAAATGAATGGGCCATAAAGGAATTAAAAACTTAATCTGAATCGTTTTTGGCCCATTTGCTCATGACTGTTGGTTACTTATAAATGGTTGACAAGTGTGCTGTCTTAGTAAGGTAGAGATTTAATTTGTATCAGGCATCTTGACACAAATACTGTGGCACTCTTAATTACATTAACTTAATTAAAAATGTTTTTGTTTAATAAATGTCATATTCATATACCTGTCTTCTGAAAAGAGAGATTTAATATATTGTTTATGGACATTTGTATCTGAATAAATCATTTATAGATTTTGAATTTATAGATTTTGAATTATTTTGGACATTTTGAATCTGAAGAGAAAATAATCTAGGCTTTTTGCATGTTTGATAACATTTCTGCACATTGCAAAATAAACTCAAATCATGCGTTGTAGATATTTTTAATTAGTGTTTATGATTCTTTCAATGATTTGTTGTGTTCCCTGATGAATTAGTCTGGGAGCAATGCCCTAATCAGTGACATAATAATTAGCTCAATAACGATATTTGCATACTAATTGACTTATTTCTGGCCTACTATCTTCCATACAGAAATACATTGTTTAAAGTGGGGAATTTCTCTTTAGGGTGAGCACCTGTTGCATGCTCAAAAATGTATAGGTTCTAGTATGTTAATAAGTTTGAATGTTTTATAGTAAAATTACTTTCCTTCCTGAAAACAGACCTTGCCATAGGGATTTTAATTCCATTGGTGAACTGAGATTTTACCCTCGTCTTTCCTATGGGAGGTAAAATGGGACTATGTAAGGTAGCAGGATCACCTGTGCACAAGGGTGGGTCTACTAGTAATATGCATGAAGACCAGGGTAGAGGGTATAAATGGAGGGCAGATGCCTCTCCCTTCACCCAGAGATCCAAAGCTGAATCAGAGATCTAGTAAACAGCTGGGATTTCTGTAGCCTACAAGCTAAACCCTGAGATTTCCTAAGTATGGAAAGCATAGTTTTAGATTGTTGTTTGTTCGGAGAGTTCAGGTTAACATACGCATGGCTGTCAACGCTTGGCATGTAAATTCACAGTTGAATTGTATGCATATATCTATATGGTAACCAGGGCCGGCCGAAGACTTAACGCCGCCTGGGGCGAAGTTTAAAACGCCGCCCCCCCCCCGCCGACGCCGGGGGGGGGGGGGGGGGGGCGGCATTTTAAACTTCGCCGACGCCATAATCTACGTTTCCTCCCCCCCCCCGGTACTTACCTTTAAACAGTCCTGCGGCGAGTCTCCCTGCTCTGCCACGGTGCCGGCTTGTAATGCTGAGCGCGGGAAATTGACGTCACTTCCGGCGCTCTGCATTACAAGCCGGCACCGGGACCGAACAGGGAGACTCGCCGCAGAGGAGAGAGAGAGAGAGGGGCGCCGAGCGGGTAAGCGAAAACCACTCGGTGCCCCTCTCTCTCTCTCTCCTCCGCTTCAAAAAAAAAAAAAAAAAAAAAAAAAGCGCTTGGGGCGGCAAAGTGCCGCCCCTTCTAAAGTGCCGCCTGGGGCAATTGCCCCAGTCTGCCCCATTATAGGGCCGGCCCTGATGGTAACATTAGTACAAGCCAGAGTCTTATATTTAGGTTGAATATTTTCCTGCAACACTATTCCTTTTCCTTTTTTTTACTTTTACCCCAAAATATAAATTTTAAGCTGGACTGTCACCAAACAATCCTTAGTTCCTCTTTCTTCCCCTGATGTCAAAATGTTTGATGAGTATCAGTATATCACAGTATAAAAATATTGATATGTTTATTATATCTTGATTTGGGTTTTTATGACTTATAAATATAAATAAATATATAAAAAGTATAACAACAGATACATTTAAGTATAAAATCCACCAAGTATAGAACTTCAAATTAAAAGGTGCATGGCTGTTTTATTCATTGGCATACATAATCTTATGATTTGTAATACATAATCTCTCTATATTTCTAGTGCTTCTTGTATTACATATGGATTTAAAAGACTAAGTATAATTATGCTGTGAATAAAAACTTTAAAATGCTGTTTTTATTTAAATATATACTGTATATATACATGTGATTGGCTGCTGCTACTCAAGTTGATTTAACATTGATTTCAATGACTAGAGGAAAGAAGTGCATGAAATGTACTGAGAAATGCTTCCTGCTTCTCGTGGAGGCAGCTGGGGGAGGAGTTAAATCAAACGCATTGATAAAGAATGTATGCACCAATTTGCATAAAATAAAAATAACAATGCAAAATAGACTTCAATATGCATTTTATGACTTAACAAGAAAAAAATGTCTAAGTATATATAAAAAATATTTAAACAGCAAAAAAGTTACTTTCCCCTTCCATTGAGCAGATTGCTTCCAAATTATTGCAGCATACCTTGTCAATGTTATTTACACAAGGGAGAAAATTCACAAACTGCTGATAACATTATGATAGAAGGCCCTCCGGCATCTGGAGCTTCTTCATTTTCACAAAATATCTTTTTTTTTTTGACATTCAATATCATACAGTGATATTAACTGCAGTGTTCAAGTGTCACTAACAGGCATGTTTGTATGGAAATCGTTTCTTTAGCACAGATGGCTCAATTAAAGACTTGATTACTTTCGTTAATCTCAGGGTACTCAAGTCAGAATATCCTTAAAAAAACTGACTTGGTTTTGACACTTGAAAAACTGAATTAGCCCTTACTGAGAGTATGCTGGTAGTTCTGCTAATATTCATCTTATTTAATTTTCAATTTATAAATAATCTCTACTTCTGAGTTTTTAAACAAATTAACAATTCATACCGAATCCAATAAAATCCATCACCGATCTGCATTGACATTGTAATGCTGTTTCATATTTAATAATAATAATAATAATTACATTATCTGCTTATTGAGAAATAATTATTTCATTTTAATTAAGGCATTTGTGGTATTTAGGTTTATTGCTGTTGTCTAAAGATAGTGATGGATGTATTTATTAAAGCAGAAAATAAAATATGCGCGTTCCATATTCCGAGTCGAGCCTTTTGTTCAAATTTTGTAAAGGATAAAAGGAACATCAAACAGCTAATGGGTTATCAAAGCCAGATTGTAAAGCCACACATGGTGACTGCTTTGATGACCGCCTTGATGCCCAGAGAGATTTGAAAATGTGAAATTATAAGAAATAATATATATCCTGACATAGCACAGACTTTCTACACCAAAGATCCTGAACAGGACTAAGCTTTTGTTTAAAGATAATCATAAATTAGGATGTGAAACGTAATGTCTTCAAAGTGTAATGGATTAACATGTCTTTAATGATATAAAAACATGTGTATGTCTATTAAAGTGCTGATTTTTTATATTCATTTGAAGGTTGTATTTCTTTTCACTATATGGATATAACATTTCTTTTTATTTGTTAAATTATAAAGGGCTACTGTTTTCTTTTTTTTATAAACCTACCTAATTAGGGCACAATGAGGGGAGAGAAGAAATCCCAGACAGTGGATGTGACCATGAGGTAGGAATAGCTAATGAAACGTTAATCAGTGAGATGAGATACTGTGTCTGATCTGTTAGAAGAATAATTAAGCATCTAGTAGTTTTGATTCTGTACATTGCTATTTTGAAACAGGGTTCGATGAACCTCTAAATGCCGTTGAGTCACAAAGTTCATCTCGTGAACCAGGTTGTAATCAAGTTGATCCAAGTTGAGATTAGTGAATACCAAGGAGACCGTTTGTTGTGTGTTATGTGCCAACTATCACCTCTCTTTCAGCCAGTGTAAACCTGCAGTAAATACCAGAACCCTGGACTTAGCAAGGCAACAATCAGTTTGTCACTAAAGGCAAAATATTTGGGAAAAATGCATCAGTGTTCTTGTGATCTGACCTAGAAGGACTACTATGAACTTGTATACGTCTAGACGAGAGTCGGTGAAATCACGCAAAAATGTCATCTTCAAGTATGAAGTATGCTAACAGCAAATGTGTGCAAACTATTTTATATCAATTACTATCTGTTAACAGTATAACAGGTGATGAGATGGTGAAATACTATCATTATCATGATATACAATACATCCACTGAAAAAAAGATGTGTATTGAAGAGATAAAAAGGTCTATAAAGACCCATCATTTAAAATATATTTAACCTATTTTGTCTCCCTGTCACACGTGTTAATAAATCTACAAGCTGATTCCTTTTTAAGCTCATATCCACCGTGTTCTCCAGGCGAGAACACGGTGAAGAAGAATAGAAATTAATATGTGGGAGTCTTCCTAAGAAGTTTCAGGGTATGATCTTTTGAGTTCAGATTTCAGCTATGAGAGCTAACAACAAAACCTCCTTTTGTAGTGAGTAGCACACATTTACTACTCATCCTGAAAATTATCTCTTCTATTGTCTATGTGTCAAATACCCTTATTTTAGTGAATTAGTCTATGCTTCCTGTATATGCCTCGGACACCTGCTCAGCAATTAGCATAACGTCATATTTCAATATTGTGTTATTGTATTTACTAGTCCTATCTGTTAGAGCATTGAACACTAGAGAATTGCATACTGAAATAAGATAGAATCCTTAATTTCAATGCAAATCTGAATTTTTTGTTGTCTCTGTAAACTCATGTAGGTTTGCATAGCTTGACCTTTGGGAGCAATTTGACATTAAAAAAAAATTAATAAAAATGTCTAAGTATGTGTTCAAGTGGAGGCTATAAAACATGTATAAAAAAGTATGTCAATTTATAGCTTACAGCATACCGAGGGTAATGTCTTTAAGTAACGATGAATACAAACTAATTTCAATCAGGTGTATGTTTGTTTACTAGAAAAACAAACTTGTTTTATTAGATTAATAAAGCGGTGTCCTCTTTTTGTCTTTCATGAATGGTGCGTGGAAATTATACCTGAAGTTTTCCAATAATATTTAACTATCTGTATTACAAAATCTCAAAGTGAACCAGTAATGTACAATATTTATGAAAGGATGGAGAGGTGTAGTTGTAGAATACAGAAAAATATGTAAGACCTAATTAGATGATTAGATTGAATTATAATTATGTAATTACCAATTATAATTTAGATAGGAAACAAGTAATATGGAGTTGCAGCTCTAGTGGCGTTCTAGTGTTCTGGGGAGGCTATCCACTACTAAGGCTGGGGAGGGCAGAAATAGAAGGGTCTGGTAACAGGGGATGCAGTCATCAGTGTGTCAAAAGTCATGAGGATGTGGTACACCATAAAGAAGAAGTGCTCTGACTATAAAGTAGATGATGGATGGAGCCAGGAACATACAGGCGGAGGGTACCCCACAAACATAACCATCAATGGCTGGGAGGAACTGATCTGCCAGCGTTGAATGCCACCACAATGGTCAGTAATTCCAGTGGTTTGGACTCTTGGGATACATTAGTCATTGCTGATAAACTACAATCTTTCCCATAATAACGTTTCATGTTAGTCAATGTCAGCAAGAAATTAATCTGTAATAAAAGTATAATGCAATAAGACTTTACAATTGTTGTAATAAGCTGATACCACCCTTTGCTTGATGCCGTGTAATAGACTATAAGAATTGGCATTACCTCTGCTGGAAACAGATAAGCCTCAAACATCCCCATTAAGCTATTTTAAAAAAATCTAACTGACTTTTACTAACGTGTATCAAACTAGCACATGTGAAGTGTGTTTGGCTAGTTAAAGGGCTAGGTTAAATCCTATGCTCATGAGACTCAGTCCTTCTAGTTCTGACCTATTTGTAAATGTATAGTTTATTAAACAGCATGAATCTCCAGAAAATTAGTTTGAACGTAGCCTATAACATTTACTTTAACACGTTTATAGTTTATTAACATACCACTGATACATGAGTACCATCAGAAACTATACTGAAAGGGTGTGAAAATGTTGAATAAATACATATATAAATGGTACATTAATTTTCATTGTAATTTGCACAGCTTCTACACATCTCATATGACACAATTATTAAGAACATAAGAAATATTGTGTTGAATTGTCCATACATTTTCTTATATGTGATAAAACAGCTACTGTATATATTCTTGTATATATAAACTTGCAATTGCTACAAATATTTCTTATTGTGTTTTATATTTAAAACATCTGAAGTTCTAGACTCTCGATTCCACCACTGGATGCCTGAAATGTGGATTTTATTGAATTCATACTTTTCCCTGGTGAAGCACTGACCCACGCATGCACGAAGACAAGTCTAGACATTTTTAATCAAAAAATGTTTGCATTATTTTGCTGATATGTGAAACTAAAGCATACTGTCCAACTTTCTTAATCCCGTTTCTATAAATCCCGGGATTCTCTGAGTTATATAGACAAAGTGTTTTGAAATCAATGTACTTTTGAGCTTTTGCAGATATATGACAAAATAAACCCTTTTATGAGCGCTGGGAAAATACTGTCCCTGTTATTATTTTATATGTTTGTCAGGCATCTTGCGTTAACCCTTTTCTCAACAGAGTGGTAGTTACTAGCATAACTGAACATAGTGTGAGGCAATCTTTTTGATGTGGGTTGCAAGTGGGAGTGTATCTTAATTGTGTCCTTCGAGAAATCAACCTCTCTTCTACTGATCCCGCTATAAAGATCTTTTAACTTGCCTTTATTCAAAAAATCTCAGCTCAGGGACTGGCTGGCCTAGGGTGAAGGGGACAATTGCCCCAGCCGGTCAGATTTCACACTAAAGGCAGGTGAGGGGTGCACGTCACACAGGCACTACTAAAATGGAGGGGTCGCGCATCGAATCCAGTAGTAAGTGGGTTGAGCAGGGTCACATTGCATGACCCTTCCATTGTAGCATGGCTAGAATGAAGAATTGGCTTAGGCATGTGTGTCTGGGTATTTTAGTGTGGACATGTGTTTGTATATGTGATTGTGTGTGCCTGGGTATGTTAGTGTGTGTGCCTCGGTATGTTAGTGTGTGCGTTTATGTTAATGTGTGGGTATGTTAGTGTGTGCATGTCTAGGGTATGTTAGTGTGTTTAGGTAAGTTATTGTTAGTGTGCAGTGGTATGTTACTGCAACTGTTTGAGAGTGTTGGTATGTTAGTGTATACGTGTTTCTGGGGTATGTAAGTATGTGTGTGAGTGTGTAAGTGTGGTTGTTAGGGTATGTACGAATGTATGTGTGAATGTGAGTGTATGGATGTGTGTAGTAGTGTGAGTATTTGAGTGAGTCTTTTAGTGTGAGTGGCCCCGCAGGAGAAAAAAATGGCAGCCTTTACTGCATATACCGGACACAGTCAGAGAGGTGTGCATGTTTTTTTATGATGTATCGTAACAAAACATGATGTAAAAAACCCTTGAAGGCTACAACATGCCCACTTGCTATCAATTATTAAAACAAATATCTGGTGACTTAATCTGGCTTTGGTTCTTAGTAGTCATACACATCAGAGAGTATGCGTTTTATAGATTTGTTTTCAGCATCAGGCAGGCAGGAGTGGGGGGTGGATTTAATGGTAGTTATGTAGGTTGACATGGAAGATACATCTATCTTAACGCATTTTGTATATTGACGTTTAGAGTGTACCATTTTTCACTAACATACTGAAGCGTCCAGATATTAAACTGGGTCTAGGGAGTAATCGATTTTACTGTATGTAATTATAAATGTGTGGAGAATAAAATGTAATATCCACCTCCTTCCCTTATAGCAAACATATCAGCAGTTTAGTGGCAGAAAGCAATATGTGCCTGGCTTCTCACAAACTGATTGACGTACTGTGATTATATCCCAGTGCCTTTTGTGTACCACAAAGCTTAAATATGAAATATAATATAGTAATATCAAATACATAGCTTTGGCAAACTCCAAACCATATCGTTTTTTTCTATAAGATACAGAGCGGCATTGAGGTTTTACAGACAATGGGATCAATTAACTTTTGGAAAAAATACAGTATGTCACACATACGTCAAATGGACATACTGGGGATTAAAATAAATGCTTTTACACTTTTGGAGCTTGCGCACAGTGGCTTGACACTAAAGGACCTAATTAACCAAAAAAGTAATTGGGGGCACCATTGGATGCCAGCACACTAGCCAGTTAAGCCCTGGCTCTTAATACTTCAAATGGCCACTGCGTATGCATAGTGCTTTATAATCTACAGTGTTTTAAAGGAAAGGTATATAATGAGTACCATAGTCATACAGACATTATAAAGCAATAGGAAAGAGGCTCTGTAAGCGTATAGTCTCTGAATCAAGTTAATCAAGTAAATAAGCCAGTCACTACTGTTTGAAAAGAAAGAAAAACATAATCACACCGACTCTTATGTAGAATCACCCAAGTTTGTACAACTGAGTCACTGTTATCATATCCGGGACTTGACATGGTGAACACCTACTCCCTGCCTATCATCACTAAAGACTTTCTGGGGCTTGTCCCACCTCACATGCAGCTAGCCCTGTCCCATGCATGGCTAGGCCCACCTAGACACCCCCCCCCCAGAAAAGGGTAAGCTCCAGGTAGCCTAGTCTGGGAAGTTTGAGTGGTTCTATAGGATATTTTTAGTAGCATCTGCCCCAGGCTCCACAAGGTGAGTGGCTCACTTGACCTGCCAAGACGCATTGTCCCTGGACCTCCTTCTTCTTCCTGAAGCAGATGTGATATCAACATGGGGTCTTTTCCCAGACACTGAGAATATGTCTATGACAAGTTGCCTACTGTGTAAATGTTTGAGAGATAGATTGCTGGACTCAAAACTAAAAGAGTTTGGGGGATTCTTTCCTACTTAATAGAACAGTGATTGTAGACCCTACAGCTATCTTTTTGTGCAACTTTCAACTATTCTGTTCTGGCCTATGTCTAGACTAGACATTTTCGCATCATCTGTTCTCCAGCTACCTTTCCATAACTTTGATAAATACTCATCTCTCGAAAATAAAAAATGCCTATTATCATCTCACATAATATGACAAGTTACCATTTTTTTGTACTATCTCACCGGCCAATTCTAGCCTTTAGCTATAGATTGTATCCAACAAAAATATCATTAGTGATGGATGGAATACAGGAAAAGCGTTCAATTCAGACAGCTTGGTTTTGCCCCGAGCAACTTTCAAGTTCTCTGATCTGTGACCTAGTTATATAAGGAGGTAAAAGGTAATTTAGAATTGTTCAGTGTGATCACCACTTGTGGAATGTCTGCCTTTCCATTAAACCTCTTGCTCTTGTTATGATTTCTGGAATGGAGCAATTTCTGTGGGTAGCCAACACATTTCAGTCTGACCTCTAGCATTCAGAAAAATGTCTTTTGTGTTTTAGAAAAAACAGAAGCAGAAGCACAAAAACACTTTTAAATAATGAATATATATATATATGTATATGCACATTTGTATGGATGTATATGTAATATGTATATTTATAATTCATTATTTATATACAAAACAAAAGGTCGTATGGTTTGAGTCATATAAAACAAGACGGTAATGTTAAATTAGTAAAGCAGTCATGGACTGTTTTAAATGAAGCTGGAGAAAATGCCATGAGTCGGGTAACCTTGCCTCCTGCCATCTTACTTCTTGCTCTAAGGATAGAGGAAAGAACTGAACACTGAAAATGAATACGGTATATACAGGGGAAGTATAGTGCCTATACCTGCTGCTTATTAAAAACAGACATATGGGTCATCATTTTCCCCCCCTAAAAGTCTATTGAGTTCTTTTGATGAAAGATGATGTGTCCTGCAGCTTTAGAAGTAGAAGTAGGAAGAAAAAAAGCAAGTAAACTTAGGACAAGTAAGTGTTATCATGCAGGCTTTTCTTAACACAAGTCAGCAGGCACAGCTCTAAATCATACCTAATCTATATTCATACCTGAGAACGTCCTAAGGTAGGTTCCACAGGGATGCGCCAATAGAGCAGGGCCAGCCCCAGACATGACTTGTTGGGAGGAAACTAGGTTGAGAGGATCAGAAAGTGGAATGAATCACAGTGGTGACACAGAGTGCAGAAAGTGACTTGGAGACCCTGGATAAGCAGTACTTCACCCTTAGAATTGGGTTTAACCCCTTAAGGACAATGGGCGGTCCCTAAACCCATTGAAAAGAATGCATTTGAGCTTGTCATTAAGCGGTTAAGTTCCTAGATCTGGTTATACTGTTTGTAAACATACAAACTTACTATTCTTAAATATGAACTTAGCAAAGCAAAGGATGGGTTCCCTTTAATTCTAACGATTAATCTGTACAAAATACACATACAAGTGGTTTCTTGCTTCTCTTAAGAAATACGGTTAGGCGAGATACAGCTGTGTCATAGGTGATCAGTTATTTCGATGTGTACTGTAATTATAATTATGCTCAGCTGCAGTCTCCTTATGGTATTAAAAATGTCATCAGCAATGAGGCTAATTTGTGTCCGACCAAGGCTTTTACATTAACTGATTACTTACAGATGCCAAGTTGCCAAGTGAAATTTTTGCCACCTGTTTTCAATTTCAACATTGGCATTTTTACACCTCTAAAGCTTGCTGGCATGAAATACACTCAGCCATCTGGTAGTGGGATATGTGTGTCCAAGCCAAACGTTGTCAGCGAATGAACAACAACGTACACCTGAGTTTCTTACATTCAATATGCGAACATTGCATCAATAAATGCATGTTTATTAATATATTTATAATGGGTTTATTTAAACTAGTGTTGTGAAGCCAGACGAAGCACGGCATTACTTGTGCAGCTGGCTTACAAGCAGATACTAGACGTCGCATGGGTAAGAAAAGACAAACAGGTTTATTCACTAAAGGTGCACAGCACAAAAATAAAAACTTGGGGAGAGAAAATAAAGCAACAATTGAGCACATACCCAGTGAATACCATTCAAAAAACAATAAAAAAATCTAAGGCATAACTATTGGTGATGGCCATATATTGCTTAGCCCATCACTATGTCAAAATGCCCCAATTTTGGCAAGTCCTATCTGATTTTCCATGGCTAAATTGGTTACCAAAGAGCGGAATCAATGCATTTTAACCCAATTGAGGCTCTCAAGCTATTTAAAGGCTTCTTTGGACACCATTAATGAGGCACCCATGTGGCAGGATGGGTTACTCAACCCTAAGGTTTGGTCAGAACCTGCAAAAATGCATACACAGAATTCTGGGTTGCTGCTAGAATAATAATTCACTTAAAAAATAAAATGATAGGAAAAATATTTAAACAGGGGTCCCCAACTATTGATTATGGGGATGACAGTCGCTCCCCTCTTTGGGTCAAACGCAGAGGGTTCCCAGGTATAGCAATAGCACGCTTTCTGATGCTTGCATTGTTTTATGCATAAGATTTTACCACTAGAGAATGTTTACACCAGGAACCCTCCTCTATAAAGCTATGGCCACAAATATCTAAGGGTAAGGTTAGAGAAGCTGTTATATTACAAAATGAGTTCTAATTTATTGTATTTTTTCTGTTTACTAAAATATCGGTACAAAATTACCTATAAGAATTTTTAAGTTGGTAGCGGTCCTGACTATTGGGCATTTGCCTGGGACAAAGAAAACTAAAGTCACCAAGACACTTATTGCAAAATGTAAGAGAAGTAACCAATCTGTCCTTTTCTTCCATCAAGAATTTAATTTATTCATAACCAACCATCAGCAATCATAAATGACTTGACAAGATACATTTACCTTTATTTGTGTCTCTCTGTTCTACAAGCAGATAGAACCAGACATTTTGTAAGCTATTCTTTAAGTCACCAAATTGATTGATCTGTGTACTATGTACTGAAGTTTTATTTTTATTTTCTCTGCTTAATTGTAAATCCTGTTGCTTGGTACTACACATTTAAGCAGTTTTTATTCATTTAAGTATGGGAGAATGGGCTTTTTATTTGCAAGATTAGTACATTATCAAAGAATAATTGTGTCTTCCGAGTTTATGGCCGTTTATATACTTAGTCATTAACTTGTATGTTTCAGCAACATTTAATTATCAATTGGGTTAATCCAACTGTGATAATGAAGGTATTTAGAGCAAGATATTACATTTGAATGTTCTCCTTTTGATTTAGTGAATGAGGAGTTGCTATGTGTCATTAATAGTAAACTCAGACATATATAAATGATCCCCGTCTTCACGGGGTTGTAGCGTATACTTCTTGTTAATGGTGAGACATGCTTTTCTTCCAAATGAAAAAATAAACTAACGTTCACTGCTTTCTAGCTGATGCCAAGTAAGCAAAATGCGGTCAGTGTCCTGCAGCTCTGGAGCTGCAGTTTCTCTTACAGCTGATGGTTGTTCTTAACGATTATGATTATTAACATTCTTGTAATGTACTTTAATATTAATATTTTTTTGGCAGGTGTCCTTTTTTTAAGCAAGTTATATTCTTGATGTTTTTATCATAATTTACTTTTTCTACATGGCTTTACGAACACGATAATAAAGAGGCCTTATTGAAACTAATATAGTATTGTGTCAACAGAGCAAGAACAGTGCGCAACAATAAGCGTGAATACACTTATTGGATATGTATTCCTTTTGTGTTAAAATAGAATAACATATAACCTTTTATTTACCATCATGTGTAGGATAAACTGCCAGTGTAGCTGTCTTAGATCTGGTTCCTAGGGAAATGTATATTATATTAGTTTTATAGAGGTAGAAATGTTGCTTAACTATAAATATGTATTTTTTCCAAGTCTATTGTTGTGTGCAATTACCTGTGTTAAGTCAATTGGTTTAGATTATTGTAGAATATTTTCGGGAATCACTGCATATATATCATTTGTTAGTAATATTGCTACAAATAGTTTATCCTTTTCAATAAAATGAAATTCAAGCAAAGAATGACACTTGCTATTCCTGTTTTGACATATAGCAAGCTTATGCTCATTTCAGGCAATAAACCAGAGTTTATGTTATTGCTGTGATGGATAAACTGGATTTACAGCTGATTTACCGGTAAACAGAGTGATGGAAGAGTAGAAGGAACAATAGTGAGATTAGATTGCTTGTCATTGATAGTTAAAGTATGTCTGCCACTTTTTCCAAAGCCGGCATTTTTCTATTTTTTACTCTAAATAAATTTAGTCTTTCTGTATTAATATAAACTATTTATATGCATTGCAGCCTACTTTATGTTAATACCTTAGGAACTTCCCGTTTAATTAATTTGTATAATTATTTACTCCCATCAAGTTATTGCTCACCTATTATTAACTCCTTCATGAAAAGGATGTTCTATAAATGGTAGTCATCTGTGACCAAGGAGGTGTCATTCTTCCTCACGTTTGTTTGCATAAGCAGGTAGATCTCTGTGCCAATGCATGGGAAATTGGTCAATAGCAGCCCATTCTTCTGTCATTCAATAAGGGCCAGTATTGCTAGCAGAGGCATGAGGTCATATCCTGATGCTCCTCTTACAATAGCACAAGCCAAAGATACTATGAAGGTGGACAGGCCCGAACTTGTCATTGGGCCCATGGGACAAATGCCCAGTAGGCCACTGGCCAACAGCACCAACAGTGCCAATAGTGTGTGGCTTGGCTGAACGCTACATGAGCCAAAAAATGTAGCATGTGGCCACTCATATCCAGCCTTCGGCTGCACTTTCGTCATCAGGCGGCCGCTGGACTTAAAGTTCCAGGGCTTCCCAGTCATCGTCAGTCTGGCCCTGGAGATCCCCTCCATTACCTGTGTATTAACCATTAATGACATGCAGGGGAGGGCTGGCAGCCTAAGGCCTGGGGGGCAAGTGTAGTCAAGTGGCCCATCAAAGCGGCTGCGAGCGGCATTGAAAGCGGCCGTCGAGCGGCAGTCACTCCACCGGCGCCTAATGAAATTAAAGCGGCCGGCGAGCACGCACCGCGCCGCCCAATAGCCGCGCCTCGGCTCTTTATCCCGCCCCTTTTAAGACGTGGGACGAAGAGCTGAGGAATGGCCATTGAGGCTGACTGCCGCACGACGCGAGGGCGTACCTAGAGTATTTGGCACCTGTGGCAGATCCTGCATGTGGCACCCCCCCCCACACACACACTTTAAAACTGCATAGTTTCTGTGGTTAGGCAAACATTGACAGGGGTACAGCAAAATTGTTATCATTATATACTGAGGCACACATTGACGGTGGTACAGCATAACTGCTAACATTATATACTTAGGGATTACGCTGTACCACCGTCAATGTGTGCCTCTACTTTGAGCCAGACACTGACAATACTGCACTACAACCTCTATCACTATATACTAAGCCAAACATTGATGTGGTGTAGGCCTAACACTTCAGTGACTGGCTTAGTACATAGTAGGGATGCACCGAAATGAAAATTCTGGACCGCAACAGAAAATTCTGCATTCATTTGGCCAAAAACTTTTAAAATACTTTATTAAAAGTAACACACCAAAACTAGACAAAAAAAATAAATCAATAACAATATTAATATATATATATATATATATACACATATATATATATATATACATATAATTAACAGCAATCACAATCCTATCATACCCAGGTTCTAGCATGTACTGGCTGACTTAGCATGATAGGCGTGTGATTGCTGTTTGCAATCATATATATTAATACTGTTATTGAATTTTTCTGTCCAATTTTGGTATGTAATTTACTTTTAATAAAAGTGTTGTAAACACACCACAGTTGGACAAAAAAAAATTTGATAACAGCAGTCACACTCCTATCATGCCTAGACAGCCTCCCTATGCCATGCTATCCCCCCACACTTCCATGCAATCTCAAACCCTCATTCACAAACATTCATCATAAACTATAGCATAACACCCATCACTCTCACACACTTACTAATATTTTCATACCTTTCCTCTGGCACTGTCGCTTTTCCTCCTCCTCTTCATTCTTCCTCTTCTTCTTCCTCTTCTGTGTCCCGTCCTTCCGGTGCAGAGAGCGCGGAAGACGGTGGGCGTGGCTTCAGTGTTGTGCGCAGGGATTTGACATCAAGTCCCGGCGCACAGCCACAGTTGCCGCGCGCATCGTTTTTGGAGGCGGACAGTCCCGGTGGCAGCCGCTTAGTTTTTAACTTTGCGGCTGCCATGAATGTTTGTCTGCCGGCCACCTGGCCAGCCCGCCGGCCCGGATTCAGGGCGGCCTGGGGGGCAATTGCCCCCCTGCCCCCCGGCCCAGCATGCCCCTGATGACATGATACTCTAGACAGCTACCTAGCCTATCTCACAAAAACATCAAAACTGGTTATCTTTGCCATATGCCCTACCGCTGCTGCCTGGACACCTGCATTTCTGGCACAAACTACTCTATAACATCAGGCTATCCTGTCTCTATCACCAGGTTGAAAGCTGCTTGACCACCTGGTTCTCTGATTTTTTTGTTGGTCTCTTTTTAGACAAGCACTCAAAAATTGTACGTCTAGATAACATGCGAGTTACATTTTGAACACTCTTATGCTTGCACAGTTTCTATCTTTAATAAATTCAAGGTAATTTGCAAGGTCACCCCCCCCATAAACCCATCTTACATATAAATGTGGCCTTCATAAAACTGGTATAAAACGTCAGGTTTTTGTAGATGCGGTTAATAAAGTTCATTAGTTTTTTTTTTATATAGTTTCTTCTAGACTTCAGAAACTCATTAACCATTTTCATTTTTTTTGGGGAAAGAGATTAAATTAAAAAGACAGAGATGCAAGAACATTTCCCGGTTTTTGTATCATTTTTCATATGTCTAATTACCAGACTTTGTTAAAATGACTTGAACAATGTATTGCTTCTGCAATTATTACATACCAGAAGTGATGTGATTATTATTTTAGATTAACATTTATGTTATGCATTATTCATAACAACAGACCTTTCACAAGGATTTTGATTTTATTTTCTTTTAGGCTTTGCTTAACCTGTTGGTGGCAAGAATACATGATTTCTTTTGGCGTGATACACCAAAATAGAATTAATGTTTAGTTTACAGCAAACTAGGTCACAAGTTGGAAACAGTTATTGATGTAGGTGAATGTTAATGCAAACTTACTGATCAAAGGCAAATGGATTGGATTGCGTTCATGATCCACAAACTTGTTATACTTGTTATATTTGTCCATGGACCCCTCAATAGATATTGTATATTGTGGGAGGGAGACAAAAGGTCCAATAAAGTCAATAAAATCACTGATGGTAAATTAGAAACCAGTTGTATGTACTGTATCTTTCCACCTCTTACACATTTAACATGTACATTGTATACTCTTGAACTGTATTAAAAAGCAATGCATAATTTAAACAATAATTGGATAATGCCTGTATTTCAGGGAAATAATATGCCTGCTGTCCGTGTTCTGGCAGGTAGCACTATTAGTACTACTACTCATAGGTTTGGACTCTTCTAGTGATTTCTCCTTAAAAGTAGGACTCATGGATCCTCAGAAACAGGCTAGCTTCCCGTCGGAGCCAAGTGGCTGTTCAGAATATTTACACTGACACATAGAGTTGCCATATATACAGATTTAAAATAAATAATAGACTTGTGCGTTTGTTGGAGTGTTGGAGACAGTGACAGCTTAGCAGAGGCTGAGATTAATGTTCATTGCTCACCCGCCATACTGCAAGTTAATTAATAAAAATTAAATTTTATTTTAGTGCAAAAAAGTTACTGAAGGGCGGATTGGAGAAGCTGTGGTGACTACTGTAGTGTATTACAAGAATTATAGCAGACATTTTTCCCTCTTCCTGAGTAGAGTTTAGTTGATTAAGACAGTTCCTCTTTTTTGCTACCAGCCAAACCTGTTAATTTTTATTATATTGTTATAATTATTATATATTGTCATATAATCTATTATTCTTCATTAATAAATAAATATTGGTGACAAAACCAGGCATTATAATATGTATAATATAAAAAATTCGGGAAATTCAGTCCTGCTCCACGGGGCTACATATTCCCTGTGGCAAAAACAAAAGTGCACAAGTCTATAAATTAATGCCATTAAAAAGTGGCATTACTGTTTAAAATATGCCTCACATTAAGAGAGCTGAACTACAAGACACTGTTTTTCCCCACAGTCCCCGTTACATACATTGATTATGAGTTCATTTGACTAATAGTCCTGTTTTTAACATATACGTGAATGCCTTTCCTTTACTATATTCAATTATATAGTATTATTAACAATATATAATATAGTATTATTTCAACACATGCAGATCTTATCAGAATGGAATTTGACAGAAGTCCAAACAGTATATTCCTCTGATTTTCAGGTACATGAAAAATTTAATGGAAAAAACCATAAAATCAGCTTGAAAATGCTTCATTAACTGTACAGCTGAAGTATAAATAATAGAATGGTATTCATTGGAAATGATCTTAAAATCTGAGTTGAATTCAGCTGTGAAATAACATCAGTCATCAGTATAAACCGTTTGTGATAGATATTGGGCATGCATATGCCTTGTTACTCGACTATAACTCTGACCCCTCAGCGAAGAAAAATATCCAAAAAAACATTTGAAGGTGTGAGGAGACTTCACCTAATGCATTATATAACAATGAGAAGGTACATCGCGTCTGTCTATGAAATAGTAAGGAGCTTTGAAACCGTATGTGACACCTAAACATGAAATATGTAAATGACAGCAAATAAACTATTTCATCAAATATTCTGGAGAGAAAGTGAAATATATTGTAGGCCTTACGAGAATACAGAAGTAATATTTGTATTGACAATAGCATCTGTCTATGGATTTTTCTCTAATTGTTTATCTAATTCCACAGTAATTAACTGTTGAGTTTGACTAAGTTCATTTGTGCTGCGTTGTAGAATTAGTTCTTATTGAATGCAGTGGGCAAAAGCTAAGTTAGAATTGTCTCAACCTTTAGGAATGAGAGCTTCTTGTCGTGCATTTTTTGTATTCCTCCCAGCCACATTTACTTTTATTCTCATACAAAGTCGGGGGGATGTATAAAACGCATGCTGCTGTCAGATTCAGATGCATTAAGGTGCCTGCTTTTTTACACGTGGGTCTGATTTGCAGAACCGCCAAAGGAGGCTTGGCAGTGTCTTCTGTTAAAAAAAACAACTTTCAGTTTTCCAACGGATTTTGCTAATTAGGCTGCGCCAGAAAACCAACAGTTTTAGCAGATTTGCATGCTTGTTGCTAACTTGCTAAATCTGTTGGATTATTGTTACAAAGTGTCGACTTTGACAGAAATTTGGGCTTACTACACCATTATAAATCACCCATTTGTCTCCATCTGCAGCTCTTTCATAATATTTCGGGGTAGGTGTATATTGCTATAATCCCCCCCAAAATGTCTTTCCATTCATCTTGGTAATGTTTCTTTACACAAATGGCATAACTGAGAACTGAATAAGTTTGACCCGCAGTCTCCAGCTGAAGTCCATTTTCTCTTGGTCTTGGGGTCATTTTCTTCTTTCTCCGAGCCATGCCCACTCCCCACCCACTTTCTTCTGCTTCCTGCCCTGACTATAGCTAGCCCCACCCCTATGTATGACTAGCCATACCCCTAAATTAAGCCACTCCCCCAGAAGAGGAACAGCTGCAAATGTGCTACCATGGGAATTCCCCGGGTATGGTGAGTGGATATTAAGTCATTGCAGAACTACTAATTATTCCTTAATACAATTTGGATGTTATTTTCCATTTATTTAAGAATGCATTTGCCCATCCATCTCTTATTATGACCATTAGTTGTTGATTTAAAAAATGTGTCATTTATAGTTGATTAAATACCTAATGTTGTTATAATACTTAACAAACGCCTGAATGAGGTTTAAAATATTTATACGGTTTCTCTTGACTTGGGCACTATATATTAACATACCGCAAAACATAAATAAATAAAAACACAGGAGACTAGAGGTCATTGGAAAAGTGAAGGCCACAGCGCTTTATTGCTGTGACAAGTGCAAGAAAATACATTCAAAATAAGAGATAGGTTATGCATCAATAACATGTAAATAACCAATAACATTTTGTAGGGATATCCCGCCAAATTCCAAACGGAGACCGTTGGGTCGGAACACCCTACCCCTCAAATTCCCCCAGGGACTGAACCCGTGGAGAAATTAAATAAAACATGAATGTTGGTATAACAACCATTTGTAAAATTCAGCATACCTATCTCAGGAATTCTGCCATACAAAGAACAGACAGATAAACAGGCAAAAATTATTTTAGGCAGGGAGGGCGGGAAAATCTCAGGTTTATCTCTCAGGATAAAAGTTTTCCTGAGAAGTGGCGGGAAAAAACGGTCCCTAAATAGCCACACAAAACCCCACCCATAAGAATGTGGGACCCCATAGGATGTCCCCTAGATGACCCCAGACTGGCCAGCAAGCTCATAGTTAATATAGGCCCAGTCATGCAGCCCTTCCTCTTAGTATCCAGGGCTTGTCTATTTCCTAATCTCTGTAAGACATCAGTGCTGTTATCACATACACAATCGTACACTTACTTAGTATATTTATTCTCATTCCACTCACAGTATTGCCTTTTTTTTAATTGTTCCTTTAGTAAATTCAAGCTTGACAAGTTTATAGTTTTCTCTGTCTGTCTCATACCAAACTGTTTGTTCTAGCAGATAAACCATGTTTTGTACGCATTCATGATTATATATATTGGTTATCTCGTAGCAGCACATCTTGCTTTCCCCTCACACATAACAAGCATCAACACATTTGCACTGTGAACATGAATATGTCCATAGTGTATGTTCCTTTTTATATATCAAACTGCTTTGTTTTGTTTGGAGATCTCTTTGTTACTTAACTAACCTTGGGGCAACTCATGCCAAATGGGCAACTCATGGAGATGATATGAGGCGACTCATCCCATTGGATATGAGCGTCTTGAGTATTTATATTGAGGAGAAGAAGACAAGAGCAGATTCTCTTTTCCCTTGAATGTGCACAAGGGATAGAAGACTGGACACAAACCCACAACTGTGGTAGGGAGCGGACAAGCAACAATGGAAGAACCCAAATATTTGTGATGTGGGTCCCTCGGTGAACAGCAGTTTTCATCTAGAAGAGTCATTTTAGCAAACATAAAATATATGTGCATGCATGAATAAAATATAAAGTCTGTATATGCATGACCGTTCAATCAAAACAGAATTGTAACATAATGATGCTACTTTACTGCATATCAATAGAATTTAGATATTGTGATTATCATATTTTTTAGCCTATTTCAGAAAAAAGTAAACTGTTTAAAGATATATTTATTACATACATAAAGTTCTAAATATTTAAAATTCTAATACGATTTACTAGTGAATAGTACATATTGCCTAGTCTTTTTCTATATGTCATGGATGGAAACTGAAAATAAAAAATGTGACAAGATGCTGATGCTTTTAAAAAATGCATGCAAGATGCTGATCAAATGGAGTGTTCAATTAATTTATGTTGTAGAGCATCATAAAATAAACTACCTGTGTTTTGATGAATGAAAGCACAGAGTATTTAAAGGTTCACTGAGCACTGAGTTCAACTTAAATGAGTTGTCTGAAATGGAACAACTCTTGTATTTACATTGATAAGTGACAAGTGATACAACATTTCAAGTTGACTTGGCACCCAACTTCCAACAAGGTTAATCTAGGTCTAGTTGGTAGATGACATGGAAGTTGACGAATGGCTCTAACTTTACCTGTACCTCTTAGGTAGTAAAACAGACAAACTTGTTGACAAATTCAACCACTGTCTGGAATGACCAAATTGTATAACAACTTGACAGATGTGACTGCTGCTTTGCATAACCAACTTGACAACCATCTCAGTTGCTCCATAACCAGCTCAACACAACTTGATATAAATTGATAGGAGACTGGCATCATGACAGCATTAGACTGAACCGTAAGATACGATATCATGAATAGACAAATTGCTGTTCAAGTTGGCTTAGTCAAGAGCTTTCAAATGCTTTTCAGTTATATGAGACATCTTAACTCTATAGCTTGACGGTTGGAATCTTGGTAAATAGACCTGTCTTTATCTCTATGTATAGCTATAAGTCATTATTTCTTCTTTTGTACCTGAGAGTCTCTTTTACTCTGTGTGCAGCTTTCAACAGGCTCTCCATCTTACACTGAAAAAAGAAAGTGTGAAAAAAGAAAGTATATATATATCCTTTTAAAACTATAATACTTAAATGTTGTAGCGTTTCAACATTACAATGTTTTTATGTCTATGAATATGAATGATAAGTTTATTTTTCTGTTTTATGCCATAGATGTCTACTATTCAGCAAACAAAATAATGCCCAGATTGGATGAAGACGTGTCTGTGGACTTGAATATGTTTAGCCACAGGTGGAAGCGGCATTCTGTGGACACAAATAGAGCAAATATTGACCATGATTTCCCTGAAGTTGCTGGTCTGTTGGAAATGTTCCTCGACAATGGAAGTGACAATGGCACAGATGTTGAGGTAGTATTGCTTGTTACATTAAAACTTATCTTGTGTGTATGTTGATATATTAATGATTATTGCCACTAAAGTTGGATTGTATAAATTACTGTAGATTATTATTATTATTAGAAGTAGGAATAGGCAAACACAGCACTGATTTTAGCACCAGTAAGTTCTGCTTATGGTGACAGTGTCTAATGGCTTCAGTTACTCAGCTGCTTTACTAGGGGCAAATTGCCGTACTGGATGATCAAGCTCCCTGCTGTGTTGTAGCTTTCCCTGGCTGGTGGAATGCCAGGATAACATCATACAGTCTGCCGATGCCGTGAGAAGTCAGATGGACCGTGTAAAATATACACAAGAAAAGACCAGGACAATGTACTGGTTACTAACTGCAATATAATCTTCTGCACCTCCAAGAAACCCCCTTGGGTTAAATAAAAAACCAGGAGAGGCAAGAAGTAAATTGAGCATATTCATGAGATTGACACATTTAAATTACCTGATGCTTTTTTATATAAAAAAATATACATATTGCAAACATCTTCCTGGTAAAGAACCTTCTGTGCTAAAAGTTATCAAGACTATGTGAGATATCAGGAGGGTAGTTTACAGCAAAGCAAAATAATTGTATTTGTAATATGTCCTGTGTTTGGTTTATTCTCCGTGTTTGTAATAATAGAAGTAATTAAAGCGTGTCTCATAGAATATTAATTGTTTAGTAAAGTACTAAGAATTTGTTGTGCATTATTTTAGGGAACATCATGAAAATATCAGAAAAAAGATCCATGCTGCATATTTTAAGATGGCTCTGTGGAACCAGCACGTTCTTGTTCCTTTTCATGCGTTTGATAGAACTAGCTCGGAAGGGCATGCATTTCAATAAGGTGTTGCTGTGTAGCACTTTTTGCCAGTTGTTTTTGCGGAGAATACTCCTTGGTGTACAGTTAAATAATGTTCAAGATATTTATCATGTACTAGGAACAGTTACATGTTGTACATGTGTCTTTCGATAATGAAAAAAATGTAATGTGTGACAATATAGCTATAATATAATAGCTGATAAAGTATAGTTGGGTAAAGCAGCATGGGCTGTAATCCAAGACTTGGTTTAAATTAGCTCATCCAGACGGCTGGCTCAAACCTCGTGCCTGTATAGACATATGTGTCTTCCCTATGCAGTAGATGAGTTCCAGTAGTAGAAGTGGGTTGATGTAGTGGGGCATCAGCCTAGACGGGGCTAAAACTTGGCTCTGCTAGTGCTTTGCTTAATACCAAGACTCAACACAATGGTAACTGTAAAACATTTCTCTAAACATGTAACTACATTTGGTTCCTCCTAGTGGGTCATAAGGAATCTGCATTGTACGAGTTCACTTTTTTCTTTCAGTTTGCCTCTGATATCACAGACCAGTACATAGCCGGTCGTTATATTCAAGAAAACTGATAGCAAAATAATTTACCAGTAGGTGCCATTACTTATGGTAGATAAATATGATGCCTTCTTTCAATGAGTTATATCACATGCAACCAGTAACCATAATTTGTAATTTGGAAATGTGATTACGGCAGGACAAGCACCCAACCTCCTCACAGGTTGTGATTTAGTGCCTTCACCACCAGAGGGAGATGTGCCGCAGCCTCTCAGGATTGTGTTACCTGTCAGTGACTACCTTCCTGAGGAGCACACCTGCAGCACATGACTGCAGACCATCTACACCTGCTACTTGATGGATGGGCTATTTAAACCTGCTTTACGCTAAGAATTATCCGCATTGATCCGCAATTAATTGTGTATTACTGATATTTCCTAGCTTTGCATCCTTGATCCTCCAGGAGCAGGCAGTGGAATAAAACTCAACTTTGTATCCCCAAAAGTATTTTTTTTGCTAGTATGCATGTATACAAAATGCAGTTTTGTACAACTTTGTCAAGTTTTCACATATACCATTTCATGAAAAAGCAGCTACTGAGAAGCTAAAATCAGAATGGCTTTAATCATAAGCTGAACACAAAACTGTCTTTGCTTTAAAGCAAGATTACAATAAAACTAAAGACCTTTGGTGTAATCAAAAAAAGATTTTGACGGCTAAAAATGGCTTTTTACATGAGCCAGTTATTCTTTTTTTTTTACAATGTCCCTTTAAGAATATATTTTAACATCATTGCTATTCAAAAATCAGATACTCTGCTCTTGTTAGCTTGACATGACATTGTAAAAGTAAGGTAATTAAAAGATGCAAACAAACATTCTTTTGATTCAGCGTCACTAATTAAGGTTAGAATGATGGTAATGCTTCGTCTTAAGATTTGCAATTACATAAACTTTTAAGATCCCCGAGTTTCCAGCCAACATGATAATTACTTCTTTATCACGTTCCGCATTGCTCCATCAAAGAGTGCAAACATTTAAATGAAAAGAATAAATTGATTTTGCTAAGATTACAATATCAGCAAAGTGAATGCTCTCGGTACATTTGCCCTGGAAAATTCACCTTCCCAAAAAGGCAGGTTTGTCACTTCAATGCTAGTGCTTCCCGAGAGAAGCTATTGCAGTCCAGATGCCATTAATGTTTTCTGTTTCATGTGGCTTGACATATTTAAGCGTTCTAAAACAAAATTATGACAATTCTGCTGATAAATGTTTTCAGAGGTAATTGAAAATGCTATGTAGAGTTTTATGTTTAACTTAAATGTCTTTTATACCAGGTATAACTTCAGTAAGTGCCATTTTCCATTCTGCAGAGATATGGTTCCCATTACATTTATGACACTTTGCAATTATGATGCCATTTAAAAAAAAGACAACTGGAAAATGTGAAGCAGCAGGACTAGAGGTAGACAATCAGACCGTGCAGCCATTAAAACATGGCGATTTGGTCTGTAATTTCCACCATCGTGTAGGAGACAAGAACTGTGAATACCGGTTTGATTAGAATCATGATTTAAAAAGCCATTAGACAATATATCTCATTAGTAAGATGCGCTCACTTTGTGCCATGGTCGTTGCTGCCTCAAACCTTTTGTGTATATTAGAAAGAACAACAAAATGAAACTGTGTAGTGTTCACAAAAAAAATTAAGCTGCACAAGAAGAAATATGATTCTCAAAGGGTATAATGACAAAATAAAAGGATAAAAGGAGAAAGGAATGATGGGTAATTTAGAATATAAAAAAAAAAAGTAATGCCCACAGTAAACATGTTGGGGCCATGCATAGCTATGATGTCCTCCCAAAATGTCGTATTGTAAAAGTTTTTTAAGTGAAATAGGACAGCAGGCAGTGGAATGTGTTGGCCGATGCAGCCTAGGTTTAGGGTATCAGGTCTGGGAGGGCATTAGCCTGCAGTAGGGCTATGAGAGCACAGCAGGCCATCTGCAGTTGGTCCCCTTTGACTTGTATTTCTCTGTCACTTGCTGCCTTGTGGCACTGTATTTTATGACATCTTGAATATGATGTCATACTCCTGCACAAGGGACAATGTAGCTTTCTTGATTAGCTTTTTAAGGTAACGCCATTTTCTCTTGGGACATACTAACCACTCTTCTATGAAATGCATTTTTGGGAGGACGAGGGTTGTCTGAGCATGGACTTCACTGGAGCCAGCTTTGAAGCCAATTTAACAGTGCTCAGTTTTTGTTTTCTTTTGGCAACCCTATCTGGGATCAGCATAGGAAGTCTGATGTTGAGGGTGCTTATTTTCTTTTCCTGAGAGAGTATTCTGTGGAGTGTTGCCCTGGGTAAATGTATAACTTAATTGTAACATGAGTCTTTGACTCTCACATAATTAAAGATGTAAACAAAAAAAACATTGAACAATGCCTATCTAAGACAATTCCCTCCTTACAGCTACCTGCCACCAACTCCACGTGTCCCAATAATAAACGTTTTTCCCACAAATAAAAAAAATGGCTGTGTGACTTTGGGACGATGCTATCTTGGCATGTTGGATGTAATGTGTCTTCATGCTGTCTGAGTTACAATAATCCTGAAGGACAAATAACTTCTCTGCAGCCATGGCATGGATAAAGATGCTGGTCATGCTGTTGATGGGGTCAGCAGATTTAGTTCCACATTGTAACATTCTTCCCAATATCTGTAGCAACTCACAATTCCAGTCCTCATGTTGAGCAGCTTCCATGGGATTTTAATCATGATCAGACTATTGTGGGTGGGCACCGATGCTCTTGTTTTCCAAATGAAATCTTCACATAAATATACTTCCATCTATGTACTATCTGAAGTGGTGTAAGGTACAATATTGCCCTGGCTTGTAAAGGGTTAAGGAAACCGATGTGTGCTTTGCTTTTTTCCACCAATTCTAGATACCATCAGACCCTGCTTGTTATCTCTCAGGCATGAAGAGCAGTAGCATTGGCAATTCAGCTGAGAAACCAGACAAGCGGGATAAAGAAAATGGCTTTTTATAGAATACATTTGAGGAGAAAATATAATGCTGCGGTATTGAAGATGAAAAAGTTCTAGGTATTATCTGAATAATGGCGGTCTTAATGAAAAATGTGAGAAATAAATTCAGTTTCCACTTTGCAAGTAAAATTTTTATTATTCAGTTTTTCATGGAGAAGTTATAGATGTCTAGCAGCTGATTATAGTACAAGCATCATTTAAAAAATATATTTTGATCAATTGTTGAATACACATATTATTACTTATTTTATAATACACAGATAAACAGTATAAGCCTTTTTGTCATTATGTGTGATGTTGTGACATATTGGCTATTTATTTAATACAATACAGTATTTAGAATACACAATTGTTTTCTGAATAAGTTCTTGGCTGCATTTTCTCACAAATTTTGTAAATTATACGGGTTGTAAAACATTGTGATACAAGGAGATCCCAGAGAGACCTGGAAGGTATACTTTTGCTTAGGCCAAACAAGTATGTTTTATGCATTGGATGTGGGATTGTAAAGGTAATAACAGATTATATATATATTGTGATATATGTCACAATCACCTGATGCATTTCGCGGACCGGCTTCTTCAGAGGTGAAGAGATTAGACTGTACAAGCACTAGCCTGGCTAGGAGTGGTAAAAAAAAGGGTTAGCGAGACGATGGTTGTTTATTTCAAGTATTGAATTCTCTGAGGAAAGCGGCTCTTTAAAAATTCTGTGGGATGTTTCACTCCAACTGCTTTTTCTGTTTAGGAGGATCGCTGACCCGAAGGAAGAATTGCTTTCTAATATAATGCAGTGTCTGGTTGTATCACTTGTTCGTGTTCTACACAGAAGGAACTTGACACAAACTCTTTGCAGCTAACTAACAAAAGTGCTATGTATTGTTTTAATTATATTCTATATTAAACCTGCATTTTATATTAATCCAGTACTTTAATCAGTGCTATCACCAGTTTGCTTTTACGGTATCTTGGTATGGATAAAATCTGAATGGGAAGTTGATGGAGTTTTGGTAGGGAGTGGGTATGGTCAACACTACTACTGCCACCTGGAGATTGAATGTTGGCCCAGAGAGCTCTCAATTCCAGACCCTATGGGAGAATGTTTAAAACTTTGGATGATCAATGTTTAGGACAGTGGTTTAATGGCTCCACAAACTCACTGTACTTACATTCTCAATCATACAAACATGCGTGCAGTATCTGCGATCACACACTCCCTTACTCATACATACACATACTTGTCTTTGTTATTTACATATTCTGCACTAGGTGTGAAGCCTTTGAGGAGCTCTCCTTCAGTGGGAATTCTGTCCTTTATCTTCTTTGGTTCTGTAGCCAGAAAGAGCTCTCTAGGCTAGACGCATGCACACACGTTTCACATAGGCTGCATATCGCAACATATGTGACAAGATCCTAGTGGATAATTTCACGACTCTGCATAGTTTGGCCAGGTTTGTACCTGCACATGACCAGCTGGTGGATTCAGAAACACTAAGGTGAAAGATTACATTGATGGTTCCATAGAAAATGAGGCCATGGGTGTTCACTTGGTATTGCCTCACTTATATTATATATATATATATATATATATATATATATATATAAAAAGATGATCATTGTTGACCTTATTTGCATTCACCTACCCAGAATTCCTTGTGGTTGTGGCAGCACCATGGGATTTCTGGGGGAAAAAACAGACTTGGCTTGTCTGGTAGATGTGGATTTAAGAGTGATAAATAAGGCTTCTACTACCCCTTATAAAGAATCATAGGTATTAAATAAATATGAACAAATAATTGTACTTAAATTATGGCCTATGGATCATTATTTTTCTAGAGACATCCAATATATATGTTTGAAACGCCACCATGGACTGCACTCATGATTATATAAAAACACTTGTTTGTAGAGTAGTTCTGTATACTTATAACCACTGCTGAAGAAAATTAAAAAAAAAGAAAAAATGTGTGCAGTATGAGTAAGTTGATAAAGTAATGCTATTTTTATTTTTAATTATGTTTGATCAAACAAATGAACTATATGATTTTGCTTTTTGCTAAGTACAATTATGTGTTCATATTTATTTAATACTTATGATTCTTTTAAAGGTTTTATAGGAATAATAAGTCTGACCGTTTATATTATGTAATTGTTTTCTGTGTATTTTCTGCTTTTTAGGGTTATTCAGGACAGTTTTGATGATGACTTTCATCATTGTTATATATTGCTTATGTTGCTCCACATATATTGCCATTGTAAAGTTTCAGTATTTCTTCTTATAGTTGTCATTAAACCAGAAAGGAGCCGTAAGTTATTACGCCAACCTAGATGTCTTTAAACCATTCTTTGCTAGAGGGGCAATGCTGTTGTCTATCATCTTTTTGTCTGTAGCAACAGTATCAAGATACGGGATGTATTTTTTATTTTCTATTTAGGAATTTAAAATCTCCACAGTAAAAACAATGATTTTGAAGAGCCAGAGATACTGCTTTAGTTAAATAATGCTGCTTTTAAACAAATAATCACTCAGATGACATTAAAATAAAGCATAAAAAGGTAAAATAATTCACCTACATTATTACATTTAGTTTTTATATGATATTCCGTTTACAAGTAAATAATATACCCTATCTAAGGTGGTTATTCGTTAAAGAGAGAGTTTGCAGGAGAGTTAAAGTCATTATCTATGGCAACCCTGGCAAGTTTCTCCGCCGAGAAGAGTTTAGCTGACCCTGCATAATGCATAGTTCAATAATTGAGTTGACTTTTATTTATTTAACCATGCATTATACAGGATTCTAAGGCCACTGAGGTTGACCATCATGCATAGAGAAGTCACATTTTCCAAGCGCTGCTTGTTTAAACAACATAATATAAAGTACTTTTCCCATTTTAGCATCTTTCCAAAATACTGGGTTGAATGTTTATTTTGCTTAACACTGCAACACTAAACTTTTCGGTTTCATCTGCTGCATTGTGAGACTTTATGTGATATTTAGATTCCAACGTCCCGCTCATAATCCACACTGTGTTGATTACTATACAGTCGAGCCTAGGTTTTAGAGGCAGAATTTCTGCAGTTCTTAATTGGTACTTCAAGTTAACTATCTTCCAAAAAAGGTTCCCACTGCAATAACAAAATATCACACGCTATTGCCAGCCTATATCCAGTATAAGGCATCATATTATGTGTGAAAGCTATTTGTAGAACTCATTAAGCAATACACATTCATATAGTTATGCATCCAGAGCATTTTCCTTTCTCTTTATTTGCTGCTCACCATATATCACATGACTGTGACATAAATCAAGGCTGCTTATCCGTCAAGCCTTGCCAACTACACCTAAATCAGTTTGTTGAAAAATTTACCATGGGTGTCATGGCTGGCTTTCTTGCTCCCTCCATGTGTACAAGCAGGCGTTTCATTGGTCTCCACAGTGCTCCAGCATAGAGGTGACATCATCCTATGATGTCAGATGCCACTTTCCTCAATTTGTACTACATTACATGCAATTTCATGATTGCAGCGTACCAAGTTGCAGGTGGCAAACGAAGATGCAGGAGAGTGCCAAAGGATCATGGGTAGGTGAGTATGCCTAGTAAAGCTCTAGGTAAGTTAAATCAAATGTTTTAAATTAATTACATTAAAAGTATGTTTTATTTAAAAAAAAACTTTGGACAGGCTGGTTGGATTTCCCCTTTAAGTACAAATATTCTTAAAATTACATAGTAACATAGTGATTTAGAGTGAAATACGTGACTCCATAAAAATAAAGAGAAGACATTTTCTGGCATTCCAGAAATGTATGGATATTCTACAGAATTCGTTTTATAATAAGTAAACAATGCTTCATTCTAAATATCATAGTAGTGGCTACATTACTATAAGACAGACTGGCAGTTGTGCTAATAGCAAGAAAAGAGAAAACACCAAACTTCAGTCATTTTATGTGGATTTTGTTTTGACTCAAACAAAACCATTTTATAAAATGTTTTCACTTTATTAAAATCTCTCAGGAGAGATTTGTGTTTTATTGTAGAGAAATAGTGGCCGAAATCAATAAAAACATCAAGTTTAATAGAATGATTTTATCAAATCTGTGACAACAGATCATTTTTTTTTTGTTTCCTCAGCAGATGTGGGATTGAAAAAAATTCAGCACGTTAAGAGGCATAACATGAATGTTAAGAAAATGATATTGCAGTCAAATCATATACATCATATAAAAGCATTAAAGGGATACTCGAGCCATCATATGCACTTCAATGCATATAATAGCTGAATTTTCATTGTGCTCCCTATGTGAATACACAGGGTATCTGCAAAACCCCCCATAAGCATTTGCCCCTATGCACGCACTCCTGCTATTTTCTGCACAGAAGATATATTCAATGGGACACTCTGGATATTCATCTCTTGCCATGGGATATAAAGACTGCCTCTCAGCTCCAGTGATGGCTCGGATAAGGTTGCGAGGAGTGTCTTTAAGCAGGTGATCAGTGGTGAGAATCACTTGACCAGGGTGGAGGCAGAGATCTGTAGCTCTGTAGCTCCAGCTTCTCCCTAAGATAAGTGCTTATTTTTTAAAATCATAAAGTATATTCATAAATTCATATGGTACTCATGCTCATACTTTATAGCACATTCTTGTTGGGGATGATGTTAGGGACATTACACAAAATAGATCTGAAAAGACTAGTGGTCTCCAGGGGACTCCTTATTACTGATCACAGATATACTGATTCTATTAGAATGTCTTTTACAGTCTTGATGAAAAAGTATCTGTTCAGAATAACATCCATTGTTAAAAGACAAGGCCTTCACCAGGAGACTTAAAAAAAATCATAGTCCCCAATGATATTATGTAGAAGGGAAATAATCTCTTGTGTTGACTTTGGTTCCGTGGATCTTGGTCTGTAGGTAATTATAATTAAATACAGTAAAACAGGGATCTCTCATATAAACAGTTTGTTTGCGTTAATGTAAAATCTCTAACTATATTTTTCTTTTTTTTTTTAATTACCTTTTGTACCTGGCAATAAGAGATGGTGGTAGACAAACAGAACAGCCTCCCATTAGAAGTGGTAGAAGCTAATAGAATGAGGGGATTTAAACAATGAGGGGATTTAGGCATAAAACTATCCTGAATCTAAGACAAGACCAAGACTGATTACAGTCTTTACATCAAGAAAAATGGGCAGACTAGACGGGCCGAATGGTTCATATCTACCGTCAAATTCTATGTTTCTAATTTGTTCCATAAAAAGATTGAAGTCAACACCCTCATGGAATTCTGAAACATACAAACTGTCTATATTGTTATAACAAGGTTATTTGTGTGCTATTGAAGATTGATTCACAAAACGGCGAGGGATTTATTTTGTCTTTTATATAACCCCAGAGAACTTCATATTTTCTTACATTATCTTGTGCTCATTGTACTGTGAAAATACGTTTAGAGGTACAGTAAGTCTGAGATGTGAAGAACTGATAGTCTTATCAAAAGGCTAATGCAAATATTTAAATACACCTTTAAATATCAAAAAAGCATGATATTTTTTGTGTGTTTAGCAGACAATGGAATAGACAAAGTTCACACAAGTGAAGGTGAGAACTGAAATAATATAAAATAATAAAAGTTTGCACAAATTCCGATTACATATTTGCAAAAGTCCTAAAATATACTATGCCATGTTAATTTATTACCTCCCCTTGTTAAGTTATGTCACTTCTAAGGCATTGTACACATTTTGGTATTTGTTTGTTTTTCTTTTTTGGTGTTTGTATATTATTACTGTTGTTGTTTCTTTTTTATTTCATTGTATTACTGATCACTTTTATTAACAAAAGCATCATATAACATTTGAGAGTATATTCTCTCTCTTCCTTGTCATTTTTGTCTCTACCTGTTTTATATTATTTGAGTGCTAAAATTGCATTGGCATAACTCTTTTTGAAGCTGGAATTTCTTTTAATGTATCAAAAGATTTGATGTGAAAAAATGTACAAATTTACCAGAAAAAGATATATCTAGAAACTAATACCCAGGGTTCACATAGCTTGAGCTTATTGGTACATAAGTATTGCTGGGTTCTTTCAAGAATGTTCATAGTAATAAACGTAATACAATTACTATTTTTCATCTGGATTTTTATTGGATTTGATGTTGAACCATATTGTGTTTGTATCTAATTTTAGCTGGTAACGGGCCATTTCATTCCATTTCTAGGAACTTTTTAAAATGAGTAAGCTGTACTTCATTGGGCTAATGCACTATTTATGGTGCTGTTACATTTATATTTTAATATGGCCAACAGCACTTTATTCTCTACCGGATAAGTGCTAGCAGGGTACCATCCAGCCTCCTGCACTTTAGGGATTCGCACAAACATAACTATAGGCTTTGTGAATTCACAATTATATCCTTTATACCTCTTTGGAGGTATAAACATTCTTGATGAGACTGTAGATGGAAGATAAGATCTTTATGCTTTAGATAAAATAAATCTGTATCAGGTTACTGTTTATTACCTGTCACTTTATATCTGTAGAAAATGAATGAATGATTGACCAAACCATACTATACAAAGCCTTATTTGCTTCAACAATTAATGCCCAATTAAGTTGCAGTACTTTTCTGTGATTATGCATCTTTTTGTATAGTACATATATGTTTATTGTGCATGTACATTTTAATGAATATTCTTCATTTGATATGCCAGTAAAAATGTCCGCTGATGTCATGGGACATGCTGCTGTTTAAGGGGGAAATTGGCAGGGAGTGGGGTGTATCATAATGGCTCTCGCGTGACCCGTTTCCCGGTGGTGACCTGGAGACCAGGAAAATTGGAGCTTCTCCTGGTGAAACCTGGAGAGTTCCCAGGTATGCACACAAAGTTACTTATGTACTGCTGTATGGGCTTCTTTGTTGTGCACATGCCTGTTTATTAATACAAAACATAGCATAGCACAGGATGGGATTCCAAATACTATATTGTTCTACCCTCAAACAGCTGTTTATATAATATCGATGAAATATATCTGACCCATCACTCAATGCCAAACAAAATAATATCTAGGTAACCAGGAATGGTCAAAGTTATTCATTTGTTGCACTAGCATTGACAGTGAGAAGAAAATCTTCCAGGCAGTACATTTTAGGAATACATTTTAAATGTTATGTTGTGTTCCAACAGACGTGTAGGTTGTCACATGCTGTTCAACAATATTTCATTTTGTGTGGATACATCAAAGTGGTGTCAGCAACGGTTTTTTGTTGCAAAAACAGCTGCGTCCGTGGAAAGGTCAGAACTGATACTGAAGTCTTATTAATGTAATATGAGTTGTGAAGACTTACAACCGTCTACCAGCTGTGTTAATATTCATAATGTTAATTGCTAAAAAGAAGATCTGATACGAGTGTAGCAGGGAGGTAAAAACAAACTCTCCAAAGACTATGCTTATGCTAAATTTTATTATAATTTGAATTCTAAAATAATCTGCCTTTGTTTGCCAGCTGCAAGTAATATCCTTAATTATACTATTCAGAACCATGGACAACAACCTATACAAACAGTTTCAACATCATAGATACTATTTTT
This sequence comes from Sceloporus occidentalis, assembly GCA_023333645.1. Lineage (NCBI taxonomy): Eukaryota > Metazoa > Chordata > Lepidosauria > Squamata > Phrynosomatidae > Sceloporus > Sceloporus occidentalis. The sequence goes on along the minus strand of JALMGF010000063.1, from coordinate 5,472,788 downwards.
AGTTGGACTGGACAGGATGATGATGAGGTTTGATGACCTAAGAACAGCCTTTGGCTGGGTAAGCGCTGCTGCACATTATGTTTTTATGCTCCCGAAGCTGTTTATGGTTTTACATATCAGGTAAATTAGGTAAATACAACCTTAGATGAACAACACATGACATATTACACCGTGTCATGATTTATTCAACAAAATTAAGCCAAAGTGGAGAAGCCAAGTATGAAAAACTAAGTACAACTTATGATTCAATAGCTTGTAGAACCAGCTTTAGGAACAAAAACTTGAAGTAATTGTTTTCTGTATGATGTAATCAGTCTCTATAACATCGTGGAGCAATTTCGGCCCACTCTTCTTTACAAGGTTTCATCAGTATTCAGTAAATTTGCAATTTGTACAAATCCGAATGCACAAGTCTAACGCCTATACTTTGTTGAAATCACATCAGCATTTAACAGGTCCCAGATTTGAATTTAAAACTGTGGTTTCTTCTTTAGAGAAATTAAAATGTGTATAAGGGTATTATATAAGGTATAAAAAATATAGAATTAAATAATTCTGTTTAAACCAGGTACCGTAAAATATCAAAATGTTGATTTTTTTTCCTTTGTGACCTGTTAGCACATTTTGCCAAAAAACTGAAGATTTATAATTAAGGCTGATAAGAAATATAGGCTTCTTTGTGCAAAGTTGGATTGGTTCAATGTTAGTTTAAAAAAAAACAAAAAACTTGGGCTATCAAATGCTGAAATGCAACAAAGCACCATTGCCTTTGACCTATCTTCAACTGAAATATTCTTCTTTCTGCAGTTAGTATGTTAATTGTAAGATTTTACAGGAAAATATTTCCATAATGGCATAGATTGTTTTTGGGATGATATATTCTTTGAAAATATGAATAGTTACATAAAATAGGTGTAGTCCAGTAAATTACTCCAGACCTGACTTTTATGCAAGGCCAGATTTCCCCATGAGGCAAAATGTATCCGAAATTCACATTCTCATTCACTCTCATTCCCTACCAGTTGGTCGACCACTTCCACTTCTGCTTCCACTTCCGCAGCTTCTTTTACTTCATCATCTTTTATCTTCTAACTTCTATCTTACTTCCCTATCTCCACAAACATAACCTGGCATGAACCTCCTCCAAAATGACTGAGCTTCCAGAGACATCCTCTTTCCTGATCCTCCAACTGGGCCAGGGGACATCACCAAAAGCACCAACCATTTTGGCTGAAGTTCATTTTAGGGCAAAACAGCTGTGCTGTCGGTGACCTCCTCACACAACTGGAGGATCGGCCAAAATGACAGTGCTTCTGGTGAAGTCCTCTCCCCGGATCCTCCAATCAGGGCAGATTATGTCACCGAAACCACCACGATTTTGGCAGAAGTTCACCTTAGGGCGCCTCCATTTTGGTGCACCAGGTTATGTCTAATGCATCAATCAGGTGAGAGGATGTCGCCGAAAGCACAGCCATTTTGCCCTAAGATGAACTTTTGCCAAAATTGCAGCTCATTTGGTGACGTCCTCCCCCCCAATTGAAGGATCGGGCGAGTTGACATCACCAGTAGTGCCATGGTTTTCGTTTGGAGTAACTTTGTTTCTTACACTAGTTGTGATTAAGTTCCTGGCAGTCTTGAGCAAAGTTATTGATGTGCATCTATCTTAGCAGGATGAATCAATTTGCACTTGCCTTTGCAACTGGTCTTCATTGCAATTTTAATGTTAAAGTAACACAATCTCTTGGCCTAACCACTTACTATAATATAAACGATGCATATTTCGCTTCCGCTTCCAATGTCCTAATTGACATAAGCACTAGAAATTGGATTTCTAGCATATTGTGTGGGCTAGGAAATGCCAGGGTGCACTTCAGAATATTGAACGCCTTCTGGGCAAATCTCCAGCTCTTTGTAAATCTTGATCTTATGCGTAACTTTGCATTGTGCAAAAAAACTCTTTATTTTGAAGGAACCATAATTATATTTTAGTGGCCTAGAATTATTTAACTAAACAAAAGTCACATCCCGACCAAAACCAGATACAACATTATAAAATGTTTCATAGATCATGTAATAACCTACTAGAATTTTTATTTCCTTATGGCTTTAAGCTTGGCTTTATTTTCACTACACATAATTATATGTTAAAATTATAAAACAGAGTTTATTGTACTAGCATTTGAGTCATTAGTGGCTTCCTCATTTTATATATGCTATAAACAAATTAAAATAAACAATTGTAATAACTATTTACTTTAAAACAAATAAAATAAAATAACTAAACATTACTAGGTGTAATGAGAATTATGTATAAAAAGTGACGACTTAAAGAGGAGTTACTGATGAAATGTTTGCGCTGAGTGGACAATACCAACGCCAGCTATGGGCATAAGATTTTTCAAACTTTTCTCTGAATCACTGTTTATTTATAACCCTAAATGAGTCACACGCATAACCTTCTATAGGATGCAGTGTCACATTTCAGGAAAAATAATGAAAGCTATAGCATTTATTTCATATTCCTTAGGCTTTAGTATCTCAGTTTGAGGATGTAAATTAATGAGTCTTTGGCCAAAATGTGCTTGACCATTACTTTAGTGTAAATCCTTGCTCAATTAAGGCATTTTTCTCTGTTATCTTAAATGAAGTCTGCAATGACCTCAGTGAGTAGCCTTCATGGTCATTACTTGAGAACTAATGCTGGATTTGAGTTTCGATCAAACTTTACTTGGGATTTGTTCAGAATACTAATATATGTTTTTGCTATTCAAAATATGGTATTTCAAATCAATTCCTTGATAAGATGGCATAATCTGAACTTTTTAAACATTAAATTTACAGTAAGTAAGTATTACATAGTTACATAGGCTGATAAAAGACATGCGTCCATCAAGTTCAGCCTTTCCCATGTCTGTTTATTTCTTGCTGTTGATCCAAAAGAAGGCAAAAAAACCCAGTTGTGGCTCTTTCCAATTTTGCAAAAACTAGGGGAGAAAAATTCCTTCTTGACCCCAGAATGTTTACTTTTATATCATAATTACTGTCCAAGAATGATCACCCTATCTTTTTTCTGTCATTATTCGATCAATAGCTTGGGTAGTATTATCTTCTTATCTCTGTATGAGAATTAGATAATAAACTCAAACAACAACTTTTTTAACTTTCAAAGAAATGAATTAAAATAAATAATTGTGATATGCTTTATTTCAAGAAATAATGGAACTGTACAATCTATTTTGATTTCAAAATAGATGCTGGTACCCAGAAGAGATGTTGGAAAGATAGTACTACCTAGGCCTATATCATGCAATTATTTCTTTTTTTTTTCATTTTGTTAGAGCGTTCATCATTGATGTTCATATATAGAAAAATGCATTTTTACAAAATATGCTATACTTAATACATTGCTTCAATATCTAAATCCCTATGTCCAAAGTAAAAGGTGTTCGCTCTGATGTTCCACGGAGTCTTGATTTTAATAAATGGCTACATGTTTCTGTTGCAGGAGGATACTGATCATAAGTATTACACTTCTAGAACATTTGGTCCATTGGATTCTGCCAGCAGGGATTTATGGGTAGACATCGATCAAATGGAAAAAGAAAAAGTAAAGATTCATGGAATTCTGTCAAATACACATCGTCAAGCAGCAGTAAGTAGTTTTAAATATTGTCTATGTAACAACAGAAAACAGTTTGGAAAGAAATATATTAATGACTTATGTATATAGTTGGACAGTTACATTAACTGCTGCGATACTTGAGTGCTTAATGCAAGAATTGTCTGAAATTAACCAATTTTAAAATCCTTACAAAGCAAATGAATAGTTAAGGACAGGGCTGGACTAGGGATAACAAGCCATCCCTGGGACTTTAAGGCTCGTGGCTGCTTAGTGATGTAAGTCTAGCCGGTGGCCACATCTGCTGCACTCGTTTTGATGATGGAGCAGCAGATAGGGTGCCTATGGAGCGATGTCGGGTAGCGGCCCACCGGGCATTTGTCCACTGTCCCAAATTATCAGTCCGGACCTAGTTAAATGGAAAAAACTGCAAACTTATTTTATGTATAATAACAAATCCAATTGTTGTATCTGTGCCACAATAGCAGCTATACTATTTATTTTGTTATACAGTACCATTTATTGAATGGTGGCAACAGATTTTCTTGAGAGAGAAGGAGGTTTCTATATCTGTCAAGTAAACATAAATTCATTAAATTCCATTATTCCATTTGAATCCATGATTTGCAAAAATTATCTGTGATGGTAATAATGCCACAGCAATCAGTGAGTAGGTCTGACAAACAAGATCATTATATTGGTTGCTAATGTGATAAGATAATAATTTTCAAAATTGCTTTTTATAAATAACACCTTATTTTGTTTCTTCAAAAATACCTATTAAAATGATGGATATTTTATCAAGAGATGTCCTGTTAATAGAATGCAATACAATTTAAAGAATTTTGTTGACTTTCATTAGTGGAAACTTGGCATGAACTTGATTAACTACCACTAGCATCCACCAGTAGCGTATCTTTGGGAATTCTGAGTTGTGCCACTATAGAAAGGAGTGAGAGATGTCTTCATAATGCATATTTTCATGGCACATTTCAGAATTCCTCAATATTTTGTCATATACCTGTTCCCTGTAATAATCAGACCAGGTATTACATATGGAAATAATAATAGATTATTGTCTAATTTACTCATTCAGTTTAGTATCTCTCACTATCACTAGTTTTTTGATATTCTGCACTGATGGAGGATCTTCCTATGCCTTTTGCAGAGGACCTGAGAAAATGTGTGCAGGTTTTTGAAATATTTCTAAGAAGTAAGCCCCCCCACAACGATCCTGAGGAAGTTACCTTTATGTTGTGTATTTGTTGGGATTCTTGTTGCCTTGATGTGGTGCCTTTGCCGTGACCCTTGTGCCAATACCTTCTGTGACTGCAGAGGAGCTAAAATTGAACTGCGACTGAAGTGTAAGCCTAAATAAATATTAAAAATATCGGAAACTGTTGTAGCACATGAAATGCGCTAGAAAAGAAAGTTCAAACAAAATCCTGAGACATGACATCTTTAAGAGCCTTTTTGATAATTTATTGTGCTCCCGTTCGGCCTTTTAAAATGTTCAGGCATATTAACTTTTAAACTACATGACCACAGATCTATATATCCAATGATTTAAGTATTTTTACATTGAAAAATCAAAGTGGAATGAAGGAATGTAACATTTGTACCCCAGAGGCTTCCCAAGCTGTAAGTTTTGGTTTTTTTTAAACAAAAAAAATCACAGCAATATTACTAAGCTACAGAAGGGCAGCATGTACAAGACATTTCATGGAACTCACAATACACTGTCCTCTAGAAAAAGTCCAGTGACCTGCCAAGTTAAAGGAGAAGTCCTATTGAAAACAATATATTTCATCTTGATTATAAAATACAGTGCCGTATAAAGTAATGTAGGTTAGCGTTGACAAAAACTTGGTTTTATCTAATTTTGTTCCAGCCAGAGGGCTGCCATATTTACTGTTTAATCTCCTGCCGCCACTAATTAACCCTTTCCTTAACAAAGCTTTTTCGTATGATACGTACCATATTTTTTTTTTGCCATATGTTGCTTTAATCTAGATTCCCCTTTTCCGTGTTTGACGTACCCACACAAATTATACATCCTTTTTTCAGAAAAAAATAGGGCTTTTGTTTGAAACCATAAAAACATGCAAAATATAACAATAGTGAGTGCCAATATGTAAAAACCTATAATAAAATAATAATAATTTTTGCAATTTTGCATAGAATTTCTTCTATACAGTAGGTGCCACTGACGAACAATGACCCAAGTTATGTTTGGCAACATCCCCTGATTACAGACATACCTCACATACATATTTCTTTACGTACTAGAGGCCCACATCCATCCCTTACCTACTAGCCTATAGGGTAGTATTTTTAATAAATCTGGCTTAAGGGGTTTGGTGGTAGTGAACGTAGTGAACCTTTTGTGGATGTACTTGTATGTCAAAAGGGTAACAAAGGGTATAGGGACTGGGGCTTTATAGGCTGGTTGTAAATGGAATGGCTACGAACTAATCTGGGCTGTGAAGCTGCAACATGATTTAAAATTGTGCTGTGAGATAAACAGAGTATTTGTCCAACCAGATAGTTAGCAAAACCTATTGTTTAGTCAGTGCTAGTGGGAGCTAGGATTTTGTTCTGGTTTATAGTTTTGTTTGCATGAAACAAGCCCCATTAAATGCACGAACATGACGCGCGCCGATTAGTGTGGCAATTGCCGCACGTCGCGGGGCCCGATCGGCTTGCTGCTCAGTGAGGGAGCAGCAGACCACAAGGCTCCTGCCTCATGTTTTAATAGGTCATATTTTGTTGTTATGGTACGTACGTTAATAATTCTGGGGCAAGCTCGTTCCCCATGTCATTACAAACGTACAGGTACCAAAGCCCTACCCACCTGATAGGTGACCTATTCTTATTTCTCAGGATTATTTCTTAATTCCCCCCGGCCATGTTTGATGTCACTCAAGGGCACACTGTCAGCACTCAGAACATCTTCATGTCATGATTCTACTATGTAAACTTAACCATATTTCTGTAATCATAACTTTGAAGGTGCTAGGTGCTGCATTCCCTGTGTGACCCCAGTGCCTGGACAGGACATTTGCTATCCTTTGAAGATGCCCTGCTTGGGTGCTCTTTGTGTTATAATAACTTTATGGTTTGGTCTGGCCAGGTTTCCAGTCAACATTTGTGGCAGGGCATGCCCTAAGAAAAAGCTAGATTTTCTTTTCATCATGCAAGATGCCTTGTTAACCCATAACCATAGGACTTTTGCATGACAAAATCCCCCACTCCCTTTCTTTAAAAATAAAAATAAATGCTACTGCTATGCCTCCCGGAGCCAATAATTGCAAATAAGAAAAGAAGAAGCAATGTACCGAAAACAAAGGAGTTACCCATCAAACCCCCCTGACTGCATTTAGCCAAGGGCTCCAAATCATGTCAAAAGAAAATGGGGCGCTTAATAAATCACTTGTTGTGATTCTCGTGTTTCAGATTCGCAGTCAGAAAGCTTTATAAAAACAGGAAACAGATAGCAAGATAACCTGCAAGGTTTATTTATTAATGTATTGCCAAGGCTGATAGATATGGAAATTCTCTGCATATAGTGGGCTGGATTCATTGCTGGAGATAAATCAATCCCAAGTAATTCAAAAACAATCCTTGTATAGATTGATGTGAAAAAAATAGATAAAAAACAGTGATACATTTTATCTCATTTAATGTATCTGTTTTTTATTTCATTTTCTAACATTTTTTTTTATATCTGTACCCAGCTGTCATACCAGGGAACTTTCTGGATATGCTCCCCCGGCTCGCTTTACTGCTCCTTTAATGAACTAGGAGAGTTGAAGCTGAGCAAGAAGAGGCATGGTTAGCTGTATTAAGGGGCAAAACAGGTGGGGAGTGAGTGAAGACTCTCACTAGGGCTAAACACTATCCCTGCCAGAAAGGTGCACCCAAGGGCTAGTCATCAGCAGTTAGCCTGGGGCTTCAGAGGCAAATAATCATACTCCAGCTTTTGACTTCTTCAGTAGGTTGATAATTTATTTGGCATTTTATTTAAAATAATTTTGTCTTTTGGACTTGGTGTAAAGATTGTGTATTTTCCTTAGATCTTTTCCTTCTTAAGCACCCATCATTGATTACATTTTTGAATGAATTTGAGCTAATTAGCTGATTTAGATTTTCAGTTATCAATTCACACACCTTTCAACATTTTAATTTATTTTTTTTGACTGAGTTTAGTTTTGTTGCTTTAAAAGCCGCATCATGCCCTCGTAAATGACTACTAATTTTGCCGATTTCCCAAAACTATTCTACATACGTTAAGATGTCTCCCAAAAGCAGACAATCTGAAATGCAAATCCGTGAGATAATCCAGTTGGGAGATTAGGCTGTCTGGTGCTCTGCTGCTTCATGGGCTGGAAACGATGATGGCCAGTGCTCAGCCAAAATACATCGCTCATAACTAATATTATCTATAGTGGTTCCCTTCACTAAAATTCTTACCCTTCCCCTCATACCACCCTTCCAAAGGGTACCTGAGGTAATGACCAGCCATAAGCAACTTAAGAGTCGATGACAGATATCACTATACACTTACCAACCAAGAGATAGGAAGTAGTTGAGACTAAGGTGAAACCATGAAACTAATATATTTTATGTTTAATTTTGTGGCCATAATTATAAAAGCATATACTGAATGGCATCATTATAAACATACAGATGATTGATTTGCAGTTGGCATAAGCTATCAGGTCAATGAAATGAAATAAACACTGTTGATAAACAGGGAAATGTTATTCTGTTAAGTTACATCTATGGTAAAAAAAAAAAAAAAAAAAAAAAAAAGCACTTTACCTCTGTTAACAAATCTGACATTTATTAAAATTTTTAGCCTTCATTTAATGGTGATTCTAGAAAGGCAACATTTCTAAAAATGAAAATGGCAAAAAGCACTGAATATAGTTTTCTCAGTCGTAAAGGTTAAACTATTTTGATTTTGATGGGAAAAAAAATACATTAAACTCATACTAAACATTTCTCATGAGAGAATTTCTCTTTCAATTATATTGGCTAAATTGTTTCCAAGGTAACAGATTCAAACGGAATCCTGTTAAGAGCAAAACTGAAGTGGTGTTTGTTGAAAATCTTGAAGTATAAGGAATAAATCACATTTTGACTTTTTTGTAATTTTCTATTTAAAAAAAAACACAAAAACTGACTTACGCATTGTTCCTTTGCAGAGAGTGAACCTGTCTTTTGATTTTCCATTCTATGGACATTTCCTGCGTGAAATTACTGTGGCAACCGGAGGTAAGTACTTCTCGACCCGTGCACCTTTCAAAAATCGTATATGCTTTAGCTTCCGGTGTTATAGAAAATAATATGTGTATAGTTTAAGGCGGAAAAAAGTAGTTTGTATTGAGAAATATATTTTTGAAGAAAAACGTTACAAGTGAAAGCCCTGGAAGGATAATTCTTACGCTTCGTAATAGTAAAAAGATTGGAGGCTTTTAGGCGGAAAATTCATTTTTCATGGTTTTCAACCAATGATTATATTTCTCCTCTCACTGCCTTCAGACCATGGGAGGCTATTGTATAAACAGTGTGTGACAAAATATGAATGAATAAAGCATTTTTTTACATAATATTTTTTAGATTAAATATAAAAATTAAGATTGTGTTTCAAATATTAATTTTTCAGCGTTGAGCTCAATTATTTATGAACGGTCTATACAAATTACCGGTTCCTCCTAAACCGCAGATTGTGTGGGTACAATCCAGTAAAAACAGTGATCTTAAGAGATACGTCCCCGAGAAGAAAAGAGAGACAGACTTAAAAACAAGTTGCTGTTATGTGTGTGCACTTTTATTGCGTAGTTATAAGTCAAGTCGTGGTTATTAGGAGTCAACTGCCCAGTTGGTTGTAGTTGTGATAGCAAAGTATGGTTTGTTATATGTTTGTCTACGGCATTACTGATATTGGGCACCAGTGGAGACTGTATGGCCTGATGGTAGACTAATTCTCCTCATCCTTGTACACTTCTGACGTAGGACCATGAAATGTTTTCTTTATTTACTTTCTAAGGCTTGGGGGGCACCAACAGTTTTTATGCCTAGAAGTTCTTAGGATAAAAGTCTTGTCCTACAATTTGGCAAAATGTGAATTTAGAGATTTCACAAATTACAATTTGAAAATTTTGTGGTTATATCCGTAAGTGTCCTGGAAAATATATAGTTCGGAGAATTCTTGACCATGGAAGGTGGGACAATACTCTGATATAATGCTGTAAGAGTGAGTGCCTAATCTTATGGTGGTGATCATCCCCATTAATTTCAGGTCCCCACCCCTTTATAGTCTCTTGTGGGCCACAACCCCCATTCTCACCTTCTATAAGGAGGAAGAAAGGGAAACAAGGTGGGTAGACTTCCAATGAGAGAGGATATGGTGTATATTGGCAAGCTACAAAAATATAGCTCTTTTTATGTTATTTGTTTGTTTTTTTTGTGAAAAAGTCTGTTTGTCTACAATTACAAGGTTGAGGTAAAGAGGATAATAATGACAATATTAGTTGATTAGATAGAAGAAAAGGTTCCAGATCAGAACCCAACTCCCAAAAAACAGTACAGTGGCCAGAGATACTTCAGTTATGCCTGTGAGGGTATATTTTTTTTCTGAGAAGCTATACACTGATGTATGATACAGTCTGTCTAGTGCATCACAGTTTTGCAGCTGTCCATTATGAATCCACCCTGACCCAATTAAACCTGTTGGTTGCGTTTTGGATTTAAATCAAAACCCTATGGCTCAGTGAATATGTCTGTAAGAAATGTCAAGGATGAAATGCATCTGATCTTTCAAGTCTCTCTGTTACGTTACCTGAAATGTTAAGTTATTCGGATTTGCGTGTCAGTTTCTATCTCTATTTCTATGTTTCTTTGAGCATGGTGATTAGAGAGCCCTTGCTTGTTTCTTGTACACAGATTGCAGTCATTCACTTTGTAGAGCTCCTTTGAAATAAATTTGTAGAGACAGCTGATTAGCAGTTGTCGCGAATTTAAATTATTGGCTTAATAAATCACTTGCAAAGAAAATATCCATAAAAATTGTATTCTTACTTAATCCCATATATTATATACTGTGACAGTAAATACAAGGAACAATAACTATTGAGGAATAACCTCTCTAAGCATTCTAAAATGAAAATAAGAAATCGCTTGTAATGCATACCCTTCTTTGCCGTTTGTATAGCAACAATAGCAGTTCTGCACAGCTGCAATCAAATTTAATGATCAAATCCTCGGAAACATATACGTTTTGGAAATGTTTACATTATGTGTAAGACTCAGCCTCCTCTGAAGCAATATGTCACATACAATACAAACGTTTTAAGAATCATATGGATAGAATTAGAAAGTGAGGATAAATACCAAAAGTACACCTAAACCTCAACATATCATTAAAAGGTATTACAAAATGAACTCGTTTTAGTTTGATTGGTAAACTATTGCAATGACATCTTGTAATGGAACAGCATTTTCATAATTATTTGTATCCATTAAAGGGATAACTGTAAAGCCCATGGGAATATATGACTTAAGAGATAACATTTAAATGCTAAATGCAAATTTCTTATCTGAGTATACTGCACAAGAGGTAACCGGCAGATGGACCGGCCACACAACTCTATACTAATGCAAATAGTGTTCAAATAAAGTATATTATTACACCTATGTGCAGACTGACAGAACAAAGGCAGATGTATGGTGGGAGACACCTGGTTGCAGAAAGGAAACAAGGAACGATCATCACATGAGAGGAGGGAATAGGTAGTTGTGTATTTGGAGATGGGTGAGGAGATGTGTGTAGGGAAATTACTTATGAAGTGGTTGATTATGCTTTTCCATTCCCTAATGTGATATTCTCAGACTTCTGCACCCTGACATATTGTGAAAATTCTTCGACAAGCTGTTGCCTTTAGCTGTTATACGAGACTCGCAAATTCCATATTGCAGCATCCATCAAGCAAAAACTTTAAATAGTTACTTCAAATACTTTTTTTGGTATGTGTTTGTGCAAGGCACTGGTCTAACACTTCCAGATATTCTGTCATTAATCTTTTCCAGTGCTGCTTGTATGCTGAACATCTGGTAGTCTGGAGTATCTGACTTGATTGATTTTAAGTTAGAGCTGCTCTAGACAAGAAATCAACAATCCACATCTATGATCATTTCTTGTGTGCCACATTAAGATTACATTTCTACAGCCTTAGCATCATCCACTATAGTCACTCGAGAGCTCCAATGTTTTTTTTCCCATTTTTCTAAAAATACTTTCCAATTTATGGTAAAATACAATATAAATAATGTTTTACCTTGTATGTATTTCAGAAGTTTCTCACCTTCTTGGTAGAAGATCCTCTATAGTGGGCAATGGTTAGTGCGAGAGCTTAGGTGCTTTTTTTAAGTCCAAGAGTATATGCAACTTGCCTGATTTCCTTACTTCCACCATGCTGCTAATCCATTACGTTTATTAGGGCACTGAGGCTTTCTTTAGCACTCCTATTTTCTAGCTTTTATAGGAGCATGTTCTTTGTGTGGCTAATGTTGGACCAATGTATGACCAAGTTGTATTCACCTAGTAAAAACAATCGTTGAAATAGGTCACTAAACCTAACGATTATCCTGTCATATGTTAGTTGTATCAATTGAGTAAAAATATAATGAAATATTTTGTAGATCAGAATACCTATTCGCAGTAAACAACCCCTTTTTCCACGTTTCTGCTAAGAGAAGTAGCTTGTGAGTTACTTGCACAATTTGAAAATGTATCCTATGTGTTTTCTCCTTCTATGTGCATTTTTATTGTGTTGCCCAACTGTGGCAGCATATATGAGTCATTCTACCATTTTAACTTGACATTACTTTTCTGCAGTGATGGGATTACATCTTAAGATATTTTGAAATAGACTTTGGATGTCATGAGGCTACATGTAGCAAGACAGTCTAACTAGCAAATAGTTTTTCCCACTTTTGTCCCATTGTCTATTTATGTTCAGTGTTAGAGGCATGCAACATTATGACAGATCCAACTTCATGGATAATAATGAGTTCAGATTCATCTTAATGGATTTATGAATAATTGTGTTTATACATGTATATCAGAGCCGTAACCACGGTTCTTTGCTCCTGGGACAGGGTCAGAGATACCACCCCGATTCAACATCAAATCTGCTTGAGGAAGAGGATGCAAGAGCAATGGGGTTCTAGTGCGCCGCGTACCTTTTGGCACCGCGGGCAGCTGCCCCTTATACAAATGAAAGTTACTGTCCTGATGGGTATATTTACAGACGCTTATACATGTTTATCTCACAATCCTTAGAAGTAAAAGACAACTCAAAGCCTAAGAGGTGAATTGGCTCATGGTGATTACCCGGGCTTCATGTACAAACATAATATAAATAAAAGTGCATTCACATGAGATGCCAATGTAAATTCACAGCTCCATAAATCTCAAAAGAACATGATATAAGTACGTTAGTGTATATCTGCAAACTACATGGATCCACAGACTTGACCCTTTCTTTATCCTGCATATTATTACCTGTATGTGTTGTAAGCTGTGTACTCTCATCAGTGAATCACTGCAAAAAAAACAACTTTATTTCTTATTATAAAATAATGGATCAGCTAGAACACATAAGGAAAAAGACTAACTCATAGACTATTCTTAAGTCTCAAAACATGGAAGGAAAAACAAAATGGTGCAGTATGTAACATAGAGAAACAAAAATCCAACTTAATTAAAAATCTACATTTTTTAATGTGATGTGTATTTTTGCAATGTACTCAAGCCTGGTTCAGAGACTCCATTAACAAGTTTTATGTGACCTACTTTTAAATTAGAGCTGTTTATCACTGTCATGAGATTGAAGCATGATTAAGAATGTTGTTTTCTTTTGATGGTTTCTAGCTTCATCATGTACTAATTACATTGTTTTCAAACAACCAGCTTCAAAAGTTAACAACACTTTATTTATTTGGGAAATAGGACAATATACAAATAATTCTATACAATCCTATCCTATACTATATAAGTAATTTTATACAGAATACAACTGCCAGTACCAGTTCCTCAGTCTGTACCGTATTTGCTCGAATATAAGACAAGGTCTGGAATATGGCGGTAAGTCTGGGGATGCTTTGGTAAGTCTGGGGGGGGGGGCAGAGTGGTATATCAAGGGGCAGAGTGGCATATAGGGGGTAAAAGGCACATCTGGGGGAAAAGTGGCAAGCCTGGGGGCAGATGTGCATAACTGGGGAGCAGGTTGGCAATTAAAAGGAAACAAAAACAAGAAAAGCATTTCTCTCAATCATAGTTTTATTAAATAGTTTACATGTGAATTAATATTTACTAATAAATCTTTTTTTCGTATAGGGTAGTCTTATATTCAGGCTTTCTTTTTTTCAAAATTAATATCCAAATTTGGGGGGTAAGTAAAATTACGGTAAGTAAATTACAAGAAGGAAGAATAGAGGTGACGATATAAAATATTATAGCAATTTATATGGAAGAGAAACTTTTTAGAGAGACTAAACGAGAATGAGAGTGTGAATGAGAGTGAAAGTGAGCACGGGGCAAAGAATTTCGTTCCCGAATGAAAAAAGCTCCCCCTCCCCTGATTTTTGTCCAAACCAAATGTGTAGGGAGCATAATTTGCTGCCTAAAAATTATTGGGACCAAAAACGAACCTAAAAATTCTTCAGAATCTTTTTTGGCCCATTTGCACATGTCTAGTAGGTGTTTTAAATAAATACTTTGATCCTACTTGTTGTAACTGTTGCTACAGTTTCAATTACAGGTCGGTCTCAAATGTGCAGCTTCTTTACACAAATATTAGAGCCTAAAGAAAATTCACTTTGACTAACAATCTATTTCTATACTGAAAGTTATAGTTAAGAACAAATGTAAAAGGAAATCCCCTATTAGAGATGCTTAAGTTCTCTTGTTCTGTTATATTCAGATTGATTTTAAGTAATGCTTCAAACTTTACTGTTTCTTTCAGCCTAATTGCATTACATTTTTAATAATTTCCGGCTGTTCAAATTGGCTTATAGCACAGTGGTTCTCCAATTTAATGCATTTGGAGGCCACTCTTAAAAAGCATTGTACACTAAGGCAGGCCTGCCTACTCTGTGCCACATGCTGTCATCAAAAATACATCGTTAGAGAAAGCATACATTTCATACAATGCACAACTTTTCTGTTCAGACACTGTTTCTCCCTGCTGACACTTTGTTTTATATACATACACGTTTTTAAGATAATTGTCCCTTTTTCACATTCCTGATATCATCGTGAGGTCTTGGAGGTCTTGGAGACAACCTGGGGTGTTCAGACCACAATTTCAATACCACAATTTCAATACCACTGTGAAGGGTAATAAGTAGAAATGTGATGTCATTTTTTATTTCTTCAAGATCCCTGTCCAGTAAAAACAGCATGAGAAGGTAAATGACGCATACCAAGTACTGCCCGCCCTTTATGTTACATTGCTTGAAGGATCTTTGCCAAAGCCAATCACAAGCACATCTGATTTAAGAAATAGGTGGGCTAAGCAAAGCAGAATTTAGCAGCAATGTCTTTTAAAACAGACATTTGCTCATTTAGTACATGCATGAAAGGAACGTAATCATTTAAGTAAAATGTTTGGAAAAGATGTGCAAGTGGGACAGCACCTTTAAAACAACCAAATGTGCAGACTAACTCTTTTACTTTGGATATGGAATATGGATTGCATGACGATGTGTAACATGTATCAAAGCTTGCCATCTTTAGAATCTTTACCTTTCTGCATTACATTGCATCCATCATCTTCACACACTGTTTGCTTGTCTAACCTATTATTGCATGTCTTCAATAAAACGGAATGATTTTTTTTTTTTTAATCTTACACATTTTCCTTGCGTTGAATGACAGTTGCAGTGTTTCATCATATATATCATTCTTAATGGGACACCTTTTGTTCATCATTAAAAAAAATCAAAGAAACAAACCTTTCACTATATTTTATTTTCATTCTTGCGCTTAGTTTTATTTGGAACAATATTTTGCAGCACATATTGTGTTGCTTAAGGCTTTTAACATATTTTTGGAGAGTTAACTTACATGCCTATTTATTCTGAGTATTACTGGATAATGGCACATATGTATATCCTTGTACAAATATCTACAGCGCCTTCACATCGTCTGTAGATGAGTGTTTAACGGTGGTTTTCCATCACCTTTACCCACCATAAATTATGTAATGGTAAATCCTGCAAGTTCAGCCTTTCCAAGACATCCACGTATGATGACAGAGTGTATCACAGCCATGAAAGTCATAATAATTTGTATGTATATAGACTTCATCAAATGTTCTTATACATTAGGTTGAGATAAAAATGCTGCTTTATTCTGCCTCAAAATTCCTTATTCTTACTAAATTTCATAAACTTACATAAGCAACATTAAGACTTGAGCCTTGGCTGTGCCTTTGTCCACAGGCCTAAAACAAGTTTCTCTTCAGAATATGATACAAGGGAAAAAAAACACTTTAGTTGATGCTAATGTCATCAAAGGAGAGGAATTTAAACATTTAATGCAGAATGGAAACATTATGTGAAGTATAGGAAATGTTTGGGAACCTCACTTTTTTTATAATAACATTAAATATTTCTATTAATGAAATGGGGTTGTCTTTAATTATATTCCTGTAATAAAAACAAAAAAAAACATTTACACAATTTCTGGACATTATTTATAACATATATAGAACAGTAACTGTAAATATTTATGCAGAAAATAATCAACCATTCTAAGAAATGTAATAATAATTATTATTATTTTGGAACTTAAAAAAAAATCATGATGCTGAATGTGTCCCATAATTATGGAATATGCAATACATCAACTTTCAATTTTGTGGTTTAGTTGACTATAAACTGTTATTAATAATGCTTAAATATGCTGAAGTTCTGAATTCCACAGCCAGGAAATCATTCCAGTCAGCTTACTGGCACTATTACTTGTCAAAACATGAATTATTATTTGGATTTGACTGTATATTGCCTTGATCATTGTATATGAAATAAAGCTGAACTCAGATAAAATAAGTGTATCAAATATATGTTAAGCAAAGTGAGTCTTCTAATGTGTCTCTTTTACACAGGGACAAGGTCAAACTAATTTAAAAACAGGTAAGCATTATAAATACCTACAAACATTTAAGGAGATTAGCAATCCCCTCTTGTATTTAAATTCTGTGTGCAAACAAAATGCAAAATGTACACTATTTAACATTTTAAGCCATAGCATTCCGATATCCCAAATACGTGTACAGTGTAAATAGGCTTTCAGTGGATGCCAGTGGTTTATTTAAAAGAGAAGTTTAAGTACAATATGATTTCTCGATAACAGTTGGCATATTGCTCAGTGTAATATCCTAAAACTGACAACCCCCAAAGACTGAGTCACTTCGGCAAACATCTCTGCTTTCCATAAAGGTATGAACTACAATAAGGTTTTTAGGTTTATTAAATGGGTCATTTTGGTTTATGAATCATAAGTGTACCTGAGATGAATTGTATTGGATGTGTGCATAGATAGGAACTCTCTGGGTTTGACCCAGAGTCTCAAGGTAAAGTGCTGCTTCTTCGGGTCTCCTCGTCAGTAGAGCGGCATTTGGCTACACTCACTCCCTGGATCCATTCTCACCCCCTGTCCATTTAAAGCTGTCTGGGGATTAGCCCTGCATCCATCTACAGCTACTGCCACCCCTCTCTTCTTTCCTGGTTGGGTTATTTTTTTGCTCAGATTATGAACTTTCAATACAGATAAAATTGTTTTATTAAACAGATTTGTGTGTTAAATGTGCTTGGGATG
Source organism: Sceloporus occidentalis (assembly GCA_023333645.1). Taxonomy (NCBI): domain Eukaryota; kingdom Metazoa; phylum Chordata; class Lepidosauria; order Squamata; family Phrynosomatidae; genus Sceloporus; species Sceloporus occidentalis. The sequence goes on along the minus strand of JALMGF010000063.1, from coordinate 5,455,278 downwards.
GGATGTTTTGAGCCAGTTGGTCTTGTTTGCTCTGTGGCAGAACCAGTGGGCAGACCCCCATCTTGGACTTATGTGTGCCATCTCTCTGTTCTCTTATAGGGGAGATATGAAACAGGCAGAATATATATAATAGTTTCCAGTACTTTTATATACTTTATATGAAATTCAAACCCAATATTTTATATGTATTGCAAATGAAATATGAATTGCCCGATCATCCAATAATACAGCAAAGAAAAGAAGAAAAAAAAATAAAACCCAATAGCACATTGGCCTTTTGTACAGAAAATATTGATATTAAGTTAAACAATGTTAAGAATAATTTTATTACATTAATTGTGGAGCAACAATCCCTTTTATACTGGTGTCTGGCTTACAGCAGGTATGATTCTTTTAAGTGATTTTTGGAAATATATTTTTCTCTTTTCTCCAGAGAATTCTCAGACTTTTACTATTTTTCTTCCTACTTACAGGCAGACTTATGTTAGAACAGGGCATTAATATATTCTGTTTCATCAGCTACTCAGCTGCTCCAGAAAAGGAAGTTTGCCTGTTTTCGCAAAGTCCAACTACAGAGCAGACTACCTTGACATTTTTACATTTATAAGTAAAACATCCCAGATAAATGTTCGCAGAACTCTGTTATTCAGGATCCAGAGAAGCAGGCCAGTCAGAGAGCATGCGGTTGCAGTCATGGTTAGGCCTCTTTAAAAACCCGTTTGTGACAAAGCCCCTACATGTACGGGCTCACAATGCATTGTTTTTAATGGGTTTAAGGACAATCCATTGTCCTTAAGGGGTTCATAAATAGTAAACAGGGGGAGACTATTGGATCTCAGTTAAATGAAACAAAGTACCAATGATCTGAGCAAAAAAGCCAGAAATTGGTCAAAAAAACTGTCTTTCGTTAATATTATTTCCAGAATTATTTATGTTACCAGTCTTTCAGGTATTGATTGGATTAGCATATGTGTGAAGTAGATGTTAAATGTTTCTTCTACTTATCCTTCCATATGCAGACGCGTATTTGTCTTAAATAGTAACATTCAAAGGTTAGATATAAATAAACGTGTATAAAAAGAGGAGAGTCGAGACACTAGTAGAAGTTTTGTTAATAAGATATTATGTACAGAGGGTCTTAACATGGACCTCTTAACTCCTGTGGATCAGTGAATCCCCAATATATATTCGGCATTCAGTGGGACCCTTCAATGCTGGTACTGATGACATCTGCTGTTTGACTTATTATTTATCGGCCATGTGCAAGATGTTTTTATCATACCGCTCCACTGCGTATTCAGCCCTGGCCTTGGATGGTATGTCCTGGGGGTATGGAAGGCTCTGTGCTAGATTGCCATATTGAGAAATCAGGCTTTGTGGTGTACCACTCCTCTAGGGGTTTGACCTCCCTTGTAATCTAACCATTTACGCTGTGGATATTTTAATACAAAAACCTTGGGTATAATTCAAAATGTACATCAAACACCATAAATATGGAAAGAGGTGTTTCTGTTGACTACAATCTAATGGGCACTAATATTTTGTAAAATTTCTTCTGCTAAACGTCCAACAGTAAGATCCTGAGATCATGTAAAGCATTTACTAAACCCAATGAGAATAGACACTGGAAACACGAAGGTCAAGTTCTGTTGTTAAAAGAGACCATGAGACCTTGGAAGACATCCTGAAACTTCCAATGCAGAATTTTACTCCAAAACACTATAGGCTGCATTCATGTGTTTTGTTAATAATCTGGATTATAGGGAAATCACAATCCAATGCGGATTAACTATGGGGTTTCTTTACAATAAAACATGAATTTAAAGAACAATACCCTTTCTGAACAGTTCTAGCTACACTGAATGAAAATGTAACATACGCTTATCATGGAATCTACAAGTCTTTGCAAAACTAGAAATGTATACCTGCTTAGGAGATAATGTTTATCAGTACTGAAAAAAGAATTGCACTTTTTTTTCAAACATTGTATCATATCTTTTCATCCTAATTAATGTCAAGTCTTTTTCATCGCTATTTCATATGCTATTGAGGATATTTTTGCTTTAGAAACATATAAATTAAATTGCAGAACATTCGCAGGAGCAGCGGAACTGAAAAAGTTGTAGTTTCAATTTAATTTAATACACCATCTCTGACTTTCATTAACTTGTTGATAAAGTTGAAAAAAACATACTTTTCCATGGCATATCTTCAGAGACTTTAAGTATTAGAACTTGTACTTAAATATTTTATGATATCAAACATACCGAGGAAACCACACTTTTAAAAAGTCATTAAGATAAGACGCATTACTTTGTAATAAAAAGATTGCCAGAGTCTAATGGCCTTTTTTTGCTAGATTACGAAAAATACTTTTTCTCCAGTAAAATTGATATTAGTGGAGTTGAAAGAAAAAATGTGTTGGAGATCCAGATCTATCCCCACTGTTATTCAAATACATAATTTTTTAAAGATGTCTTGGTTATAGGATACTAAAAAACGCTTCATAACCTGTATGAATAGTGTCACTTGCTTTAAATTACTGCAGTGGGGTGCACGACCCAGTTGGGGGGTCTTCTGATCTTTGCTGACCAGCCAAGGGGAAATTAAAAAAAACCAATGAAAATCTATGCTGTTGCCATATAGATATCCATTGCTGTTCCAACATGGCCTCCTAATTGTGATAGGATTGCAAGATGGTTATTTGGATAAGGCAAGCGGGTTACACACCTCCCAATCTACTTGTTGGACTGAGCACACTTACTTCCACTGTCAGCCCTGTCACAGAGGGAATGATACTGGCAAACATGACATATCGTGTCTTTTCATATACACCCTGTCTACATAATGTGTAATTGTGGTAGATGAAGAACTTCTGTCGGTTAAGACAAGCCAAAGCCTGTGGCACGTTAGGCTGGCTCAACAGGTTGAACTGATAGGCCAATGGTTAAAAAAGTGCTAGCTTCTTGTGATTAGACGTTAAACCAGTTCTGTCACTTTTCCGAATCCTATATTTTACAGTTTAGTACACTAAATTAATTTGTGTAACAGTGTTTAAAATAATCTATTAGAACATACCATGGGAGAACTATTTGGCCACGGTGGGCATCCATGTAACCCCCATGACACTCCATCCTGTAACACTGGAAATTAAAATTTCAAGCAACAAGTATTACATAAGACAATATTGTTAATTTTCACATGATTCTTATTCATTATTTATACATAACCACGTAGTTAACGTGTAAGCTCTACCTGAGCTCTAACGAATTTCACATAAGTAAACGTATCATCTAATATTAAAACACCATGACATTAAAACACGATTAGCCAACAAATCCTGTTAAAGGTGTACTGCTGCAACACTTTGTTGAAGGTAATGGCATCCCCCTCTAGCACAAGAACCTGCTTTTTGCCGGTTCACAATGCCCAGAGAATGTGCTGCACATGTGCCTGAAGGCTTTTGCACCATGTGCAAGGCCATACCTAAGACAGCCTGCTCATACAGCCTCTCCCAGGTTATCAACCAGCTCATAGATCCTTCCACATAGCCAGGTATCCTCCTGAACCTCTGCCACAGAACTCAGGTTGTCCACCAGGTAAGAAAATTGCTACACCACCAAGGCCATTTATAATTTAAAAGAGGAGAGACACACCACCAACACATGTAAATACCTTGGCCTCTTGACATTTTCCTGATCCCTGCTAACCTGCCCTGGCTTCACCCCAAAATCAGAATTTACCCCTTAAAGCCAAAAAGATCTGCTCCATCATTTCCTACTTCTGCCACCCTTCCTGGGATTCCACCCCCTCCAGGGTTTATTCTTTACACAAATACACAGTGATGTAACTTTTACAGTTTTGTTTTATATTGTTTTCTTAAATGTCAGATGTTTTCTGAACACAATTTAACAAGTGGTTGCTCTTCATTTAAATGAATGCACTGACATGGAATTAAGAAAAGAGTGTGGAATTGGATTAATATGAAAGCATTTGTCTAGAATGCCATTAAACATGGATTGGTTGCATGGCAGGCTATATGCAAGATTGAGCAGAGTAGAAAGAAAATAATAAGAAAATTGAATTTAACATTTTATGAGAAAAAATCAATTAAATAGATTTTTAATAACTTTGTATTGTATAAGATGGGTGCATAGACCTTGGAAATTTAAGAATAAATGTGATATTATAGTACATCCCTGATGGAGGGAGAAAATTGTCAATCTTTGGCAAAAGTGTTTTCAAAGTTGTGGTTGTAATAGGTGTTAGCAGCAAGGGTAGGTAAGATTTAATGCAAAATTAGAATTGATTTAAAATATAAATAATACAGTAAATATAAAATACAAATATAATTACAAATTCTTCAACTCAAATATATATATATAAGAGGGTAGTAGAAGCATTATTAAACACTCATCTACAAACACCAGACGGCTTGTTTTTTCCCCTCAGGAATCACATGGTGCTGGTAGTTGAATAATCATACAATATCTAAGAGGGTAGTAAAGTTACAGTGTTGTATATTTATGTTCCATGCTGACAGCTGAGAATGTAAAAAAAAAAAAAAATAATAAACACCTGACATGGCTAATGTTTGATCTAAAAAATATTCTAGAAGAAAAGTGATGTATGTGGCTTAGTTGTTGAAAAAAAAGCATAAGTAGTTAATACCACATTTTTTCTCATCAATCTAGGAAAGTATAGCTGACGCAATTGTATTTTAAACAAATATTTAAAGAATAATTGTTTTTCACTAATTACAATCACTTTAAAAGTATTTTTTTTAAAAATACATGGGAAAATACAGGTGAAGTGCTTTCTTTCTTTCTTTCTTTCTTTCTTTCTTTTTGTAGTGATATCTGTGGCTGATATTATGTCTGAGTGTAATTTGGCTGGCTAAGAGTGCTGTATGTAGTAAAGTGTGATGTGTGTGGCTGGAAGTGGCATGTATGGCAGAGAGAGAGGTGTGTGAGAGTAAATGTGATTTGGGACACTTATCGCTGTATTTCTCTTCAGCTTTGCCCTAGGCCTAACCCAGTTGGATTGTCTATGGGTTTCTACAATTGATCCCAACTGTTCTTACACACACCTATCTAACTTACCATGTATTTCTCCCAGTTACACTGCGGGTTAATTTGAACTGTCCCTGTCAGAGCAATGAGGGGAGGGGGACAGACTCTTTCCAGATGATCCTAGTACTTTTACCACTAGTGGCTGGGCTCAGCACGCAACCCAACAAAAACTCTATTTAGACAGTCTAGGGTTCTAGGGACAAGCTTGCAGGGCCCCATTAAACCAATTTCTTTAACATGTAATTACTTACACTAATGCTTTTCAACATAATAAACTGTCAAATGAATGACTTGGGAAACTGACAGGTCCTCCCCACACGAATACCTATAATATTACAATTCTGTTCCCAGAGATGCCAAACAATTGAAGTTATGTTAAGCTGTGTTTTGAAAGCTTCTGGTTGATTTGAATATGGATGAGCATGTAGTAGAAGCCAATGTTTTTTTAATTCTGGTTTCTTGTCATGTAAAGGCATGTAAATGCAGCTAGGCACCCTATTAGGGCAATGGTCATATCTGCTAAGAAAAGATATAAAACACACCCATCACTATAAAATTAAATTGCACTTTTATAAAGTCATTATGCACTTTTTAAATGAATGAGCAGTTTAGATCGAAAAGGCAGGATATTAAATGGCATTGCTATGTGAGGTAGACCATTTCAATGCATATTAGCTCCATAATGTTCTGCGTTTTTTTTTCTGTTTTATTAGCAGTAGTGGATTGCGGTAAACCATTTCCAGGAATTTCTCTGCAATAATGGTATTGCAATGTCAACATATAATTGGACAGTTACACAGAGAAATCCTATAAAAAGGACCCCATCCCCCAATAAATAAACAAGTCTAAATGTAACCCTTTTGCAACCGTAGGATGTATTATTACATCCTATAGGACATGGTCTAGATCACGTATAGGATTATCGTTGATATGGTTTTTGAATTGGAAAATATGTTTCTGTGCCAGTATATTAGAGATCAGGTTTTCATAAGACAACCCGGGGTCCAGAAAGCCCCAGGCGAGACTATGGAGCAGGAGGGGCGCATGACTGAGGGGACGGCAGGCAGCCCTCTCCCCCTCCTTTTTTCCTGTTTGCAGAGAAATCTGCGGAGTCATGTTTAGGGGCTGTCAGTCAAGGGATGATTGACAACCAAGAGCTAGTGGTGATATGAGTGTGTCATCATGGTGGGCTTTGGGGTGGGTGTCACTATATATATGTGAGCCCACTCCGCTTAGGTCATTAACTGAATTCACCTGGGAAAGCTTTCCCTCCCACCCGCCCCCTTTTTTTGACAAGGGCTGCCGTGCATGGGACGCTGGTGGTCTCTACAGTGTTACGGTTTTACACCTGTGCCAGCTGGGTCAGTGTAGTTTACCGAGGGCGCCGCATTGACGCTACCTCAGTCTTGTCTATCAGCAACAGCTGGCATCTCTGGTTCTAGGCTTACAGGTTAAGTGTAACAGCGCAAGCACTGGTTCCACTTAAATAATTGAGAATAAGACAAACCTGCAATAGTCAATTGATGTAAAAAAATTCCCAAACCCTTCTGGAACCTCTGATGATCCCCCTCACCCCTGTAGGCTGATAGCAGGTACTGAGATCAGTAAGGCAAGGCAACAGAGCCTTATTTGCTCTGTGATCAGTTGCAGTGGGGATTTAGTGAAAAAGGGAATAAACAAAGTGTATCCGTCTTTAAAAAACAACTTTGAAAAGTATTAAAGGAAATATATATGTAATTAAAAATTCATAGACCCAGTGATGCAGTCGTCATTAGAGGGATTGTCTGCTTCTTTAGAAACGCCAAAAGGATCTGCGGTAAAAGAAAAAAAATCTCTAAATAGTAAAATAGAATATAAATAAAATAATAATTTGACAGACTGCACATTAAAATGGGTATCAAAAGAAAAACCTTTGTTTTTAGAAAAAAACAAAGAAATGGTAAAAAATGGCAAAAAAGCTCTGGTCACTAGACCAGTTATTTTAACATTATCTTAGAGATTTTTACACTTTTTAATATAATTTTAAATTGTGTTACCTGGTCCCTGTATAGCATTCTAGCTCAGCAGTCGAAAACATTCTCAAGCATGCACATGACCTCCTGTTCCTGATTCAAATATCCTTTTAAAAAATAAAGTCCATGTTTATGCTTTATGGTGACATCAGGACAAAAAGATTCACTGGTATATAATTAGTACAACACATTTTGACTATGAAAATTAAACTACTTTATGTGACAGGTTACTTAAACCAATATACTCAAGATGTCAAAACCTCAAGAATGTAAACTTGAAAAGCAACATTTTTGTTGTTTCTTTGTTTTTTTTATTTTAGATGCAACCTTACCTTTAAATGTATCCAAAGAAAAACTAACATATCTTTCAAATTCATCCCATTAAAAACACAAAGGTGCAAAATCTCTTGTAGCTGAAAATTGTATTTCCATAAGATTAATAATAGTCCATGCATTTTTAATACATATATATCACAAAATTACAAAGAAAACCCTGCTGTACCTTGACCTGTGCTAATTTCTTAATGAGGATGTTTAAATTCCTCTTAATCAGCATTTTCCTGTTACTAAGTCAAGCTTGAAATAAATCCACCTATTATATTGACATGACATTGAACAAAGAGTGACAAAACACAAGGAGCTATCCAAGATATGAAAATTAACTTTAAAAGTAGATAGACCATTAATTAAACAAATAGCAATATGTGACTCAGATTAGTGGAATGTGGGAAAAAGATAAAGTGTGGTTTTCCAACATCATGGATGACATTTCTAGGTCCTCAATGTAGTTTGTCCTGCGGTACACTGTCTAACAAAAGGGCTTGAGCAAGGTTCTTGCCAAAAGTGTATTGTGATCGTTGTCCTGAGCCACTTGAGCCTTCTCAACACTCTCCATTTCTATTTAAGTCTGATCAACACTCTCCTATACTCATGCCAAGATTCCAGGTCAAACCTGGTAAGTTTCCAGCTATGCTAAATAAGTCTAGTGCCTCAGTTTTAAGTCATAAACACGCCTGAGAACTCTTCTGGCCTGACCTGAGTCTCCGGGTGAAAAGGTGCACCCCTGGGTAACAAGGTCACTACCTGCCCTTTTCTGGTGTTTAGAGGGGGCTATCAATCCATGCCCACTTCCACCTTCTCCCTGCCGATTTAAGACTGTCTGGGACTAGCCCTGCCCCGTGCATTGATAGCCCAGCCTCAATACATACATAGCCCATCCCATGACAAAGATGGAGAGCTTTGGATTGCCTTCCTTGGGAAGTTCCTATAAGATGCATGGACCTAACAAATCCTTTTTATTTTTTAACAAGCTGTTCATAGGGTGTTTCAGTTGTGCCACCAAATGTAAATCTAGGCACCCTGTTTTTTCAGTAGAAAGTTCTTTCAGTTGTCACCTAAACCCTGCAGATCTCCACAGTTCATCCAATAACTAGGTTTAGTATACACATCCTTAGCATTATATATATATATATTGTATATATATAGTATATATAATTGCTGAAGCACTAGCTTCTGCTGATTGAAGCAGTGCTGCTTGTCGACTTTATGTTTTTACGAAACGGTTGTTTATTGATATTATGTTTATTGAACAATAAATATTAAATAAAAAAAATTGCTTCTGCCGATGATCAATGCATTTTAGGTTAAAGTGAAGAAAAAGCAAATTTATATAAGAACACTATATGAAGACATTCTCATAATACACAAATCATTAATTTATACACAACGCTAACATAACTCTGCAATATGTTACAACATATGATTCTGAGTAATTTTATGGATTTTTGAACAGATGGGTGTTCTAATTCCTTCCTATAAAGTATTCTTATGTTAGTAGAAAATTGCAGATCAGCTATTTGAAAAGTTGAAATATACATAAAGAAAATAAAGTGAATGCTAGCCCTGTAAATTCCCTGTAGTTGCACTGCTTATAAACAAATTTGTTAAAACATTTTATTATATTCTTTAGGTTTTATTTATACTGGAGAAGTTATACATCGGATGCTAACAGCCACACAATATATTGCTCCCTTGATGGCCAATTTTGATCCAAGTGTGTCCAGAAATTCAACTGTCAGATACTTTGACAATGGTATGGCAAACTTATTTTTTCTATTCTATGTTTTGATTAGCTTTTCTTATAAGTCTATGGATATTATGTTTAGGAAAGATGGTGTGAGGACATTTGCACAAGGTCATATTTCACTTAACATTTTGGGTCTAATTTTCTAAATGTAAGCGTTGGATCCCAAGGCTCTGTTCAGTCTTCGGGCAGGGAAGAAGTGTTTGGTCAAAATGACTACCTGTCCAGATTGCACCTACTCCTGCCTACGCTCCATCCATTCTCAGTCCCTTCAAAGTCTGGTTAATAGGAGGCTCATACTTGGGCAGACAGGGAGTTTGGGGCAGCCAACCCTGGGAAATTCACATGTATGCTTATTTTTCTGGAAGAAAACACATATTAGCTTGCGTTGGACTAGATTTAGATCCAAGAACAAATACTACTGAAAACCTATACCCTCAAAAGATCCAAAGATCCCAGGGGATAGAAGAAATATGAGCATAGTTGTATATGGTCCAGAATAGGATAAAATTCACAAGTCTAAACAGGGCAATACACATTCTCTATTCAAGAATTTTGAATGACATCTCAACAAAAGTTTAGCAAGTTTTAATCCACCTACCTTGAATATAACCTGGTATTTTAGGTGCCAGTGTACCTTTGTCAATTAAAACCCATTTTCATTATTTATCCAACACGTACCCTAAGATATACTCTAGTACACACAACACATGTTGGTAGCTACTACCACAAAAGCCAGCCTACTATAGTTACATGGTGGAAATATCCATGCCTCTGAACATTTAATAGACCATGGCAAGTAATTGGGATGCCATGATGAACAACATCCACCTGCCAGGACTCCATTAATAACATGTTGTGTTGAATATGCCTTCCTACCAAATACCATTGATATGATATTAAGTATGAAGTGCATATATCCCCATGGAGCATGATTTAAGGCACCCACAGGGGAAGCTCGCCATGGGCCACTTTATGTTTAAAGATGGCCTTGACCACATAACAGTTGACAGAGCATTACAATTTACAGGGGGTAATTTTTTTCTAGGAGAGAAACTGAAACTCACACAACTGGTTTGTACAAATGTCATTTAACAAAAAAATAATGGTTTATTTAAAAAATAACAAATAAGCAATACTTATAATTGAAAGCTAAATATGCCATAACATGGTTATTAATGGGAAATCAGGCTTTGCTTCTGGGGTTTTACACAAGACACATTTCTAGAAATCTGAAAACAAGCAGAACAATGCATGTTATATTAGCAATGAGACAAAAAAATTGTCTGAATCGTTTTCAGTCCATTTGCACAAGTCCAATATCAATAGCTTTCTTAATGAATTCTATAGAGACAAACCCAGCTTTTCATGTGCTAATGATGCACCCCTTGTGCATAGCATGGCTCCAACCACAGGGACTTGCCTATAGTTTAAGGGAAATCCATATAGACATTCACAATTAACAAAAAATAATAATACTCTAGTATCTTAAGCAAATAAACTTAAGAAAATCTATCATTTTATTATTTCATCTAAAAGTTTAATCACATAATGGCAACAGCAGCTGTTTTATGTCATATGACAATTAATTATTCCCTTAAAATGTTCCTAATATTACCTTTAGTTTTATGATGTTAAATTCAACAGAGCAGCATATTTTAACACTAAGGGCATATCTGCCGAATTCTGAAGAAAAGTTCTGCATTGTTAAAGGGTCTGTCTTTTTTTTAGAAATCTGTAAAGTGAACTGTTTTATAGCTTATTTATAAAATCAATATCAGTGATTTCTGATTGATTTTTTATTTATCTTGACTCTTGCAGGTACTGCACTTGTTGTTCAATGGGATCATGTTCACCTCCAAGAAAACCACAGTCTTGGAAGTTTCACTTTTCAGGCCACACTTATCAATGATGGACGTATAGTATTTGGGTATAAAGATGTAAGTAGGCTTAAAATCCTTCTCAATAATGTGTACTGCAATGCACTCTGGCTTATGCCAATTAGGCAAAACCTGGTGGCCCATTAACACCATGGAGGACGGTGCCGAGCCTGTACAGTCCACCATAGGATTTAATAAAAGGTGCTATGCATCTTCACCACAGTGAGAGTGCAGCTGTGGTGCTGCCATGGGTAAATACACCATTGCATGTACAGTATAACTTCTAACAAATTAGTTTGTATGTGTGCCATGTTTCTACAGGTTCTTTTACAACATAATTTAAGTTTTAACCATTTATCTACATAAAGCATGGTGATCAGCTTTGTTCAGCTGCATAATTTGGAACTACAGATGTTACTAACAAGTTTCTACTGGATCCAGGGATGAGCCTGTGGATAGTGGCGCCCAGTGCTATTTCTTAGGTGCTTCCCTTAACTAAAATGTTCTAACACCTACTCACTCTAACACCATACCCTTACATACACGCATATTCTTTCCCTTGGTCCTTCTCTCAATCTTCCAGGTGGCACTAATCCTAGGTTCACCCCTGACACTCACACCATAAACTGACACACACTCACAGTAACAACATAGGCTAACACACATGCAACCACCATATTCTAACATACATTTATACACTCTAACACCATACAGTAACAAACATGTACATGCTAGCACCAAATGTTCTTGCACACACACACCATACACTAATGCACACACTTTAACACTATATGCTAATATACACACTCTCTCAAAGGCCATACAATAACATATACAACACCATACTTTCTCACACATTAACACCTCACATATCCACACACTATCCAACAACAAATGCATACTATATACAAACACATACACTCACTGTGCCAGTATATACACACACCTATACAGTTCTGTGGAAATGTTTTAAGCAGGTGTAAAAAGATGTTGTAACTTTAGAATGCTTTAAAAAAATAGACATGTTAATAGTTTATTTTGATCATTTAACAAAATGTGAACAGAAGAAATATCTAAATCAAATCAATATTTGGTGTGAGGATCAGTCAAGCTCACTAACAAGGTGATGTTACTGAAAACAGTTAAATGTCAAAAGTCATACACAATGGGAAGACTAATCACAGCAACAAGACACAAGGTAGTTATACTGCATCAGCAGGGTCTCTCCCAGGCAGAACTTTCAAGGCAGAATGGCTTTCCAAATGGTCTGTTCATGCTCTTAAAAATACACAAAAAAATGGGCAAAGTTGAGGACCGTAGACGCAGTGGTCAGCCAAAGAAACTCAGTGCAGCAGATGGAAGACATGCTTACTTCCCTTCAAAATCAGAAGATGTCCTGCAGTTCCATCAACTCAGATTTAGCAGCACACATTGGGACACTAGCACACCTATCTACTGTCTGGAAACAAAATGGAAAGAAGTGGTCTTCATGGAAGACTTGTGGCCAAAAAAGCCATACCTCCGATGTGGAAACAAGACCAAGCCACTCAACTACTCACAAAAACACGGGAACTGGGGTGCAGAAAAATGGCAGCAGGTGCTCTGGACTGATGAGTAAAAATTTGAAATATTTGGATGTAGCAGAAGGCAGTTTGTTCACCGAACGGCTGCAGAGCAGTACAAGAATAAGTGTGCAGACAACAGGGAAGCATTGTGGAGATTCCTAGCAAGGTTGGGGCTTTGATCACAGTTAATGGTCTGCTTAATGCTCAATGCTGAGAAATACTAGCAAATACTTATCCATCATGCAATTACATCAGGGCGGCATCTGACTGGCACCAAATTTTTTGCAGCAGGACAACGACCTTTTTGCACTGCTTTGATTTTCTTCAAAATAGGCATTTACTTTAATAAGTCCAAAGAGAGAGATTTTGCAATTCCAATTCTCTATGTGTTCATTTAAGGATAAAATAACTCAAACAGCAAATCCTGATACCTTAATTCCATCACACCTGAATTAATACTGTGTGCTGTAACCTGATCAGTTTGTTTAGTCTTTTAAGGAGAACATGGATATAATATTATGATAATCTTCTTCTTCATTACATACTATATCATACAACTGATATATATGTTTTTCTATATACTGTATATTTTCTATATATTTATCTATGTATCTACAGTATATATATATATATATATATATATATATATATATATATATATATATATATATATATATATATGAGTGGTGATCTGGCTATTGTACCTCTTCCTGAGTTTTGTCTAAAGGCTTGTACAGCGGGCAATTACTTTCAAGGGATCCATGTATAAAGTGGATATAGAGGCAAAGGTGACAATTGTTAACCTTATTTGCATGCGCCTACCCAGAATCCCTTGTGGTTGTCGAAGCATCATGAGATTTCTGAGGAAAAAACAAGCCTTCTGGCTTGTCTGGTGTCTGTAGATGAGTGTTTAATAATGCTTCTACTACCCCTTATATATATATATATATATATATATATATATATATATATATAGGCAAAAATGCCATTCAATAGATAGTCCATGTGGTGTTCAGTAAATAAACGGCTCAAGGGGTATGGTCACTCCTTCTGATACCTTATTATTTAGTGCTATGTATATATAGTGCACAGTAGTAGCGGTCACCTTATGAGTACATATCAGTACAGTAATTAATGTAATTAATTTAATTGTATTTTGAAGCTATGTGTTGAATGTAGTTGCTATGCCAGCTTATAGTCGCTTTATCCCCCCCCACGTAATGGCCATTTAGGTGTGCAGCAGTGAAAGGGTGTTGTATTATCACATGATTCTTAAGTGATTAAAAATTGTTGGCCTTGTTATTAGTGTTATTAATTAATCCATAGGAGGAGCTGTCAGACTTATACACTAGTGGTTTAACTTTGCCCCACTTGCTTATGCACCCACACGGTAATGATCGATTGTAATAATTCAGGGGTTAGTAGCGTTTGCTATTTTGACTAAGGTTCCACTCAGTTTTGAGTTCATATATCATTAGTGGAATTTTCATGTCACATCTGCGTGATCATGCATCGGGGCCATACACTACACCAAGAAGTGGCTTTACTATTTATACTCTGGTGAAAGAAATAGAGAGTTCTGAAAATGCTATTTTGTATCTTTTTTTGGTTATTTGTGTTTTGTATAAAATTAGATGTTAATTGTTTCATCATCATAATGAACCAAGGTTACCAACATGCTCTTGTTCTTAATGAGACTAACTAAAAACACTTAATGCTTAAATAATTGAAAGTAAACTGTAGGAGGTTATGCCAGCAATTTATCGTTTTACATGCTGAAAAAAGTGATATTGTGGAGTGTCCACTTTGGATAAAAGAACTGAAAAATACATCTTAAATATAACATTCAATTTTTCTTAAAAACCCTTCTGGGTTTTGATAGAAGTCATTCCACTAAAATATTTGTTCAGAACTGAAAGGCTTCGGATTTAATACATACTGAGCTTTTATCACTGTAAATATAGGTCTTGGTAATGGACTGATTATCTCATACTTTTATCTGCTATACAAGGAAATTCTCCTTCATTTTTTATACTTGATTTTAAACTAATAGTAGGAAATCTCTTTTTAATGTATTTATTTCTGAAAGAAAATTTGAGTCCAGTGCAAAAAAAAAAAAGAAGCATACAAAAAAGTAAGAATTACTGACATTTTTTGGGAAAACATAAAGAGGAGCAGTAAGTGGATATTATACAATGGGAAGTAGGAAGAGAGAACTACAGATGGAAAAAATCAGTATAAAAACTAAATGTAGGGGTTTAGCAAAATAGAGGTGAAAATGCAAGAACTAAAGGAGAACAAGGAAAGTGAGTCAGACAGGGCCAGGGGAAAGCAAGAGTCAGGGAAAGCCTATTTATGTATCTGCAAAACAAAGCCAGAATTAAAAAAAAACCACATAAATATTGGTTATTCTGTCACACTATATTGGCATATATTGCTTTTCCCTTCCACTACGTCAAAGTACCCAAAGTTTGGTGGGTCCTATTTATTTGTCATGGCTATATTGCTTATTGGCAAGGTATATTGCTTTGTTTCATGTATTTCCTAGAATGCAAAAGAAAACAGCATCAATTAATCTGTTTCGATTAACTAGCATAAGCATAAAATTAAGCTCTATACAGTAATCATTATTTTAAGTATCCTTTACATTTTAGTGTGGACATTACTTTGGCCTTTTCACACGATTAAATTCAGTCTGGTGGATCACAAAACAGGGGGCTCTGCTTTTAGGGAAGACTAAATTTTAAGGTTTTTCCAGTTGGAAAAATGAGCATTCTAGAAGGGCCGAGTGGTTATCTGTCATGAAATTCCATGTTTCTATTACAGAGTGAGGCAGCAATTTAACTGTGAAAGTGAGATTAAAACATTACTGGACATTTGTATATTAATACAGCAATGGGGATCACAAAGATAGGATTAGAATATTTACACAGGTGTAGGAATTAGAATTAGGGATAGCCTTGAGTTTGACATTTGCTCTTTGATGGTCGTGGATGTGGTATAGGCATGTCCTCAAGTTATGATCATGTCCTCAACTTCCTGCAATTTTTTTTCAAGCAAAAAATTTTAAATAAATATTATTGGGACATTTCCCAAATCTGTAATCCTGCAAAAAATGAAAATAAAATCAAATTTTGTTCTGTACATTATTTGCAGTACCTGAAAAGAAATGCCCTTGTGTGAGTAGCAGTTAATTATAATACGCGGGCATTGTAAAGGGCAGGCTGTTATTATAGGGAAAAATGTTTTCACTTTTTACAATCATACTTTGGAATCCACGTCTAATGCATAATGCATTTTCTTTATGTATACAGGATTATTCCCTATTTTGTCAAAAGAACAATTTGGCATAACAGCAACCTGCATAAAATCCTCTAATTAATAAGGATCACTTATTTTTAAATTACAACAGATGTTCTTTTATCTAAACATTTGCCTAACTAACCAGATTTAATTTGTATTTCTGGTCTTTTGTGGACAGATGGAGGTTTCATACTTATCATCTCTGCATTGTTCTTAGAACAATAGGAAACCATCCGGACCATGGTTGGCATTCTGTTCTTCCTTACCTGGCAATGCTCATGTCTGTTTCTCTCTTATGGTTTAGATTCCGTTCTGTGGTATGAATTAGATGTTTGAAATCCCTAAAGCTCTGGAAGACCAACCATTGTTGTTCATACTCATATCTGGCTTTGCCTTTGAGTTTTTGAGTGGCTGGATTATTGATTCAGTTATATAAAACATTGACACGTCCAAAAATGTGGATGTGTTTGCTTATGGAAGGATAAAGCATCGGTGTCATCTGTCATCATCAAATACAGTTCGCTTATCGCCTCTTCAAATTGTTCTCAAACGCCTTTCACTGAGGTTGAAAAGCCACTGGCTACTGTTTGAGGTAATATTGTCTCCAAGTTAAAGACCTATGAAGCTATAAACATACTTAGTAAACAAAAAACTATGGGCAGGCATTTGAGGATCATGCAAAATAATTTTGGAACTGAGGCAAAGTTTTTAAAATACTAATGAATTACTTTGTAATGTCCCACGTGCAACTACACACTAACAGACCTTTCCCTCTCCTTTGTAATTCCATTGTTATTCATCTGCTACCCCACTTTCCTTGTCCATGTACTGGCTCCCCATACCCTCCGGAATTAAATATAAGTTCCTGACTCTTACTTACAGAGACCTTAACAACATTGTGCCCTCCTAAATTTCTGTCGTATCACCAACTACTTTCCTAATCGCCCTCTGCCTAACACTTTCATTGTTGCTTCCTACTTGCATATCAAGATATTACGTATTCAGACTTTTAAATCCCACCAGAAATCTCACCTGTATGGGGTAGCATATAATTTTGCAGAGGGAAAAACATTATGGAAGCATTCTCTGCTTATGTTATGTATCTGCCTTGGCTGCATGGAATCATGGTGAGTTTAGCCGTTGGGAAAAGTTGATGAATAGACTAAGATAAAATGACATAGTAACAGTTTTACATTCTGCATTTATGTCATGGATGTAAAAGAAATTTAAAACTAACTTTAACAGATAATATATTAAAGTGTTGATCGGTTCATCGAGTATACAGCTGCAATCATTCAGATAAAAATGTAACGCAATACATAAAGTCTGAGGGCTTTGTTTGAGCAAATGATGTAGAGTGTTCCACAAACCATCAGTGGTCTGAAACCTATACAAGGATTCTTTTTCTTAACAAGTGTCACAACATCTCAACAACTGAGTGTGCTTTAATGATGGCCTAATTAATATGAAAACGTCTTGATGTAATTTCATTTACATCATTAGATAGATGGGAATTATTTTAATGAGTCGGACCTAAATTAGTTATTTTACAGCCTGTGTCAAAATTATGTGGGATAAAAAAAAACTTGCTTGGCAAAGACAGCATTGATATAGCTCCAACATTTGTTTAAAGGAAGTTCTAGTGCCTTCTTTGCAATTATATTGTTGCTCTCAATTAGCATGTGTCCAGCAAGATCTGCTGACCATTTTAGTTTCCAAGATGAAATCAGGAACCCTAGCAAATAAATTAACCTCTAAGCGTAGAGGGTAATTAGAATTGAAACAAGATTGTGCAGATTGAAATAGGACAGTCTGTCAGGTTGGTTAAAATAACAAGTGAGGTTAGCCTTAAAACACATAAAAAGAATGACAACAGTTTTGGTGAGAAATGTTCATATTTGTCTTAACGAGAAATATGCTAAAGGATAAGTTTACATATTGATTTTTTTTTCTTAATTAAATCTGATGTAAAATCTTGGAGACAAACAATAAAAAAAATGATCATGAGTATGGAGTATTAATTGAGACGCCGTCTGTCTGTGTAATCTACATACACTTAAACACAGCCTTGTGTTTAAGCAAAAGCAGCATATTTATGCAAAGCGCCTAATAATTTGGGCAGTTAAAATATACATAATTCACATATTTCAGTATGTTTGTGTGGGAGAATTTGTTTTATTTCGCACAGTATAGATTTTTGGTTGAGTAACATTTTATTTGAAATCATAATACCTGGGAACTCTCCGGGTCGCAGGAGCGGGGTCTTGGCATGCCCTGCTCCCCACCCATTTTTTTCCTTCAAATGGGGGTTTCAGCGGGAACTCCCCCAATGTCAGCAGGACCGCCAACTGATGATGGCAGGACCGACCACAAACGTCAGCTGGACCGCCCACCAACATCAGCGGGACCGCCCGCTGACATCAGTGTGCAGTCCTGGCCCCGTCCTTATGACCATATGGACATAAAGGACATAATAAAGGTTGAAAAAATACTGAAAAAATAAAGTCTGTGACATAACCCCTGTTCATCAACTTTTAAGTTATGTGTACCCACAAATATTCTTTCTAGCCAATCAATCTAGTTTATTTGTAAAATGTTTCACCACCCCACTACAGATGCTGTATTCCATAAATCCATAAACAGCTGGACGCTAACAAATGAAAGTCTATATGAACGGACTCCATTACTGTAAAGTGCAGAAAAGTATCACATGACTGACAACAATGGCAGCCTCCACATCTGCAGAGAGTTTATTGGAACAAAAAGAGCCCAAACCAGGGTTTTGTCAGTTCTAACCTACATTACTTTGTAGATCACTGGATTTTATAAACAATGGTACTTTCCCTTTAAAGCTGTGTATACCATATTGTATTTCCATGTGTTTTGATTGTGGAACCACTGACAATATCATTATGGTTGAGACGATTTACTTTCTATTCTATTTAATTCCCTCGATTTAGCTGGCAGAGCCATTTGTAACCCAGTGGAACAATCTCTCTTGCAGATTCCAGTACCAGTGATGCAGATTAGCTCAACAAATCACCCGGTGAAAGTGGGGCTGTCAGATGCATTCGTGGTAGTGCACAAGATTCAGCAGATACCAAGTATGTATTTCTTGTAGCAGAGTTCTACATCTCGCAAATGTATATATTTTTTACACCAACAAAACCCAAAATCAGTGATTTGGTATAGTTATATTCAGAAAACAGTTAATTCAGTTAAGGTCTGTATTATATTGAAAGGATGTCATGAGTAGGAGGGCAGGAAATGTAACACTTTTGTAAAAAATTGGAGTATTGTAAATAAGGCGTTACATAAAACGGTTGTAACAGTAGTCTTGTATAGTTTACTATCTTTCTATCAATCTACTTGTATAGGTTATCGATCAAAACTACAACTACCTGTTAAATTATACTATTAATATTTTTTTGCAGATAATTAAAAAAATGCCTTATGGACTTAGATTTAAAATGTTTTCTAAAAAATGATGATCATCAAGGATGGATTGGGATGTAATTTACAGCACTGGCAATTCCAAGACTGTCCCAAACTAGCCAAAGCTTTTCTGTATTAAATTAACCTTTTTGTATTTTGTTACATGCCTAGGGTATGTAGAGGTGATAGCCATTAGTGCAAACAAAATATTTGCTGCAATATTCCATAATGCAAGGGACAGATTTAATCGTCATAGGTGGCTGTTCCTAACTATGACAGTTTTGGCATAAACTTTGGTGGAATCAGGAATTCTTATTTAACAAGACCACACATTTGTTCTGGTTAACTGGTATTGGTGTCTGATATTAGTGATGACCCTTTCACCAACATTCCCTTTACAGACCATATTTAATAATGTTATTGTTGGCATGTAGAAATAAAATATACTTATGGCAATATAGACATATTTAACAAAACAAAACACAAGGTATTCCACATTTTGATTCCTTACACATGGTTACTGTACGTAGACTCATTTGTAAATCTAGAAACTATACTGGGTTTTCATGTATTTATTTTTTTGATACACGGAAGCATCTGTATTGCTACATGTACTGTTTTTACGGTTAAACTATATCTTTGATTCCAAATGATAATGTTTATTAAAATGTTTACAGCATTCCCTTTTTATTATTAAATGAGACCTTCTTGCTTTAAACCTAGTATATTTTTTATGAAGGTAAAAAACAGTCATTCAGATTACACATAGGATATATATTATCTTGAACCTGAAGAAGGTTTGTTACATAAAACAGCCCATTAACTTCTCCTGTCAAGGGCGAGTGACTTTTCTATACCCTTAACTAACAATGCATACATAAGATAAGGTGTATATACATATATAAAGCTTAGCTAATGCTTCCATGATTCTCACAAGAGAACATAAAGGGAAATCTGAAGAAAAACCTAAAGAGACATAAGGTTTAAGGACACTTAAAAACACATATATAACTGTGCAAATATATTTCAAGCAAAATGACAGATACCGGTAAGTCTCCAGAAATGAGTGTCTTCTTTGGCAATGGAAATGGCGGATATATGGGATGAGTCCAAAGTTATATAGATTGTTTTACTGTTACAGTGACCTCAAGCCTAATTCTTTCTCTGAAACTGCCATTGAAGGTCCTGATTGGTACTATAATTTCAGTTAAAACAGAAAAGGCTCATTCCTGCCACATAGAACAGGAAATTGAACATAACCAGAGTATTTCAGAAACACATATTATGGTGTATCTTGTAATTTGCTTCTAGTCAATATAGTCACAGAAGGAGCTGAAGCGGGTTAGGCATATAATGTGATTTTGGAGCAAAGCTTGATAAATGGTGTTATCACCATAACAACAGAATAATGTAATAGCCAGAATCCTTTCTTAGGTTACCATGGTAATAAGACCACTTTTTAATCTTTGAAACAGAGTCAATTGTTTTTCATAATCCCTTACAGAACCATAAAAGCTTTCAGGATATCACATCCAAGATTCTTTTACTTGTTCTTAGCCAAAAAGTACCGAATAATCTCAAGTATGATGAACACTCATACAAGATTATCCGGAAAACATTACATATAGGTACTGTTACTTTAGAAGTGTGCATAATATCTATCCTTAAACACCTCAAAAATAGTATACCTGACATACATCTATACTTGCATGTTACTAACTCTACATACTGCATATTACCAAAACTTTTCTTCATATCTACAACTCAGTACTTCAATAAATAAGTTAAGAAAATGTGTTGCTGGAGGGACTCCTTTTCCAAAATCTCATATATAACTTTTTTCATTGTCAAGTCAATAATATTTATACAAAGCGTATTTTCACTTTCTTGTGGATAGAAGAAGACGGAAAGCTATTTGAGTGCAGACTTATTCTAGAGAGATATTATATAACAGCCAGATCATGATTGATGGTTATTAAAATTATATTACATTAAAGAAATTACTTCGCTGAAGTTTACTACACTCTACACTCTTATTTTGTTTTTCTTAGATGTTCGCAGAAGAACAATCTTTGAATATCACAGAGTGGAGCTTGAAATGTCTCGGATTACTAACTACTCTGCTGTTGAGATGCTTCCGCTTCCAAGTGAGTGAAACGTTACATAGTACATGCTAATCAGTCAGGGGGGGACTGGCATCTTCTTGTTTGGGGGGGCATGTAAAGCCAAATGGCCCCATCAGCCCCTTAACCCTCCTTGGTAACTAACCTGCACGCTACCACACAAGTTCTGATTATTATTTGAGAACATTCATTGAGTATCTGGGAGTACCTCTTGATGGCCGAATAAGAAGACGCTTCTCTGCCTATTTAAGAGGGGAACCATCATATGATCATTCTATACTCTTCACATTGTTAGAGCCTATTCACATTGTTTGTCTATTGTGAACCTGCTGCACTTATTACCCACAGAAGTGGCTGTATATCACACTCATGCTAAAATCCACTCCATTAATGAATGACTTTGACAAGGGCCAAATAGTGTTAAATAGACAACTGGGTCAGAGCATCTCCAAAACTGCAGCTCGTGTGGGGTGTACCTATCAAAATTGGTCCAAGAAAGGAAAAGTGGTGACCTGGCAATAGGGTCATGAGTGGCCAAGGCTCATGTATTCATGCTATCATACACTCCTTCTACCACATACACACTCTCATGCTTACATACCCTCTCTTTACCACATACACTTACACAGTCATGCACACACTTACATATACACTCTTTGATATATACATACATATATACTCACTCCTTTACCTACTGGCGTGTGTAAATATCTGTGGTAGTGTCAAAAAGTTTAATAACAAGTGTGGATAAGCACAGTATCTGTATGAAAAATAATACTTTCACCATTGCGAGACAGCAGCCACGCCTCATCACGTCACTAATTCATACTTAAAAATACCATGTACTTGATTCAGTTAGCTTCAGAAATTAATCTATTCATGTGATTTATTAATTTGCACTTAAAGATTGCATTTATATTGTATTGTATAAGAAGAATTTATTCTAAATTTATTCTAAATTTTTTACGTCAAAGCTGATAAAATGCTTAATCACACTTAAGTTAGATCAAGTGTGAAATTTTACCATTATTATTAAAGAAAATGCAATAAAATATCATAAAAACCTTTTTTTGTGCCATGGCTGTGGTGCAGTGGGCAGAAGCAGTTGTGGATGGCACAGATGCAGTTTCAATGCACGATGTTGGATTCTCACGTCATACACTAAAACAAAGTATAAAAAGGCAGCTGATTCCATTGAACATAGGGGGTAGTCCAAACATTTTTAACCTATTTAATTGAAGTTTCTGTAGAGTGATGTTCATGTTCCAGTGATGGTGATTACCAAATACAGGCTGCAGCAACTAAACATCATATGTGTGTACTGGTCTTTTTTGTTATTTCTGGTCTTTCTAATGATTGCTTTAAACAGCAGTCAATACATGAAAAAGGATCCTGATTCTACAAATTAATGTACATTTTTATATTGAATTAATAAAATGTATTATTTTCTTCTCAGCTTGTCTCCAGTTTAACAGTTGTGGTTCATGTGTCAAATCTCAGATTGGCTTTGACTGCAGTTGGTGCAATCATCTTCAAAGGTATAGTAAATGTGGCTTTCTTATGTATAAGTTGATACCTTCTATTAGCAGGAAAAATGCCTGGCTCCTGCTATCATGCAATGGGTCTATTTACTATGAAGTTAAATGTCCAGATGAGTTAGGGTTTACCTTGACTGATCAGACTTTGATGAAGTTGAATGATCCTATAAACTAACACTTGTAAAATGACTCACATATTCACTAATATACAAGGTGTTTTCAAGTTTTGCAAGCTGCAGACGAAGGCATGCAAGTGAAATGAAAACTCGCATGTCATCTTTTAAAACTCATCTAAAAAAATACTAACAACAAAATCACCCTTAAGTTAATTTATATAATGAAAGAAAAACATAAAACATTATTGGGATTTGAATAAAGCTGTATCATAAGAAATAAATCAGTAAACAGTTTTCTATAATTGAAAACTGGGTGGTTCATTTGGTTCTTTTTTGCTGTCCCAATCTGATTCTATGATAATATGTGTTTTTATGTTAATATGTTAATAATTTTTTGGGGGGGACTGACTCGGTTTATTCAGCCAGTGATAATCATAAATGGTCTTCACTGTATTGTTTAACACCACTGAAAATTACATATTTGCATAAACATGTATTGCATAATGTAGGTGAAACACAGAGGAGAAACCGTTTTTTGTTCTTTCACCTCTATAACCGTTGTGGACAAAGCAGTACCTGGCTTTTATAGCTAATGACCAAAAATATGAGATACCCGGGCACTTTTTATCAGCAGCTATATATACTAATGTTGCTGCTATTAATGTTTGGGTGTCAGACCACAAATGTTTTTCCCAAATTATTCCTTAAAGCAGTTTATCATTTTACAGAGAGAATGATTCAAATTCACTGAATAAGGGAATAATTAAGCTTTAAAATATAACCAATCACCAGTACCAATTACACTGGTGGAACAAAAAGTATTTGGTGTCTGCAATACACCAATTTAAATTTAAGTTTAAATGCAGTTTTGCGTCCTTAGAGCAAGTTTTACAAAAACAAGGTAAACTACTAAAACACAGTGTTTCCATAGCAAAATCACATCCAATTTTAAGTCTCATAAAGTATATAACCTGCTGCTCAAGTGTTTTCATGAGATGCCTCACAGGGCCCACAAGCAGATGATAGGGAGAGAGAGGGAGATAGGAGAAATGAAAGAATACAGAAGGAGATGTGTACATGAGCTGACACTCCCCCTACTTTTTCACACTATACTTGGTGTGAGAGAGACTCAGAGGGACTCAAAAGTCTGACCCCATGGTTTTGGGGAAGATGAGGATGTTATGGATGAGAAGAATTACTCAGGTGACTAAAGTGTAGAGAAGATGCCCATGGTGGAGAACAACCTGAAGTGTGAGCATATCTGCTTCACTTTTCAAGGGAGTAAAATGAAAGTGTTCAGCTGCACATAACAGACAGGCATGGCAAGAGGTGAAGGACATTGTGAATACGGTCACTCCTGTCAAAAGTACAGGTGAAGAAAAAGATGGTGAAGCTGGCAAGGCATTAGAGAGGCGTAGGTAGAAGATGGCATGGTGTGTAAACTGAGTTAATTTTTCTAGAAAATTTGACTACAGTGTTTTATTTGAACATATTGAATCACCAAAGTGCAGATGTTTCTATTAACATAAAGTGTCAACCTGTTTATTGGTCGTTGTTTAGCTCCAATGCTTGAGGGTTTAATTTTAGACAGGTCAGTGAATTATAAACCATGTGTTAATCATCGCCATTAAAAACAAGCCTGGCAGGCACAGCATGGGAGAGGCAACGAGAACCAGGTAAAACATGGCAACAACCATGATAATTACTACGTTATAAATCAATTAATCAATACTAGACTATAAATCAATATACTAGAGCATAAATCAAACTGTGTTTCTAGCTATCCGGAGAGAGCCTGATATTCCTTGATCATAATGTAGTGTTAACTATTAAGTGGAGTCATCATCGTATCCACTGATTTGAGAAGAAAAAAATAATCTTTATTGAATAGCAGTTTTAAGGTAAATATATTATGATGTGTTGCAATAATTGTATTGATACATTGTAAGTCTGCATCTAACATCTCCATTATATCTTAGAGACATCAAACTATCATTGATCGATTTCATTTTACTGTAGTAAGTTACAACATGCATTTTAGGAGAACTTTGAAGTATTTGGGGCTCTCATCACTTTTTTTTAGATTTTAGCATTCCAAAAAGTATTCAGTTCTTTTCTTTTGAGTGAACCTAATTTTGTACACATACGATAAAGTTTAGCCAATAAATTCCTGCTGAGAATGGTGGCCAAAAGCTATTATTTTTTATCTGTACGCATTATAATGCAAAATCCAACTTTATTCCTACTCTTATCGGTTTTCTTCAAATATAATTAAAATAGGTATATTATAAAAGATGGGGTATGAAACATATCAGTGATGACAGAAGATAACTTAAATCTTATCTAGGTTTATCGAGCAGAAAATTACTCCACACCCAACACCACCAAATCCATTCCAAGTGCTCTTTTAATGTAACAAGATAATTTGTGTGCACAAACTGCATAATACTCTGTGGGAATTTGCATTTAATAATGGAAGTTTTTATATGCAAGGCAACCTTCATGGAGAGTGGCAAAAAAGTTATAGCAAAAGTTAAATGAACAGAGTTCTGACTCAAACATTATATTTCAGTAAAGACATTAATGAAAGTGGCTTTTTAAAAGTAGGACATTGTGATCTTCCAAAATGTCCTGTCAGCTTTAATAATAACAATAATAATGGATCTTATTTGATTTAACCAGCGTGTGCTGTATGATACATTTCATTAAGGTAGTTTAGTATTTTTACAGGGTCACGTATGCTACAAATGAGGACATATTAATGAAGGACACACCATTCAATAGGCTCATGACTCGGTAAGCTTATGGTGGGCAAAAAATAATGTAAATAGTAAATTACCCCAGTCCTGCTCTAAATACTCTGCATACTCTGCAATTTGAAAACTGAAATAACTATATGTAGATGGTATGATATGGCCCATGCAGTTCAAACTAGCCTCAAAGTTATTTATAAAGTAACAAGTATGGACAAACAGGGAATCACATGTAACAATGACCTTGTGCTGGACATGCACTTGCTGTAGGGTGACCAAAATGTTCCCCCTACAATGATGTCAGTAGCCGCCTGTGCTCAGCAATAGATGACCTCCGTACTTATAGCACGTTACTTTGCACACAAAATAATTGCTCCAGTGTCCTGAGAAGGATTCTAGGATGCAAGGTAACATGTCAAAGAGTGCCAGATGATCATGGGTAGGTGAGTAATCCTGTTAAACTTTCAGGACTTAACATACAAATGTATTACTTGCATAAAGAATGCTTTATTAGGGGCAGAGTGTTTGGAGTTCCCCTTTAAACATGGATAGGATAGACATGACACCCATGAACATAAGACAAGGCAAAAGAAGAATATAAAATCTGAGGTCTTAGAGCAGGTAGAAAAATGGACAATAAATGATGAAATGGTTCTTATTGGTAGGCTAGTGATTTCTCTCATTTTCTTAAGTTTAGTACCCGGCAAGGCCCCTACTTGATAAAGGACCCCAGAAAGTATCCTAGATTACTTTGCACATTATTACCCTATGGCATCTCACACATTAGAATGTATTGTAATAAACAATGTAGCAGTGAGGATGCAAATGCCCTTACAAACTGTATTGTTTTAACCTCTTTTGGAAGTTGGAAATGTTAAGGGCCCTTAATCCAACACATCAAGAATTCATAAATATTTGAGAGGGTAATTTTTCCCATTAGCATTTGCATTTTAAATGGAAGTACATAAGTTTTAAAGATGATCAATGATTAGCAGTGATCAGAGGTCATATCTTTGAATAAACATTACCATTAAGTCAAATAGGATTTTGACTTTAAAAAAAAAAAAATCTGCAAATTGTGCTACTTTTTTAACATAAATATCTCTGCATGGGTTATCAGATTATTCTTTGCAAGATAAAGGCCTTTTTGAACAGATGCTATTTTATTAACATAATGATTACCATTATACATATGCATGTACAAAAACAAATCTAACCGGAAATAAGGGAATAAAGTGGACCAGTAGAATAATAGGTTATTTTGTATTAAGCATTAAAGATTGTATGGTAGGGAGAGACCTAGATTTTTTGTGTGGAGATAAGTAGGAGATAAACTGCAGATTAGAGGAGGTGCATAGCAGCTAATGCCAGAGTTAGATGGGCTTTTGCTTTCCCAGAATGCTCTCAAATGGGCAATTTGGAGAATAATACCTTGCTGGAGCTTTGAAAAATAATAGGAATAACAGAAACCCAACAGCCTTCATCTAACTCACTACAGATACATTGCCTCCTCTCCTTACCTCTGGTGTTCAGTGGAAAGTGTTTCTTCTTCTTGTGTGCATTGGAAAATAAGAATTCAGAACGTTACTTCTGAACATTTTACCCAGCACCTTCTATTTTTCTCTGAAATATCCAGTTTTTCTTAACATTTGTATGTTTTCTTGGTAATTTGAAAAAGTCCCCTGGGATCACATCATCAATTGGGTTCAAAGCATAGATTTTTCGCTGGCAAATTAAAGCGGCTTATTCTTTCCTGCGTCAATAACATGACCAACAGAATACTAACAACTTAAATGTTTATTACAAAAACTATGTATATTATGACGATAATGTTCATTAATGGCAGGGCCAGACCGGGAATGATGAGGCAGACTTGCGCTTTAAGGCCAGTGGCTGCCTAGTGACATAAGTGTGGTTGGTATCTGGATATGCACTGCCACACATTACGTTTTTGAGCTCACATAGCATGCGGCAGATGGGATGAGTATGGGGCGCCGTCGGCCACCAGCCCACCAGCCATTAGTCTGTTGTGCCAGATGACCACTCCAAGCCTGGATCAGTGCCCTTTAAAATCCTTTAATTTCCTCCATGACAAGCTGCTGCTGACATGGTAAGATTATGGGTGCAACTAAAATAAATATTAATGCAATCAAATGATAATGTAATGCATTTTGTTATCTTGAAAAGTCTTCAAGCTAAATATAAAATCACAGTGAAAAGAAACTGCACTGGCATCAAAAAACTTTGAAATATTAAAAGAAGATCAGATTTACCAAAGATAATGGTTAACTGAAGTTAAATAGACTGCATAATTTCAAGACTATCTAGGTTTCTTCTTGAGGTCTTTTCATATACTAAGCCTTAAGAAGAGAACCACATAGTCTTGAAAGCTCCTATGATACTTCAGTTAGCCGATGAAGGTATCATCTTTACCAAATATGTTCTTTTTGCGTCTACTGCAAACACGCTAGAACTATGTACCTTTATCAACATGTTAAAAAAGGTCTGGAATTACAATTAATATTAATAAAAATGAGCTAAAAACTATAATCTGATAATCACCTAATACACAAAATAATTTTGTTAGCTGGTCTTTGAATAAAGTAAATATAAAAAAGCAGGGAAATATTTCAAGCTTCATTTTTATTTCTTAAATATATAAATATTGTATCACATCCAGTATGTATGGTCTGAAATAGTAGATTGCCTGTGTACCAGAATATTTTTCTTCTTTATCTTAAAAGCTCAGTTTTGCAACATAAGATATTTATTTAGTTTCTTGCAATCATTCAGAGTTGCTATATAAAATGAAATGGATACAGTATCTTATTTCTTATTTCCCATACCAAATACAAAAAATATATCTACCCTGTTATAATCAACCCTTGCAGATTGAGTCATCAATCTCTGATGTCATTCTAACTGCATTTTCCTGAAGTGTAAAGGTGAGCACTGCAGTGGTTTCATCATTTCTCAATATACCGAGGCATACTTTTAGCAATTATTATGCTTAAATAAATCTTTAGTGTTTATAAGTCTTAAAAAAGTATTGTCATTTTTCTGGGTATTTTAGAGTATCTGTTTTTCCCATATTTCTAATATTTTGTCTGTTTCCACATTGAGATAATAACTATGTTATTGTAAAAGAATATTTTTTTTTTCAAAAGCTAAAGAATGCATTAGTCTTAAAAGTATTATAAGTGAAAAGCAATTTCGGTCACACCACATAAAAAGAACTGATTACATTAGAAAAAAAAACCCATAAAAAACTGCTTTTTGGTTTAAAACAAAGGAATTACAGTGGAAATTACAGTGGAAGTGCGATATTATCTCAATCACATGCATTGTATCTTAACATTAATGTTTTCCTAGCATAAATACTTTTGGCTGCTCCTTCACTGACCTCAATTGGAGCGCTACTGAGCATATGCAAGAAGCGTACACGTTTCCTAATGTTTCCTTGTATTAGTAGAGGTAGCCAGAGTGGGACGTAAATGAGGTGGAAGTCTAATGAAGTAACCCAATAATTAAGCAATGCCCGAATTTTCATGCAAATAAAATGCATTGGAGAAAATCAAATCCAACGTCCTTGAAAAATGTTAGGATTAGGGTTTTTTTAAGTAATGCATATGGAATGTATATAATATTAATGTGTCTGTCTTTTGAATGAGTGTATAATAGACTGCATACATACTTAACTAGCTTACTTGGTTGTGCAGAGGACATCTAGGGGATGAAGTAGACTCAATTTTTTCAAGAGTTGGCCACAAATATCACAAGGTACTATTGAAGGTGCAGAATATATGCTTAGGAATTGTTTCCTGATATATTCATACCTATTGTACTCTGATGATAATATCTGTAAACGATTGTACTTATTATCAGACCCAGACTGGCCATATGGCAAATCAGGTTACTTACCTTTACTGCCACTTGCAAGTCAGAGGATATATATTTCGCTTGGGCTAAACTATGATTAACACAGCATAAGCGGACTTGGTTACTCATAGATGTTTAATTACAGGAACAAATTGATGTAGCATCTGTGTCATGAAAACCTACTAGCAGATTTCAATTTCATAATGAATGTTAAGGTCACATAGAAGCTGAATAATTGCAGATATAGTGGATCATAATAACATTAGCAATGTTTAGAAAAACAAGGCCAGATAAAGTGTTGGTTTAACAATCCATTTTATAGCACTGTTAGAAGGAAGCAACGTAATGAGCTAGACAAACAAGAACTGGAGAAATCGAGTCACTGTTGGATGTGCTTGAGAAGATCTTGTGGATTGACAATCCTTTTGCTTATGCTGTAGAGTGGAAAAAAATAGTACAATATTTACGAAAATTGTTCAGTACAAAAACTGTCCTCAATGACATCAAATTGTTAGATGTCCTGTTTTGTATTGAAAGAACGCATATACTAATTAATTAACTGCCATACTTGTGATAAATTAATCATTCACTGAGTGGCTTGAAGTGTTCTCATTTCCACGCCAAAAACACTCATTTAGTTGCATTGGATTTTTTTTTACATGCAGTTTTTGGTCCAGGTGAAGCCTTTTTGTCTGTGAAATATATTTTTATGATCTGATTCTTACAAAACATACAACCTTACAATAAATGTATAAGGTTGAAGTCATAAATTTGGGAGTTTGTAAACAATTGCTATAGGGTATGCAGATGTACCTGATTTTAAGGGAAATTCCTCTGAAACTTCTAGTTCCGTTTCTTCTATTTCCAACCGAAATGTTATTAAGCTTTGAAGTAAAATAAACTTAAATGCATTAAAACATATTTAAAATGTTATTTAATATCTTTACAACTCTGCATATGACCCTAAAGTAACATACAGTATCAGTGATGGTGAATTTGGTAAAGATAACATCCCATGTTATAGTGGCATTGAGTGATGAGACATCACAGTGCCTCTGGTAATCAGATTAATATAATGTCCTGATGAGGCAAGAAAAATTAGTTGCAACTAGAAATATGCATAAAAAATACCACGGGTTTCTCTTAAAATGCTTACATTGAGATTAACATTATTTATGTTCATTAGTCCAGCGATACAGGTGGTTGAATTTGTGAGTTATTATTAAGCAACTGACTTATTTATGGTAAAATATATAGTATCTACGCGTGCAAATGGCCCAAAACGAATTGGATGCATTTTTTTATTTTTTTTGGCCCATTCATTTTCAAATGAAAATTGGAAGGCTTTTTAAATTCAGAAACAAAATTTGTTCTCGGATGCCCACATTCACACTCATCACTCTTTTACATTATCATACTCTCATTCACTCTCTCTCGCGTTATCTGAATGTCTCCCGACTTGCTCTGGTGACCGCTTCCTCTTCTGTCTCTCGCAGCTCCACCTTTTCAGTAGCGTCACTTTTGTGTTTTTTTCTCTTCTTTTTCCATCTTCATTCTGTATATTTGCAGACAGGAACTCCCGGTGAACTTCTGCAAAATGGCAGCACTTCTGGTGAAATCGTCCAATCAGGCAAAGATGTAACTGGAAGCTCCGCCATCTTTGCGGAAGTTCACTGAAGTTATCTTCTGGCAAATAGCTTCTGGGCACACGCCTTCCTCTGATTTTCCAATCATGGGAGATGATGTGATATTATCTTTGGGAAAATGATGGACATCTGGAAGCTCCATTAGTTTTGCACAAGTTCACCAGAGATCATGTAAGTGGAGATATTGACAAAGAAAGACGACAGAAGAAAAAAAAAGATGAGAGGACGCTAGAGAGGGTAACAGTGGGAATGGTCGGTGGAGAAGGTATGGAGACATTTAGAGTGCATGAGAGAGTAAATAAGAATGAGCAAGAATGTGAATGACAGTATGAGAGAGTGAGAGTGAATGAGCCACAAAATTGAATGAAAATTCAGAGTTTTGTTTTCAGTCGTTTTGTTAAACGTTAACATTGTTAAAATTGCAATTTGCTTAAATCTAAATGCACAAGTCTAGTATCTATTTATATACATATTATATAGATACTATGTATAATATTTATTACAAAACAATTTCCCAATACCTGAATTGCTATTTCAATATATTTTTATGGATAAGTTTTTTTTTAATTCTGTTTAGAACCTATTTCCATTTATAATACAAAACCTAACACTCCTCACTAATTTCATGACAAAACTTTTTAAAATCTATCACCACCTAACATTATTTACTTACATGGATGCCCTTTGCATCACTAAGCGAGTTCTTTAAATTTGTCAGCATAATGCATAAATTAAGCAAACATTGAAATCTGTCCTGAAATCATAATTGTAAACATGTGGGAAATGGCATTTAGTTTAATTAAACTGAATTTTAATCATGACCACATACAGTAGTTCTGCAAGAACAGCACAGAGCCTTTCACAGCTATAGGATGCAGGAGAGATTGAAATTTTAACCGAGGGAACTGTGGACAGTCCCAAGGATATACATAATTCACTCCCTCGTATACACATGCATTCATACATATAAACAACCACATCACATGAAGATATGCTACGGGTGCTGACAACATCACGAATTCTAGCTTCTGATAACCATATATTTTTAAACAGGAACAGTCATTAAATTCACAGAAAAAAAATCTTTAAATTAAATTTGC
The DNA here is from genome assembly GCA_023333645.1 of Sceloporus occidentalis. Classification (NCBI taxonomy): domain Eukaryota; kingdom Metazoa; phylum Chordata; class Lepidosauria; order Squamata; family Phrynosomatidae; genus Sceloporus; species Sceloporus occidentalis. The sequence goes on along the minus strand of JALMGF010000063.1, from coordinate 5,422,773 downwards.
ATTTGAAAAATCCATCTTATGCCTTAGTGCTTGAATGAAAAAAGGCTAATTTAAAATAATTCTTTTTCGATAGCTTACATATTTATAGTATTATTTTTATTTCATGATTTACCCACATTTGTACTAATTTGTTCAGGTATAATAAATGTAAGAAATGCACACGTTTTTTAGTTCCTGCTAACTTAAGTTGATTTTACCCAGTCCTAAAGTTTTTATTAACCGCAGTGCCACTTGGTCGCTGATAGTGGGATGCGCACAGAATGTTCAACCCACACTATACCTTTAAATCAATTCCAACCTGAATATATCAAATATTAAGAGTATTTTTGTGACTTACATAATAACCTTCATAGAATAAATGTTTTATCTGCTATTGTAGTAACTGTATGTGAGGTGACCCTAGATAGGGGACACCTGCACAGACTGAGTTTTCAGGCCATATTGTAGTTGTTTAAACATGATGCACCGTAATTGATATAAAAGAGATAATAACTGATTGTATATCTATAAAGAATAGACATATGAAAAGGTACAGATTTCGGGTCTTCTGTGCACGTAGGTGCGCACAGGTGTGAACTATGTTTTTTAATATTGAAGTAAAATAAAAGCTGGAAGTTTTTTCATTCAAGTGCTGGATCGACCCCTTCTTTTTCCATATGAAAAGGTAAACCACGAACATTGAGGTTTTGTTCTTCGACAATGAAGAGGCAACACAAAGACAAAAATGGACTGAACAAGCAGAGGTATGGGCCACTGCTGTCTCCTGATTGTATCATCTGCTGGCAGGAAGAAGGCTGCCTGTTCCAGGGATACTCCAGCCATCATATTCACCTGATGGATGCATACGATGGCTTTAAATTTTTGGGGTGTCCCCTTGCCTAATGCATGGTGGGACACTGCAGAATCCCATCATATGCATTATTCCCTTTCCCCATCCCCAGCTCCATTGCTGGCTAAGGGAATGTTAAAACCCCTGTGCAAATGCATGGTTAGCATTTCCATTGATTTCAGTAGGAATGCTTCCATGCAGACCACAGAGAAGGAAGGCAACTGCAGCAGGGCTGCAGCTTCTGTGTCAGTTAAGTATTTGTTTTGTTTTGTAAGAACGGGCACATCAGGGACATAATCTGCCCTTTGAATTTATTTTAACTAAAGCAAAGCTCAGTGCCAGCTCTGTCACATGAGGAGCCAGTTATGTCTACTCCAGCCTTCTTCCAGCAAAACAAGGTTATCTATAAACTATATTAGGTGTTTTTTTCTAAAAAAATATTCGGATCAGTAGGATAACCTTTAAATTATTCCATAATACTTAAAGATCCTTGTGATATAGTTGTACATCATAAATGCATAAAGTCTCCTTTACACATTTTAAGAATATTATTAATGCTTAAACATTTAACAGATACTGTCAACTTTAGTGTAGTATACACGTCAGTCAAAATAATGGATCATGCTTTTCTGCCAATGCCTCGTGTAAAGATCAGTAATGTTGAACATATGAAATGTCACCTCTAAAAGAAAAAGCATCCGAAAGTCATGCTGGCTACTGGCTCACAGATTAATACACCACTAAAGACATTAAGGAAATTTGTTAAGACTAAAAGGCATTTTAATGGCAATGATATGATATTGTTTTAGTTCTTAAAGAGTATCTGCCAATGTTGCCAAACACTTTCGGCATGGTATAGAGTAGAAGGGTTAAGTATATCATTTTTTTAAAGAACTGAAGCCCCTAAGCACCCCAAGACAGGGCAAGATCCATCCACTATTCAAAGGGTCCAAACCATGAAAATATGTTTTCTTACTTCTTAAAGACGTTCATTGAAGAAAAACGCCTGTGTACGTTGCATCCTCTGCTGATTATAATCTTATTCTGAATACAAATTAATTTGTGTATATTAATGAGTGTGTCAGGGTATATAATACAGGTTGAGTCCCATGACTCAAGTTATGTTTATTTATGAGTAGTTTTAATAAATATATTAAGTTCTGATAAATACAATGAATCAGATAGTTCCCCTTTAGTTTTCATAAAATCCACGATGCAAGGAACTGAAGTTAACAAAGAACTTATGTTAACAATAAAACACAATGTTATTTTCTGTGCCTTTTTTTTTACCATTTTCTTTTATGTAACCTTTTATTCATCACAACATAATGATCTTGTTCTTGCTTGCACATTTGGACATGTGCCACTGCTTCCCTTTGGATAGATGATCTCACTCCAGTTCATTTGTCAGGTATTCTTTAATCTTTATTTAACATGGTCATTATCTTGTCAAGCTTGGTCTGACTTTTCTCTATTCTGGGGTTACCTATTGAATTTTTCTGACTGTGCCAACCCATAATTCTACATTCTCTGTGACACTATTCTTTATCGTATATTAATGAAATCTTTATTTTAAACTTCCACTCGGGTCAAAGATCTATTTTATGAACTAGTGGAAAACTGTAGAAGGCAAAAAACCAAAGTTCCTTTCCTCACTAGGATGGCACTGACACTTAGCTCCAGAGGTGCAGCACATTGTTCTTTCTACTGTCCAGTTTTCATGCCAGTATTTGCTGCTTGAAGGCACTGGACAGAGAGCTTCTCCATTGCAATCAACAAGCGTGGTTTCTACTTTTTGCTATGGAGGTCTCATTAGACCACCTGGAACTCTTGCACGAGGCAGCACCAGAGCTGGCTGATGTTTCGTAAAGCCAGCATGTATCACAGGAGAGGTGTTCAGCCTAAGACATCTCCTGCAAGCCAAGGAGCTGCTGGGGCAGAGAAGGAGAGCACATTTATAGTGGCGAAGAGGGAAACAAAGTTAATTTAAAGAAGAAATTCAGTTATCATATTCATTAAAGTGTATTAGAGTGGCCTTTTAAGTGAAATAGTTATATCCAGAGGTTTGTTGGAGACTTTTTTAATGTGCATGGTATGCACATCTCTATCCACGTATGTTTGCCTATGTGGAAAATAAATCTTAGAAAAATATGGAAACTATTGTTTACCACCTTGAAATCATGATAATTTACTATAATTTTACAATCTTACTCCACAAGAACCCTTTTGCATCCAAATGTTCTGTTCTGTTGTTTCTAAGAATGGGTCCTGCAAGTTCATCTTGATTTTACACAGCAAATAATGATTTTGTCAGATTTTTATAAATTGTTGTGACTATATTTTATTCATAGAGTACCAGTAGGGGAAATGGAAAATTAACAATAACACTGAAATTGGTAATATAAAAAATTATTGTGATCTAACTGTCTATTAGGTTATTTGCCAACTTCCAGTAAGCTCCAGCACTGGATCAGCAAATGCTGCAAGCAGGGGTCTGAACCATGTGTGCATGGATTGCAAGCATTCCCACTGGTTTTAATAAGAACACTTTTCTGACACTGATTGGCAGCGTTAAGCGGCCAATCAGTGGCAACAAATGTCAGACCACAGAGGAGAAGGACAGCTTCTGTAGCAAAGATCCAACTTCTGTGTCTTTTTTTTGCTTTTTCATTTTGATAGAATGCGTGTTAAAGTATTCACATAGTACTTTACATCTACATCTTGAATCAGAATATAATTATAAGTCAGCATTTTTCAAACCAACCTACTAGCATTCTATCCGTAAAACATATAGATATAGGAGTGGCAATAGATATGTTTTATTTTGGACTTTGCTTAACGATACCACACAAAAGGTTACTGTACAAATTGACAGAAATAGGCTTAGAATAAAATGCATGTACTTGGATTGGAAATTGGCTAAAAAATTGAATGCAAAGAGTGGTTGTAAATGGATAATGTGTTTATTAATGAACGCCCATATAGCATTGAGAGACCTGTCTCAGTAGTTGCTGATGACATAAAATTAGGTTTGGTGTAATACACTCTTAACCTTGATGTTGTGGAGAAACATGGAAGGCAACAGAGGGCTGTCTCTAGAGTAGTCTAGCAGCAAGTAATCAACAATAATTATACAATGTGTAAAACGAAAACATTTATTCATTTTGTATTGAGAGTTGCAAATAGTTGAAAGAGGCATTTCAGATATTTCTGCTGCCTTCTAAATGACTGAAATGTATATTGTCCTCTGCTGCCTTTGTCATTCTGGAAAGTAAACTTCTATTCCACAGATGAGACTGGCTTATCCAATCCTAACAAAATTTCACTGACAGTTATTGATTTCATTAGAGGTAATGGCTCCCTTTGGGAATCTGCAATAACTTTAAACAAATTCCAAATCAGTCTCCCAATGTCATAAATGCAATTATCTTAGACAGGAACATTTGCACAATTTTAGTTAAGCAATACTAATGCTGTCATTGTTGGTTATTAAAAGAAGAGTCAAGTCCTTTTTTTATGTCGGGGGTCTATAAAGTAAACATTGTGAGCATGCTGCTTCTCTGGGTCTCTGGGTCACTAAGGGGAGACTCAGGGTTGATGACTCCCCACCCACTCCTTCATTAAAAATAGCGTTTGACCGCCCTTCAACATCAGTGGAACAGCCCACTAACGTCAGCAGGACCTCCACCCCATCACACAAGGGTTCCTGGTAGCAAGAGCCGCAAAGCTTCCAGGTATACCTGTTAGCTTGTGGTCAATAAAAATCCTATTTTTTAAGTTTTTTCATATATATATATACATATGTGTGTGTTAATGGTCTAGGAAAAACTTGGCCTATGATGTCACTGGTTGCATGAATAAATTAGGCACAGGTATACTTTGGTTGTAGTTCATTCCTTCTGAGCACATTTTTCCAATGCAAACATATCTAAGCACACACTATGTTAAGTCAGATTTATACTTTATAAATAATAATTTAGACATGAAGACCACTGATATCCACACTCATTTTAAAAAGCACATCTCTTTTCTTTTAATTATGGTTTTCATTGTAGTTTGAAATTTTATTTCAATATCTGATTTAAAAAAAATCTAATTAAAAAAGTATTTCTCTTTAGCTGTGGTACTCAAAGCATACCTCCCAAGAGTACCTATTTAAAAGGGATAAATCCCTCTTTTGGACCCAAATCCCCTTGCCTCCTTTTCCCCTGATATCTCTTTTGTGCTACCTTAGAAGGTTTATCGACTATGTGTGCATGTAACCATAAAGAAAAAAATAAATAAAATAAAAATATGCCTTGAGATATATAAAACTCTACCAGTAGGTCCCAAAATCACATGGACTCATAGAAACATTTTAAATGTTGGGAGCAATGCTCAAACGGTTAAGGGAAAATAATTCCTGTTTCAATATATCTTTTGGGCAACATGCTTTACTTTACAATTTAAGATATGCTGATGTTGCCATCATTAGTCTGAAAGGCATTTCAACACTCCCTGCTGCTAATGTAAACATTCTTTCCAAATGGAACGTTAATGCACACAAGGAGTGATTTGTCCTGCATTGTAAGCCACAATAAGACTTTGACACGTGGGTGTGGAAATTCATAAAAATATCTTAGCCGGTTTGCTGATTTCAGCTTCTAGTAAGCCAGAACGAATAAAGTAGGATTCTAGGAAGATCTAAAAAAAAACAAGCGTAACCAGCATCCTTCTCAGGCCTGTACTGGGGTTAAGATTTAGTCCTTATTGAATTGCAGGCATCAGTGATGAAATTTAGACAAAACACTTACTATGTTCCCTTTTTTTGTTAATTAAATATACTCTAAAGTGACATTGGGAGTCCATTAATTTGCCCACACAAATTCTATATTGGGTTTTTTCCATAGATTGCAAGCATTCCCACAAATAAAAAAATAATAAATACAATATATAATAAATATAAACTAATAATAAATACAAATATTGTTTTATTAAAGCACCCTACCTTTACCTTAAATTCCCTACTCAGCTGCATAGTTATCCGCACCGATGGCCATACCTCTGGACTGTTGGACTGTTGTTAGCTATGAGTGAAAAGTAATATCATATGCGTTTTCTTCTTCCTTTTGTTTATTGAGGACTGTTATTTTGAACAATGTATCCAAATGATTAAAAATATACCTTAAACTTTGGTAATTGATGTGCTTTAAGTTCAATTGAAAGTTTATTGTTTTTCTTTGTCTTCTTAGAAACCAAATATGTACACTTGCCTTGATTTCTCCTCGATCTTAAAGAAAAAGCAGGCCTTTTGACCTAATACAAACCTTTGGTGATTGCTTTACAGGAAACTATTACCGCTAGCTGGTACATTTTGCCTGATGCTACTATCCTTTTTGATTGCCTATCCCGAAACATGCATTTTCTCTCCAGTGACATCCATTCTTATTTGAATTCCCTAGGAATTCAAAGATGCTTTTTCTCTTTAAAAAAAAAAAAAAAAAAAAAAAAAGGCATGGTTTGCCTCCATGTTGATATATATTTGGAAGGACACTTTTTTTTTTGTTATTTTTTATAAAACCTTACAAATGAGCAAACCAATTAAAGCAAGACTTGGTTTTGTAGGATCTCAAACAGTACTAGTTGTTTCAGGATTTAAAAGAATCTGTTCAATCGAGAGATGCTGTGCATACGAGATCCAAGTAAAAAAAATATTTTGAATAAAACATAAAATATATTCTACTGATTTTGCTTTGTGGAAAAGCTGACTTAACACACAAACCTTCAAAACAGTCAAGAAGATAGATTTGTTATAGAATATTATATTTTTACCTATATATATTTGTCTGGATTAGTAGAAGCAATATTAAACACTCATCTACAAACACCAGACAAGCCAGAAGGCTTGTTTTTCCCTCAGAAATCTCATGGTACTGCCACAACCACAAGGGATTCTGGGTAGGCAGATGCAAATAAGGTTAACAATTATCACCTTTTGCCTCTATATCCACTTTATACATGGATCCCTTGAGAGTAATTGCTAGCTGTACAGGACAGCCTTTAGACAAAACTCGGGTAAGAGATGCAATAGCCCGAGGGGCGTGCTCCTTTGGTGCAGCATTCCCTGCATTAACCCCTTAAGGACAATAAGCGGTCCCTAAACCCATTGAAAACAATGCATTTTGACCCGTTCATGTACAGGCTTTGTCTTTAAGGGGTTAAGGCAGCGGAAGCCTGAGAAACTATTCTGGATCTCCCCAGAGGGAGAATTCAGACAAAATTCCTTCCCTCCCCCATGGGAGGGCCAGATCTTCGAATCAAACCCCGAAGGGTAAGACCCTTTTGAACTTCAGGTCAATCCCCAAGAGGAAAGACCCCTTTATGGATAGAGGGAAGGGCCCATAAGACTCCCTACACTTCCACCAACAAGCTCAAGCTATCACGGGGAATTATAGGCCTGTTAGTTTAACTTCTGTTGTGTGTAAACTGTTTGAGGGTTTCCTAAGAGATGCTATTTTGGAGTATCTCAATGAAAATAAGTGTATGACTCCATATCAGCATGGGTTTACAAGGGATCGGTCCTGTCAAACTAACCTGATCAGCTTTTATGAGGAGGTGAGCTCAAGACTGGATCAGGGTGAATCGCTGGATGTCGTATATCTTGATTTTTCCAAAGCATTTGATACGGTGCCACATAAAAGGCTCGTACATAAAATGAGAATGCTTGGGCTGGGGGAGAATGTGTGTATGTGGGTAAGTAACTGGCTCAGTGATAGGAAACAGAGGGTGGTTATTAATGGTACATACTCTGAGTGGGTGATTGTTGCTAGTGGGGTACCACAGGGGTCAGTTTTGGGTCCTATTCTTTTTAATATATTTATTAATGACCTTGTAGAGGGATTGCATAGTAAAGTATCAATCTTTGCAGACGATACTAAGCTCTGTAACGTGGTTAACACAATAGAGGACAGCGCACGATTACAAATGGATCTGCATAGGTTGGAGGCTTGGGCTGGGATGTGGCAGATGAGGTTCAACACAGATAAATGTAAGGTTATGCACATGGGGAAGAAAAATCCAGGCTGGGAATATGTATTAAATGGGAAAACACTGGGGACGACTGACATGGAAAAGGACTTAGGAGTTTTAGTTAACAGTAAATTTACCTGTAGCGACCAGTGTCAGGCAGCTGCTGCTAAGGCAAATAAAATCATGGGGTGCATCAAAAGGGGCATAGATGCCCACGACAAGGAAATAATTCTACCCCTGTACAAGTCACTAGTCAGACCACACATGGAATACTGTGTACAGTACTGGGCACCAGTGTACAAGAAAGATATAGTGGAGCTGGAGAGGGTTCAAAGACGGGCAACCAGAGTAATAAGGGGAATGGGAGGACTACAGTACCCAGAAAGATTATCAGAATTGGGGTTATTTAGTTTGGAAAAAAGACGGCTTAGGGGGGACTTAATAACTATGTATAAATATATAAGGGGACAGTACAGAGATCACTCCCAGGACCTATTTATACCCAGGACTGTATCTATAACAAGGGGACATCCTCTACGGCTGGAGGAAAGAAGGTTTCTACACCAGCACAGACGGGGGTTCTTTACAGTAAGAGCGGTGAGATTATGGAACTCTCTGCCAGAGGAAGTGGTGATGGTAAACTCAATAAAAGAGTTCAAAAGGAGCCTGGACGTGTTTCTTGAAAGCAATAATATTACAAGTTATGGATATTAGATTAATAGGGACAGAACGTTGATCCAGGGATTTATTCTGATTGCCATATTTGGAGTCGGGAAGGAATTTTCCCCCTGGTATGGGGCAATTGGCATCTGCTTCATAAGGGTTTTTTGCCTTCCTCTGGATCAACACAGTAGGGACACAATATGTATATAGGTTGAACTTGATGGACTTTGGTCTTTTTTCAACCTTATGAACTATGTTACTATGTTACTATGTTACTGCAGTGTCCAAAAAACAAAGTGCCAGATCATAATTCAAATTCAAAGGGGCGGCCTCGCCGTGGTTCAATAAACATGAATTCAATCCAATTTACAGGCACTCATGAAAACCATTGTGAATAATAAATAAATACCCGGCCTTTCATAACCACTCATTGACAGCTGTTCCATCCTTAATGGGACTCGTCAGCATGAGGTTGCAATGATGGCTTCATACTTGAGGCTTGGGGTAACCAAGAAATACCATTACATAAGTTATGGTGGGTAAAGGTGATGGAACCCCTTCCACTAAAATTAAGGGGGTAGTAGAAGCATTATTAAACACTCATCTACAGACACAAGATGGCTTGTTTTTTCCTCAGAAACCTCATGGTACTGCCACAACCACAAGGGATTCTGGGTAGGCACATACAAAGAAGGTCAACAATTATCACTCTATATCCATTTTATATGCAGATCCCTTGGGAGTAATTGCCCACTGTACAGGACAGCCTTTAGACAAAACTCGGGTAAGAGGTGCAATAGCCAGATCACGACTCATGGAAAGTTTTTTTTTTTTTGCCAGGGCCCAGCAGTCTCCTTGAGCTTCTGTGGAGGACCGCCCAGATCCTGCCAGAAAACCAGGGCCCAGCAGTTTCCCCTTGAACTTCTGTGGGGGATCATCCAGAAGGCCAGAGCCCAGCAGTCCCCTTTGAACTGCTGTGGGGGACCGCCCAGATCCTGCCAGAAGGCTAGGGCCCAGCGGTCCCCCTTGAACTGTGCAGACTGGTATCAGCATTATTAAACAATCATCTACAGACACCAGACAAGCCAGACTTATGTAATGGGATTTCTTGGCTACCCCAAGCCTCAAGTAATAACCTATTATCACAACCTCATGCTGATGAGTTCCATTAAGGAAGAAACAGTTGTCCATGAGTAGTGATCTGGCTATTGCACCTCTTACCCGAGTTTTGTCTAAAGGCTGTCCTGTACAGCGGGCAATTACTTTCAAGGGATCCATGTATAAAGTGGATATAGAGGCAAAAGGTGATAATTGTTGACCTTATTTGCATGTACCTACCCAGAATCCCTTGTGGTTGTGACAATACCATGAGATTTTTGAGGGAAAAACAAGCTTTCTGGCTTGTCTGGTGTTTGTAGATGAGAGTTTAATAATGCTTCTACTACCCCCTTAATTTTAGTGGAAGGGTTTTCCCATCAGCTTTACCCACCATAACTTATGTCATGGTCTGTCTGGACTGTAACCTAAATCTTCTGCTTCTTGTTTCTGGAGCCTGGAATGAGCTGATTGCTACCAGCAGGGCCTTCTAAGGGATTGCTGTGTTTAGAGCCTCAATCATGCTTTATGGCTGGGCACTAGTGGTAAAGCTGGACCTAGTAACCTTCAGCCAGGCTGCATTTTTCCGGCTGGGGTGATGAAAGGTTAGCAGAGCTTAAAGGGACCCATTGCACACAGCTTTTTTACTTAGATGAGTAGTAAAGAAAGCTGGGTCCCTGAGCATTCTTGGTGAAAAATAAGATGTGTAAAAAGAGATGCAAAAAAAAAAGTTGTCCTGATTAGTTAAAAGTTAAACAACATTAATGTCCTTTTCATGAGCACCTTTCCTTGCATCCAGGTGTTTGTGGGGTTTAGGACAGTCTAAATCATACCCATAAATGTGTGCGTAATGAAAATTTGCAATACACTAATCAAACAGCAGAGAGGTAAAATAAATCAAAAGGTTCCAAAGTCAACTATTTATCCAGTGACATATCCAGGCCTAGGCTGACTAAACCTATGGTGGCAGGTGTAGGGTGCAACAGTCTCCTGTGCTACAAAACCAGGGCCATATCCTCCTCATGGGTGATCAACCCCCATGAATGTCCCGCTGCACAATGGGCTGGTTACAGGCGATATCTTAGATCTCCCCAGCCGGCCTACTTAGACTATGGAGGCTGTGTTGCCGCCCTTTAAGACATGACATGCCGATATATGATGTCATTATTATGAAGTCATTATGCATGTAATGCATTCAGGGTGCGACTGCAGAGGGGACACCTGGGTAAATACACCACTGCCCTTATCAATGTATCAACTATCTAGATAACCATGTTTGTCGGTGGGGGAAGGATTTTTTGTTTTTGCTGAACATACAAGATGATGGAAACCTTATTTTTTTTCTGTATTATAGTAAAGGTGCCGTTCCACTTAGTTAATACTGCACTCTCAAGCATGTTAAGCAAATAAGCCTTAGCAGATTTGTCATTATTATCTTTGCTAATATTAGTCATTAATTCTTCTGAAGTTTTAATCACATAAAAACTATGCAGAAATCTTAAGAAAGCTTTGGCGGTTTCTGCCAAGAATTATAAATGAGGCAGAATCTTACATAACTAAATAATTGTTTCTAGGAAGAGCTTTTGCAGTCAACAGGTGTGATGTTTTTAATTCTGCATTAAATTACAAAAGTCTTAAATTAAGCAGCGTAGGTGGAACAGCACGTCTAATGCTAGGCGTTTCCACAATTCAATGTTAATAAAACTGAAATGTCAATTTTGGGCTAAATAAGTAAAATAAAATCCATTTGTCAAGGGTGCAAATGTTGCCTAGTTGTATTGTTTTCTTTTTTGAGCAGATGTGTCCATCCCTGCCTGAGTTGGTTATTTCACACCCAATGATCAGTGAATTTTTAAATACAAATATCACCAGAAACCTTTGTTTGGAATATATCTAGTCCATGGCAAATTTCTTGTATATACCCTGTTAGTTTAAATTTATTTGAATAATATTCCTTGGAAAGTTTCTTTGGTTATATTTTTTCATTTGTAAGGAAATTTATTCTATAACCCTAACAAATGATACACTGGTTCTTTGGAAGAATAATATGCAGCTTTGGACGATTCTTGAAATTAAATATTGCTTGTCTTATTTCATACAGTAACAGTATATTATTTAAGTGCATACAATCGAGACATTTCCAGCTCCTGAAATCCATACAAAGAAATGATTTATTGCTAAAAGATAACATTTCCCTGAAACAAATGATATTCTGAGTTTAGCCAACAGCCAAACAAGAATATCAGCGTAATTAGCATGAAAAGCACAACAGTATCTGTCCATGGTCCTGATGGGTTATGAAAAGCAGAACAGTTGTACAACAGTCTGGTCAAATGAACTTGACCCACATTTTACAAATTCCGCTAAAATTAATCTTGTGCATTAATCAAAGTGACAGAATGACTTCAGTGATTAGAGCCAAATACAAAAGAAAGTTTGCACATCTGTAATATTATTTGCGGTCAGATAAATATAATCTAAGAGGTTTACAGTTTCTGTGATGCCTTGGATTTTTCTGTGTCTTCCGATAGCTTTCTCCACTGCCGAATAACAACACTTCTCTTTGTTAAATCCATTTTCTAGTTAAATGTTTATATAATCAAAAGTGTATTATAATATAATTATATATACTATAATATAATTATTATCTTCTTGTTAGTTCAGTTGCCAAATTACCATAATTGGTGTTCTTGTTGGCTCTTGTACTTAAGGGGTCTTTAGAAGGGAACTCTTCAGCTGCTGTTGAGCTACAACTCCCATGAGGCTTACTGGGAATAATGTTCTAGTTCTAGTTCAGCCGTATCTGGAGAGCAGCCTGCTGACATGTTAAATGATATATCATGAAATGATGAGTTTACAAATATCTACTGTGTAGCTCATTGCCCATGCCTTATGGGAAAAACAATTTGTAGATGGTTGGAATCAGTCATTTTGCCATTTCTCTTTCTTCAAGATGTTCCAGTGGATTTGACCGTCATCGACAAGACTGGGTAGAGAACGGATGCCCTGAGGAGGTACAAAAAAGAACAGTTCATTTAACTAGGTTACAAGTGGGCAAGATAATGATGCATTATGATAATTTGCATATTGTAAATTAAAAAAATTACAATGTCTTGAAATAATTTCCTTAGCATCTTTACAGAGTTAGTACAGTAGGATTTGTTTAAGCAAATAATTTTAAGGGTAATTATAGTTTATCATAGTTTTAATAAGGATTCACTTGCATAAACAGGCATTGGTACTACTGAAAAGCAAATTAATAATTTGTTGAATCTTGATAACAGGTTCAAAGAGAACCTATTTTTTTATGTAATCAGTATTCCAGATGAGTATTTTTGCTTTTTTATTCTTCAGATGAAAAAGCATTCACATCATGACCCAGTGCTCTGCATAGAAAGCTGGCAGTGAACACTTCAAATCGTACACAAATAGTGTAATCATAATGAGTCCAGTCTAGAAAAGATAATGTACCATTTTAACCTTGAATGACTGAGCTGAAAGATGATGTATGATGATGCAATGTATGTGCCTGGAAACATTCATTGCTGATAATAACGTTAATTATTATTAATATTCATTTTCTAACATCATTACTCATTACACCATTACCCAGCAGACCTGTTTATTCACTAAACCACGAGTTAAGGCGAGCTGAAACATTTTAACTCATAACTTTCATAACTATGCGTTAAATGAAAGGTATTTCTCATGTAAGAAGAGTTAACCCTTTATGATGCACAGAGAAACATGCCATACACCTCTTAAAGGTATCTTAAAGGTTTTACTTGTAAGCTGACAGTGAATATGATTTTGTACAGTGGAGACGTGTTGAAATATAAATTGGAACAAATCTCCTAAAGAGAGGTCATAATTGGAATTGTCAAATTGTTTAAAACAACTCCCTTCTCTATGGACACATGCAAGCATGTCTGATTAAATGCACATATTGTTCATCAAGCCAAGTTTGACGTCTGGCCTGGCCATACTCTGCTCATACGGCACTGCAACCTATTCATCTGAGTAGAGTATATGGTAAGCTTGTGAAATCTCATCAAATATTTTTAGCTAGTTATGTTATGACTTTCTAGGTGTTTATTGAGGCGTGGTTCTATTTCTTTTGTTTTCCACTCGCCCTATCATTTTATGAGCACAGAAAAGCCTCCCAGTACAATGATTTGTTCCTTGAGAGACAGAAAAAGGTTCATAGGCCAGTGCTTAGAATACAAAGATAAAGATACATGATAACTACTAGTATGTTGTAGTTCTGAGTACTGTGAACATGTTGAACATAAAAATAAGGGTTTTTTTTATTAGTATGTAAAATATAGATAGTGAATTAAATTAAGTTTTCTCATTTGCTTTAATAGTCCAAAGATAAAGTTTGTGGAGATCTTGTACAGACAACTGAAGTTCCACATCATACTACTGCTGGGATCCATGCAACAACTTGGAGAGATTTAACTACTACATCAAGAATGTTTACATCACATCTCCCAAGCAGCCTCCCTACAGAAGGTAATTCATATAACACCCTACAGGGCATTTTCCTTACCATGTATGCTGAAACATGAGTGGGACATGGCAGCAAACGACCAATGTACTGAATAAATAAAAAAAATATATATATAAAATAAATTCATTTTCTTTTGTCCACTTACTCTCCTACATGGGAGTGGGGGCTGTCTAGGGCAGCCAGCAAATGGTGGCTTGGTGTGGAGCAGAGAGATACCCCTGCAAAACATCAATGTAAATCGTTTCATAATTGTTTCATAATTAGAAAGATATTTTGAATTACTTGGTACCATAGAAAATGCTTATATAAATGGATAGAAATCTGAGTTAGATCTATATCCCAGGTGGCTGTAAGCACAAAATAGTACTAAAGTTACCCATACGCTACGAAATCAAAATAAATAAAACTGAAAGACATTGTAGGAGCAAGATTTTTTTGTTTTTTTATATACGAAAAGAGCTATCATAGACAGGGCTGCAATTTAGCTATGTCTAACTACCTCCCAAAGTGCACCTTAGAAAGTTGTACACTGAGGGAGAATCGCATAATGTAGCAGAAATCCAGGCTGGAATTCCTGCAATGCCTCGCTTAATAGGACTAGGTAGACAGAAACAGTCCTAATCAAAAGGGAGATAAAAGACAGAGGATGGAATATTAAAGTATTATGCTCAGGTTGAACTTGCAGTGAAACTAACACAGTAATTGAGTTCAGTATCCCCTGAGCTTTACAGAGAACCATCCAGATGAACACATTTGTGAGGTTTTAGAATGGCCATAAACACCACGCTCACTCACAGAGTAGCCACTAACATAGGCACAAGCATTCTTATAAACTTTTCTAGTGTATCATTTAATTTCACCATTAACAGAACTGCAAATCGACAGCAGTACAATAGTTAAATTCTCTATTCTTTACAAATAATGATTTTACTTATGTAACATTTGAACTAATGAACAACATGTCGAAGAATAGATAAAATCTGTGGTGTTGTTGAGCTAGAGTTTATCACATACATATGTAGCATGAAGTATATGAGCTCATTTTGTTATGCATCTATTACTTTTTACATTGTGTATAACCTTTACATGCGGGTTTTTTTAATTCAAGTTCTGTAGTTTGAATAATGCTTCAAAAAACGTTCTGCGCTTCGAAAGGTTTCTGGTCATGGGCAATCTTGAAGACACATGCTTTTGTTAAAACAAAGTTTAATTGCAAAAACATGGCGAGAATCCTGCATTTTGAAGTTTATATTTTTAGAATACTAAAATTAAGTAATTTAAAAATAAAATCACACTTACCTAAATACCTCTTTTCTTAAGTTATAGCAGGTTTTAATGCTAACCTATATTTTATTGTATTTCTGTACACATTTTAAACATGTTCTATAGATAATTCATATGCCTTTATGTGTCAGAAAATGGACCCACTTTATGAAGTGTTTATCATAATTTGAAGCTTTACAATGTTCTTTCGGTATCACAATTGTCTTTTTTATGCTTTTTTTCCTTATGCTTGACTTTATTTTGTAGATGACACAAAGATAGCGCTTCATCTGAAAGACAATGGAGGTAAGGTTCTGGATGCGATAGTCAACTATTCAGTCCCCATAACATTGTCTATATATATATGATATATATTTACTAAAGCAGGTTTCCATTATGTGTGAAGATATTTCTTTTTTTTTTTTTGTAAATTGATTTTTATTTGATTTTGTCAAGAAAACAGGAAAGTGCTGAAAACGTTAAGTTAAAACTCATACTGCAACTAGAAGAAATAAAAAGGGGGGGACCCTCTATTTTCACAGAAGCTGATTACTCCAGCCAGGATTACTATGTGTCAAATTGAAAAATATAAAAAAAGCATATGACTCCACGCCAACAACAAATGAAATGCTGGGCTTCTAGAGGCTTATGCAAAAAAGTGCATTTATTTTCAGCATTTACAGGTGCCCTTGTCCCGGTGGAAAGAAATGCCTTACATGTTTCACACCCTCAGACACTTTATCAAAGGCCACTTTTTGCAGAGTGGCATAGACCCTGCCCCAAAACTGTGAAATCATGCAGTCGCAGTCCCACCGTACGTGAAGGAAAGTCCCTATGGCCCTCTTACATCTCTAGCATTTGTCATCAACTAGAAGCCCCCTCATGCTCAGCTGAATTGGTGTTCTATACCTCATTGCCAGCACTTTTTACGTATTTTTCTGCACTTTGCACTCTACCGAACAAGTACTTGCAGATTTCTGCCATTGTTAGTTATTCATCGGTTAACCTAGAGCTGTTTCCCAGTTGCCCATACATTTTAGGGGAACGAGCTTATGCTCTTCCAATAGCAGCTTGTATAGCAAAGAGATTGTGCAAGGAAGGGGACCCATTCACGTCAAAGGAGCACATTCAAGTTAATGTTTAGTGAATAGACCTGTATGTCTTATTTACCATCAGCTTCTCTCTGACAGTTCCTTTTGATTTCCCTTCCATGTACTTTTTTCTATTCATACCTACTCCCTGTCTATTTCTGGTTTATTCCCTATTGTATTCTTCACTTTGGCCCCTAACAAACATTCCTGTTTTTCTATCTTAGTCTTATTCTCTCTGTTTTCCCTACATTTTATTCCTGTATATGCATATATATATTTAAGCTTTTGAACTATAATATTTGGAGCTAAATAAAAATGCAGCTTGTCTCAAGAATAATTATCTAATTTTAACAAGACTTTTTTCATAAGGATGTCACAAAGGAGTTTGTAGGTATTTTTTTTTAATTAAAATGAATTAATTTTAAAAGGTGTCTGATAACTTTACTCATCTTGAATCCATTTATGTCACATAAATCCAGTTTTTTATGTGTGTGGCTCCAGCTTGTTAGATATAAATGGGGCAAGAAGTATAAAAAAAATCAGATAGAAGCAAAAATGATGAAGGGCAGTTTTAAATAAAATAAATTGGCTGGTGGGGTTTTAGTAAGAGTAATAAAAAAAAACGATGTTCACTATGGGTACAAAAGAAAAAATTCTGGGGACAAGCCACAATCAAGGGGTTATTCCCTGCAAATAGGGACATCTGGTCATCCTACCAACAATTTCAGCAAAACTTTTGTTACTGTCCTGGTAGTGCAGAGTCTCACCAGGTTGATGCTACTTTTTCGTGACAGGTGTGTGTCTGACAAAGCTGTCATGACCTTTATGTCCAATCTCAGCATGCGTAGGACATCAGTGAAAGCTCGTAAATTCACTCTTTCCTAACAAGGGCTCTCACAATGCTCAGTGCCAGCCCAGATATTTATAGTACTATGTTTTTATAAAATTGCCAGCAGATACTGCACCACATCTTCAGTTGCAGATGTTCTGTTGTGATCATGTTCTCTAATTCTCAAGTAACTGGATTGTAGCTAATTTTGCTGCAAGGCATGTAGCTCTACATACAAACATAAATAAACAACATCTAAGCGAGCAGAGCCCTCTTTACCGAATGTATCAGTTTGTCTTAGACCCCTTGAATATATGCATTGTGTGAAGCATTATAAATAAAATATAATAATAATATGTTCTGGATGAATGCATTTATCATTATTCAACTGTATCAAGTCTTTACTTAATTATAGATTCACGCCCTAAGGGGAGATTACTTTTCTAATACAAAATAAAGACTTTAAAGACGCATAAAAGGGATTCACTTTGTGTTTCTTATTTGTGTTCTGAAATGTACCTCCAAATCAGAGAACTTTTTTCTTGAAAAATCTTAAATAATTCATAAGTGTTTGCCCCGGCATATATTTTAATAAGATAAAATTCCTTATTGCCAGGGGCATTACTTCAATGTAATCAGTAAACCTTGCAGACATCTTTAGTTTCATAGTTCCAAGTCTGATGAATGCTGAGCTTGTATCCCTCCAAGGCAGGATTTTGTAAAAACTGTAATCAGCAGGAGCGATTTCACTGGAGAAAAAGATGTACTTAATCAATGCAATCGGATAGTCAGATAAGTCCTTTCAGATTATTTGGTTAAGTGCAGACATTGTATATTTTGCGAGCTATACATTATTAATATCATCCATGAACAAAACTATTTTTATGCAAAATAAATATCTTTATGAAGCCATGAACAAATACTATAAAAAAACCTTTCAATAATACTTTTTTCTGCTATTTTGGTGGACTTTAAGAAAAGATGTGTATTGAACAAACAGTATATTCTTTTTTCATTTTAAAAACTCTATTATATTATAGTATTAAAAAAATAAAATCTACAAGACATTAACAGCCTAACATTAATGACACCAACACTATGATACGGATTGAAGACACAGATGTCATATTAAAACCATTATACTGTATTAGACATGTCATTGGTGAGATGCAGAAAACTGAATTATCAGTTTCTGTAATATAGGGTATGTTGATCGGAGGATAAAATACATTTTCTCTCACACTCCCGCAATCATCAACCTTCTGGGGACCATGCCTGGCCACACTGCTCACAATGATGTATTAACTACGCCAACGCTGACATCCTTATTACATAATGTCAGTGGGGTCGTTTAGGGCTTTAAAATGCTCCATTTTCAGTACTGAAACAATAACAGTTAATGTAATGTATAAAGGGGGAGTAGAAGTGTCTGTCTCATCTACAGACACCAGACAAGCCAGAAGGCTTGGTTTTCCCTCAGAAATCTCATGGTGGATCCCTTGACAGTAATTGCCCGCTGTACAAGACAGCAAAGTCCAGAGCAAACTCATTACAAAGTGGATATAGAGGCAAAAGGTGATTATTGTTGACCTTATTTGCGTGCGCCTACCCAGAATCCCTTGTGGTTGTGGCAGCACCATGAGATTTCTGAGGGAAAAACAGGCCTTCTGGATTGTCTGGTATCTGTAGGTGAGTGTTTAGTAATGCTTCTACTACCCCCTTAATTTTAAGTGGAAGGGTTTTCCATCACCTTTACCCACCATAACTTATGTAATGTAATTTATTACAAAACTGAAAGATACCAGAGCTGTGGTTCTTCATAGAGCGCTTACTGAACCTTAATAGAATACCAATTCTCTATTATCTCTGCAATTTGTATCTCTGGGAGAACTTCCACATAGTCCTAAAAAACACATCAATGTGACTTGAAACAGTTTTTAATCTTTAGAAGCATTATGTGTACATACTCTTATTGTTTTGAGTTTAATTGTTGATTTATTATATTTTTCAATATGTAAATTACATAGCTTCGTTCTTTTATCAAATGCATTATTTTATATATTACATTTGTTTAGGGAAATTTGTAAATGTATTATTTTGCCATCCTTCCTTTAAAATCATTATTGATACAGTACAAAGTAACACTTGGTATTCTAAGGAAATACAAGATAAAGATGGGTTTTGAATATTTTTACTTCTCATTGTTTTGTGCCTCTTGATTTCCATGCAGTTCTATTGCAAAGTAAAGAGACAATATCAAGCAGTAATGACAAACCTATCTGCATCTCAATTACCTAAATCCTATATAGTCTTTGCTGCAATTGAAAGCTGACAGCACTGATATTGTGGTTTTCGTTACCAAGTAATTCATCACGCCCTAGTAATTTCTTCAGCTAAATCGAATATATCCCTTTCCTCTTACTTTACTCTTACCTATTGCTGCTAGATTGGTTATCTCTATATCCTGTGTGTCCTATTAAGATATAACCTACTGATGGTCTTGTCTATGTGTCATTAACGTTGATGTGCTTCATAAAGACTAGGCAACTAATTAAGACCTTACACATAAAAAGACAGGTCCAGGCAAGTGATTGTAACATAAAAACTTAATTAGTGGCACATTAAGAAAATTGGAAGTAATATACTTAAGGGGGAAGTACGGAACATCTCTGAATGCAACACAATAATATTTGGAGACCTGTTACAGGAAGCAGAGATGATTTTTTAAGATAGATCAATAAAAGTCCAGAGCAAACTCATTAGAAAATTGTTAAAAATACTCTATAACACATGAATACTTAATAGAATCAACCAAAATACCACCATGATTATATATAACAGGTTGATTCTACACTCTGCAAATTTAAAGTTGTAGTATATGTCCTCACATAACATACACGGCGTCCATGCACACATCATTCAGCGGCTGCTGGCCTTAAATGGTTACCTTTCTTCCCTTGTCTGGGCTTTTGTGTGTGCATCTTGCTGTGTTAGAGTGGGTGTTATAGTATTTGGTAATAGCATGAGTGTGCGTGTTAGTGTCTGATGTTAGTGTGTGTGAGTGTATGGTGTTAACAGATGTGTGAGCATATGGTGTTCACGTGTGTGGTTTTAGTGTATGGTGTTAGAATGTCTGTAGGCATGTTAGTCTGTTTTGAGCATATGGTGTTAAGTAATGTGTGTTGGTCAATGTATTAGTTACTCGTTGGGCACCATAGAAATACTGAACTAGGCACCATTAACCCTAGGCACACTTCTGCTAACAATGACAAATAACTCAAGCCACTATCCAATTACAGTGATGTAGAGTGGAGACCCAGGATAAGTCCTAAAGTTTCAGCTCTATGTCTTTATCAAAGTAAATATCCATGTAGTTGCGAGGGGGAAAAACTGATAATTTAAAGGAGGCATTATCCTATCATATGCATTCAAGCACGAATGGTGACTTTTTCTCATAATTCAGAAAACGTTGGAGATGGACTTTTCTTACCTCTCCTTTGCCCTCAGAAATATTTTGAATTGAGTTGAGGTATTTTCTGTTAAAAATATCAAATAAATCCTGATCTTCAGTTTGTTTTTTTTATGTTGACTTTGAATACCGTGAAGCAATGTTTTAAAATTTGAAGTGACCGGATTATATTATTGCAATTCTTTTGTTGTCTGACTCGCTTTTGCCATAAATACATACAGTGTACTCTTATTTTTCATTCCCTATGCAACATCAAGACTGTAATCTTGTAATATTGTTGGTTATTCATATCTGTGTGAGATACAAAGATAACAACTTATAAGTAAGATACAACATCAAATAAGGTCAGCTAAACAGTGACAAATAATAATACTAATATAATAATAATAACCAAAAACATGTATCAGTATTTAGAAAAAAGGGGTTTTGAGTAAACAAAACTGTTTACAGTAGCTCATATGATGTCATTTGTTCTTAGTGAATTCGAGAAAAGCGCTACTAAAATGATCAATGATTTCCAGGATAAGGAAAGACTAAAGGATCTCAATATGTATCTGTAGGGTAGAAGAGAGAGGGGGTGATTTTACAAATTATTTCAAATTCTAAAGAAAAGAAGTTTAGAAAAGAGTCCATATTATACAAACTAGAAGGTCAGAAATGTTGATGTAATGTAAGGAACTTTACCAGTAGCTAGATAAATGGAATAGCCTGCCAGCAAAAGTGGTAGAAGCTAAAATAGTGAGGGAATTTAAAAGCTATCCTGGAACTAAGATGAGAAGAAGGACTGATTACAGTCTATGTTTTCACATCAGGCTCAGTGGACAGACTAGATGGTCTTATTTGTCGTCAAATTCTTTATTTCTATATTTTAGAAAGATTCTTTAAAATAATATTCTAAATTTGGGATCTTTATTGGTAGCTTCTTTTTTAATTATTATTAATTCTTATTTGTAGCAACATCTGCAGTTTAGTAATTAGAATACGTTCTTCTACAAATAAGCCTCAAGAAACTCTTTCCCTCATACTAAGAAACTGTCGCTTGATATATGTGGCATGGCTTATTTTCAGAGTTGACAGGCTTGTTTATTGTCTCCGTAAAAACAGATTGAAATCAATTTCTCTTGAGAAGAGTAACCTTGAGGTGAAAGAATAGAGTCCTGATTATGGAAATCTCAAGTTACTTGCTATAGCTTTCATTACTTTTGTTGGCATTTATAAATCATTTTCTTATGTATGAATATTTACCTCCCCCGGGTTAGCCCCCCCATATTAAATTTTTTTACAAAAGATCATGGCATTTGTTAGATCATTGTTAGATCAGGTTTGATCAACTGTTTTTTTCGTTAGATCTACTCTAAAATAGGCAATATTAACAATCTTTTTCAGGGGGGGCTAACCCGTAGCCAGCCCCCCCTCAACAAAAATTTAAACAAAATGTTACTGATTATGATAGCTCTACGTTAGATCAGGTTTGATCAGACAACATTTTTGTTAGATCTAGTCTAATTACTGAGATATTGCATATTTAATGAGGGGGGGCTGGCCCCCCCTCAACTGAAATTTGGATTTTTTTTAATGGATCTTGGTAGATATTCGTTAGATCAGGTTAGATCAACTGTTTTTTTCGTTAGATCTACCACGCAGGAGGCGGTATTCACAATCCTATTTTGTGTGCGGGGGATGGGTACACATACGGTCTGGCCCCCCCTCAACTGAAATTTTGATTTTTTTTTAATGGATCTTGGTAGATATTCGTTAGATCAGGTTAGATCAACAGTTTTTTTCGTTAGATCTATCACACAGGAGGCGATATTCACAATCCTATTTTGTGTGCGGGGGATGGGTATACATACGGTCTGGCCCCCCCTCAACTGAAATTTGGATTTTTTTTAATGGATCTTGGTAGATATTCGTTAGATCAGGTTAGATCAACAGTTTTTTTCGTTAGATCTACCACGCAGGAGGCGGTATTCACAATCCTATTTTGTGTGCGGGGGATGGGTACACATACGGTCTGGCCCCCCCTCAACTGAAATTTGGATTTTTTTTAATGGATCTTGGTAGATATTCGTTAGATCAGGTTGGATCAACTGTTTTTTTCGTTAGATCTATCACACAGGAGGCGATATTCACAATCCTATTTTGTGTGCGGGGGATGGGTATACATAGGGGCTGGCCCCCCTCAACTGAAATTTGGATTTTTTTTAATGGATCTTGGTAGATATTCGTTAGATCAGGTTAGATCAACAGTTTTTTTCGTTAGATCTATCACACAGGAGGCGATATTCACAATCCTATTTTGTGTGTGGGGGATGGGTATACATAGGGGCTGGCCCCCCCTCAACTGAAATTTGGATTTTTTTTAATGGATCTTGGTAGATATTCGTTAGATCAGGTTAGATCAACAGTTTTTTTCGTTAGATCTACCACGCAGGAGGCGGTATTCACAATCCTATTTTGTGTGCGGGGGATGGGTACACATACGGTCTGGCCCCCCCTCAACTGAAATTTGGATTTTTTTTAATGGATCTTGGTAGATATTCGTTAGATCAGGTTAGATCAACAGTTTTTTTCGTTAGATCTATCACACAGGAGGCGATATTCACAATCCTATTTTGTGTGCGGGTAATGGGTATACATAGGGGCTGGCCCCCCCTCAACTGAAATTTGGATTTTTTTTAATGGATTTTGGTAGATATTCGTTAGATCCGGTTAGATCAACTGTTTTTTTCGTTAGATCTACCACGCAGGAGGCGGTATTCACAATCCTATTTTATGTGCGGGGGGATGGGTATACATACGGGCTGGCCCCCCCTCAACTGAAATTTGGAAAAACAATTATGGATTTTGGTAGATATTCGTTAGATCTGGTTAGATCAACAGTTTGTTTCGGTTGGAGGGACAACCCATATGTATTCCCATCCCCCCGCACACTATATAGGATTGTCAATACCCCCTCTTGTGTGATAGATCTAACAAAAAAAAACAGTTGATCTAACCGGATCTAATGAATATCTACCAAAATACATGAAAAAAATTCCAAATTTCAGTTGAGGGGGGGCCAGACCGTATGTGTACCCATCCCCCGCACACAAAATAGGATTGTGAATACCGCCTCCTGCGTGGTAGATCTAACGAAAAAAACTGTTGATCTAACCTGATCTAACGAATATCTACCAAGATCCATTAAAAAAAATCCAAATTTCAGTTGAGGGGGGGCCAGACCGTATGTGTACCCATCCCCCGCACACAAAATAGGATTGTGAATACCGCCTCCTGCGTGGTAGATCTAACGAAAAAAACTGTTGATCTAACCTGATCTAACGAATATCTACCAAGATCCATTAAAAAAAATCCAAATTTCAGTTGAGGGGGGGCCAGCCCCTATGTATACCCATTACCCGCACACAAAATAGGATTGTGAATATCGCCTCCTGTGTGATAGATCTAACGAAAAAAACTGTTGATCTAACCTGATCTAACGAATATCTACCAAGATCCATTAAAAAAAATCCAAATTTCAGTTGAGGGGGGGCCAGCCCCTATGTATACCCATCCCCCGCACACAAAATAGGATTGTGAATATCGCCTCCTGTGTGATAGATCTAACGAAAAAAACAGTTGATCTAACCTGATCTAACGAATATCTACCAAGATCCATTAAAAAAAATCCAAATTTCAGTTGAGGGGGGGCCAGACCGTATGTGTACCCATCCCCCGCACACAAAATAAGATTGTGAATACCGCCTCCTGCGTGGTAGATCTAACGAAAAAAACTGTTGATCTAACCTGATCTAACGAATATCTACCAAGATCCATTAAAAAAAATCAAAATTTCAGTTGAGGGGGGGCCAGCCCCCCCTCATTAAATATGCAATATCTCAGTAATTAGACTAGATCTAACAAAAATTTTGTCTGATCAAACCTGATCTAACGTAGAGCTATCATAATCAGTAACATTTTGTTGAAATTTTTGTTGAGGGGGGGCTGGCTACGGGTTAGCCCCCCCTGAAAAAGATTGTTAATATTGCCTATTTTAGAGTAGATCTAACGAAAAAAACAGTTGATCAAACCTGATCTAACAATGATCTAACAAATGCCATGATCTTTTGTAAAAAAATTTAATATGGGGGGGCTAACCCGGGGGAGGTGAATATTTTTGCTTTCATTAACCTACCTTCGTCAGCTATGCATGTTACATCATTTCTACTACATTTTCTATTGCAGCCTAGAACATGCATTGCGTGTCATAAAGGGGCAATTTGCTGTCCCTGACAGCCCTACAACAGAAGAATGCATATTAAAGTAGTCTATGAGTACTTTAATATGTATTCTTCAAAATATGAAACAAAAACACATATCTGAGGTAGATGCTGCAGCAACAAAGCTGCAGCTGTCTTCCTCCTCAGTGCTCTGATGATTATGGCTTCAAGCATCCAATCAGTGGCAGGAAAGCCCTCCCACTGAAACCCATGGGAGCTTTTTCTGTGGATGCGCACATGGGTCTGACCCCCGTCCTCAGCATATATCATGTTCAAGAAGATGTGCAAGAAGATGTGTTCAAACTAACACATCTCCTATACAGAACACAGATAGGGAGCGAGTAAGGGGGCAAATGCATATAAGGGATTCTGCAGACCCCCCCCCCATGCATTTGCAAAAGGGACACAACAGAAATTTAAAGGGACTTCTAAACTACAGTATCATATGCATTAAAGTGCATGCGGTGGCTGGAATGTCCCTTTAATTCACAGAATGCAGGCCAAGTTATACACATAAACATCAACTAATACCAAATCAGTACATTTTTAATATGTTAAAAATATTATTACGTTAATACAGAGCATAGATAACTAATGCAAGTTGAACAGACACTGTGTATGTTATCCTAAGAAAATAATATTATTATTATAATATTATATTATTGTAATGAAGCCCATGATAGTCTTTTAGTGTTTCAATAAAGGATCATGAAAACATGTTATTTTTTAGTATTTTATTACAGTAATGAGCCCATGTTGTAACAATTGAATTTTTTTTTAGTTTTTTTAATCTAACATCACCAAAATCTTTTAAAGTGGAATGTTATAGCATCAGCATTATTTGAAGTTAAATATCATTAAAATCCACTGTTACAAGGATAAGGTCATAAAAGTGTCTATAGCAAGCTATATATACAACTTTTTATTGATATACAATTGGGTAAAGATAAATGTTTAACACTTAAGTGACTACGTGGCAATTAAGTGGTTAAATGGAATGCAATGTAGGTCAGCATATAAACTATGTATAAACTTACAATATGGTAATTGAAAGTCACGTTAATATTTAATAAAACTGTCACTTTTTCTTAGCGTCCACAGATGACAGTGCAGCGGAGAAGAAGAATGGACCGTTACACACTGGATTAATTATAGGAATACTGATATTGGTACTACTTGTTATTATTGGCATTTTAATAACCGTCTACATGTACCATCATCCAACATCATCTGCAAGTCTGTTTTTTATTGAGGTAAGCAAATGTTGTAGCTGCACCCAAGACATATGTTATTTTCTAGTGATGTAGGGCTGAAAAGTAATCACTGCATATTAACCCCTTAAGGACAACAGGTTGTCCTTAAACCCATTATGGACAATGTATTGTGAGCCCGTACATGTACTTGTCATGAAGGGGTTAATAGGGGTGTTCTAGTGTCCTGTACACCCTCCACCAATGAAGAATACATATGAAAGTACTTTGCAGGTACTTTAATAAACATTTGTTACTTGTGGGGGGAAAATATAAAGTACTTATCTTTAGGATAAGCTGCAGCTGATCGCCCTCAGTGGTTCCAATCAGTGTCAGGTAAGGGCTTCCATGGAAATAAATGGAAGCTTTGTCTGTGCACTAGCAAGGGGGGTCTCATTAGACCCTCTAGAGCTCTTTTGTACTCCGCACTGTAGCTGACTGGTGGTGAGTATAGCCTGTGTGCACTTTGGCAAGCAAGGAAACATATACATTGCTTTCAAAAGTGTCTTTACTGTTTACTGCTTCTAACAGCTATTGTAGGAATTAAATGGGAACAAAGTATTTTATATGAATAAAGTATTAACTGTTAAGGGTGTAATTTTTGTTTGCTGTAATGATGCAAGAAATGAGGCTTCCATATTCTCTGGTATAAGTATCACATAGACTATGTGTGCCAAGTGTCTTTATAAAATACTTTGCCCTTGAATTTATATTATCACCTGAGTATACATACTGTATAATAATATGTTCTTGAACATCAGAAAAGCTGTATTAATATGTCTCCTGGAACAAAAGTGTGTAATAAAATGAATTACAATGAATTGTAATTTTAAAAGTCGACGACGCACAATTTAGGTCAAGCCAATTTACCACGTCTCTTAAAGATAAAAAAAAAAGTGTTTAGCAAATAAAATATTTATAAAGATTTCATAAAGAAAAAGACATTATTCTACTGTTATTACAGAGTCCTGGAAAAAATTGTACCAGTCTATGTTAACAATAAATCATAAGCAAAGTAATTTTTGCTGCTTAAGAAATCTGTTTTCAACATTTAAATGCTTGACAAGACTACTAAAAATCAATAATATGTGTAAATTTGTATTGTAAAATAGGAACTGACCCAATTTTAGTATTATGTACTATAAGAACCTTTAAAGGACATTCTAGCCGTCATATGTGCTTCATCGCTACTTGATCCCTTAAAATGTTTATGTTGTCCCGTTTCAAATGCATGGGGGATTGTGCAGAATATGCCCTGATATATGCATTTGCCCCTTTCCCCATCCCCCAGCTCCAAACAATCCCTCAAGGGTGCAAATTCTGTGTCATTGCGGGAAACTCTTTACCTAATGGTACATGAGCTCTGGTTACTTTCAGGTTCCTCATCAGCACAAGGTTTTCCTCACCTTTTCCATTTATTACTTGCCATCACACAATTTAATATAATTTACTATTCTAGGTCATAGGAGATTGTCTACTCTCTGTATTCTAAAACAGAATACCATTATTATTAACCCCTTAATGACAAATCCCGTACATGTACAGGCTCAAACTGCATTGTTTTCAATGGGTTTAGGGGCCGCCCATTGTCCTTTAGGGGTTAATAATGTAGCCCCATTGTATTCTGCAGCCTATACAGTGGCTCAATATATAACTAGTAGTAAACCAGGTAACAATTTGGCTTTACAGGAATGAAAGATTAGGTGAGACCAGCTGAAACGAGTTTACAATCCTGAATAATACAGTGAGATCAAATATATTTTCTACAATAATGCTATTTGGTAAATTGTATGCTTAATATTGCTACATAAAATTCCTAGCCATGAATCCACCTCAAAATGATGTAAAAACTAACATGAAATACTAATTTCTATTTACTTTAACTTAATTCATTTACTTTAACTCCAGGCACGCTATTTAAATATATGATGCATATTAAATAATAATGTTAATGTTTTTACTTATTTGTGCTGTAACTATAGAATAGCATGAGCAATATCCCATACAGCACAACTTACTAAACTGTTGCAGAGAAGAGGAAGAGTAGGTATTGGAATATTGACTGATTAATAATAACAGTCATTCTATGCAACTGTTGAGTTGTTCCAATTATGACAAAAATAGAACACAGATTCTGAAATTCATTCTCATATGCAGTACATTTCAGTGTGAAGTCTTGTATCAGTTCCCAGGAAAGACACAATTCAGATACAATTTATTTTTCATTATAATGATGGTACAATACTTCTTTTTTGCATCTTTCTTTATGTTCTCTAACTCTCTCTCTTTCACTTTCTTCTCCTTTCTCCACCTTTCAGTATGTCAGTCCGTCAATGTGCCTAAAAGATATTATAACTAATATATCATTATAATATCAATAATAATGATGATATGTTTAAATTGATTAAATTGAGGAAATATTTAAAGGCAGGCCGGACAGGTTTGCCACTACCTATAACTTCCAAAGGGTTAATATGAAACGTTTGCAGGAAAGGGAAGGTTTTATGAATTATTACTAGAATACAAATGGAAGAAATTGTTAGTTTCACCTTTATTTGTCCCTTTCACATTAACAGAGTTGTTCAAACCTGAGCAGACTCATAAAGAACATAGTGAGGACAATCCTGACATCTTCACTGTAAGAAACCATCTAGATTATGATCACCAATAGCATGTTAATCATTTCTGGCTGCAGAATGCATTGGCATTTAAATTGAACATTAATTCATCTTTATGAAATGTATACAATTAAGCAGAAAGTTCGATGAAAGTCTCTGCAAAATAAGAGAATATTCTTTCCAGACACCCAACGCTGTTATTTCCTATTCTGCAACACATAAAACAGCAAGATGACAGAAGTAAATCTAGTTCTGACTCAGTCGCACAGTTCCTGATTTAAGCACAAGAGTAACTGAACTTTATAACTTATTTATGTAACTAAGTTATTTAGAATAATAAAAATGTATTTTATATAAACAAACACATTTACAAAGATATGCTTAAAGGGACAGTTTAATGTCCCAGTGACGTATTCCAAAGAATGACGAATGTTAAAGTACTTTACTATTTCAATAATGTATAATAAAGTATTTACCTTATGTGGAAGCTGCAGCTCCCCCCATACTCCGTGATTTGCCGATTCCTGCCACTGATTGGCTGCTTTAAGGATATAAAAAAAAAACAGCAGGCAAGTGCTGTCATTAGAACCCCGTCCATGACATTTGACGAGCCAGAGCTGGAGTTGACTGGCAGTATATAAGAATATCATGTGCCAAGAGATGTGTTTGGCCTAACATGTCTTCTACACATGTCATGGAGAAGGCATGTTAGGCCAAACACATCTCTTGGGACAAAGGGGGCAAATGCATATTAAGAGATTCTGCAGAATCATCCGTATAGTAACAAGGGGAAAACCATGTAGATTTACAAGGAACCTTGCAGCGTTATATGCATTAAATTGCATATAGTGGCTGGAATGTCTCTAAAAATGATGATACTTTTAACATACTGTTATTACTCGCAGGGTTGGAGTTGAACAACTTCCTTTTGTTTATACCTTTACCTGCGTATTCAGTCTTCGGAACTTTCTTTATTAGATTTCTAAAATAAACCATATAAATGAAATCTAATACAAAAACGTGTTATCAGGATCCATTAGTTTCAGCTATGTGTCCTGGGTTGAAGCCTAGAGATGTAGCCGAACAGATTTACCTTCCTATTCCCTATGACACATCTTGATCAATGAAGCAGCATCTATTGACTTGCTGGAGAGTTTAATTTACTTAACACAGAAAGGCCAGTTGACTTAATGCAGAAAGGATAGATAGCTCAATTTTTATTTTTAATTAAAAGGAAATAAAAAAACATACCCTATATGTTTTTGTGTAGCTTTTAAACCATTTGTTAGTAATTAATACCATACACCTCCACATGCAAAAATTTAGTAGTTATTGAGTATTGATGTGTTCTGAAAAGTGCTATATAATTACTTAGTTGGGTGTTTTCCAGAAGAAAGCAGTGTGTCCAAATAATGGCACCAGTGCCTGTAGTTTGTGGAAGTCTAGGATACTTCCTTAGCTGAGTTTACATATCTATATATCTGAATTACAGTATTTTTTTAGGAACGTTTAATATATATTTAAAAACAAATAATGAGAGCAAATCAAATGTATGCTAAGAAACACCAAATAAGGTCATCTTTGCTTTGAATAATTATATGTTTCCTTTTTTTACAATAGCGTCGCCCGAGCAGGTGGCCAGCAATGAAATTTAGAAGAGGATCTGGACATCCCGCTTATGCTGAAGTTGAACCCGTTGGAGAAAAGGAAGGCTTCATAGTCTCAGAGCAGTGCTAAATATGTAGGACAAGATACTAGTACTGGTTTCTGGTGGAAGACATTTACATTTTGCATATATTTTACAAAAAAAAAGCTGTGAGCCACCAACTGACAAACCTGCAGACGTTTCCCAACCATCTTTGATAAAGAAGAGATCATCTTTTTCTGATAATCCAATGCTCTTGGTATAATTCTAATTTGGAATATTGCAGTATATCCTGGGCACCTCTGGTGGACAACAGTAGTAAATTAACTAAAATTCTTCTACTGGCTTGAGGAGAGACTTGAATACTGATCAACATACAGTATATAGCTTTAGCACGCCACCATTTTGTTTTTGTGTTATTTTTTGGGTGCTTTCCTTACTACACACGAACAAATACAAGTACAGGATAGCAAACCAATTAACCAAATAGACTGAATTAAACTTTGCGAGTGAAGAATAAGTGGATTCTCCTTGTATAGAACAAAAGATGTTCCAAAACATTTTACAGAGTAGCCATCAAATTGTTGTTGTTGTCTGAGGAAGGGTTGCTTCTCTCATCGATTATTAAATAATGTGCTTTATATAAAAATCCAGCCAAAAACGAAATTCTAAAAATATCTGTAATATTTATTTTGCTCTTGTTCGTGTCCAACAAGAAGAATCTAATATGTGACAACAGCTGTCACCTTCTTAGGTACCTTTAAAAAGATCTCTGTGTGTGGATCTGGAGACCGTGCCTTCTCAGGAACCTAGAAATCTAAAAATGTAATGTCTCAGATGGCTCTATATATTAATAAAAGAAAATTCAAAAGTTGTACAAATCTGTATTATATGTTACAACATATAGTATTACAGTAATGGTCAATGTGATTTTTGTGCACACGACATATAGTGTGTATGCCTCAGATAAAATAATATGCATTTTTCATGATTTTGAAAACTTTTTTTGTTTATTTACCACTTCAGTGCAATGGCTCCTGAGAAGCTGCTGTCTGCAGCCTTGGTGGTATCTATCATATCTGCCATAGACAAAGTACTGCTATCATTCCGCCTGAAAATTAAAAAGAAACTCAGTTTTTAAGGAAAATGATAAACATGTTTTCTCTTAATTTTTTTATGATGAAGCAGTAACTGCCGATAATCTATTCTTTACAATAGTCATTTTTTTTAACAATATGTCCTGCTTTTCATTAAAAAATACTTAATTCACTAATAATGCATTTCAAGTCATTCCAGCATTTAGGAAGAAGAGTGCCATGATTATGATTATATGTCAATTTCTTCAGATAACTCAAACACTTTATCACATATTTAGAGATAGAAAAATACATTTACATATAAAGAAAATAAATTGACCCTCCAATATTTTCAGAAGAAACACATTCTGTATTTAAATCTAAATATGAATGCCTTAGTTTAGATTTTTTTACTCCTGTAACTATTTTTAGAATAGAAGGCATACATATTATAGTTTGACCTGCTCCATTCAATTTTTTTACTGGCCCAAGAATAACACAATGCACAATATAAATGTTCAAGTATAAATAGTTTTACCTGTTGCTTTATAATTTGTAACTGTTGATAGAATATACCATTTGTTTCCAAATTTTCAAAGGATATTACTCTCTTTCTTCACAACATCAAACCAAACAACATTTTTAACTCTGTCTTTTTACATTTTGTTGTATATGATTATTTGATCTTCTGCAGCTTTATTGATTTATTTCTGGGTTTGCTTTGAGTTTTACGAGTCCAGGGCAGCCTTTCAACAGAGTGGTGTTTTGTTTTGCCCTCTCAAGCCCCATCTCCTTAACCTCCTGACTTCTATAAAAAGCAGGCCTCCAGATGATCATAACTGGGAAGCTCCCAGATATGTTAAGGGGTTGAGCTAGCTATACCAGAACATGGTTTTTTCTAGGCTCATACCCAAATCTGAAGCATAAACCATCAATCACTTTATGAAATTACCTTAGGGGCATAGATCTATCCTAAACCCTCACATCCCATGCTTAGATGGATGGAGTTAAGTTAAAAACATTAATATACCCTATGAGACATGGTTCCCATCTTGAGCCTCTCCCACTCCCTCCAACCATGCTGCTGTGGAATGGAGGGGTTAAATCACCTTTTGAAAATCACTGTCCACCCTCATTCAAAGTGTGAAACTTGTTGGGAAAAAAATAACATTTACATTTTAGTGGCCATCCATCAAGCAAAGCTCTTGAGCTCTTATCTTCATGCCATGGAAAGCCGCTCCCAAAAAAACAGAAATATTAGCTTAAAATAAAAAAACACAGAAAAAATCATTTCTGTGCAATAATGACAGTGGATTCTAAAATGAAGGCTGGTTGCGTGGAAGAATGCATTGCATCCTCAATTGTCTTGAATGAAAGTCTATTACTCATGGGTTAACGAATGTGCAACTTGTATAAACTCAACTCTCCTGCCGTCAAGTGTATGTAAACTTTCCAAAGTTCAAATGTAAATCGTCAATAATGACTCAATACATTCCACAAACAGTAAGCTCCCAAAGTGCACTGTTATAGTCTGGATTATTCATCTGATACATGCATAGGCTCTGCTTCCTATGTCTTAGTATTCGTCAAGGTTCATGACTTCCCAGTCTTAGGACTTCAGCGCCATTATCTACATCTAAGGAAGTTTGGTCAATGTGCTTCCAGTTGTGAAGCCACATATACTACAATAGGGGCAAAGCTCTTGTGTTAGCAAGCAATATATTTGGGACGTTTTAAATTATTTGCTGATCTTAAATTCTTGTTTAAGATAAATTCATTGTACTATCTGAAAAATGGGAAAAAAAGATATATATATATATTTTTTTACCTGGTTGGTTAAAAGATCACATGATTGGCAGTTTATAAAGAAATCTATGTAACTGTGTCTTTTGACCTATTCATTGAAATCTAAATCTTGTTCTGTATGCAATGACCTGGCATTTTCCATCTCCTCATTTCTCCTCCATAGTTTTTCATATTTGCTATGCTACGGCAAATAAAAATATAATTTAAAAAAATAAATTCAGTGCTTAAAGTGGATGTACATTACAACAACTAACATAATTAACATAAATCACAACAGACTCTAAAGCTCTTTGATTGTAGTCATTATGCTGTATTTTACTATTATAGTTTTAGATCTATCATATATGTTAATGTACAAAAATTCATGCACACACAATGACGGCATATCCATTTGGATTTTTAGCACTAACATGCATACCTGAGAACTTCTTAGCTCCGGCTAACCGGAGCCTTCCCTTATGGGACGAGGCAAGCACTGCCCACTGATGTCAGTGGGAGGTCCTGTAATGTTGGTGGGCGGTCCTGTGACATTGGTGGCCGATCCCACTGATGTCGGTGGGCATTCCCAGAGTTTGGGGAAAAGAGACTCTAACAAGATTTTTTCCTTAAAAATACCAAATTGGTACTTTACACTTTCATAGCGAGTACCTCTTAACTATTTTATTTGTATTTAATTCCCTGCACACCTGACTTTGTGATGAGTAAAACAATACTCTATGAGATATGAAACATGATATGAAATATGCAAAAATGCATATTGTGTATTATGCATTTAGAAATGCGTGGCAGATGTTCTACATCCTGAGGCCTCAACAAATATTAAGTAACCCATATATCATCAACGTCTTCTGAAAAGACAGTTCTAATATATAGGCTAGGCTTATTAAAAAAATACAAAGCATGGACAGAAAAAGCCACACCAGTTAGGGGTATGCTAGGAAACATCTCTTTTTGTTATTATTTTACATTATCAGTTTTGTAAAATTCTAAATAAATAGAAAAGGTTATAGACATATCAAGCTAGTCAGAATTATATAATTATCTTTGAAAATAGCAATTGATCCAGTTGTGAAAATATTGTAGTCACTACTGATGATGCCTATGGGTTTCCAACTCTGACATACCCTCTAGTGTTAAAATATAGAGAAAACGCTTTCAGACTTATTTGTTAAACTGGACCAGTCTCTTATACAGTTTTATCTCTAAATATGTTTCCTATTGTGGTTTTTGTATTGGAAGTATTATGGTTCCAAAGTTAGGGACAATAAACCACCTAAGGCTGAGTTTAGTGGCATTTGATGAAAAACATGCACTGCTAGCAACTTCAGTTCCTTTTAACCCAATAGTGAGGTGTCTGGAAAGTAGAACTATCAAACACACAGCTGTAGGGCATTCATAGAAAGCAATTAAACCCGGTCATGGTGTAAATGTCTCAGTACTCTAGACTTCTCAGTATCTATACGAGAAAATATATGCAAATGCACGAATGCACAAAATAATTCTGGTAATAACCTAGAACACAAAACAAGTCTCCACCTGCCCCCCGACCTTTTCCCACCCATCCCCCAAACCTGTATAAATTATATTGCTTTCTTGAGCTCACCTCCTGTCTCATTCCTCTTTCTGTGGTTGCTAGTACTTATAAGCTTTCCAGAAATAACAAAAAAAATCTAAAAATCGAAGAAGAGACCTAGATGGTCTCAAAAGCTTGCAATCCTTTCTATGTCAGTTAGCCAATAAAGGTATCATATTTACCAAATTAGCTTTCTCTCTTTCAATGGCTTACATGGTGCAAATCTATATATTTGGTGAACATCAGAGCCAAATGTAAATCATACCATTAAATGGACATTTTCCAGGCTTAGCTTGTGCACACATTATGTCAGAACACATTTTGAAAAAGAATGGCTACAACTCATTCTCATGTGATATGAGATAGGTGATGTAGTGACATCAAATCAAGTGAAAGATTTCATTACCAAAAACATTCCCACTGAGCCGAGGGAATATCACTTTTTCAGATTCAGCATTTTCTCAGCCATCCAGTTTATATTTTTATTTAAATCACCACCTTCAGCCGCATTGCACATTTTTAATATAAATGATAATTTCGGATGATATTAGGATGGACTTGTTACCTTTATCGAGGAGCTCTGGTCAATACACTTAACTGTGCATTATTAAATTTGTCCCTTTTGCTTATACTCTCATGTGCTTTACAAAAGTAACAGTTATTAACATTACTTTAGAAACGGTCAAAGGATTATTCCAGCACTTTTTAATACTGATTATTAGAAATGTATCTGAGATGTGAATGTAGGATTTACAGCTTACAATTATCAATTAGTAGCGTGCAAACCACGTAACAAAAGAAAGTTCAGAGCTCAAGGTCCTAACGGCAGATTTTGCATTAGCAAATAACCATAAAAAATACATTATGGCTGTCTGTTTTCAGTTATCAATTAGAAGCAATTGTAGAAGGTGCTAGGTCCATTCCATCCATACTGAATACTTCGGAGCTCCTTTTTCTTGCAGGTAGCTCTTATACCAGGAGATGTATTTATTAAACTGGAGGAAAGCTGGAAACCAGGAATGGAAGTCTTTATAGTGTAACCAGGCCCGGACTGGCCATCGGGCACACTGGGCATTTGCCCGGTGGGCCCGGCCGCGGCAGGGCCGGATTGACTTAGGGGCTAATGGAGCTGCAGCTCCAGGCTCCTACCTTAAAATAGGCCCAGTCAGGACCGGACTGACTGGGCCTATGCGGCCTCTACGGCCTCATTAACGCAGGGCATAAGGGGCACCTGCCCCTTAAGCCCGCTGCAACTGCGGCCGGGAAGCCCCCACCAGGGCCAGCCTTACGGGTGTGCGGCCGCACAGGGTTTAAATTAAAACATCGGGGTTTTTTTTTACTTTATTTAACATCCTCCATGTTAAATAAAGTTTTTGTTAACTTAAGCCCTGTGCGGCCGCAGACCCCTAAGGCCGGCCCTGGTGGGGGCTTCCCGGACCCGGTCTCAGTTGTGGCGAGGTTAAGGGGCCCTGCGTTAATGTGGCCGTAGAAGCCGCATAGGCCCAGTCCTGACTGGGCCTATTTTAAGGTAGGGGCCTGGAGCTGCAGCTCCATCAGCCCCTAAGTCAATCCGGCCCTGCCGCGGGCCCTGTGGCAGTTGCTGCTTGCTCCAGCAACAAGGTAAGTAGGGTGAGGGAGGGGGGTGCAGTGAGAAGGGGCAGAGGAGGGTGAGAAATGAGGAGAGGGGTACATATTGAGAAGGGGGGAAGGGGGTACATAGTGAAAAGGGGGAACATAGAAGGGGCAGATAAGATGGGGAGAAGGGGTAGTGTGAATGCGTATGAGAATGAATGAATAAATGTGTGGATGAATTGTGTGAATGCCTATGACAATTAATGAATTCATGTGTGGATGAATTGCTTGAATGATTTGTGAGACTGCATTAATGAATGTGTTAATGATTTGTGTGAATGAGTGAGTAAATGCAAAGATGGTACATGAAGGGTGGGCTTTAACAATAAATAAATAAATAAATAAAAATGGGCTGCTCTGGCTTAAATGCCCGGGCCTAATTTTCGTCCCAGTCCAGGCCTGAGTGTAACTGTAGTTCACTGTTCCAAGTATGCGTGTGTATGCATATATACCTTTTCTAATGTATTATAAAATAAACTCTATAATAATGTGTAGTTGTAATGAAACAATTTATTGGTGTTTTCTAGCCGCTAATGTTTCCTGCCTAGAAATATATATTTAGTCCAAATTTAGGCAAGAGCAGCCCAATGGCACCCAGGCCCCCTATCATTCTACATCAGCACCAATGTTCTCTCTAAGCTGTGCACGTGTGGTCGGTTGGGTAGATCATGGATCTCCCTTTAAGCACCCCAAAATAAAGTAAGCACTATGTCTCATACAGACCCCTTTTTCACAGCTCTCTCTCAATGATGCCGGAATATGATGCTGATCATCGGGATATGACTTTATTCCGGGCATTTAGTAACATAGTAACATAGTAACATAGTTCATAAGGTTGAAAAAAGACCAAAGTCCATCAAGTTCAACCTATATACATATTGTGTCCCTACTGTGTTGATCCAGAGGAAGGCAAAAAAACCCTTATGAAGCAGATGCCAATTGCCCCATACCAGGGGGAAAATTCCTTCCCGACTCCAAATATGGCAATCAGAATAAATCCCTGGATCAACGTTCTGTCCCTATTAATCTAATATCCATAACTTGTAATATTATTGCTTTCAAGAAACACGTCCAGGCTCCTTTTGAACTCTTTTATTGAGTTTACCATAACCACTTCCTCTGGCAGAGAGTTCCATAATCTCACCGCTCTTACTGTAAAGAACCCCCGTCTGTGCTGGTGTAGAAACCTTCTTTCCTCCAACCGTAGAGGATGTCCCCTTGTTATAGATACAGTCCTGGGTGTAAATAGGTCCTGGGAATGATCTCTGTACTGTCCCCTTATATATTTATACATAGTTATTAAATCCCCCCTAAGCCGTCTTTTTCCAAACTAAATAACCCTAATTCTGATAATCTTTCTGGGTACTGTAGTCCTCCCATTCCCCTTATTACTCTGGTTGCCCGTCTTTGAACCCTCTCCAGCTCCACTATATCTTTCTTTGTACATTGGTGCCCAGTACTGTACACAGTATTCCATGTGTGGTCTGACTAGTGACTTGTACAGTGGTAGAATTATTTCCTTGTCGTGGGCATCTATGCCCCTTTTGATGCACCCCATGATTTTATTTGCCTTAGCAGCAGCTGCCTGACACTGGTCTCTACAGGTAAATTTACTGTTAACTAAAACTCCTAAGTCCTTTTCCATGTCAGTCGTCCCCAGTGTTTTCCCATTTAATACATATTCCCAGCCTGGATTTTTCTTCCCCATGTGCATAACCTTACATTTATCTGTGTTGAACCTCATCTGCCACATCCCAGCCCAAGCCTCCAACCTATGCAGATCCATTTGTAATCGTGCGCTGTCCTCTATTGTGTTAACCACGTTACAGAGCTTAGTATCGTCTGCAAAGATTGATACTTTACTATACAATCCCTCTACAAGGTCATTAATAAATATATTAAAAAGAATAGGACCCAAAACTGACCCCTGTGGTACCCCACTAGCAACAGTAACCCACTCAGAGTATGTACCATTAATAACCACCCTCTGTTTCCTATCACTGAGCCAGTTACTTACCCACATACACACATTCTCCCCCAGCCCAAGCATTCTCATTTTATGTACCAGCCTTTTATGTGGCACCATATCAAATGCTTTGGAAAAATCAAGATATACGACATCCAGCGATTCACCCCGATCCAGTCTTGAGCTCACCTCCTCATAAAAGGTGATCAGGTTAGTTTGACAGGACCGATGCTGATATGGAGTCATACACTTATTTTCATTGAGATACTCCAAAATAGCATCTCTTAGGAAACCCTCAAACAGTTTACACACAACAGAAGTTAAACTAACAGGCCTATAATTCCCCGGGTCACTTTTTGTCCCCTTTTTGAATATTGGCACAACATTTGCTATGCGCCAGTCCTGGGGAACAGACCCTGTCACTATAGAGTCCTTGAATATTAGAAATAGGGGTCTGTCTATTACATTACTTAACTCCCTTAGAACGCGGGGGTGAATGCCATCTGGACCTGGTGATTTGTCTATTTTGATTTTTTTTAGGCGGCACTGCACTTCTTCCTGGGTAAGACAGGCGACATGTACTGGGGCAGTTATCTCATCCTGCTGTATATTACCTGGCATTTCATTTTCCTCTGTGAATAGTATTGAAGCCACTCGCACTGCGAGGGAGCAGTGAAACTGAGAACAGACCTCACGCCCTCCACACAGGACTTCAGAAAGGTAAGAGATGGGGAGAGCTACAAAAATGTTAAGTGGTTTTCTGGACAGAAATTATCAATACAGCAAGGAGGAAAGAAGAGAGAGGGGGATGCAGTAGAAACATTTAAATACTTAAAGGGATTTAAACAAAGTACAGGAGGCGCAATGTTAGAACAAGAGGTCATGTTAGAGCCAGAGGATAGGATTCTATTTGACTCAGAGGGTAGTAGATAAGTGGAACAGTCTCCCAGCAGACATGGTGGAGGCTAATACAGTGAGGGAATTTAAACAGACATGTGATAGACATAAAGCTTCCCTCACTATAGCACCTGACCAAAGACTGAAAGGGGTTTAAACTCAGGAAAAATGGGCATACTATATGGGGTGAATCGTTCTGCTGTCAATTCTATCTTTCTATGCCAATCCTGTGTAAATAGGAGGAGAGACAGAGTAAAGAAAAACAGATAATAAGAAAGGGGGACCAAAGAAAAGAGGGAGACATAAAAGGGAAATGGGGCAGTAGGTGAAAAGGGTGAGGTAAAGAGAAAGATGAGGAGAGATAAAGAGAAAGGGAGACAGAAAGAGGAGGAGCAATTAAGAGAAAGGGTTGGGAGATAAAAGAGAACAGATAGATAAAAAGAAAAGGGAGCAATGAAGAGAAATGGGAGAAATAGAAATGAGAGATAAAGAGAAAAAGGAGGAAAGATAAAGAGAAGGGGAAAGAAGGGGAGAGATTAAGAGAAATTGCCTTGCACAATTTATATATTATTATTATTCCATGAAAGTCCAACATTCATGATCATTATTATCTACTTCTAAAAACATTAAACCCACCCTACTATATTTATTTATTTAAAAAAAAAAAAAGCCCTGTAGGGTGGCTGGCATTTCCTCTTTTGCTGGCATCGACAGTCTATCCTTTCCATGCAAACGGCACGAATGGTGGGAGTGCTCGAAATGGAGTTTATGCGTGCTCTCATAGTGTGTGTGTGTGTGTGCACACGTGGTGGGCCAGAACATCTTAAAGTTCATTGGCTATGGCAGAGATATACCAAGGGTACGTGCTAAATGCTGCTCATATCTAATAAAATCACTGCTAACACTTCAGAGAGAGTGCCTTCATCCAATAACCCCTATTACAAACATGTCTGCCTCTTTAAGACATGGGATAAAATCTTTAAATGATTGGCTGCAATAATGCGTGTACAATGTTATGAATAAAGATAAAGGCAAGTTGTTCAAAAGATAATTCAGCAGAAATTGCAGAAATAGTTTAAAAGCAAAATGTTTATTTAATTTCTTTGTGTAAGTGGAAAATTAATCCAATGTTCCCAAGAAGTAGAAAAATATTTGTAGAATATATTTAGAAACAAGATTATTTAACTCACATTGCATAATGCATTATTTTTCTAAGTAAAAGGACATAGGGAGAATAATTTTATAACGTTAAGGTCACATCCATTATTTACAATTTGCAAAAGTTATAGAATTTTTGCTATTCTAAAAATAATTTACAAATCTCTCTGCATCTTAAAAATGCAGAAAATGCAGTTAAAAATCTACTTTCATAAAAGCATTTTTAAATGTCAACTTAGTATATTTAATGGAGATCCATATCCCAGAAATGTTCGATTCACTTCTTTCACATATCTCACTTTGCCAACAACCAAATTTAGCGCCACGAATAATCCAAATGTGTGCACTTAACTTTTAAGTCCAAGGGCTAAACATGAAGACTGGATGCTGCATTGTCCATAGTTTAGGCATACCTTCCAACTATCCTTATGCGGAAAACAAGTCTGTGACACTCTTTCTCCCTTAACCCGTCTTTTTCACAGATTCAGAATGTTTTGAGGTTCCAAAAGCTTTTACTGACGATGGCTGGATCTACTTTTTGTCGTTTGTGTGCTAGAAAGATGTGGAATTCACTTATTTATCTAGAAGGTGCTAGATAAGTGGGACAGTTTCCCAGCAGAAATGGTAGAGGCTAACACAGCATAACAGAAGCATATAGCTATCCTGGATCTAAGATGAGACAAAGGACTGAATCTTACATTAAGAAAAAATGGGGCGGAATAGTTATTATCTGCCATCAAGGTGTATCGAATATGCATCATTGTCTGCCTAATAATTGAATTTGAGATATATGTAATGAAAAATAAGCCTCAATTATATTCTTTGTTTATGTTGTGGTAAAACTCATGAGTATGTTTAGTGTTTCATTTTCCATAAAATTTGATGAATAAATAAAAATGTCATATGTTAGGGGTTGGGTATAAACAGTGATCTTGGCGCCACGCTTGGAATATTCCCGGTGGCTTGGACATTCTACTATTTTAAGATGTATGAGAAAAGAAGAAACATTTACTTTATAATTCAATAATGCTCAGAAATGCTTTACCAGAGATAAGATGAATATATCACAGAGCATGCAAATTTCAGCAAAAGTTAGAAAAAAAAGTGTGTCAAAAAGGTCAAGTGGCCCATTACCAACTAGCAGCTTAATAAATCAAGCCGTTGGTGTGCCACGTACACGTTTTACATCTATCTCTTTCCCAAATGTTTGCGCTAATGCATTAAATCTTATTATATTTCTATGTTTCTTTTATAAATTCACAAATACTAATACCTCCCAGCACCGATACTGTCCAAAGGGGGGCTTTTGTTTTAGTGGCCTGGCTATGATCAATTAGCAAGCCCTCGTTACCTAATGTATTGGTTGGTCTGAGCCTATTCTAGTTTTGTCACACTCTTTGAACTGTAAATAAATAATAATAAAAAGAATAATAGCGATTTATGTTTTTGAGTGTTAGAGGGATGCACACATTGTAATTTCTGAACATACTTTCTGTTGCTTACATGCAAGTTGATTGTTGTGCTTGGTGAGTTTATTTAGCGGCATCCTTTAATGCTCTAGCGCAATTTGCATTCATTTTAGGTGGGCGTCCCATGCATTATACGTGCATGTGGGGCATGTGCGCCAGCAGCGGGCAGAGGACTGCCGTCCGGGAGGCAGGTACCACGCAGTAACAACCGCAATACAAATATTTTGCTTGCTTCATTTTCTGAGCAGATGGTGCGAAGATTACTTGATTCGTTTTTATCACGATCTGTAAATTGTTTTATCTATAAATAAGCAATTTGTAGTTTACCAATAAAAAATACACTTTCCAAACAAGCTTGATTGTACATAAAGATTTTTATGGCAAGGATCCACTTAATTAAAAAATTCAATCAGGACTAATTTTCTTTGATTTTCTTCATATGTTATGTTTTTTTTAGCTAAATACCTTATACAGCAACGAGAAGGTTTAGGATATCTGTCCTTGACAACAGCTACAGATCAGAATCAGATCAAAAGATATTTTTATATCAAAATAAAAAATATTTTTCACACAATTGGACTTCATAAAGTGTCTATATATCAGTATATTGTGGCGTATAATTCTTACAAATCAATTGCTACACTGTATGATACAGGCTATTACTTTCAGTGGCTCTTAGATTAATATGATTAATATGGTGGCAGTGACATAGACTTCCAAATTGTTGCCGTTTCGTCCATTTGTCCGTATAACGAATGAACAAATTCAACATTGGACAAACGAAAATCTTTGTCCATTAGTTCGTTGCTGCGGCCGCCATTTTAACTACTCTAAGAGGAGGAGAATCTCGCCATTTTAATTCAACTT
Organism: Sceloporus occidentalis; assembly: GCA_023333645.1. Taxonomy (NCBI): domain Eukaryota; kingdom Metazoa; phylum Chordata; class Lepidosauria; order Squamata; family Phrynosomatidae; genus Sceloporus; species Sceloporus occidentalis. Next base: position 5,379,794 of record JALMGF010000063.1, on the reverse strand, counting down.
TTTTATTTCTTGTCTACGTGGCAACCTGGACGGATGAATGGGATTTCTGAAAACAAAAATGTTGGATGAATTTTGTTAAGTTGTTCTTATTCTATAAACTCTGTTGGCTATATGTAGAATAACTCTGGAATGATAAAGCTTCATGTAGTGACCCAAAATCTTTAAATCAGACCAGCCAAGAGGTTAATTCCATCCTTGCCAGGCCTCCCAGGGCCACATAGACAAAAAAATCAAAAAGTGACATACAGTACCTTATGTCTTTGTGTCCAAGTCCACGTTGACATCAGTGTATTTTATTTTGCTTGCTATAATCCAATATGTTACACTCCCTTTGGAGGGCTGCAAAAAAAATGAATCTTGCATGATCCATCCTTTGAATCACGTTTGAAAATTTTAAAACTGCGTAAATATTACAAAGATTGCCAGAGAAAATGTATGATGCATCACACCAAGTAAAAACTACACTAGTGTTCTAAAGCAGAACGCCTCAGGAGAAAAGCAGGCAAATGTAACCAATCCGGGCATATATAATTCAACAATGGAGTGTGGGGACTTGACTAGATATACCTTTATTGTCGGATGTGCATTTATGTCACTAGAGAACTGACCACCAACAGGAACCAAATATGAATAAGGTTTGTAAGAGTTAAGACTTTTGTGTAAATCTTGCGATTTCTGAACATTTTTCTTTGTTCTGCAAAATATATTTCAAATGTACTTCTTTGCAAATATTCCTAAGACTACAGGATCAACCTCATCAGAAAAGGAACTGACACCCTGTCAAAGGCCGCAAGTACATTTTCTAGACTGAGAAGGTTGCCTCCAGACAGGAGGTGACAAAATGATCCTTTAGTGCCCTTCCTGGAATTTGCCGAGGCACTCTCTCTAGCAACATGACAAAAAAAGAAAGAGAAAATAAAAACTTCTACAATACAAATCACACCCCAGGACTGTGCCTTATTGCACTCTCAATACCTCCAGTGACCCTCCTGAATAATGCAGCTCTTGTAATTAGTGGTGTATTTTGGCTGACTCCCTCCTCTGACTTACCTCCGAGGCTGTCATCCTTTATGCTAAGCCAGCTGCATTTTAAAGATGCCCCATGATGTATGTAATCTAGTTACAATGGAGATCCCAACTGAACCACACAGACCAATTAAGTGATCCTCCCCAGGTTATGCAGCAGAGGCTAGGCCAGAAATGCTTATAATACAGAACACTGTCACCAGGATCCCCATCAGAACTCTGACAGGGAATAGTCCTCCTATATCGGAAGGGAGAACGTTCTCAATGAGCTGACCCTGAAACTAGAACCCTTTAATAGCCCATCACGCAGATTCTATATATCGACTCACCAAATTACTTTAATATCTTTCCTTAAGGATACACTTAATTAAGTAGGATGCATTTAAACTGAGACATCAACAAGGTAGCAAAAGCACTGGTCTTATATGTTATCAAATCACTGTACAGTATGAATGTGCCAGCTACAGACTGTGTGATCCCAAGCTTTTGCCCCCTCACCACGAGGTTGGAGCAAAAACCATAAAACTCAGTATCAGACCCTGATATTTCCCAAGTATGGTACTTATTTGTCACTCATCAGGGAACAGACTGCAACAGGGCATCTATTTTCCTCCTGCATTTAGAGGGATATTGGCCGTACTACACTGACCAGGCCTATGAGAGGCTAAACGTACATCTGTGGTTCCTGTAGTCTTTGTGCAGGGGAGGCTTCCAATGCATTTCGAGTCTCGATGGCCCTGATGGGTGGGACAGTCTGATTTGGTAATGGAGAGGTCTCCCCTGTGATGGTTCAAGTAAGCAAAACAACTGTGATGCCCCATCCAAGTAGATATCTTCCTATAGAGCCGGCTATTTCAGTACTGTCCGTTCTTGGTCTGAGATGAGGCTCCTATGTTTTTCTCATTTCTTTTCCTCCTGCCTTGAAAGAAATCCACTTCTGGACAAACTACACCCAAAAAACCTCCCCCTACAAAAACCTAGACTGGATTAACAGTAGAGTGATTACTGGAAGGTCTTACAGATCTACATTAAAAAAAATTCTGCACTCATTTAAGCAATCTGTGTTTAATCGGTAAGCCGTGATAATTCTGTAAGGATGATATGGTACAGAAACATCAAAATTCTTGTACAACATGATTAATTCTGAAGTGTCATTTGGCATGAAACACGAGTTTAGGTAATTGAACTAAAATGGAATAACTACTACAGATCTGATTCACTGATTTATTTACCGATCCATATTCACAGTGTCCTTAGGTTCAGCTGTTTGTGACGTTCACATTAAACTTCCTTAATTGATTTTGATCCTACAATGTTTCAAACCGTTGTACTTTCAAATAAATTCATGCTGCTCTGATTCGCTTCCCCAATGAGAATGCCCAAGCCTTTGTTCTCGATGTTTTACTGCACGGTACTGTAGTTTAGACTTCCCAATTCCCAGACCTTCTCTTGAACCTAGTGATCAAGGAAAATGTCAATTACAGAAAAAAACCGACGTTACAAGCAGAACATTTAGAATAGAGTTTTTGAAAGCATTAAAATGCATAATGCTGTAAGCCCGTAGTTAAAAGTGCCTGTTTTCACTTTTTTTTATTGATTGTCCAAATGGGTACAAAAAAGGAATGTACAATCTGCGAAAATGCCAATATAGCAATTCTATATAAACTATAAAAGTAAATAATGCCAAATTTTAATTTTTTTTATTTCTTTAAGGGGGAAAAAAATATCCTTGTACTCCTTGTGCATAAAATCAAGGCAGTGGTTACAGCCCATGGGCTGCTATTGGGACAAAATTCCAATGTGCTTTTTCCTCCCCTGGTGTCTGAGTTCTGATGAGTTCAGAATGCTTGCTGGGAATTAGTGTATCACAGTGTTATAAATCCCTAAAAGTGACACTGTTTAGATAGATCAGTAAGGCAAAAACAGAGATGATTATAAATTCCCTTTAATTGTATCAAAACCTAATGTTTTCTAAAACTATGGGAGTTGGGCATCAAAGCGTATTCTTGGTCTAGGTTAACATCTGTTCTAGGACTGGCCCTGAGTTCAGCTGCAGTTTCAACTAACCAGCTTTACAATGCATTAGGAAAGGGCCAAGTTGGCCCCGCATTATGCATAGCTTGATTGGTGAAGTGACTGAGATCTCACAGATTTAATTGCGCATTACATAGGGTCAAAAAAATATACAGAATGGGGAGCCCACAACCTAAACATACACATAAGGCAAGTTTTTAGCGCATAACCAGCGAATACCATTCAAAAAACACCTATATAAAGCATTAATATTGGGGATTCCGTCACAGTATTTGGTCACATATAGCTTACATATAGCCCACCATGGCTATATTGCTCACCAAGGAGCCTTCTCTGGACACCATTAATGAGCTTGCCTAAGAGTCTCATTTGGGTTACAATGCATTGCATTCCCACTGATTCATCTCTTTGGTTAGCCAAGTTTTTTTGTAGGAGATTCTAACTGGAGATTCTAGGAGATTCTAACTGGTGCAGCCCATCATAATGTATAGTGAAGTCTTAATACTATATTAAGTATACTGTATTATAGTGTGTTTGTTGGGCTATGAAATGGTTAATATTATAAAGAGTTTTGGTTCAGCTCATTTAGAAAGTTCCTTAAAAGCTAATACTAGGAAAGACTTTGGCTAACTGAGATAAATCGAGCTGTATTTGCATTTGCTCTCTCATCATTAAAACATGGCAACTAAAGATTTGGTACAGTAGTTTTTACCTATTAATAGATCGATTTTCAAGTAATCCATTTTAAAGTTCATGTAGTTTTTAATGGGCTTTCATAGGTAAATATATTACATACGCTTCTAAAAAAGATGTGGTTCATTAGAACAGGACTATTTAACTAAGATAATCCTTTAGTCATCTACACAAAGACTGTTCTCAATGACTAAGAATCAAAATACGTTTATAACCAGAATATGAGTTAAAAGGAATTATTCATGTATAGAATTATCATATTTTAATTATTTGCATCCATGAAATATATTTACTGGTGCAAAGCCATGGGATGTATTATTACAACCTAATGGTTATCTAGAGCACCTTCTATAGGACATAATAATACATTGTAAGGTCACAAAGGGGTTAAATGACAAATTGCTTGCTCACATCATCTCAACTATCCTGCAGTCAAATGTGTGCAAGTTAAGAATATGCTCTGAAAAATACCTTATAATAGCCTTATAATCAAGAGGTCTGACTACAAAACTAACATCCAGATCCCCCGCAGCGCTGCAGGACACCTGGATCCTCCTGTCTGCTGCTGGCACTTCCACCGGGTCTTCTTTCACCGACCGCCGGCGAAAGCGCAGGCAGCAGTGGAAGTTGTCTACACGCATCGCGCATACCTTTCCCGGCTGCCAGAGAGGAGAATTCCCCTCAGCGCTGCAGGGAATTCTCTTCTCTGGCAGCCGGCGAACATCCGCTCGATGGATGCAGACAACCCCCCGCTACTGCTGGGACTTCCGCCGAGGCTTCTATGACGGAGCATCGGTGTCACATGACCTTCCGGTGTTTAGCTGTAGACGCACCGCCGGAACTAATGCCGGCCTCCACCCGCTGCCCCACTAGACACCAAGGAGTCAGAAGCACTGGTAAGTCAGGGGGGGGGTGTTATATGGGGGGGATAAGGCTTTTCTGGAGGCAGAGCGCCCCATGATATGCCTTTTAACCCCCTTAATGCCACTCTGCCTCCAGAAATGCCTTTTAATCACCTATATGCCACTCTGCCTCCAGAAATGCCTTTTAACCCCCTATATGCCACTCTGGCTCCTGAATTGCCTTATGCCCCCCATATGCCACTCTGCCCCATGATATGGGTATAAAGTATTTCTGGAGGCAGAGTGGTAGTCTTTTATTCAGGCTTTTTCTTTTTGTCCCAAAAAAATATTCAGATTTTGGGGGGTTGTCTTGTAATCAAGCAAATACGGTAGGTTAACTAGACACGGAGAGCAGAAAAGCAGAAAACACCAGGCATATAGGAGAGGGCAGCAAAAAAAGCTTTTATTCAATTATGTACACCTCTGCTCTCTGTCACGCACCTGTTGCCCGAAATGTATTCAGTCCAATCTTCACCCTGAGAGATACCGAAGGGGGAGACCCCCAAAGGGACACACAGGGCAGGAGAGACACCAGGCAGAGAGCAGGCAGGGTATAGGCAATATATAGACAGTGTCTGAGTAGAAATGGCAGTAGCATGGATAATTGTAGTAGGGCTGGATCTGCTAAATGGAGGTACACGTAGAAGGTAGTCACACAAGCCAGGGATCAAACATGAAGAGGGAAGAGGGCAGGTAAGTCATGACACTGTCAGAGTGGTTTGGTCTGCTCTATCTTTAGCTGGTCTCCTCCACTTCACACTGGCAGCTCCTCCTTCACAGGCACAGAGTTCCCATTTGGGCTGAAACACAGTTTGCATTTTGCAGACACAATTTATTACAGACCCAAGGGGAGATTGTATGCTTTAACTATAAATACAGTTCAACATATTTAGCAAAATGCTACTTGTACTTATTGCCCTATAACTTGCAAAAAAAGCAAAAAAGCAAATAAAAACACTGGGTATTTCTAAACTCAGAACAAATAGTAGAATCTATTTAGCAACTTTTTTATTAGCTTTTGAAGATAAGAAAGATTTTTTTCAAATAAAAGTGAGAAAAGGTGCTTTTTTCCAATTTTTCACAATGTTTTATTATTTTTTTTATAGGGAATTAGATGGTATGAGCAAAAAAAAAAGGTATCTGACGAAAGCCCTTGTTCTGAAAAAACCCCAATATATAACTTGTGTGGGTGCACTAAATGAGAGAGACCAAATGACAGCTAAACACGAGCACCGTAAAAGTATAAAAACAGCCTTGGTCACGAAGGGTACAAAAATAAAAAAAACAGCCTGGTCCTAAAGGGGTTAAACCCTCATCCCAATAGGCAGGATGGCATGGAGGGCAGAAATTTTTCTGTGCCCCCCACGGTTAACAATCAGGTATGTTACATGTTTTTCTGTATTGGCCCATTCAGTACTTCTCTATTCACAGGTTTTTTTTACTTAAAGTGAATGCATATTAAAGTACTTTATGACTGCTTGAATATGCATTGTTTAAAAGGCTTTAAAAAGAAATAAAAGTGTGTATCTGATGGAAAGAAAGGGCAATACATGCAGAAATTTAGTAACTTAATATGTATTTTTGTTGGTGGGGATGTATGGGAGGTTAGACTACCCCTTTAAGAAAACTGTATAATATTCTTTAGTTTTCATCAGCTCGCGGCTTTCATTTTTAAACCAAAGGAAATAGATCAAACACAAGCCTCTGCATTAAAGTACATGCCACTGCTACCCCAAAGAACATAATTACATTTTGCCTTTGTGACAGAGCCTTAGACCCAAACTGGCAAATAAACTAAGAATATATAGAGCTTTGTCCATTAAAAGATTCATCCATCAAAAAGTCTGCTGATAAAATATCTGCAAGTAGACTTACCAGAAATAGGAATGCTGATTTCATCAAAATATTTTTCTGATTTGGAGGATATACATGCAGCAGTATCTGGAACTCAGTTCCACTGACAGCAGCTTGTTAGAACATATTGGTCATATAATATAGAATGAGGTACAGTAAATATATATATATATATAATCCATTGTTTATTTCAGTAGCTCATTCAAAAATAAATGGCATGTAAACTGAGAAGGGGTGGCAAAGGTGGGGGAGGGTCACTACTGATCAATCACTGATTTCAGGTCACTACCTGAATCCTATTTTGTGAGTGTTTTTGCTTGCATTTTTGCATACTACTAATAAAGTGTCTCCTGTATGTGGTATTTATATTATAGCTGGATAACTTTACAGATTAGGACTCAAAGCTTTAGACACTGAGTGGCTTCCATCTGAGAGAAAATACCTATTCAAATGCATATGCTAGCTGAGAGGTCCCGTTACATTTTTGTGCCATCCCTCTTGCAAATCCCCCTTATGCAGGGCCGGCCTTAGGGGTGTGCGACCTGTGCGGCCGCACAGGGCGCCATGGCAGCAGGGGCGCCTGCCCGGGACATCCTTCATGTTAAATAAAGTAAAAAAAAAACAAACAAAAACAACGATGCTTTAATTTAACCCCTTCGAGACAAAGGCTGATTTTACTTTTTGTACCCTTTGTGACAATGGCCTTTTTAACATTTCTGCGCTGCTTGTGTTTAGCTGTAATTTTCTTCTTTCCCGTTTACTGAACCCACACACATTAGATATTGTTTTTTTCAGGACAAGAAGGGCTTTCTTTAGATGACATTGTTTTGATTGTATCATATTATTTACTATTAAAAAAAGTAGAAAATATGGTGAAAAATTTAGAAAAAAATGACTGTTTCTAACTTTTAGTTGAAAAATCTTTTACTCATCTATAAAAGGTAATGAAAAAACCTGCTAAATAGATTCTACTATTTGTCCTGAGTTTAGAAATACCCAATGTTTTTATGTTTTTTTGCTTTTTTCTACCCATTATGGGGCAATAAGTACAGGTAGCGTTTTGCTATTTCAAAGCCATTTTTTCCAAATCTGGTAATTCTTCCCCCCATGTGCCATTTCGGGTATCTTTGAACCCGGCCAATGCAATTTACCCCATCAAGTCATATATTTTTGAAAACTAGACAGCCCAGGGTATTCCAAATGCTAGTATTTTAACTCTTTCCATGCACCATATCTACCACCAGTCTTTGTCAAACTTTATGGTAGTCATTTTTTTGCATTTGTTTTGTCATACACATTTTACTTCAGGTATGAATTAAAATGTTCTAGTTTATGTCACTATCACAAAACACCCCAATATGTGTTCAGCAACATCTCCTGAGCGCAGCGATACCCCACATGAATGATTTTGCCTGGCTGTTTGGGGGCAAAAGGGCCACATTTGGGGCATGCGCATTTTTCAATGTTGAACTTTGGCATTTGGGGATCCACTGCCCATGCCCTATTTGGTACATCTTTGAGCCGGGCCATTTCAGTGTGCCCAATAAACCCATATATTTTTGAAAACTAGACACCCCAGGGTATTTCAAATGCTAGTATTTTAACTCTTTCCATGCACCATATCTACCACCAGTCTTTGTCAAACTTTGTGGTAGTCATTTTTTTGCATTTGGTTTTCCACACACATTTTAATTCAGGTATGAATTAAAATGTTCTCGTATATGTCACTATCACAAAACACCCCAATATGTGTTCAGCAACATCTCCTGAGTACAGCGATACCTCACATGAATGATTTTGCCTGGCTGTTTTGGGGCAAAAGGGCCACATTTGGGGCATGCGCTTTTTTCAATGTTGAACTTTGGCATTTGGGATCCACTGCCCATGCCCTATTTGGTACATCTTTGAGCCAGGCCATTTCAGTGTGCCCAACAAAACCATATATTTTTCAAAACTAGACACCACAGGGTATTTTAAATGCTGGTATTTTAACTCTTTGCATGCACATATTTTACCACCAGCATTTTTTCAAAGTTTGCAGTAATATTTTTGTGTGTGTATTTTTCCCACACACACCTACTTTATGTATGAATTTACAGCTCCTGGTATATGCCGCTGTCACACGACACCCCATAATGTGTTCAGCAACATCTCCTGAGTGCAGTGATACCCCACATGCATGGGTGTGTCATTTTTTGGGGGAACTAAAAGGCCACATTTGGTACGTGTGCATTTTTCTAATTGGAAATTAGATGTGTGGCCATCCTTCCCCCCGTGTTAATTGGGACGTTGTTGAACCTGGCCCATTCAATTTACCCCATCAAATCATACATTTTTTAAAAGTAGACACCCCACGGGCATTTAATATGCCAGTATTTTAACTCTTTCCATGCGAGAATTGTTTTAAGCTAATATGCTAATTTTAGGACTTGCTCACAAAAATATATTTTTTATATATATATATATATATTTTTTATTTTTTTTAATTTAACATTTTTTTTCAACTTGGAGGTTCCCCTGATAGTGACATCAGTGGGAAATGATTTTTACATTTTACTGTTTTTTTACTATTTTTTTCTAATTATTATTAATTTTATTTTATTTTTTAATTTATTTTTACTAATCACACTGTGATTAGAAAGCTGGGCTCCATTGACTTGCATGGTGAATGCAGTACCTGTATTCAACCTGCAAGTGGAGCCAAAGTTCTCTAGATGGTCTGGACTATCTAGCGAACTTTTAAAATTTGTGGTTCCTGTTACAGGACGGCGGCCATCTTCCTTGATGGCGAAGATTGCCGGCAGCTGCGGCTGTGACCGCTCTCCGGAGCGGTCACAGCCCATCAAAAGGTTAGTGTTTGGTGTCGCTGGATGCCTCCTGATCGAGGCATTCCAGCGACACCATTTAAGTTTAGGAGGCGATCGTCGATCGCCTCCTAAACGCTTTTAAAACGGGCGTCCGCCGCCATACAAAGTATGGCGGATGTTGACGCCCCGTGGAGGGGCCAGAGATGGCCCCTTCGTGCCGATCGCGGCGTTGCTGAATGCCTCGAGGTCGAGGCATTCAGCAACGCTTTTTGGGTGCAGAAAGCGATAGTAGATCGCTTTCTGCACCCGTTTAAAGACGTGCCGGTCCTGGCACGTCAATTGTCGTAAAGCACATGCTTTTCCGTGCCGTGCCAGGACCGGCAATTGTCATTAAGGGGTTAAGTCCCGGGCTGGGGCAACTGCTCGGCGCCCCTCACTCTCCGTGACTCCGACGCGGTGCCGGCATTTTATGTTGAACATGAAATGCCAGCACCGCGACAGACCGGGAAGACGGATGCCTCCCGCTCCCACCGCAGGACTCCCGGCAACAAGGTAAGTGAGGATAATGAGAAGTAGGGAGAGTGAGAAGGGGCAGAGGGGGGATAGTGAGAAGGGGCAGGGGGGGGTAGTGAGAAGGGGCAGAGGGGGGGTGTGAAGAACCATGTCTGATCTTCACTGTTATTATTATTATATTTATGTGTACCCTGTTTGAATGTGGCTGCAGCTCCAGCCTTCAGAGACGATCCTATAATCAGGCTGGGGCTCTTAATCAGCCAGCACAGCCCTGTCTGCCCAGACGGCACCCGCACTACAGGGGGGATAACACAGGTGGGGGAAACCCATTGTATCCCTTAATCCCCTCACCTGATACATCCCCTGTATACTGATGGGATTTGTGAGGGGATGTGGCTGATGGGATTTGTGATGGGATGTGGCTGATAGGATTGGGGGTTGGGTTCGGTGCACAGTGAATGGAGATTGTATATAAGTTCTGTGTGTTTGTAATAAAGAGTTCTGTTTTTAACCTCAAAGCATGAAGTCCTGTCTGATGATTGAGGGAAGCGCTGGTCTGTGACTGCTTTCTTCGGACAGCCGCAGCGTGTCCGCTTACTGGGAGAGGGAAAGAGCTGACAGGCGGATGTGTCCAGTCTGGGGCACAGGACGATCCGTCACAGGGGGTAGTGAGAAGGGGCAGGGGGGGTAGTGAGAAGGGGCAGGGGGGATAGTGAGAAGGGGCAGTGGGGGGGATAATGAGAAGGGGCAGAGGGGGGATAATGAGAAGGGGCAGAGGGGGGATAGTGAGAAGGCGCAGAGGGGGGATAGTGAGAAGGGGCAGAAGGGGGATAGTGAGAAGTTGGCGCCAGAGGAGTAGTCCGCACAGGGCGCCAGAACACTTAAGGCCGGCTCTGCCCTTATGCATTTGCTGTTTTGCACCACGAGATGTGTTCAGCCAAAATAATTTCTAGACGCGTGATATACTTTACTGCTAGTCAGATCCAGTGTTGAATTTTTTTTGTAGAAAGACCAAAAAAAACCCCCAAACTATTTCACAGCACAAGATTCCCCAAAACAGTGGCTGGAAAAGAAAACTAATGTTGCATCACACAGCTTCGTCCATTAATGCCCAGATAAAACTGTCACTAAATGTGATTATAAAGCATGTTTTTGTCTTGAGAAAAAAACCTACTTGATTACAAGCAAAATTTATGTTTCAGGTCAACAAAGATTTCTAAAGGTGTTGTAGTACACTGGCATAATGGATTAACGTAGGGCCTTGTGACAAACACATTATGAACAAGCTACTAATGTATTTTCTACCTTTACTGGGTGATGAACTGCCAGATTAAAATATCTTAATTGACTTAACCCGTCTGTCTTATAGTCATATATATTAAATATTCATTTGGCATAAAGCCACAGAACATATCAGGAATTCTAATTGTGCTACCCTATCGTAGCTTAGTCTGAATTCACATTTTCTTTTGTAGAAACGTTTGCATTTTTTTTGTAAGGAAGAGTTTTTACAGCGGATCTTATCTCACACTCCGAAACAGGCTGCGAGCAGATAGACAGATAAAGAACTCACCAGACGGGGTCAACCTGAAATGCTTTGGAGTTGGCAGTCAATCTAAATTTAGTGAATAGAAGTTGCCACATTAAAGCTAGCACGGTCAAGTCAGGTTCAGGTACACAACTCAACTAGCAACTCGGTTCAGTTCAACTTACCTTAGGATCCACTCCCTAAACTGCAGGTACACGTAAGTTGGCAGTAAAGGTGATTTTTCAGCCTGCTTTCACATATTTACTACCGCCAATGTGCATTAATATATACAGTAAGAATGAGAGGCAATTAAACTTCAGTCTCTTCTGGTCAGTCGAGATAAAATTTAATTAAACTACTTGGCTTTTTACTTAATCAACTTCTTAGTAAATAGACCCAATAGTCTTAGTACTCAAAGGCATTACATATGGGATGAAGCTGCTCTAGCAGGTAGTATTGCCGAGTACCTTTATCACTTCAGGTACTTGTATTAAGATAAATAAAAACATTACCTGTGTTGATAGTTGAGCTCTTCCTTAGCAATAAAAAAAATAAGAAAAAAACCAAAAATGTTTATTTAAATACAGACCCAACCTAGTAATATTAAAACTGCTAAACGCCATTTCTTTTCTTTTAATCTGCCGCAGTATAGCATGTTATTGGCCGAAAAATCATATCAATACCTGTACCCCAGATTTGTTGGTTGCTCCAATTTATGATTCATGCAAACAAAAACCCAAAGCAGCCGTGAATCAGTTGTCCCATCTGTTTCTGAAATGACAGTTACAAACCTGATGAAATCCCCAAAATGGTATTATTTTACTCTAAATGATACAATGATTTAAAGTATTATATAATTATATCCAGGTTTAACCAGAATAAATTGTGATTTCTCAAAAAGGTGAAAAAGCAAAGCCGTCTGTCGCTCAAATGGATTGAAATAGAATCAGAATTTCCCTATTTTTTTCCCCCCAGTCATTACAATTTAATTTCTTGGTGACTGAGATTTCTTTTCCCTCTTCCCCCGCAGTGATGTACCTTGTGCTTGTGGTATGTTTTTTTTTTTAAATTAAATATATTTCGAGCACAACTGAAAAAAATATATACCGTATTTTCTCGATTATAAAAAGAGGTTTTTTTCAGAGCAAATGCTCTGAAAAATCCCCTTGGTTTATAATCGAGGTTGTCTTCTAATCAGACCTCGATTAGGTTGCCAGGCTGCTTACCGGTGCTTTGGTCGCGAGCAGCGTCTCTTCTTCTAGCAGCAGAACAGGAAGCTAGTAGAGTGTCACATAACTCTGCCTCCCCCCTCCTTCCTCTGGGGGCGGGGCCAGAGAAGTTGCTCGCACAGCCGGCCCCTGCAGAAGTCTTCGAGTGAGAGATCTGCAGTTCAGGTAAGGGGGTGGGGGAGGGTTTTTGTGATTAATGTGTGAAGTATGTGTGATTAATGGAATGGATGAGTATTTAAATGTTTGTGAATGAGTGTGTGTATGATAGCAAGGATGTGTAAGGTGGGTGGTGGTGGTAGCATGGCATAGGGAGGCTGTACTCACACTCCTATCATCCCCAGGTTCCAGCATGTACTGGCTGCCTTGGCTTGATAGGAGTGTGATTGCTGTTAGCAGTTAAAGGGTTAAAAAGCACATCATGGGGCAGAGTGGCAAATAGGGGGTATAAGACATTTCTGGGGGCAGAGTGGCAACCCTGGGGGCAGATGTGCATAACTGGGGGGGCAGGTTGGCAAATAAAAGGAAATAAAAAAAATATATATTTTTCTCAATCATAGCTTTTATTAGATATTAATTTTTTTTTACATGCATTAATATTTACTAGTAAAACTTTTTTTTCTATAGGGTAGTCTTATATTCAGGCTTTTTGTTTTTTCCTAAATTAATATTTAGATTTTGGGGGGTCGTCTTATAATCAGGGTCGTCTTATAATCGAGCAAATATGGTATTTAAAGGTTTGGAAAGAGTAATCTCCTTAAGGTTTATATACTCAGTCTGAGCGGCTCGCTATTGAGAATTTGTTTGTTCTTTATTGAATTCAAGTTCCTTTCAGCCCAGACAAAGGAAATATATTAAGCAATACAAGGATTTTTTTATGTTAAAATACTTTTTGAATATTCAACTTTTACTATCAATATTGGTGGGACTTCAGACAATTAAAACAGAATTTATAAACTAAATTACCGTATTTTTCGCTCTATAAGACGCACCTGCTGATAAAACGCACCTAGATTTTAGAGGAGAAAAAAAAGGAAAAAATATTTTGAGCTAAAAAATGGGCTAAAATATTTATTACAATAACTGAATAAGCTATGAACACAGTAAGACACACACAGTAAGACACACACAGACACAGTAAGACACACACAGACACAGTGAGACACACACACACACACACACACACACACACAGTAAGACACACACACACACAGTAAGACACACACACAGTAAGACACACACACACAAACACAGTAAGACACACACAGTAAGACCTCCCTCCCTAACCCCCCTTCTCAGTATCTCCCCTCTAACTCCCTAACCCCTCCTTCTCAGGATCTCCCCTCTAACTCCCTAACCCCCCCTTCTCAGGATCTCCCCCCCCCGCCCCGGTCACTTACCTTAAACTCCTGTGTTGGAAGCGTGAGGCGTTTGTCTCGGGTGCCGGCGCTTCACTGCTGAGCGCCGGCGTCTGACGTCATATGCCGGCGCCCAGCGTAAAGCGCCGGCACCCGAGACAAACGCTTCCAACACAGGAGTTGAAGCGCTGAGGCAGGCGGCGGTGGCGGTGGCTGCCGCCAGCAAAGGATTCCTGTATATCTGTCAGGCAGAGGGGCCCGAGAGTTGCCGAGCGGTTGTCTTCAGCAACCGCTCGGCACCCCTTGGGCCCCCCTGACTGGCAGAAATCCAGGACTCCTCTGCTGGCGGCCGCCGCCGCCTGCCTCAGTTGCGACCCCGGATTTATCGGCGTATAACACGCAGGTAGGGTTTAAGCTCCGGATTTTAGTTAAAAAAGTGCGTGTTATACGCCGATAAATACGGTATATCGTTGCCCCCCCTCCCTCCCTCCCTGCCTGCCTGCCTGCATGCATCTTCGCTCCATAAGACGCGGCTGATTTTTCATCCTACTTTGGGAGGAAAAAAACTGCGTCTTATGGAGCGAAAAATACGGTAAATAAACTTTGGCCATGTACAACAGTAAATGTTTTGGGAATACTGGATGATTTCTAAAATAATTCACAGACTGCAATTTGTGTTTATTTTATATTTAATTCATTTTAAATTTGAATCTATAATGCATGAGCAAATTTTTATACTTTGAGAATTAAGACAGTTTTCACATATGAGTGCATTCCTACCCATCTGTACTCTCTTTTGTCTCCAACTCCCGTTCTCTCTCAGCACCGTCTGTTTAATACAATGTTAGTTTCTTGTTGTTTTCCTTTCCAGTAATCAACACACATTTGCCCATGTGGCCAGATAGGTAAAACCAATCCCTGGTGTATTAATGGTTAACAAAGTCAGGCTCCGTAAACACTTCCTAAGAATTAATTTCCCTAACTTCTTCTAGCTCATTTGAATGGAATAAGTAACTTCTCTGCTTAAATCCTTGTCTGCCACTTTTACTTTAAGGCTGTTCCA
Source organism: Sceloporus occidentalis (assembly GCA_023333645.1). Taxonomy (NCBI): domain Eukaryota; kingdom Metazoa; phylum Chordata; class Lepidosauria; order Squamata; family Phrynosomatidae; genus Sceloporus; species Sceloporus occidentalis. The sequence goes on along the minus strand of JALMGF010000063.1, from coordinate 5,364,790 downwards.
TGTATCTACCATACTCTCAGTAAAGTAAAACTTCCTTACATTACATCTGAGCCTCTGACCCTCTAGGTTTAGATTATGACCTGTTGTTTTAACCTTTGTTAAACGTTTGTTTCCATCAAACTATGCATGTTGAAACAAAACACATTATAAGTTTAACTTGAGGACTTCTGCCAATGCACTTACAATTCAGAAATCATGTTGTGGTTACTTTAATTGAGTGGTGATACTTTTCTGGCATAAAACCATAAAATACTCTTACAATACATTGAATTATTTTAAATATTCAACTACTATTATTCTGTTTTGTCTGTTTGTCTTAAAAAAAAAAAAAAATTTTAAAAAAAATTAAAAATAAAATAAAATATATATATATATTTAAAAGTTGTTTTCAAATTATTTTTTTTTTTAGCCTTTTCAGCAGAACATGGTTTTAGACATTTTGTTTAATGGCCAACCATGCGTTTTCATCCACCTTTAGCGCCAATTAAAATTAAATGGCTTGCTAAATCTAGACCAAGGTTGGAAACTACTAAGCTAGTTTTTGGAACAAGGTTCTTTTGAAGCTCGATAAAACTGTTCAACGGGTATCAATCTTGTCATGTTATGACAAAGTTCCCTTTCATTTAAAGCTGGAAACTATGTGCATGAACATCTTTCCCAACACTTTGGAAAAACTGACTGAAATCTCAGCTTAGGCAATACATTTGCGACGTAACTTTTTTGTATTTCCATATTTTGATTACATTCTTCATATAAAAACATCAAACCCTGTTGCTTTGCTGAACTCTATTCATAAAGTGATGTACAGTAGCTGCTAAACAGATCAATAATATCTCCTCCAGCTAAATATTTTATACGGTACCCATTATTTTCACTGTGCTATGGAAGAAGCAAAGACCAGAAAATGTCAGGTTTCATAAAACAACCCTTAACCCCAATGTCTTTTATTCGTATATAACCATATTGCTTCTAAATGGAAACTTACCCTTGTGGAATGGAGTCACAGCTGTAACACAAATTTCTCCTTTGAGTATTCTTGAACAAAAAAAGTATTACTGCTTGTTCCTCTCCCTCAACCTCCAGGTCAAAATCAGAAATATTGAATTTCAAAATGATTTGGTTTCAAATATTGAAGTTACTTCCATTTGTTTGTATAACTATCATCTTGGTCAAAAACTTTCATATTTAAATTCCATTCCATTTTTTTCAGATAAGCACTGGACTGTTTCTTATATAAACTTAGAAAAGAGAATTCCATATCTACAATTCTTTTGAATACTATGTAGTTGCGCACTATAAAAGGTTAAGAACATGTGTGGTACATATACTTCATATACAGTATCTGAAAGCACCTAAATTACAAATTTTAATATTTTTGAAGGAAGCCATTTCCATTAGGAATATTATGACTAATATTAGGGCCATTTGGTTGAAAATAAGGTTGTCATTATATATATATATATATATATATATATATATATATAATGACAACCTTATTTTCAACCAAATGGCCCTAAAAAAAAAGGATTTAACACAATTCTTATTTTAAAACTAATCATTATTTAGCTCAAGACACACCAGTTTCCACCATTGACACCAACAGAGAACATTATGGGAGAGGAACAATAGCAGAGAAGCATATGCTAAAGGAATGGTCAGAGAGGATCCAAGAGGATAAACAAGAATAAGTGACCTCATGTTTTAGCGGTGAGGGGAATGTTGGGGATCTAGAGTGTCTCGCTAGAGCGTTGTGGATAGAAACCAGATTGTAAAGCGTCAAGCAGAAAGTTATAGGAAAGACAATTGGTTAGGTAGTTGTAAATTAAACAATCCGGTAGTTTAAGCAATTTTCATTTTTAGGAGAAGTCCAGATTTTAAAATGGGCATATAACTTTATTTATCGACCATATACAAAATAGTAAATATATATCTGTAGTCATTAGCAAGATATTACAATCCCAGACATCTACTCTGCTAAGAAGGATAAATGGTAAAAGCAAATTAATACAACACTTTATTGGTGCCTTGAAATTTGTTTAATTTTACCAGATTAAAGATTAATTTCCTTTTTTAGCCCTTTATTAAAGAAACTTGAAACTCATTTACTATTTTCAGTCTGTCTCGTGATATCACAGGGCTCTTCCCTACAAGCGGCCGACTCCAATGCCTTATCTCTATACACACAGTCTGTCAGGGGGCATTGTATAAGATACCTCAATAAGAAAGACTTTAATTTAAAACTTCTATTATCACTTCTGTTTTCCCGTAAACAGGATTTAGACACTTGTAAATAAGCTGTCTGCTTCTTGTTTTGCATGGTTTGTTTCCTAAGAATTTTTTATGCTTCAGATTGTACTCCCGCCAAAGAAACATATTTTCCGTGTGTCATTTTCTATGCCACTGTCAGGGCTGATTATCGGGAGTTTCGTGTGCTTATAGGCTACATTCAGCTTGAGGTTTTTTAATGAAGTAGTTGAAGTTTTCATTTCTGTTTAGCTAAATCCTTGTGTAGTTTTTAAACATAATAGCAAAAATAAAATGCGAATAGTAAATATTATTTAATAAAATATCCGAATGTTTGTTTTCTATACAACATACCTGGGAATATGGAATATGCTTAAACAGAATAATATATATTTTGGTTCGATTTTAAGGAACATCTTCCCACAAACAAACATTAATGCATGGCAAGGAGGTAAACCCTGGGATCTTCTAAATTTGGCATTTTTGGGGTGAAGTAATTGCATTAACCCCTTTATACTGTTATATCTAGTAGTGAGGGGCGATTTTTATTTCCCCTCATGTCCTTCTAAAGGTTTGCAACTTCTAAGCTACTTAGATGGTGAACATGTAAGTTGCTCAGTCTCTCTCTCCAGTCGATTTTGCATTGCAATGCGAGTTGGCAAAAGTTAATATGCGAGTTGGACTAAAATCCAACTTGAGCGAGTTTACTGCTGCAAACTCACATTTTCTGCCAACTTGCAAGCACAAGTATTTAAGTGAATAGACTTCCCTCCCTACAGTTATTAGGTATTAGCAAGGGGATTATTGTGTACCACTGCCAAATAATTTATTAGTATTCCCACTTATTCCTTATTCCTCTTCCCTGATCTCTGATGTCCCCTACTGACCCATTTATGCTATAGGTCTTCACATCACATCCTAGCACTGTAGGGAGGACAGTGTATGCTGAAATTTATACTTCATACTTCTTTTTACCACTTCAGGTATATGTATATATATATATATATATATATATATATATATATATATATATATATATATATATATATATATATCTGTATTACTTTATCTTACAATTGATATTGTTACCATATAGCTGATCTAATTAATTATATTAGTATTTGATACATTTTCAAAATCATTTTGGTGTACTTGTAATAATATGTAGCGACCTTTAAGCATGGTTTAAATGTCAGTAAAGGTTGTAAAATGTGTGGAAGCTCAAACTAAAACTACAATAATTGTTCCCATGAGATGTAAACTTTCAGTCTGATGCCCAGATGCAATGCTGAGTATTTTCAATTGATGTAAAAGGATTGCTAATTCAGTGATAATTTAGCTTTAACTACAGTATAAGCAGGTTCTCCAAACTCATATATTTGATGTCATATCAGTGTAAAAAGACAGACTTGAAATGCCACAGAGCAAACCTCTTATGAGCAAAACAAAGGCAATACATAAACATATTCTCTGTAATGTTGCATGTTCCTTCTATGCACATACAGCATGTGTATATATTAATTGAGAGTCTAATTTCGGTTGAAATTCAGTGCAGTCCCACTGATTCAGTTTCTCGGTAAGCAATATAGCCGCGTAAAAATTAGATAGGACTCGCCAAACTTGGGGTACTTTGAGATAGTGTCGAGCTATGCAATATATGACCATATAGTATGAAGGAATCCCCAATATTTATGCCTTATGTGTCTTTTGAATTGAGTATTCTCTGTGTTAAATTCTTGCTTTGTTTTATTTATGTATTTGTACCCCGGTTAAACATTTGCTTGTAGAAGTATACTCTAATATTAGACCAAATTCATTTTAAAATCATGGTTGGTAATTCAAAGAGAGACTACAATTTTTTATTACTAGTATCAGATAAAATATATAAATTTTTTCAAAAATTGTTGTGCTTTTTTGAAACTGTTTTAGTTTCTGAATAATATAATATTTTCAAACAGCCATTTGTATGTATTTTAGCTCTGTTTTGTTAGTCCAATCTACTAGACAAACACCCTGACTCCTTAGTATACCATCTAGTGGTAAATGATAGAAAGGTTCAGTGTTTATGAGGAAAAGTCTATGGTGGGACAGACTTTATTAGCATTTCCAGTGTAGAGTAAGGAAAGTCACTCAAAACATCAGGACTAATATGAATTAGCCGGAGAGGTCAGGGGAGGACATAGGGAAAGAGATTATTCTTCCTAAACCAAGATACTTGGGGTATATAGTTATAGGAGGAGCCTCTGGGACAAACATGGAGAGTTCCCAGGTATGTCCATAATTGTTAGCCATTTGACATTGGGACGAATGGTTCTTATCTGCCATCAAAATCTGTTTTAGGGAAATCCAGATGGGGACTAGTGAGATCTGCTGGATCTCACCAATGAAAACCAGACTATATGAAGACTGGAGCTTCCTCCCCTCACGACCCTAGTAAGACTTTACAGTGTTTTCAGAGTGGAAGACCTTCAATCATTACTATTGTGTGTTCTCAGATTTAGGACATAACATAGGTCAGGGCATTTTAAGACCATCAACGTATATGCCAAGTGATTACATCTACTCTACAACTGCCATTTAGGTCCTAGAATAGTATTGTGGACAGGTTGTCTATTTAACCTTCATGCCTTAATAAGAACTATAACTAAATATTTACTGTGGGATTACATGTATTAAGCTTTGTGCATCTTAAGCATTTAAAAAAGGGAAGGAAAATAAGAAGAAACTACTCCTGTAGAAACTACTTCTATAATCGTATGGTATGATGTGGAAAACACTTGCAATTAAAACTGGCTTTTTTAATTCATCAGAAGTCAATTTTATGCAAGTGATATTATTCTGAAGTATTTTATTAAGCAATGCTTTTTACCCAAAGTGCTGTCACAGATCAATGCTCCTAAGCTCCTGATACATATATAGACCCAGAATACATTACCTAGACAGTGAGCTAAAAGTCAGACAAAGGTAAAGTACACTTGACCTTCATTTCAAACCAAGAGGAAGAAACTATTTATCTATAGTCAGCAGCTTTCACGATCCCTTGGTTAAGAAAGGAATTAGAAAAGGGCAGTTTGAAAGAACAAGACATATCAGTTCAACCTATGCGAAGCATGTCGCAGTTTCAAATAAATGATTATGTAACTCTTTCTCTCGGGGTTATGAATTGAATAAATTCCAAATGCTCAATTGAGAGGTAATCTCACATTTTAGACACTGTCGTCCTGTTGGTCAATCATCAGCCAAAGTAAATGAATGAAAAAATAATAACATTTTACTAAATTATATCATGGCCAACATATTGTTTGAAAACTGCATTAATAAATTAAATAAATTATCTGATATATCTTTAACAATATGAAGAGGAGGGGGAGAATATAGCTTGTTAAATAGGTAGTCATGTCTAGATTGTGTGTGTATGTGTGTTTGAAACATTGATGATTGTTATTATTGTTAAGCCAAAAAACCTTTTGTGCCATAACGGTAAAAGGGGGGATTATGTACCCTGCAGAGCATCTCATATTAAATACTCTAAAGGATATATGGTAAAAAATTATTTTTCTCTATTACTTTGTTAATGCCTTTGTCTTAATGGGTAGGCATGATGGCTCAATTACTTCTTTGTGCAAAATAATGCAAGGTTTTCTATGTGTTTCTGGAGTTTTAAGTACATATTATGTGTTGCATAAGAAATGTAATGTCTATATACCATGAGAGTTGGAATGCGATTCTCCATAATTTGATGCATTCAGGATTCTGTTTTAAAACCAGTGATGTTATTTGGAGTTAGTAATAAGAAATGCAATTTATTTGAGATTTTTGGGGGGGGAGATTTCCAGGCTTGCCTTTTTCTCACATCATGTATTAATTCATCATTCATTAATTTACCATAGCCATTCTGATATCTTAAGAAAATATTTCAAAACATTGGTTGCAGCAATTATGTATTTACTGGGAGAATAATTGTTTATTTGTGTCAAGAGCTCTTTATATTTAAATAAATGTCTTCGGGGAGACGGAAATATATATAGTCATTATGTTTGACACAGTTTCCTTGTTGCCATATGTACTAACTGTATATACAGGACAGAAAGAAAAGTGAAAGCTATGGCATGGGCCAAAAAATGTGTAGATAAAACATTAAATCCACTCTTTATCTTATTAAATAGTTAAATCGTAGCAAATGCTTCATATTGGGAAATAAGCATAGCACTGCCACTACAATGCATTGGCCCCAGTGGCCAATACAAATATAATTTCATGTCTCACGTAATACAGGCCATAAATGCATAATATGTGACAGTGGATAAACAACTACTTTTGTGCAAGCATCGTTTATTATGGTACAAACCAGTTTTAATTACAGTTTTTAAAATAGATAATTTAATAGTAACTCCAAGATTAACATAGAAAGGAGTTAATTTCAAATTGTTGTAAAAAAAAAACTAGAACAGCAGTAAGGTTATTCCGCACCTTTCAGGCACAGCACATGCCAAGCGTAACAAGTCAACGCCACCCAAGAGGCAGATGAAAGATTAAGATGAAAACATAATCTTTATGAATAAAAACTCAGGTTACTCATGTTCATGTTATTTTAGTTCACTGAAACTTGGATCAAGTGCATCTCCTTCACCTCCATAATCTTCTGATAATACTAAAGTTTATGCCCTCTGGGAGTTTGAGATTTAGCTTGGCATTAGGAGTACCTCATAATGCACTCTGTAAGCGCACCTCTGCATTACCTTCTCAAAACATTCTATCCATAGCTCTCCTTAGGAATCTGAATTACAAACAGAAGTGTCACGAAATACAATTTTGGCATAACTACTGGGATCATATACAGCATTAGTAATTTATTCAGGGCTGATGATCAGAAGGGTCATTGCAGTTCAACAACATATTTTCTTTTAGAGACAGTGAGGCTTTACTGAGATTTTGTGTGATGGTACAAAATCAGATGACCTTGTATCTTTTGTTCTAGAACAGCAGCCTAAACCAAAGCCAAATGAGGACACTCTTGTTTTAGACAGTGTGGATACAACCATGGTTTCAGTCCCGGGCAGGTGCCCCTGCTGACATGGTGCTCTCTGCGGCCGCACAGGTCGCACACCCCTAAGGCCGGCCCTGTTAGTTATAGAGGGGGAAATGTATTACACCATTTACACTGAAGCATGTATGGTTTAACCATTAGTTTTAGTGTACAGAATATTGCTGGCAGCAATGTGATTCACCACAGGGGCCCTAAAATGCGGGGCCCTGGGCAACTGCCCAGTGTGCCCATATGTTAAGAGGGCACTGATATTTTTTCTGAAAAACAGGTTGTAATGCTCCTAAAGGAGTATAGAAAAAGGGTCAATCTTTCAGGCCAAAAATCCAGTAATCCAAAGAGGAATCTAAAGGAACAAGTGAAGCCAGTGAGCAATGAATGCATGTTGGGTGTGGGTTTAAATAAGACACTTAGAAGAACAAAAGCCTGCAGGTGGGAGCACAGATAAAACACATTATAATCATACGGAATAGGTAGGGGTTTTTTTTAAAGGAATTTCCTGGTGACTGATAAGGCTCAGACATTTATTTTCTAAACATGAGGATCTTGGTAGTTTAGGGGAAAAAAACTTGTGGATTATAAGTGACACAGACGGACATTTCCCCCAATTATTGAAAATAGTAATAAATACATGTTACCCAAACAAAATACATTCCATAGAAAAGAAAACATCAAAATGTCATAACTAGGCAAAACACATTTTCCACCCTACCTTGTTGCTTGTCGAAAAACTGCTGAGATAATAATGTTGAGTCATTTATAATTCAGACTGAAATAGAACCCTACATTCCTGCTGAAGTCATTGAAACTCTTTTCTGTGGACTGATTTGCGTAATTACTTAGGATAAACTGTTGTAGCATACACTCCACACATATTAATGATACTTTACAGAGCTTCCAAAGGAAATAGATTAGCTAGCACTAAAAAAGCCCTAGGCTTAATCTAATAAAAAAGTAAAAAGTGCGAGATCCCGTGTAGATAGAGCAGAGACAGAGGCGTTGACTTTACTTTACTGAGCACATGCGCTGGTTAACCCTGGGCCTAATACTATAAGTTCAACCAGACTCTTCATGTATTGTATAGAGAACCATCCTTTCTTTATTTGAGATGTTCACTGAATTTGAGAATGACTTTAGATTTCTTGTTTCAAGTCAGGTTCCAATAACTTTAGTATTGATATTTGCTGGAGGTACAGTTTAAACCGTAGGTATAGGCTGCCCACATCACAAGTGTACTTCATGAACGGAAAATTATTAAGTAAATTATGCTTCCAGCATGTGACGGAATCTGTTACAAGTCACTAGTCATCAGTTCATGCATTCCATATGTATTTGCCATTTCCTCTTCGCCTAAGCCTTTCATGTACTAAAATTTCAACTCTATTTTTTTATGGTTTTGGCATTCCCTTTTAAACCAAGTTTATGAAGCGCAACATAGATTCATATCCCTTAACTTATTACATATTAAACTCCTCATAATCCTACATGCTGCAAGTCAACCTGGACTGTAGCACATAAACCTGATCAACACCATTTGCTCCAGATAAGGTAACATGTTCCTAACACAAACCTTTGACACCCAAGTCATATCAGCAGTTTATAAGCAGTTTATACCTCTGCCCGCTCGCGACAATATTCGGTGTACTTTACCTCCCATCGGCAGCTTGTCCCAGTTCCCTCATGGACAGTCACCCTCCTGTGGCCCAGCCTGTCCCCACTTTCCATATGGAGGACAGCATCTATGAATAGTTGTGACTCTTACATACAACGGGTTAATTCACACACCGCCTAAATGTTCATACTTAAAGACATACTACAGCCATCATATGCACTTTAACACATATGATAGCTGTCCCTTTAAAATTAACAATCCCCATTTCATATGCATTTGCCCTCTTTTGCCCCCCCCCAAGCTCTTTGGCTTGCAGATCCCAGGTTGAAATGACCTTTTTGTGGAATCTCCGCTGATTCTCATATTTCAAATAGCTTTCAGCATTCACGTTCTATGCTAAATTAATCACATTTTTGCTTCTTTCCTTTCTCTATGCAACAATAGGTATATTTGTTCCCTCGAAGAAGGCAACGTGGAATGTCACTGCTGGGTAGATTTTTTATTATTAGATTAATGGGCCAGGATTAAAATAATGTCTACAGAAAATATAAAAATAAAGTTTTTAAAATAGTGGACTTTGTAATCACCAGCCAAAGTGTATATCGACATCTGTCTTAAAGGCATTGTTAAACATGGCACTGAGTTCAATTAAGTTTGTGAACTTTAATAAATCCCTTGTTTTGGCAGCAAATAGAGGTCTTGCTCAGCCTGAAAAAAAGACATTTGAATACTTGCCTTTGACAGTCACTTTATTTGCAAAGCTTATTACAACTAAAATGTTCGAAAAGGCCAGGTGTGCCGTAGAATAAAACGGCCTTTATTAATACTTCACAGAAACAAGAAGAGAACAAATCATTTTACACACCAGTTCAAATATTGCTAATTATCTTTTTTTTAGTCATTTGAAAACGCTTGGTTTATGTTTCACAAAACAGAATTTCCTTTAGCCATTAATTCATCTATTAAATACAATATATACCTTATTACATTTTTGTTTGCACTTGTTTAGCATGTTTACTTAATTAATTGGCAATTATCATCGTGAGTAATCTTTAATGCATGGTATAGGTTTTACAAAACATTAAAAATCTGTGTACTATATGGCATATTTGTCTGTATTCTAAAACTTTTTTGTAAATTTAATTAATACATTGGAATACTTGGATTGAACTATACTATACTGTCTTTTTTAATATTTCATCCTTTTCTTTGACCCCCCCCCTCCAGGATAGGCTACCCAGAGCTCTGCTTCTTCATTAGGCATTTGGATAGTCACATATAGGGGTAGGGTAGCCACATGAAGGGCCAGGGCTAGCCCCAGAAAGCTTTTGGTGGGTAGCGAGTGGCAAATGCTGCTTCCCTGCCTGGAAAAGAAGACTCAGAGACTCTGAGTCAAACCTGTAGAGTTCCCATATATACAGATAAATATGGTAATATCCAAGCTAAAGTCACAACCTTAGCCTCTCTTCCATGCAGCAATAATACTATCATTACTCTCTTATCCCTGATACTAATAACAAAATGTTCAGTTTCTTACATAAATACGTAAAAGTAAATGAATACCTTAGGCCATGTAAATTATTACAGAGACAAATATCTAGGACAGACACAACTGTGCCCACAATAAAAGTAATAAAAAGGCAATCATATTTTCCTTATTGTCCGAAACATGCTTTGGTTTTGTACTTCTTATAAATTATTGAAATATTCATTGTACATAGCCTGTAGCGCATGTATCACTGATGAAGAATAAATCCCTTATAAGCTCATTTTTATAGAACTGAATATCTACAATAGTTTTGTAATAAAAAAACAAAAAGAAAGAACACTCAGAGATGAAGTTTGAAATGCATAAGTAAAATTACTGAGCGTATATTGTAATTACGATTAAGGTAGTTTCATTTTAAGAGGCAATCATTCAAATTCAGTTTTGCAATTTTCATTTCGGTAAAGTAATAGAAAAATATTTTGGACTTTATAGTTTAATAGAATTATTATTAAAAAATGCTTCGTATGGTACCATATGCATTTATACTGAATAAAAAAAGACACGTAATTTGAAAGGCATTGAAATGTTATATTAGCTTAACATCTATAATCTGTTTTAAATTTGAGATATATGAGATTTCCCCACAAGAAATGTCTAATGGTAATACAAAGGTCCCAGTTTGGCGTGGATGGTGATCTAGGTCAGGACTGACCAGGCCATACACAGGACCAATCATACATTACACACACACACACGCACACACACTGACAATGGATTCCACAAACAGCTATGACAAACTGTTTGGGGGCAAATAAAACTGGATCCTGTATGGACATTGTCTGGATGTGAAATATTTTGTTTGGGCCCCTAAATCACAAGGCACTCAGTTTAGTTTGCCTTCCATGATGTAAATTACCTGTTCCTTTTTCTTTAGGGAAAAAAAAAGTTATAGTATTTGGTACTGACGAAATCAGACAGCTTTGGATCAAACACCTCTGTTTAAATTAAACTGTCACTCAATAACAGTTTATGCATATATCATTTAACATTAAATACATTTTAAGATGGATCTGCAGTGAGGTAGTCCATTGGTTAGCCCATACCTGGGAACTCTCCGGGCTTGGCCTGGAGAACTCCAGGAGAAGCACTGCTTCTTCGGTTCTTCGGGTCAACAATTGAATCCTCCAGGTCGCGGGAGCTGGGTCCTGATACCCCTTTACTCCCTGCTTATTTCCTCTTTAAATGGGGGTGTTCCCTGAAATGTCAGAGGGAACGCTCACTGATGTTGTGGGGAACGCCCACTGACATCAGCAGGACCACCCACTGATGAAGTCCTGCAGGGGGAGGCTCAGGGTAGCTGGAGCTGACAAGTTTCCAGGCATGGTTAGGCCTAGGGCAGCACCAAAGATAAATATAGGTCTTTATACCCTAAATAAGAACTATCTATTAATGTTGGAGAATTTGTTCAGCTGTGTCTTGTTTTTCAATCACAGAATTCACTTCCAAACTTGTGTTTTTTATAACTTTATACCAGTTACACAAACATAGAAACCCCTTTCAATTTGTTGTTGTGAAACAAACCTTTCTCTGCGTCACAAACTAAATTTATGTGTATTCCCGGGAAAAAAAAATGATTTTTTTTTTCTCTTGTTCAGCATTTTGTTATCATCTTTCCAATACTTTTTACAAATCATTTGGTGCACAGAAGGATTGTATGCAACAGTAGCTTTCAGTTAACTTTATAGATTTTCTGATTAGAACCATATATTTGATTAAAATTCCATTCCAGGTGCCTAAAGTCAATTCTCTAAACACTTACCTTTTAAACTACAACACAAATTATCTTCAGGGTCACAAGTTCATGTGTGTTTACGACTTACTGTTCAAGAAAGGACACTTGTTCAAAGACTCACACTCACCTTCAATTATATAGTTATTGATTTGACTTTTTTATCACTCAGCTAAGTAAAAATGCAGTTGTGATGTGGGGAAGGGTGTCATTGACCATCTGTATATGATATTTTAAAGCAGATGTGGTAAAAGCAATTTCTAATAAATGTATATGACAGTTTCTTTAAATACAGATGTTTCTTCTCCTTGACAGCGTGCAACCGTTGAAGATAATAGGTCTGTATTGCCATAATGCTGCCACACACAGAAACGTGCAAACAACTAGACTTGGGCACCAGGGGGCTCTTCGTGTTCGTCTTCGTCAAAAAAAAAATCTTCGTATTCCGCGAATATTCGCCCGTTCCTGTCTTCTCTTCGGGCGAATATTCTTTTTTTCTTCGTTTTTTCCGGTTAAGGGGTTAATACGGGGTTAACGCGTACCGCAGCAGCTCTGGCGCCAGTAGTTTAAATGTGCGTATCAGCAACTCTATTGGTCGCCAGCAGGGGGCCTCCTGCTGGGGACCAATGAGCTCACTACCATATATATAGCTAATATATTCTCGGGCAGAATATTATGCTACTCGGTGTAAAACCAACAGAGGGCAGCATTCTGTCCGAAGATATATTAGCCATATGTGGCAGTGTGTTCATTTTCATTTATTAATTATTTAAATAAAATATATTCCCATGATCCGCTGGTCTCCCCGCTGCAACAGTTAAATGTCCGCACTCGCAGACATTAATTCTGTCGAACTTGCAAACTCTTTTTTTCTATTTATTTGGGGGGGTTTTTTGTATTAAACCATTACACGAAAGGATCATGGGAATATATTTTATTTGAATAAATGCAAATGAGCACACTGCCACATATGGCTAATATATGTTCGGACAGAATGCTGCCCTCTGTTGGTTTTACATTAAGTAGCATAATAACTGGATTTCTTTCAAGCATATGGAACAATGCTACTTAATGTAAAACCAACAGAGGGCAGCATTCTGTCTGAACATATATTAGCCATATGTCTTCGGACAGAATGCTGCCCTCTGTTGGTTTTACCTTAAGTAGCATTGTTCCATATGCTTGAAATCCAGTTATTTATTATGCTACTTAATGTAAAGCCAACAGAGGGCAGCATTCTGTCCGAAGACATATGGCTAATATATGTTCGGACAGAATGCTGCCCTCTGTTGGTTTTACATTAAGTAGCATAATAACTGGATTTCTTTCAAGCATATGGAACAATGCTACTTAATGTAAAACCAACAGAGGGCAGCATTCTGTCCGAACATATATTAGCCATATGTGGTAGTGTGCTCATTTGCATTTATTCAAATAATATATATTCCCATGATCCTTTCGTGTAATGGTTTAATACAAAAAACCCCCCAAAATAAATAGAAAAAAAGAGTTTGCAAGTTCGACAGAATTAATGTCCGCGAGTGCGGACATTTAACTGTTGCAGCGGGGAGACCAGCGGATCATGGGGATATATTTTATTTAAATAATTAATAAATGAAAATGAACACACTGCCACATATGGCTAATATATCTTCGGACAGAATGCTGCCCTCTGTTGGTTTTACACTGAGTAGCATAATAACTTTGGATTTCAAGCATATGCTACTTAATGTAAAACCAACAGAGGGCAGCATTGTGTCCGAAGTTATAGTAAGTTATTTATGCTAAGTTAAATGTCCGTACCGGCGACTTTGTTGGTCGCTGGCACTGACATTTAACTGACACAGCGGGGAGACCACTGGTGTCCCTGCTGTGTCAGTTAAATGTCCGTACCGGCGACTTTGTTGGTCGCTGGCACGGACTTTTAACTGTTGCAGCAGGGTCCCAGGTTGATTTTTTTTTCTGCCTAGCAACTAGTGATAAGGGGCCGTGCGAGTGAGCCTATTGGTCGCTTGCACAGCCCTTTACCCTACGGATTTCTGCTCCCGTTATCCAACGCAGCATCGCAGGGGTTAACGGGAGCGGAAATCAGGTGTTAAAAAGGCAGTTGGTAGATGCCAGAGGAAGACCCTGCAGGTGACCAATAGGCTCACTCACACTGCCCTGTAACCCCTGACGACGAACCTGTGGATTTCCACTTCAGTCAACTCCCGCGATGCTGTGAAGATAAGGTAAGTTAGATGGGGAAGGGACCGGGGAGAATAGTAGACGAAGGCGAAGATTCTTCGTGTGTGAGTCTTCGTCTTCGCCTACGTTTTACCGGCACTGTCTTCTCTTCTTCATGTCTTCGGAACGAACACGAAAACGCACTCTTCGTGTTCGTTTTCATGTTCGCCCGAAGACGAATGCACAAGTCTACAAACAACTACTTACGGCAAGTTAGTCATATTAATCTAACTGTTGTCCAATAAATTTATTTCAAACCTCATTACACTCTTTGTTAGGGGTGTGGGGGAGCTAACAGGAGAGTTGTTGGTTTAAACATATCATCTTCACTATTATGAAGGCCAGTCCTGGTAATTTCTTCTTGCAGAAGAGCTGAGCTGGCCTGGCATAATGCGTAATCAGGTGACGTTGAAGACATTTCTCTGATTTAACCATGAATGGTTCAGAGTCAGCTCAGTTTTTTCTTTGCCCAAAGTCTGACCCAGAGCAGCACCTGTATACCGGGATATGATGTCATATAAAATCATATCCCGGCGCAAGCTGTCTTAAAGACGCTCAGCTAAAGAGACACCATGTGCACGTGAGGAAGGTGCTCCTATTGTTTTAAATGGGAACGCTTTTCTGTGACTAATTGGCTACTTCAATCACCAGTTCAAAATGTCAGACCACAGAAGGAATTGGGAGCTGCAGCTTCTCCTTAAGGTAAGACCTTTTTTTTTTTGTTTGAAGAATACATATGGAAATAAAGCTTGCTTGACCAGGGATTACCAGTTGTTTCTGTAAGTCATATTGTTATGCTATATATTACTTGTTATGCCCTGGCTACCCATTGTATAGTGCTACGGAATATAATAGCGCTATATAAAATAATAATTAATACTGGAGTGTCCCTTTAAGATACCATATTATTACCAGATATTACTCAAAAGTTACAGTAGATTCTATTACTATATGCGTTTTTACAAACTATCTTTAATGTTCAGTTCTCTCATCCATTTTTGCATTCTAGCAAATATATTTTCAATTCAGCAGAGTATTCTGTACTCAATAATACTTGGGCACATCACTCAAATAAAATAAAAAAAAATAAAAAACATTGCTGACGAAGCAAATTATGGCAGATCACATTTTTCATGTAGTAACCCAAAATCGAAATGCTCCTTCTTGAAACAATGAAAGTTCTTAAATAAATTATCATAATTCAATCTGTACAAATTCAGCAGGGAATGATTATACTGATGCATCATGGGAGATTAATGTGTATAATGAAGAAACAAAATTTAAAAAATGAAATATTAAAATGTAAATTTGCTTTTAAGAAGTATAAAAGGAATTTGTCTCAATAGAAGTAAAATGAATTACGTGTCTAGATGCTCAAGGAAAAAAAACACTTTATTGATGTTATTTGCAGTACAGAGCTTTCTAATAGATTTATACGTTTAAGCCAAAGTAAAGCTGTATTCTATATTGTTAAAAAAACAAACAAGCCAAGACACAATCTTTATTACATTAATTATAGATTTGTAGATTACAAATAATAACAATGTAGATAGAACGGATTAATTCATTTATAGGACATGTTAAAAAGAATCTTGCAATTAAAATGTCTTTGTTAGTGTCACGTACAAGTAGTTTGGAGACACCGTGGTCAGGTAGGACTCCAGGACAGAACAGTTCAGACAAGCCGAGGTAGGGATTCCGGAGAACAGGATAGCCGATAAACGTAGCCGAGGTCAGGATTGAGGAGGTCAGGATAAATGATAACAAGCCGAGGTCAGGATACAGGATAACAACGTAGTCAGGCGAGCCGAGGTCAAACACAGGAATCATGAAGGTAAACGCTATCTGGGTGCTAGCACAAGGCATAGACGACCATCAGAAGGCAAGGTGTAACTGGTCTGAGGGGTTTAAATGGAGAACCGCGGAGGAAGTCTGAATCTCCCATCAGCCCCCTCATGACATCACTTCCGGTGTCCGGGAATCGCGGCCATCTTGATGGTGGCGTAATCTACCTTCATAAAGTCCCGCAGTAGGTGAGTTCGCCACTAGAGGACGCGCGAGCACTGAAGCTGGACGCCGTGTACCAGGAGGTCTGCCTCTCCTGCGCGGCATTTCGGAGGACGGCAGCGGAAGTGATCGTGCGGTGGAGGGGGGTCTCCCTCTCCTGCGTGGTGGCTGCTGCGGAGGTGACCGTGCGTTGCAGGGGGGTCTCCCTCTCCTGCGCGGCACTTCGAAGGACGGCAGCGGAAGTGATCGTGCGGTGGAGGGGGTCTCCCTCTCCTTCGTGGCAGCTGCTGCGGAGGTGGCCGTGCGGTGAAGGGGGTCTCCCTCTCCTTCGCAGCGGCTGCTGCGGCAACGTGGGACCCGGGGACAGGTAGGTAACAGTTAGGCTAGGTTTCCACTTTGTTTTTTTTGCTAAAAACGCCCATAATAACGCCAATTCAGCCACACGGCGTTTTTTTTGTGAAAAAACGCTGAGGCCAGATGTTAGCTGTTCTTCAATAAGAAATCGCACAATGCCATATCCACTTGGCATTTTCTGTTTGGCGTTTTTTCAGTCCTCTTTGGCGTTTTTCTGCTTTTTGGGGCTCTGTGGCACTTTTTCAAAATCGCAGCATGTTGACACTCTGGCGTTTTTTGCAAGGAAATCTTGGCGTTTTTCTCCAATAGAGGTCTATGGGAGAGAAAAAACGCCATGAAAAAGCCATGTGGGTTTTGCGTTGGAGTTTTTTATGGCGTTTTTTTCCCACAGTTACAATGCAGAGGATGGACCCAGTATCTGTGTGTCCTACGAGAAATAGGCTGGAAACAAACAGTTTCCCATAAAACAAAGTTCATATTGAATTTTACACCATTTGGAACAAACATGCCATTACAAACAAACATACCCAACTGGATCCTGCCTGCCAAAAGCAACAGCAAACAATTTGCACCATCATTTGGGGCTGATCTTCCTAGAGGAGCAGACATTCGTAATAAAGCATGCCTTACAAACCACAGAAAAGAGACAAAAGGGTCCGCCAGGTAGAACTCTACCAAGGAAATGACATCAGGAGGGGGCAGATACTTGCCATTTATCCGAATCCCTTTTAGCTGGGTGAAAATTCCAACGTGTAAAGGCTGGAAAAACTGCCTAAGGTCAAAAAAGCAATTTCCACAGAAAGGCTAAAACGCCAGAAAAAACTCCAGAAAAAACGCCAAAACGCAGGTAAATGCAGTGACAGTTTTCTTGGCGTTTTTCATCAAGAAAATAACGCAGGACAAAAACCCAAGTGGAAACCTAGCCTAAGGACTATAATAAAAAAAGTTCCAGGTCAATTAGTGTCAGAGCAAGTCAGGAGTGGTCTAATGATGATCAGCTCATTATGACACTTGATGTCCCCCTTCGAAAAGTGACGGAGAGAGGGGTCATGCAAGGTAAAGAAAAAAACACACAAATTAGGAATAAAAAAAAACACACTTTAAAAAATAATAAAAATTATTGCAACCTGATCAATTATTAGTGACACTTTAGGTCACTGATTATTGATTGGTCTTACCAATAAATGTCAGTGGCCTAAACCTGTCGCAAGTTTTATAAATATTTTTTTTCATTTTGCAATTGTATTTTATACTCTTTATATTAATAATAGTATATGTTGCACTTGAAATTTGTCCAAGTTTGTCCATATTTTCTCTTTGTCGCAGACACATGTACATTTCTGATGAAAAGGCTCGCTGCAGAAAAAACCTGGACACACCTGATATAGAAGTATGATGGGAGACCGCTTTAAGAGGAAGACTCATTTTACTTACTATCATTAACCAATGGATGCAACATACCCACCAACTGTCCCGATTTAGGCGGGACAGTCCCGATTCCGGGTCTCTGTTCCGCAGTCCCGCCTATCCCTTCCTCTGTCCCGCTTTGCAGGGGCAGAGGAAGGGGGTGGCCAGGGCCGGCAGACCAACATTCAAAACAGCCGCTGAGCGGCTGCGAACAGGATTGAAAGCCTCTTCTGGCCGCCAGCATCTAATGAAATTAAAGGGGCTGACGTGCACCCACCGCTCCGCCTAATGGCCGTGCCTCAGCTCTTCGTCCCAACCATTTTAAGACGTTTCATTTAATGAATGCTGAGTGCCGGAATATGATGCCAAATCCCTGCGCACTGCAACGCATAGTGATTAGGGAGCATGGAAGCCGAGATCTGGAGTGACAGACCCCGCGCTCCCACCACAGGATGGAAGACAGAAGATGGAGGAGGAGGGTAGGAGATGAGGAGGAAGGGGTACTGCTAAGACAAGTGTGACCCTGTATATAAGAAGTGCATATGTGTGTGAGGTTAGTGTATGTGTTTAAGGGCAGTATATATGGGTAGTGCATGTGTGTGTGTATGGGTAGTGCATGTGTGTATGTGTAGTGCATGTGTGTATGGGTAGGGCATCTGTATGGGTAGTGCATATGTGTGTATATGGGTAGTGTATATGTGTGTATATGTGTAGTGTATATGGGCAGGCATTTTTAAGGGTATGTGTATATGTGGGGCGTGTATAGCATGGAGACTGCTCTTGGAACTTGTCATGACAAGGGCTGGTATTAGAGAGGGGCATGAGGGGGATCAGTGTCGCCCATGGACCAGATTCAGCCTGACCGACAGATACAAAGTTGTTTTGCCTTCATCTTTTTCTGCATATCAATAATTTGATTTAATATATGGTCTCGCTCCTGACAGAAAATGCATAGTTTACTCATCATTTACTGTGGATTAAGTCCATGTGATCCCAAAGCTCCACTACCCGTCTACTCCAAAGAGAACTGCTGACTTTACAGAAGCCGGTTATTGTAGAAGTTATCATTGGCCAATGGTCTTGCATGAAGAAATGGAGGTAGAACATAATATTGTTTACTTTCCTAAAATAAAATTGCATTTCAGTTTGTATAACTCAAGATTTCCAACTAAGGACAACCTTAGCTGAAGGGCATATAAAATCACTTTTAAGTGTGACTATAAATTAGACTTGTGTAAATGGGCTAAAATCATTTGGAATTTCTTTTTTCAGTTTTTAGCCCATTCCTTTTTAGGCCAAGAATTGAGTTCCCTGCCTGAAAATTAGTGGGCATTTTTAATTTGTGAACTAAATTTGTTGCTCTGTGTCTCTCACTCTCTCTCTCACGCTCACTCTCTCTCTCACTCACACTCTCTAAATATTTCTTTACCTTCTCTGCCTACTTGGACCACTTCTGCTTCTGCATTTCCTCCTCATCTTCTTCATATTCTATCTTTTATCCTCTCCATTCTGTGCCAACTGAGGGCAATATGGCTTTGGGTGATGTCCTCTCCTGATCCTCCAATCGGGGAAGAGGATCTCACCAAGCGCTGTCATTTTTGCCCTTAATTGAGGGCAATAATGTGGTGCTTGCCCTGACGTCATTTTCTTGATCCTCCAATCAGAGGACGGGACATCACCCCAAGCGTCATTTCACTCTCACTTGAGCTCAAATAGAAACACAGTGGAGAAGTTAATATGCCTTTATTACAGACTACATATGGGTAGATATTAAGGCTAACTGCTAACGATGCGTCATGTTAGTTCTGTTGGGCGATTGCGAGCTATTGGTCTAATGTGCAACGGCAAGAGGTTATAATAAGGTTGATTAAGTACATTGTTACTGGCTTGCATGGCTGTCAGGGTAAACGTGTGTCAGTGTTTCCGAAACTAACTGTATGTGTGTGTATAAGCAGTGTGTGTAGGCAGGTGTTTTTGTAAAGGCAGTAAATGTGTATATATGTGTACATCATGTATTTTTCTTATTTTTTTGGTGCACCATAAAAATATTAAACTTTTGCAAACATTAACTAGTAACTACTGAGGCTTCAATAATTCATTCGTAGCCTATTCTTTCTATACAATCAAGAAAAAGTAAAGAATTATAAGGAGGCACAGAAATAATTCAATGTAAGACACCCAATGTAACTAGGTTTTATTCACTCCTTTGTCTATAGAGGCTGTGGTGATTCGGATATAACCGGCCCATTGAGCTGCAGGACAATGGAGGACCTGATCGCCCCCAAGAGGGCAATCGAGATGCACAATCATAAGGGTAAGACTAGCTTTGTTAGCCATCATGACTTAAATATACTGCCTTAAAATGGACCTGTTATCCAAAAAAGTGTGGCTAGCACGTGATATATACATTGTTCTAGTGAAATTACAAGCAAATGTATATACCATATTTGCTCGATTATAAGACAAGGTTTTTTTTTTTCAGAGCAAATGCTCTGAAAAATACCCCTCGTCTTATATTCAAGGTCGTCTGATAATCGGACCTCAAATAGAGATCTGACTACAAGACTAAGATCCCCCGCAGCGCTGCAGGGAACCTGGGTCCTCCTCTCTGGCAGCCAGTGAATGTTTGCGGGATGCGCACAGACAGCTTCCGTCAGGGCTTCAATGACTGAGCAGCGGCGTGACATGACCTTCGGCCCTCAGTCATAGAAGCCCCGGGGTTGGTTATTTTTTATATGCATGACTGTGCTGACAAAAACAAAGCGTGTTTAAAGTTGCGATGCAAGCGCGACATTGTAAAGTGCAATCGCTTGTGAGTTCTGCGAGATTTAAAAAAACGTTTAAAAAAAAGTGTCCCTCCTTCATATTTTGAAATGTTGGGAGGTATGTATAACCAAAAATTAAGAGTCATTTAAAACTATGCACAAAGTAACACAATAAAGCCCCTCGGTGTTGAGTAATTGATCATCTTTGTTTTGTACTGCACAGCTTCTTCAGAAGTTAACTGGACCGTTTCTCCTCTCATGAGCCCAAATCATGCTAATGGTGATAGGAGAGGCACTGAGTGCGTGTTTATTAAATCTGCACCTGCATTGATGATATATATATATATATATATGTAGCCCTCTGATTTATTTTTATTCTTTTTCTTTAATAATATTTGAACGCATTTCACAATATTTGGACTTTTGAGGACACCATACTTCACCTTTTTGTGGGTGTGGTTCTAGCCTCTGGGAACTGCCCAGAAGGGGGTGTGGCAGAACCTGACAGGGAAGAAGAGACGCCATTTTAGTTCTCTCTGAATTAGGATCGGTTAAGGCCTATT
Source organism: Sceloporus occidentalis (assembly GCA_023333645.1). Taxonomy (NCBI): domain Eukaryota; kingdom Metazoa; phylum Chordata; class Lepidosauria; order Squamata; family Phrynosomatidae; genus Sceloporus; species Sceloporus occidentalis. Next base: position 5,343,290 of record JALMGF010000063.1, on the reverse strand, counting down.
CCCCATCCAGCAAGACCAAGTGACTAAAGGAACAATCCTGATCTGTTTTTCCAGGAGGTTTCCTGATACAGACCAGAGCCGCAGCTCAAGGTCTTCCAGCAAATTCATCTCCACAGAGAACCAGCCGTCAGCAAGGACAGCATCCAGACTCCACCTGAGGACATCAGACCAGGGAAGTAACATCCTCGTTACACAAAGGCTATTGCTGAATGTGTGCCAGGGCCCCACCGTGCCCCAGCACCATTTACTGGAGCTCCTAGGTGGGCAGTCACCCAGCTTTGGGTGGGCTATGGGGGTTTCAGTATATATATTTCTGCCCTGGGTTAGACAGTTACTGTATGCGTCTGTTCCCCTTTTATTACAGTAAAATAGCTTAAATTGGTTTATCAGTTTTTTTGTACTTATTAGTGTTATTGCAGCGCCGCTTCTCAGTGAGTGGATCCCTGTATCTAAATAAATCGCAGAATCAAATATGTCCCAATCTCCCTCATTGCGGAGGCTCAGGAGCCCTATCAGCTCCAAGAAGCAACAGCGATCGTTACTGATCCTGACCCTAATTTCCAAGTCAAAAGAAGAAAGGCTATATATATATATATATATATATATATATATATATATATATATATATATATATATATACACTTCTGGTTAAAAGTTTGGGTCACCTAGAAATGTAATAGTTTGAAATGGATGACATAGTTCAGAAATACAGCACAGACAGGGTTAATGTTCTAAAAGAGTATTGTAGCCGGAAATGGCTGATTTTTAATGGAATATCTTCATAGGCCTACAAATGCCTTTTATCACTCCCATCACTCTAGTGTTCCAATGATATGTTGTGTTTGCTAATCCAAGCTTAAGTTTAAACGGCTAACTGATCATTAGAAAAGTACCGTATTTGCTCGATTATAAGACGACCCCGATTATAAGACGACCCCTCAAATTTTGGATCTTATTGGGGAAAAAAAGAAAAGGCCTGACTATAAGACGACCCTAATGGGAAAAAAATCAAAACCACTGTTTTTGTGTTTTTTTCTTTTTTCTTTCTCACCTGTCAGTGGGAATAGCAGATCTATATGTCCCATCAACATGTCCCATCAACATGTCCCATCAACTTGTCCCATCAACATGTCCCATGCTCCTCAGTCACGCTTAAAGGGGTCTGGGAATCATGGGAAATGTAGTTCACTAGGTTGTGCCCCTAATTGAACCAGCTATGCAAATCATTCCTACCTGACAGTCTATGCTCCTCTTCACAAATTGTGAACAGGAGCACAGACTGTCAGGTAGGACTGATTTGCATAGACTCATAGGCACAAAACGTAAAAAACGAAGCTGGGTCAGGTGAGAACAGCGCGACCCACGTGACCCGCGCATCTGTTACGGTCACAGCTTCCGATTCGGCCGCATCGGAGGATGCTGAAGCCGCGGATTACGGAGGCGGCGGCTGCTGCCGCGGATTACGGAGGCGGAGGCGGCGGCTGCCGCGGATACGGAGTCGGCGGCTCCCGCGAATACAGAAACGGCGACGGCTGCCGCGAATACAGAAGCGGCGGCGGCTGCCGTGAATACAGAAGCGGCGGCGGCAGCTGCCGCGAATACAGAAGCGGCGGCGGTGGCTGCAGCTGATACGGCGGCGGCGGCTGCCGATGGAATTGTGAGGTATCGTGGGGGATGATCTGAGGCCTGATTACAAGACGACCTCGATTATAAGACGAGGTCGGTTTTTCAGAAGTTTTTTTCTTATAATCGAGCAAATACGGTATTTTGCAATTATGTTACAGCTAAATAATTCCTTGTTTTGCCTGAAAACAGTTATGAACCCAAACTTTTAAATAGTAGTAAACAGGCCCTCTTTCAACCCCAATTAAATGTAAATGAAAAACATAATCCTTCTTGTAAGTGTCCCCCCCCCCCGTGTACATAGATCACTGGGCTACTATATAAAAATTCTCGCTAAAACCCTTTCCCTTAATATGCCTTTATTACAGACTACATATGGGTCGATATTAAGGCTAACTGCTAACGATGCGTCATGTTAGTTATGTTTGGCGATTGCGAGCTATTGGTCTAATGTGCAACGGCAAGAGGTTATAATAAGGTTGATTAAGTACATTGTTACCGGCTTGCACAGCTGTCAGGGTAACAGAACTGACACCTTAAAATCTAGTCAAATGTGTACATATAGGAGTGCTGTCGCCCCCAAAATGCATCATTCAAGGTCCAATGATACTGGTATCAGCCCTGGAAATAAGAGATGCTAATGAGGTAGGATGTGATGGATTACTACTGAAAAGTTATTAAAGACATGCTGAGGAATCTAAGACTGGACAACCTTTAGTAGTGGGACGTCATGTCAAAATCCATTATTTGCTTATGGAAAAATAGGAACCTTTAGAAATGAAAATCTATAGGTTATGATATTACATGAATTAGGTTACATTGTGACTACATAAGGTGGACTACTTAAAATTGAGTTTCATTTGGGACATTCCTGCCTCCATAAATTTCAATATACCATCTGTGTATGGTGTCATAAAAGCAGAAGCTCTGTTGTGAGGTCATAGCCATGTAGAGCTATCTGTAAACAATGGCACCCGTAGCAATACAACACGAAGGAACCAATAACAAAAAATGTAGCTATTTCTCAAATTTATTATGATGTTATGATGTTCGGAAACAGCAGATCTTCATACACTTGGCCAGTGCTCAGTCCATTCTTCAGGTCATCCAGTCTGGAGTCACAAAGGAAAAGCCAGAAAGATTCTGGCTGCTCGGTGAAGAGGACGTGGCCTCCAAAACCGATGGAATCTCCTGCAGTATCTGTAAGCTGAGATTTGATGTTGATGTTGGCTGGTATGGGGGAGTTGAACGGCGGCTCTCTATATCCTCCCACTTAATGTTCTGAAAGAATGGATGCCGCCTAATACATCCTGCGATCCCGAGGCGATACTGAGGATCTTTCATCAAAAGATGTTTCAACATGTCCGTGGCTTCTTCGGAGAGGTCTTTGATATACTGAGGGTTTCCATGTACAATGGAAAAGAATATTACCTCCCTGCAGTTACCATGAGGGAATGGTAAAGCTCCGTGAAGCATGCGGAAAAGAATCACCCCAAAGGACCACCAGTCCACGGCAACACCGTATGCTTTCTTCAGATGTATTTCCGGGGCCATGTACATAAATGTTCCACAATGTCCCGTTGTCTGTGATGTTCCAAAAATGCGTTCGGCGACAAGACCAAAATCGCAGATCTTAGCGTGGCCCTGTCCGTCAAGCATGATGTTGTCCGGCTTCAGGTCTCGATGTATAATGCCCTGAGCGTGGAGGAACTGGATGCCACAGATGATTTCAGCTGAATAAAATGAAGCTGCGGTCTCAGTGAGGCAGCCCACCCTATTCATATATGACCGGAGGCTCCCACCAGCCAAATATTCCATCACAAATAATGCGCAGGTCGGTGTTTGGAAGCCCGCATATCCGTGACACAGGAACGGGCTGTCCCGAGCCATCTCCAGGATCCTCCTCTCTTTCAGTAAATACCGGCGCTTTACGGCTTTCTTGCGGATGATTTTGACCGCTACCATGGGCTCTTTTCTAGGTACAGAAGCCAACATGACCTTTCCAAACCCTCCTTTTCCTAGCACTGAATGGAAAGTGAAGCCGGAGACTAACGTGGGGAGAGGGCTCCTTCTCGCGGTAACACTACTTTCCTCCATACTCCTGTGTGTTTCCATTGGAACCTTTCCCCTACTGCTCTCCTCCGGGTTTTCCTCTGTTTTTTCTTTCTCCTGCTGCCTCAGATTCTGGCTGCTGTTCTCCTTGGATTCACACCGCACTTTCTCATGTTTGGAGAGGCTGCTCTTGTCCCTCTCATTAGCACTACATTTGGTCCCCTTCCTCTCTTTCCCTCTTTCGCCCTCAGTAATCCTACTGTCCTTTTTGCTTTTGGGTACTGGGACTCTACGGGCCAAGTGCTCCTTCTTCTGATCCTTAGTCTTTTTTGCGGTGTTAGTGAAAGCTGTCTTCACTCTTTGGAAAAACATACGCAGTTTTCTGGGGCAGCATCTCTTTACAATCCACCTTAATCCAGGGAGAAGACCACACTCCACCATAGTCCTTGGTACTTTCTCCATTTTAATCTCCACAATCTCTGATGTCGTTGGTAACAACACTTCAAGTCCGCTATGAATAGCTCCTTACAGTGCCGAGCGCCCAACTACACTGAGTAAACAGATGAGTGTTCTCCAGCTTTACAGTGGTTGTGATATCACCGACACTTGTGATGTCACAATTCACTGACTAGGTGAGGCCAGAATGAGGGCTCTGTGGTTCTGCTTTACTGCTTAATGGATGTAAATACTAGTGGATTTCTTTTCATTTATTGATGGGGCACTTTTGTATCTATCATATAAAATGACCAGGGTGTTAATGATTCTATGGTGAATTTAAATACTGCATATAAATGTTCCCATCCTGCATGGAAACCCATACATTCTGTTGCCTTATATAATTTTAACGATCTGCCTCATTTCTTGCCCTATGATGGATGTCTGATGGAAAGGAGAAGGTTGCGATTTTTTTTCCAGATTTCCATATTAAAAAACCCATTCACTAAATGTTCAAACTGTTTACATTTAGCCATTGGCAACATGGGTATCCCCACCTCCTGCGTGTGAAGGAAAATCAGGGTATGGGGTAAGAAGCAGCTGGCTGCGACCATAATCTTTCAGTTATGCACCTACCTCATAAATCCCAACAAGCATGGATTTTGCAGGGCAGTCCCAATTGTCAGACCTATTTTCAGACCCAATTTTCAGTTTTTTAATCTCCTGTTCGTCGTGCATTAAAAATGTATCACTAGCATTACAGTAAAAGTTGTTTTTTGTGTGTTTTTTTTTTTAACATGTCTATGGATGCTGCATATTAGCCGTTTGTATGTGTTCTGTCTGTTGTTTTGGTCAATATACTTGAGAAGCGCCCTGACTCCTACTGCCTGTGGGAAACAATACAATGTCTTAGAGGGACATTTCAGTAAATGAGGAATTGGACTTTTGGATATTAAGACTTTAGTACGAATGCCACAAATAATCAGCTTATATGACAACATGAGCTAAAACCCACTTTTCTTCAATGGTTAACAGCCTTATTGCATATACAATCAGTGAGATATTCTGGCCTAGGCTGACCGCCCAGATACACATTTTAATGTTTTATACTTTATATTTTGGTGCTAATAAATATTTATTGGCATGAATATGGCTTCATATGAAACCTTGAAAAAATGTATTCTTTGGTAGGTACACTAAAACTAATGGCTAAACATGCATCCTTGAGTGTTTATGATGTAAAACACCCTTTGTCATGAAGGGGTTAACTGCAAAACTGTACAATCTGGTGCAGCACTTAAGAATGGTGTATTTTTATGTGGCATTGCCTTGATAAATATCCATTAATTGCAGTCCAGAGGGTAATGTATGAAAATAAATACATGATTGGGCAGGGAAAAAAGCAGTTTCTTAGATCTAAACCAAATTTGTCATCCCTTGGGGTCAGACATTATACAGCAGGGCTTTGCTTCTTAAGAATACACTTGGAAGATAAGTTATGGTGCAATGGAGGCTTTGTTGACAGAGGAAAGTTCTCCATGGTATAAATGGGCTGGCTGGACAGATAAGTGATTTCTGTAGTATCCGGTCCATTGAGTAGTGATAGAGGGGGGATGCCACCCCAGGCAAATATTACAACCTTATTGAATATGATGGTGCTATATAATAAATAATTATAATGCCACTCGCATTAAACAGGTCAGAGAATGCTTATTTTTATTAGGGATCATCAGGAATAAATTCATCTTTAAATTTACATCTTTAAAAAATATGAAAAATCCAATTTTGGAAATTTATTAAACCAGAATTCTCAGCCCGCAGACTATAACTACTGGGAGAGAGTCTTAAAATTGTAAAATCTCTTATGTTGCAGGAAGCAGTGCGGGTCCAACAATGCCACATTTCAGAAGCACCCTGTCACTATGTGTGCCTATATATTCCCCCCTCTATATCTAATACACATATAGTAACATGCAAACGCTAACACCGTACATTTTCACATACATACTCATTCCTTCTCCCGCTCCTCCTCTAACCCGGCTCCACAAACCTAAGCAGACAGAGGGACTCTTACTTAGTAAAGTCAGTTCAGATATATACCGTATTGGCTCGAATATAGGCCGCACTTTTTCCGGCCTATATTCGGGGTCATGCAGTCCAGGGCGCCAGGCAGGCAGCGGGGTTAGGATACAGATCCCAGGCAGCGGTGCCAGGGACCTGTATCCTACTCTCCGATACGCTCAGACAGCCTCCCCTGCCAGCACTTTCCACGGGGGGGGGGGTTGGTGCGGCGGCACGGGAGGTTGTCTAAGCGCATCGTGCGGACGGTAACCGGCTGCGGCGATGCGGGTAAACAACCTCCGCTGCCGGGACATCTGCACAATGTGCTTTAACAATCTCCCTTGCCGGGACTCCCCCCGTGGGAATTCCCGGCAAGGGAGATTGTTAAAGCACATCGTGCAGACGTGCCGGCAGCGGAGGTTGTTTACCCGCATCGCCGCAGTCGGTGACCGTCCGCACGATGCGTTTTACCTCTGCCCCCAAGACTTACCAGAGCAGACTCCCGGGTGTCTTGCGGGGCCGGCGGGGGACATCTACGCAATACGCGTATACAACTTCCGGTGCCGGCACGTATTGCGTAGATGTCCCCCGCCGGCCCCGCAAGACACCCAGGAGTCTGCTCTGGTAAGTCAGGGGGGCAGAGTGGCAGCATATCTCAGGGGGGGGGGCAGTGGCAGCATATCTCGGGGAGGAGGAGGACAGTGGCAGCATATCTCGGGGGGGGGACAGTGGCAGCATATCTCGGGGGGGAGTGTGGCAGCATATCTCGGGGGGGGAGACAGAGTGGCAGCATGTTTTTTTGGTGCTTTTTTAAAGAAAAAAAGTTTTTCTTTAAAAAAGCACCAAACTTTTAGGGTGCGGCCTATATACGGGGGCAGCCTATATCCGAGCCAATACGGTAATATGAGAAAATACAGCGCGCTTCCAAGGATTAAGACTCTGTGGGCTCCTAGGCATTAAATGGACATCCCTGCGCCTAAATTTTTCCATCCTCAGCTGACACCATCAATGCCAAATAATCTGAATTCGCCCTGAATTTCCAAACCTGGAGCTAACTGGAGAATTAGCTAATCAATCTAAATGCCTTTTAAGCAATCCATACATTCAAAGCGTTTGACAAATCTAGAATTGACAGACTAAGACAAACTAAGACAAACAGATACATTAGGTAAAGAGTGCCCTGCTTTCAAGCTTAAAATTTTGAGGATTTTGTATGCATCCCTTTCTATGTAGAATGATAAGAAACCTTTTATTGTGGTTTTTAAGCAACCGGGAGCATTGACGAGAAAAAAATAAAAGTACAGGTTTCTTTAACTTTATACAATGCAGCCCTTATCTGGTGATATTTTATAAGGCACCCTAGGTGGCACAAGACCTTTAATTGTAAATAAAGTCAGCAAATAAATGGTTATTAGGGTGTTGCTCTTATCTTAAATAAAAATGTTAGATGCCAAGTGTTGTGTTTTGATAAATGTGTCTAACACTAGTTTTTAATACATTCTTAAAATGGAAATACAGTGTAAATATGCAGAATATAATACTTTAAATACAAGTTTTATGAGCCATAAACATCCTTAGTTCCCTAACATCTTTAATGATTGCAAATGCTTTTTACATAGGTTTAAAATGCCAAGTCTTAGGTTATGCATTTCAAACACTTTCCTATCAGAATCATTTTTAAAATTACTTAAAATATTTTATACTTATCTTGGTGCAGCACTGGAGTACATGTAATTTGACATTGCTTTTTAGTTCACTGATTCAAAACTATTATCATTAATCCAGTTTTCAGGTTAAAAACCTAATGTATGGGGCCCATGAAATATTAACATAATGTTTTAAACTCCTAAATGATAGATAATGTTGTCCAGCGGTGTAAGCGATTCAGCTGGTTTTCTGAACGCTCGTTACTGCCGATACAGAGGTGTATCTGACTTTTTCTCCGGAGCACACAGAGCAATTGCTTCGGGGGCCCTGTTTTCCGACACACACACACTGATCTGGAGCGGGTTATAGGCATAACTGGGAACTCTCCAGGTTTGACCCGGGGAACACGGGTGAAGCACCGCTTCTCTGGGTCTCCGGGTCAACACCTGAATCTTCTGGGTCGCGGAAGGAGGGTCTTGACAGGCCCGCCCCCGCCCATTTCTCTTTTAAGTGGGGGTGTTTCCCACAGTGTCAGTGGACGTCAGCAGGAACACCCCTGACGTCATTGGGAATGCCCGCTGACATCAGCGGGCAGTCCTGGCCGCGTCCTGCAAGGGAAGTCTCCGGGTAGCCAGACCTCAGAAGTTCCCAGGTATGGTTATAGGGTCATCTGAGTCAGAACGGCCTACAATGTAGAGAGCTGGATAAGCCAGTGCATTTGAGCACAGCATCTTATTCGGACTGATACATCCGGAAAACCAGCTATTACCTAAAAGTCTTCTCTCTTTCTGGTTTTAGGCTTTTGTACTTCCATACACACACAGGGACCCTTGTATCTGCAGGGCCAGTCTGACTTGTCACTAGATCAGCTTGTGCCCTGCCAAAGAAATTAGTCTAACCTTTAGAATTCTGTTTCATGAGAGAACAAAATGTAGAAAGTGCAAATGATGTTACAATTGGTGCATGCATACTTTGTCTGCACTTTAATATACATCACTTACTCATAAGAAAGCCATGCAACACCACCTCTGCTGTCCGCTTTGGCTGCTTAAAACGGCCAGTCTCTGGCATGAAAAAGCTCCCCATAAAACAAATGGGAGCAATTTCTGCATTTACATGCAAGGGTTTTTATTAGATGCCCTGAATGTGCACTACTGCGCAGGAGGAATTAATCTATATTTGTATCCATTAATGTGCATATGATGACTGGAGTGTCCCTTTAAAAACATTTATTAATAAAAAAAAAAATACTGGTAAAAAAAAAATCTTTTCTTAGATAGTTTTCTTTATTTTAATAAAATACTGACCCCTTTTCTACCCTTTTTATTAGCAAGAGTGTCTTTTATTGATCCTTGAAATAAAGGACTGCCTCTTTCAGAAACATTGGTACTGAATGTGTTACGTATGTGTGCTTGTCAAAGAATTTATAGTTATACCTTCAGAACTTACAGATAAAAACAGACACTGGGGCAGTAGCAAGGGAATAATACCAGAGTAAAGAGCTGACACTCTACTACCAAATGAAGGTGAAAGTCTGCAAAAGTGCTACATAAAAAAGGTCAGAAACATCTTGTCGCATTTACAAATACTGCTTTCTTACTGCCAATTCTAGACCACGCTTGCTGCTTCTAAGTCTCTTGTGTAAGATTCATGCTGAAGTGTGACCACTGTGATAACTTAGCTCATTAAAAGAACAGCAAGTATGTCACTGGGGAGATGTTCATGCAGAGATCTATAGTCTTCAGTTATATGCATGTATTGATATAATATTTAAGTTTGTATAGTGGTTTTTTTTTTATAAGTGCCCAAGATTGTCATATTTATCCCAAATCTTTAGACAATTGCTAAATTAAAGAGTTTTGATCACTACTCTAGGGAGACATGCTGTTTTTCTTACTTTCTATTTATCCAGTTTGGTTCTTTATGTGATATTGATCAGTCTTTCTCTCACCATCTACAAACCAAGTGTGAAAAGCATACATTTTTTGATATATTCAAGCAGACATGGACAAACAGTGTGAACAGACTATTCATTAGAGCAATTGAGACACACAAAATGGTGGAATATGTATTTATATCTGTATGTATGTATTTATATATATATATATATATATATATATATATGTATATGTTGTATAGCCTCTAATAGTATCAGCTTTCCTGGCCAGTTAACAGATTATTAGGGCAGCTGGCAGTTACACTCAGGTACATGTAGTGATGCCACCAGATTTATTGGTGGAGAATATCCTTAAGTCACAACACCAGTAAATTACTGAGGGACCCATCTGTGTGTGTTGTTGTCCTGGCACTGTGTGTGTTGTTGTCCTGGCACTGGGAACCCAACTTTTGGTTAAGTATGAATACTGGAGACATTCATTTTCAAAGTAACTTAAATTATAAACATCTTTAGGCATCTGCTCAGCACACATCTCCTTGTAAGATTCCGTACAGTACCATGAATACCATTTAATGGTTGTAGGTCATTCACCATTTTGCTGAGTTGTACAATAGTTAATAAGTTAATCTTAAATTAATATAGCAAATCTGCCACTTGTTTTAGTTGTGCAAGTCAGCAGTCTTCAGCTGTGTCGGACTGGCGATGACGTGGCAACCCTGGCGCTTTAAGGCAAGCATCCTGATGACGTAAGTCCCGTTAACAGCTGATATTCACTGCTGTTTTTATGCCCGCGCTGAAGTGGCAGATCAGTGTGTGGCTCTGTTAGCCAGGGGCCCTCTGTGCATTGTGCCAGAGGGCTAGACCGAGCCTGGTCTTCGGTGACCACATTTGTCAATGGGCCTCTCATCTGAAGGATTTCATAACAACTCTCTCCACATTGGTAGCCAAGTCAACTGCACTTATGGTTGATCCAAAAGTTGAGTAAAGTTCAGCCAACCCATCTAACCTGGCCTTTTATTATGACAGATCTAGCTGTACAGGCAAACATAAGAATATTCTACACAAGAATCATGCTTCTATATGCTGTCCTTACAGCAAATTCAAATGAAGAAATGCCACTGAAAGCTATATCAAGTTTGTTAGCTCAGCAATTATCATTCACATTGATCTAACACAAGGTCCCTAATGTACAAGCAAATATTAGTGTTGGGTCCTTTCAGGGATAATTAGCATAGTACCAGTGAAATGTCTGTCTAAGGCTTTATAAAAAAGTGAATGCTTAATACAGTACCCACATGAATAATTGAAAAAAGTATCATTAGGGAAAAGAATAAAAATAAGTCCACATAATGTAAGTCAATGTGATGATCACAAAACAATGATCTTGTATTATATAAATGTATGCTTGTTGTTATTAAAAATAATGAATTGTTTCACTTTGAAGTCAGGATACTATATGTAGTTATATGCTGAAAGATACAGCAACACATCTATGGTAGTGCTAAGTATATTATTTATTTCTGCGTACTTTAGGTTGCATCTTTCTCTAGTACATGCCCCCTGGGTGTCTTGCGAAGTGCTTTCATTATGTCGTATATTTTATATGTTAAAGTTGTAGGTGACCTGGAGCCTAGAGTGTCACAGGTATCTGAACATTGTTTCTTTCTTTTTTGTTGGCTGTATACTGGCAAAGGCTGTGAAACTCTGAGACACCCCAGTTTGGAGAATCGATGACCATGCATTAAGAATTTGCACCCTGCCACCTCTAGCCAGCCTGCCCCATGCAAAATTATGCTTTGCATAGAATTTTAGTATTTAGGCAACTTTTTCATTATGAAGCCTGCTTTTGTGTAGTAGTTTTTTGTGTTTTTTTATTTTTTTATTTTAGAATTCCAAATTCCATGTTTTATTAATACTTCTTCATGATCTGTTTATAAAACCGTTTGGTGGAAATAGCCAAGTAGTATCATATCCTTATAGAAACCACCCACAAGACAGTCCCAAATCCTTCTGTCAATCATTTTTAACCCCTTAGAGTATTTGTGTTTTTAGTAAGTGCTTCACGGATTTTCCTGTTTTGTTAATTGGTAGAGAAAAAAAATAAGGAATAGTCATATTCTACACAATCATAGTATTTCTTATTTCTATAATATGTTTGGCTAAAATGTACTTGCCATTGGGTTTTCATTTAATGTATGTTGAAGCATGAGAATTTAAAAAAATATCTGTGTCAGTAATATACCTATGCCAAACATAATTTTACTTAAGGCTAAACAATGAGTTATAGAACATTTGTACCTTATTTTTTCATTTGATTTTAAAACCATGGACATGTGGCAAAAGTCTAAAAATAAGTAATGTGTTGTATCAGAGGCAAAAAAGGCAAACATACACTAATAATGAATGATGGGTGGAAAATGACAATGAACAGGGGTACAAAGTGGTTTGGATTATGATTTATGACCCACTTAGATGCTGCTTAAGCATAAAGCTAGTCATACATGGCGGTGGATTTGGCAATAAATAACAAAACATCTTTTACTCTTATTGACAGTCAAAATTAATTCCATTTTTTTTCTACTTTCCTTCTTCCCTTGCTGTTTGATCATTCTTTTTTGTGATAGTGGTTCTGGTTCTTTACTTGACTTAATTTCTGTTATGTAAATGATATGCAAGACTTATTCAACTGGCCATTGCTCTCCCGTTACTTCATTCTTTTGTCCATGCATATTGAAAGTCCATACCTCCCAACAGTCCTGGTTTTCATGGGACAGTCCTGATTATTGGCATTGTAGTAGCCCCATTGCAATGCTGGGGAAGGCCTCTGATTTCCCTCACCGGCCCAAGGGAGTTCTGTGCTTTTGTCAGCTCTCCAGACCTCCTTTGCAGCTCCCATGTGACCACCTTGCAACAATCTGCATTTGGTGGCTAAAACGTTAGCTCCTTCTGGTATTGTGGATGACCACACCTCTAACTCCACCCAATTGTGACACTGGTCCAACCCACTTTTGGTCCCAGACCCACCCCGTCATAGGTGTCCCGATTTGAAATGTTGGGAGGAGTGAAACTATAAACAATAAATAGCAATAATATCAGGTTCTTACTGTTGTTTTTTTCACCCTCAAAATCTTGGTTCATTTAAAACATCCAGCTACAGCAGCACACCTTGGAACCATTCCCTGCAATATTCTGGCTCAATGGATTGCATTCATACAGTCACTTTGTGTGTATTGAAAGCATTAAATTTTGTACATTCAAACTGCAAGAATGCTTTCAGCAACAATCAAATCATTACTTAAAAACAGAAACCTCGGCTAATGACCTTACGATGAACTGTCCCTATCATCAATTGAGCAGACTGCAATGCCCAGCAGAGCAATGGCTAAGAACAAATTATTCCATGTGCTGTTCGTTGATAAAGAGAATATATAATGTGTTTCGAGACTGCAGCAGAATTTCCCAATCCCATCTAATACCTTTTTGCTATGAAAGAAAACATCTTTGTGAGTATTTTACAGTTCCTGACCTGATTTTAGCCCTTAAATTACTGTTTTGGCACCTGGCACAAAAGCAAGCATATGGTCAGCACTGAAAAAAAGAAAAACTAACACGTAGATAACCAGAAATAGTACAAGCCTTAAAATACTAAATCCTATAGCAATCAACTGGTTAATAATCCACTGTATGGCTTATTAGCGGATGTCAGTATGGTTGAATCGTAATGCAGAGTGCTGAGCTGATGCAATTTTCTGGTCATGGAATAGAATCGCCTCTGGCATACCAGTGGCCCCTTAGCAGGAGGCAGTGGCCCCTTAGCAGGAGGCAGTGGCCCCTTAGCAGGAGGTAGTGGTGGATGCCCTTTGTGCCGTAGTGCAAATCTTTACCATTTTCCATTATATATAGTGATATTTAAATGGAGATATTGTCACAGTTAAATCACCTGCTAACTATTAAAGATACATCCTTCACTAAACCGCGCAGTGTTGCTAACAATGTTTCATTTTCTCATCGAGACATTTAGGTTTAATGATCCACAAAGGATTGCAAAAGAAAATACAAACATAACCCATCAAAATAATTAGTTTGAAATGTTGTAAATTGTGTGATGTAGTAAAATCTGAGGAGGACATTCCATGGAGAAGTTTGGGATTAGGTGAGATTTTGCGTGATTGGCGATATAATAAGTGACATATGTTAAATTACATCATGTAGGATAGGGATCGTGTTAAAATGTACAGGTGCCTGACTTTGCCTGCGGCTGTTCCAGTGAAAAACAACAGTTTGGAACAATGTTTAGTCGCCTTTCCATCATTTACATGCCGTTAGGACCCATCTTTCATTTATGCTGCGGAGATGTCAGTTGTGCCATCAGTAACAAAAAGAAATTCTTTCATTACAATACCAAGAGGCCCGTAAAGAAAAAATCAATTCTTCCAGTGTTATTTCCTGACTGTGCCACATAAATACAGAGTGTGAACATTATAGATGTGTGTGTGTGTGTATATATATAGATATATATATAGATAGATAGATAGATATAGATATATATATATAGATAGATAGATAGATAGATAGATAGATATAGAGAGGGAGAGATACAGTATATATGAGCACTGCTTTTTATTTCAGTTACTTATCTTTCTTTATCTCTACGTCCCATTCACAGGTTTTTGTTATTACTATGGGCAATCAGTGTTTTTTAGTGTAACTATGGTAAATGTCACTATAATTTTCTCCATTTTCGTCAATCAAGTGGAAATAAAGTGCCATGTGCCTTCATCAGGCACCACAGAAGTCATCTCTTGAAAGGGGGTGATTTAGACATGAAAATGCTGCAAAGTGCTCTTTCTCTGATATAAATACAGTCTTTGAATAGCATCTTTCTTCATTGTTGATGGTTCAGATTAGGTAAAACATTGAATACAGACACTTTCAAATAGGGTCAGGTGAACCTTTTCATTGGATTTACCGAGACTAGGAAATATTCAGAGCAAAAAGCAGCAACCTGTATGTTAACCCCAGTGTGACTTATTATACCCAATACAAATCTATGTATTAGACAGTGACGGCAGTAAAGAGCGATTGAAGCTGACTTTTTGCAGAGACACAATCCACTCCATTGTCAGTGTCCTTTCTTTATGATAGGTTTGGTCAAATGCCTATCATTAAATGCCCATCTCTCTTGCACTAAAATGTTTTAAAAGGCCCACTGCAGAGGGAATCAAGGCTTCTGCCATATTATGTCCATATCCGTATCCTACGCCTATTCCACAGCTATTCTCTTTGTAATTACAGGATGCCGGAAAAAGATACAGACTTGTGTGAAAAAAACAGATTCAAAACTCTATATTAGTGTATTCGGTACTGACATAGTTATTTATTCATATAAATTTAACAGTCTGTGTATTGTTAAATAACAACCTGTATCTGAATTCTTCATTTTGATATTGGATGGCTAGATCAGTGATATCCGTATTTTGCTTGATTTTCGACATTAACTAAGCATAAATGTACCGGTATATGCTTTAAATGCCGCAGCGATATTTACCATAATCATTGGCACGCTAAGAATCACTAGTCACCAATTTATTCAGTGACGTTGAATGGTGCAGGGGCATCTTTAACACAGGGTAAAAGGGGCAGCTGCCCTGGGCTCAGGATTAGCTTTGGGGCCAGTGGCAGTTGTCTCTTAGTCTCCCTCAACAGCCACCATTGTGTGGAGGTGGTGGTCTGTGCAATGGCGGCACTGAACATATTTTTAATGGTTCCCTATGACCTCAGTTTACATTCTTGCACAAAGCACCAGGATATAACATCATATCTCAGATCCTAGCAGCAGCAGGACGTAGAGAGTAAAGGAAGATGCATTAGTATAAAAGGAAACTGTCCCTTTTAAAGAGGGACACTTGGCAGGTATGTATTGTATACAGACATCAAAGCACAGTCTGTCGTGTGCTGCCACATTCTATTGTAGACTATAAAAAAACGGCAAACAAGCAAGCGTCGCGGACCAGGATGGATGGACCACAAAAGGAAACCTTACCTTAAGGTTGGGTCCAGTTGTGGCCAAGGTTTGTGGTGACGGGTGCATTCACTGATTCTCCCAGCTAACGGAAAGACCAGGGTTTGGCAGGTTTCCTGGTCTCCATCCATGATAATGTAGTTTAATGATATTAACTAGAAAAATGGATGGCAAGGGAGCTGTGTAGATTGCATTCTGAGTCAGTACTGATAGCTGTGTTGGTATGAAGTCCTCTCTTCAGCACTGGTAGAAAAACTCTGGTATTTTTTTTTTTATCAATTCAGTTACACAAAGGAAATGAAGAGAGCACATTTCACAGTTTACCTGAAGCGTTCTTCTTCATCCACATACTTTATGAAAACTGGGAATCTGTAATGATTTTGACTTTCCAAATAAGCTTTAAAAATGAATGCTGAAATGAGACTCAGCTGTGTTTAAAATTACAGTATTATTTTTTGATGATTTCTCATCTCGTCTCACAGTGCTACATTATATATTAATTAGCTGACTAACAAATGTTTCCAGTACTTTGCTGGACTTGAAGGTGGAAGAAAAAAGAGTCCCTCACTGGTTAATTTTAAAGATTTTTTTTTCTATTTAAATTTCATTCAAAGTGGAGTCAGTGTTGTAACACCAAATAATGCCCCCCCCCCCCCTGTATGCAGTAATGAAGGGTCCCCCTGAGCTTGTTGTGTCTGCCAGATCTGTGTTTGGGGTGCAGTTCTATGCGGGGCGTTTGGATGGACTTGGCCACAGCCCTCCCCTGACCAGGGGACAATAATGTATGATAATATATGTAAAATGTTAAAGGTACACTCTAGCCCTCATGTACATCAAACTATTCTGTTATCTGTTGATGTAGTGAATATATATATATATATATATATATATTCTATATATTGAGAGAGAGAGAGAGATAATTTATTAATTACATGTTGCTTTAATGGTTTTAAATGACAACGATCAATTAAAGTCTGTTGGTCAGTCCTTATCCATACATATTGGCACTCCCGGAGAAAGATGGCAAGAAAGGTCTATTCACTAAGGTTCAAGTTGTTGGTTGAGTTACAGGGGTAACTTAAAAGACTTAGTTGCTTTAGTAGCAACTTGCTGTGGAGTTGGCCACTGCATTGATGAGTTGATCTCAACAGCTTAGGATTTGTTTTGCCAACTAACTGCAGAACAACCCTTGCATTTCTGTGCATTTAGTTAGACCTAAAACATTGTATTGTGGTTGCATGGCTGCTATGACTTATTAAGATGTGTATTTTTATTTCAAATACAGTATATGTAATAAATACATTTTTATTGCCTTTCCATACTTTGCAGATTTTTGGTTTCAGATTTCTAATTTATTTCACCATCTTTTTGACAACCGAAATGCAATTAATAGTGTATAATTGGATCTGTCATGGAAAGGTCCTGGCGATTCTCCAGACATTGCAGGTTTTGCTGAATTCAGCTTTATATTTTTTTGCTTTTAAATTCAATTCCCAGAAAGCAGTTTGTGCTTGTTTATCGTACAAAACTATTTTATTGTACCGCACTGCCTATTGTTTTTCACGCAGCTTCTACTGTATGTTACCTAGGATGACACTATATTTTGCAAGGAATAGAGATAATGAAACATAATTGTATAGAAGACTGCAGCAAAATCAACAAAATCTTGTTTTTTCATAGGAATAAAATTTCTAATTTGATAACCAAACTAAAGCAGATGGGATGCTTGTTGTGAATAACCTCTTAAAAAAAATAGTGGCTCTGTGATTATGAAAGCCAGGACTACAGCACCCAGGGGCAGTTCTAGACCAAGTTGCACCCCAAGCAAGAATATTATTTTGTGCCCCCTCCCATTCTTTTACATAACTAGCAATATTTTAAGACCTGACATGATTGAGAAGTGAAAAAACTATAGTAGAGTACAGAGCTCTGCTCTCTCACTCTCTCTGCATATCACCTCCCTAGCTCATGCATTCTAACACTATATGCAAACATATACACTCTAACACCATATACTAACACGAATTCTAACACCATACACTGACACCCAAACAATTTACACTAACACACACACTCTAACATTATATATGGATACTTACACTGTATACTGATATACACTTCCACACACTCACTCTAACACCGTACACTGACATACCACACATTCTACACTAACACACGCTCAGTCTAACATGTAACATTGTACACTAACACACACTCAGTCTAACATGGTACACTGGTACCCCATTCACACTCACTCTAACACCGTACACTCAACATAGTCTAATATGGTACAATGTCATCCCCTCAAAACACAAACTGAAATCCTTGATCTTTTCTTATATGAAGGATAGACTTATGCTTGTTGCATTCAAATTTCTCACTGTATTAACATCACCCACATCCGCTGAAAGGCTGTTCAACTTATCTACCTCTTAGTGAAGTAAGACATACACACATTTCATCTAAGCCTCTGATCCTCTAGTTTTAGACCATGTCTTCTTGGCATAACATTTCTGCTCCCTTTGAAATATACTTCCCCTTTATGTATTTAAATGTTGCTTTCAACCTTGCATGACCCTGCTGAAAATCAGCCCTGTTGTGAGTCAAATTACTAGTCTTGCCCAAGGGCCCATTATTTTCACCTGCTTTATATTAATACGAGTTACTTATAAAATCAATTAAAAAAATATACATTTGATTTATACAAAGGACATGCTCCTCTATTTAATATTAATGCATTTGAGAGTTCACCAAGCTAAAACTGCATCCCTTTAGATTTAGGAGTTCTTGTAAAAGATTTGTGCATTTTCCAAATGAGAATGTGCATTAATTAGAGCATGATGCATTAACGTCATCCTAGTGCTACATTTAAGGTCAGTGTACTCAGGAACATATTATTTTCAGGACTTGTCATTACTTTATGATATGAAATGTAATTAGGTCTCCAAGGTTTGCTGAGTTATAGAGAGAAACATAAAATTATACAGAAACATTGCCCTTTTTTCCTAATCATGATCTAGATTGCCCATTTTTTTTTAATTCTATAAACAATCCCAAATTGTTAGTTAGGAATATATATGATCACTTCTCATAATCATTACAAAAAATAATGATTACCATAATGCATGTAAAGGGAAACTTGCAAACCATGCAGTATTAAAATGAACCAGCCCTCCTAGTTTTTCATGGGCCGCACATTCTAGGGGCCTGGGGTGTATCACAGTGCTGCCAGCAATGTGATTCACCACAGAGCCTCTAGAACAGTAGCATAGGGCAAGTGGTGAGGCCAGATTGTCATCTCCACAACCAGCCCTGCTCAGCGGCCGCCCCTGTGGTTTCCTGCTACCCAAACCAGCGCTCGTGGCGGCTGAGTGCAGTGCGCATCCAGTGGTGTGGGTAAGAGGTGCCCATGGGGGCGGCTACAGTGCAGGGCCGGTTCGGGAGATTGCAATCTGCCTCCAACTAGCCCAACATTAGGGAGGATGAGGTCTATCACTTCAGACCTCGGCTTCAGTGCTCCCTAATCACTACACGTAATGCCGAGCGCCAGGATATATTGGTAAGCAATATAGCCATTAAAAATTAGATAGGGCTCGCAAAATTTGGGGTACTTTGACATAGTGGTGGGCTAAGCAATATATGGCCATATAGTATCACAGAATCCCCAATATTTATGCCTGAGATAGGTGTTTCTGAATGGTATTCACTTAGTATGTGCTCATTACTTGCTCTGTTTTGTGTAAGTATTTTAGCAGCAACCTGGGAAGCTGAATGTACAGTTTTGCTCATTTACTATGCTTTTTTTACTCATGCCTGTCCATTTTTATCTAAGCATTGCCAACAAGGTTTGTTTTCCTTCTCATGGCAGGGAGGTGTGTCTATGTACCTAATAGCATCAGAAATGTGAATAAATGATCATTACAAAAAGTCTAGTAAGCCAAGCCAGTACACAGAATTGGAAATACGGCCATCAGGGCAATAAGGTTAATGTAGCTGCTGGAAGAGCCCAGAGCCCCCACAGTGGATTAATCCCCCCCCCACATTCCTTTCTTCAAAGCATTAACATGGAAGCCAAGACAGCGCTATACTTTTACTTGGGGGTCCTAGCAGAAGAGAAGGTGTGCTGTGTTTTAAACATGAAGGACACTTTAGGATATTAAAATGATGAGCCGTGATGGTCTTGGGGTCTGGGCTCTAATTTCATACAGAGACCTTATTTACAGAGGTGGAGAAGTCATTTTGGTTCTCTTACAAAAAGGCTGTGTAAAGAAGTTTAATTTCTGACCCACCATACCTCACTGTTTTAACAGTAAGTTCTGGTCACCTAAGATATAATATCGAAAACATAATATGTCATGCAATAAAATACTTTTTTTATTATAATATTTTATTAACACTTATTTACTATAAAACATAAAATGAAAGATGGGCCAGTATTTCACATATGGAGTTACCGAGTGTTAGAAAGTAAATATAAACTCAACGTCATATTTCTGCGGTATTAAATTAGAAACAGAATTCAACGGAGATAAGAACCATCAGGCCCATCTAGTGTGCCTATTATACAGTAATGAACTGGTGTTCTAGTCATAATTGTTTCTTTTGAAGTCAGAAGTTGTGGAGTTGTGTTCTATCTGTGTTGAATATTTGAATCCCTGTTGAGTCATAAACAACCTGTCTTATAGAGTAAAAAACATTGCTGTATCTTCCAAATGGTAATCATATCTTTAATTGGTCAGAAAGCTGCGGTCCATGCAGAGGCATTTATTTTCTTGATATTCTCTGTCTTTTCGCAAACTGCATGAATTTAAACACGTTTGTTGAATCGAAATGTTGAGGTTATAGCCTAAGCCTGGCTTTTATATACATATATTTGGGAAGGCAGTGGTATTTATTTCTTTAACTGATCACGACACACTATGAAAAATATAATTAGCAAATTTAAAGTGTGTTAAAAGCCTCAGAATGTTGCAGTAATTTTCAGCATTTAAACATTTTTTTATATTTTCTCTAAGGATTTTTTTATTCTGATTCTGATATATAATGTGCAACCTGAACTTTAATAAATATATACCATGAAAAAACAAAAGAATGTTGCAGTAATTTCACACAGAGATGACTTCTCATATGCCGCAGACTTTACCAATACTCCTTATAATTTTCCTTTTGGATATTCTTTTTGTCTTGATAAATGAATAATAGCTAGGCCTGCACCTTCCCTCTCACACAACATTCAAATACCCGGTGGGCCACTGGCTGACAGTGCCACATGTTGTATATACAACACCACACACCCAATCTGCAACTCCAGCTGCACATCAGGTTCTGTGTTGTGTGGCTAGTGGTTGGATGTAGCTTGCATTAGGCAGACGCTGGCCTTAAAGTACCAGGGCCGCCTCATCATCAGCAGTCTGTCCCTGATGCTAATCATCAGATTTCTTTACAACATGCACTCTGTATACTCAAATATTTTGCATAAATATCTTTCCTATAACGTAGATGAATAAAAAAAATGCATTTAAGGTAAAGCAAATAACCTTTCTGTTAGTAAAAAGATATTTTAGACTCATCAGATACAGAACAGATTAACTATAATCAGGTCAATTTTAAATGCATATTTGCTTTTGATTTATGTTCTTCCAAAAGACGATGTTCCACCTATTCTGCTCAGTTTAAAACTGTTGTTACCAAATGCAGCATTAAAAACATCATTCCTATTAGTGTTTGAATGCAGGGCCAGACTGCCACAGAGCCCAGATGAGAAAATTCCCCCGGGGCACCCCAGCTTCACAAGCAACATGTCCCACAGTGCCTCCTCAAACAGCTTATCTGTGCCGTCTTTGTACCCAGGCAGCTTTTCTGTGCCCCCAAGCACCCTGTGTGCCCTTTTTGTCCCCAAAAAGCTTGTCTGTGTGCCCAAATAGCCTATCTGTGCCATCTCTGAACTAAGCAGCCTGCCTGTGCCACCTCTGCCCATCAAACAGCTTTCCTGTGTGACCTCTGCCCCTAAACCGCCTGCCCTGGGTGAGAAGAAAGAGTTTTCTAGTACAGCGTGTAATCACCTCTTTGGTAAGCTACTGGCCCGCGTTAGGAGACCACTGGGCCACATAGACATCAACGAGGCCCCAGTGCTGCTCAGCTGGCCCCCCAGTTCAGCTCAGCTACCAGTTTCCCAGTAGGCCAGTCCAGCCCTGTTCGAATGTCCAAACCTTTCTTATAAAATAAATCTTTAATTATGCAAAATTTTGCCAGCAACCCTTAATTGTTATGTAACACAAAAGCGG
The DNA here is from genome assembly GCA_023333645.1 of Sceloporus occidentalis. Lineage (NCBI taxonomy): Eukaryota > Metazoa > Chordata > Lepidosauria > Squamata > Phrynosomatidae > Sceloporus > Sceloporus occidentalis. The sequence goes on along the minus strand of JALMGF010000063.1, from coordinate 5,321,269 downwards.
ACACTGGTATGTTTTTGCTATAGATTAGAAGCAGAAGAAAAGCATATTTCTGTGTGGATTTGTGGATATAACTGTGTGGACAAAAGTGCTCCAATCAAGTTCAGTTGTTTTGACTGATCCATATCTGTATTTAAACAGGAATATCCAGAAACCCATTAAAGTTTGACACCTCCAACTGGTCATAGCTAAGTTTAGCCTCTACATCACGGAATTTTACAATAAACTTATTTCATATTACAAGACTTTACTATGTGTAAAAAATGGGCTAAAGAAACATACAGTCATGTGAAAAAAAACAAAAAACACCCTCTTTGAATTTTATGGTTTAACATATCAGAACAATCATCTGTTTCTTAGAAGGTAAAAAAAATAGGTAAATACAACCTCAGCTGAACAACAACACATGTGTTGTTACACCGTGTCATGATTTATTCAACAAAAATAAAGCCAAAATGGAGAAGCCATATGTGAAAAACTAAGTACACTTTATGATTCAATAGCTTTTAGGACCACATTTAGCAGCAATAACTTGACTTTTATCAGTTTATTAATGAGTTTATCACATTATTCACATTGTTGTGGATGAATTTTGGCCCAAACTTCTTTTATTGAGGTTTGCATGCATTTGTTTATGCACAGCTCTCCTAAGGTCCTGCTACAGCATTTCAATCGGGTTGAGGTCTGGACTTTGACTGGTCCATTGCAACACCCTGATTCTTCTTTTTTGTCATTTTGTTGTAGATTTGCTGGATTGCTTGGGGTCATTGTCCTGTTGCATGACTCGATTTCTGCCAAACTTTAGCTGTCGTACAGATGGTTTAGTATACAAAGGAGTTCATGGTCGGCTCAATGACTGCAAGGTTTCCAGGTCCTGTGGCTACAAAACAAGCTCAAATCATGACCCTTCCACTACAGTTAGTATAAAGTGTTTGCACTTTTATGCTGTGTTTGGTTTCCCCAAATGTGGAGTTGTGCATTACGGCCAAACATCTCCACTTTGGTCTCGTCTGCCCAAAGGATATTGTTCCAGAAGTCTTGTGGTTTGTTCAGATGCAACTTTGCAAACCTAAGACGTGCTGCTATGTTCTTTTCAGAGAGAAGATGCTTTCTCCTGACTAACCATACTTGTTCAGTCTTTATCTAATTTTACAGTCATGAACGTTAAAAAAAACTTGCGGGCGGTCTTGCTGGGGTTGCGGGCCGGAGCGGGCGGTCAGGCACAGTACCTGCGGGTCCCGGTAATCCCGCGCAGTCCCGCAAGGCTGCCTTCTCGCTGCTCCCTTACAGTGTGTCCTGTCCTGCTCCGCCCAGGAACAAAACGGAGTCACGTGATGTGAGCGAGCAACTCGAGGGCAGCCTTGTGGGACTGCGCGGGAAATCTGCAGTTCAGGTACGGAGGTGGGCGTGACTGGCCACATTTGTGGCGGGAGCAGGCAGGATTGGCCACAAATGTGGCGGGAACGGGCGGGAGTGAAACACCCACATTGCGGGAGCGGGCGGGATTGGGCAAAAAATCAGCGGGATTGAAAAAGCAGTCCCGCGCATGGATGTATAATTTGTGTGTGAGCATGGATGTGTAATTTGTGTGTGTGTATGTGAGCATGGATGTGTACGTATGTGTTAGTGAATATGAGTAAGTGTATGTAACTTGTGTAAGTGTGTTTACATATGTTGTATGTTGGAAGGGGGGCAAAGAATCATGGACAAATTGTTTGGGGGTAATGATGACACAGACCAGGGCCCTATGGTTACTAGTTATGCCCCGGGCTGGGATGTCCACTCCTGGGAACATTGGCAACTGTCTTAAATGTTTTCAATTTTTTGAATAATCTTTCTCTCTGTAGAATGATGGACTTTAAATTGTTTGGAAATGGCCTTATAACCCTTCCCAGATTGATGGACAGCAAGAATTGCTTCTCTAAGATCATTGATCGCGTCTTTACTCCTTGGCACACTTGAAGGCTCCAGACCTGCAAACTGCTAAAACTAAAGAAAAAATAAAGGCTTTTATAGAGGTGGTCACACTTGCTGATGATCAATTAATCAAGGGCATTTGATTAGCAGCACTTGTCTGCTACTTAGCATCTTAATTCCTATGGAAGCAGTAAGGGTGTACTTAGTTTCTCACACACAGATTCCCCATTTTGGCTTTATTTTTGTTGAATAAATGATGACACAGTGAATTATATCATGTGTTATTGTTCATCTGAGATTGTATTTACCTATTTTAAGCCCTCTAAGGAACAGATGATTGTTATTATGTCCTGATATGTAAAACCATAGAATTCAAAGAGGGTGTGCTTTCTTTTTCACGTGACTATATATTAACTCTCACAGGGGAAAGAGGCATATATCTTACAAAAAAATATCAACCTAGTATAAAATTCACAATATGCCACAAACAAAGAGTGATTGTTTCAGATTAGTTGAGTTGGCTAAAAAAATCTAACTTAAAGAAACCTCAAATATTTAAAGGACCGATCTACCATTTCAGAAAAATGCCTTCTGTATGGACCGCGGAACATTTTACTGGATACAAATTGGGGCATGCCTTATTGTTTTCTGGGGGTTAGAGAATGAGAATTCTGTTTTAGTTCCTCCCTCCCCGACTGTCTCAACTAAAGCAGGCAGCGTACTTAAGGATGCTGCCCATACATGCATTGTAGCTTTTGTCCACTCACCTTGTATACATAGGAAATCAAATCAGCAAGTTTGAGCCGAAGGTGGAAACCCGACCATACATCACAATCTTATTAATAAGAAAACATAAAAAGCATTTCACTCGCAAATACTTGCGACTCTCAAATAGACTGCAAGATTATCCATTAAAGGAGCTTAAATAAAAAATGTAAGCCCTAACAGTATGTGTTCCAAATACCCATTGTGGTCATGTGTGAATCCCAAAGTAAATAAAAACGCAGGCAATGGCCTATCTGGAGCAAACCTGAGGGCAATTTTGCCACACAACTGTTACACGCTTTATATTTTATTATACAAGGAGATGAGAGCTTCACAAAAATATTGGAACACATCCGGTTATGATCCACCACTCAAACAACGGTGTACTAGCTGATGCAACTTTGCAATACGTTTAAATATTCAAGTATTTATGGATCAAATACAAATAATTTTGCCCTAAACATATTTTTGTATCACTGTGTGGCTTTTATTAGGTCGAAATACACGGGGAATTGGCTTGGAGTACAAAAAAAAGTAACTTCTTTAAGAATTTATAACCTGTCGGGTTAAAAAACGCCCATTTATTCAGTCATTTGAAATAACACTTACTAAAAGCTTCACCATTCCTTTACAAAGTATTGAAAATAGGAATTTCTTCTAAAGCACTGTAAGTACTAACATATGATGTTGCTTAAAGGCCTTCTGAAATATTTTAAGTGGTCTCTCGAAATGTGGCACACCCCCCCCCCGAAGAATTCTCAGAACACAAATGTGTTCCAGCTAAAAACATGTCGGCTGCCCTGTACAATAGCACTTGATTATTACACCAGCAAAGAATCGTGATGAGGATTTGTAGAAGACTATAATCTTGGATGCGAAAAATATTTACCCCAATTTATTATTAATGTGGATAAAAATAAGTATTTCTATTATACAAGCAAGACACGGCACAGCTACAGATATTTACACTGCTCCAAAAATTAAAGGAAACACTAATATTACACATCCTAGATCTGAATGAATGAACTAATCGTATGACATACTTTCATCTTTACATAGTTGAATGTGCTGACAACAAAATCACACAAAAATTCTCAATGGAAATCAAATTTATCAACCCATGGAGGTCTGGATATGAAGTCACATTCAAAATCAACATGGAAAACCACACTACAGGCTGATCCAACTTTGATGTAATGTCCTTAAAACAAGTCATAATGAGGCTCAGTAGTGTGTGTGGCCTCCACGTGCCCGTATGACCTCCCTACAATGCCTGGGCATGCTCCTGATGAGGTTGCGGATGGTCTCCTGAGGGATGTCCTCCCAGACCTGGACTAAAGCATCCGCCAACTCCTGGACAGTCTGTGGTGCAACGGGCGGGTCAATCCATAGCATCAATGCCTTCCTCTTGCACATTTTGTCCATGAAATAACATGAAATAAACCGGAAAGACTTTGTTAATGTTGTAAATTACTATTGTAGCTAGAAAACGACTGATATTTAATGGCCCTTTATCACTCCCATCACTCGTGTTCCAATGGCAATAATGTTAGGACACCTAGAAATGTCCTTGCTTTCCATAAACACAGCTAAGTGACCCCAAACCTGGGACGGTGGATAGATTATTCATGCTTGGTGATTACAAGTTATTTCAGTTAAATTGACTTGCCAAGGGTGAAAGTGTTTCTTATCTTATAAGTCGTACTAGCAGCTCTTAATAAACCTGCCGAACATTGAGCAACTTTACCTTAGTGGAGTTATATTTTATTTTACCTTTGTTACACACATTGTCTGGAAAGCACAATCTATAAGAGAGTTGTAGGAAAAAATATGTCCTTTTTATATTATTTTCCCAAGACAGGCAAAAAGAGATACATTGTGTTGCATGAATAGTACATAATAAACTACATTTATGGACTTGTTGACATTCTCATGGTCATTCCGGATCTGGGAGAAGTGCTTCCATACACAGCGCAGTAAGTCAAATAAATGTAAGGGCTCACTTTGATATTCACAAATATGTTAACAATTGAATGCACTCATAAAATAGTATATACCGGTAATATTTGAGATTCAAATAAAGGTATAAATCTGTCAAGTTCAGTTTCACTATTATTCCAGAAGGCAACAATTCCAGTAATGCCCAAAGGGGGAAAATGTATTTCTTGACTCCAAAATGACATGATGGGTCAACAAGCTCTAATGTCCTCAGTCCTTATAACCTGTTATATTCTTGCATATTTTTCTTTGTTAAAAAAAAAAAATCATCCAGCCCATATTTAAAGGCTTCCATTGAACTTGGTGGCACAACCACTGTAGGTAGTGAATTCCTAGTCAAGTGATGTTGGTGGAGGTGGGATGGAGGGACTAAGTGGGAAAAAAAAAATTTAAAAACCTTACCTACCCACTATCCTTAACCCTTCATATACCTGTACGTCACGTGTTTTTCACTGCTGACATCCACCGGAAGCTCCTTGGAGTAGGGCCTGTCTCTGATTGCTCCCCACGCTGGCTGATCCCATATATTGGGATCAGCAACGCAAGGCTATGGAGCTGTGCTTGCTGATCACCGTGTGATCAGTGCAGTGGAGCTCAGAGGGAAGAAAGTGAGAAACAACTTTTCTCCCTTTTCCCACAAAGGTAAAAAGTGAAAATTATGTTTAATTAGTGTGTACAGCAAACATAGAAAAGGGGAAAACCAACATATAGTAAAAAGTGAAAAGTTATATCTAAGCACTTTTTGGATGTCAGGTGACTTGCCTTTTTAAGGGCCCATCCAACGATGATCCATGAAGCTCTTGTGCCTCACTTTTCAGCCCAGTGAAATGCGTTATTCACACCATATGTGTTAAACATTGTTTTAAAAGGCCAGATGAAAAAAAATGTCTCAAAAAAGATTTTCTTTCACTTTACACATACTCTTCCTTGCTAACACAGAAGTGATATAAGAGATCACTGGGGCAGGTATGTCAATAAAACAGGGATTTATCTAACTGCAGCTTACCAACAACGTTAGTTTGTCCACAACATTGATGGTATAACGGTGCAGTTGGTTAATGTGTTCGGAAAAGGGTTTTTTTAGGAAAAAGGACATCAGAACAAGCATCTTTCCTCTTACAAAAGTATCGCATTAAGACCATTCTGGTCCTTTGGGAATTTCTCAAAATGCTATCAGCCAAGTTTTCAGTTGCAGAAACATGTCAAATACTTACAAATTAATGTTCATGAAGATATCTAACATTTGCCAGAAATATTAGATAACAGAGTTAATATTTTTTTAATATTTATGTCGTAATACAAACAATGACTAGTGTTTATATATTATTAAATCATGATCTTTTGTGGCAGATGTGTTGTGGGGTAAATACTTATTATTTTATAAATATCTTCCTAAGCACAAAAATGATTGTTTTATGAGTTCTTGACATTTATTATAAATGATGCATTGCTTCCTCACTTCGCATCCCCGGTTGTGTGTTCTATTCACTTCCACTCTACTTATCTCTGAACATTAGAGCTCATTTTAAGTTACTTTAGGTTACTTCTTCTAAAGCAATTTAAACTTCTATTCATAACATATGGATGCAAAAGTTAATTTGACACATACATCAAGAACCATTTTAAAAATAAGATAATAGTGTGATGCATCCATCTTAACTAGATTTAAGTTAAAAAAAACTGTCCAAAATAGTCAGCCATTAATTTTCAGATATTACTGTTAACCAAAAATTAAAAGTAATGTCAATATCGAGCAAAATATTTTTAATTGACCAAGCTTGACTGAAACATTAATTTGCTGAGTTTATGATGCAAAATGTTAAATAAAGCCTGTTCAGCAACTTTGGTTGTTCAACAAGACTGTTTTTTTGTGAGTCAAAAGTAAGTAAAAACAATAATTTGGTTACAGTGTAATGATTTTTGCTTTCGCTGTAAGTATGTTTTGTGAGTCCCAAATGCTTCTAGTTAATGATGCAAGTGAGAAGTTGGCTGGAGCAACTTTGAATAAATTTTGAACAAATATTATGCCCTGATCTCATTTTATTTCTAATGGACTAAATGTTTTGCGTAATAGATTAATAATGTATGTATATTTATATATATATATATATATATCCCGGTGTTCAGTGGTGGCGCTCAGAAAGCATTCATGTAATTTCATAAGAAATATAAGACAAACCAAAAAGGATTTCTGAAATGCTGGAACATACCTGCCATCTGGTGGTATTTTTGAGTTACTAAAACGGGAGGAATAAAAATCTGAGTGATCTAAGAGTAGTTTTGTTTGGCTTTCGTCTGCAATAAAAGCATCAAAACCAAAAAATATATACACTGGAATTGTTAACCTGCATTACATTCCATGAACATAATACAGCATATTGTATACTGGTCCTACCAAACAGCCAAGCAAGGAGGCTCCCTACAAACTCCCCATAGGCAGAAGGCTGCTTAAGATGCTGAGCTGATCAGGGGCGCCTCCGCCATGAGGTAACCCAGTTAGGACACTAGAAAGCTAAAGGCTAGTATATGCCATCAAGCAAGAGTCTAATGATGCTGGAATAATGTCCAAGAAGGGCCCTCTTTACCTAAAGGTTTGTCTTAGTCTGTCCCTTCTAGTTTTGTCAGACCCTTTCAATGTGTTTATTTTAAGAAGCGCTGCGCAAATTGTTGGAGCTATATAAATAAAAGATAATATTAATAACATCCAGTCTGTATTTGCTCAGTCAGATTAAATGGAAATGTGCCAAGGAAACAGAATTCTAATCAGGATTTTGTGGAACCTACCAGGAGCAAGTAAGCTGTCCAGAGGACCACTATCTCAGGAGACTTCATTAGGGTTTTCCTTGATTACTTTTGATTTCAGGAAATGTGTCCTAATGTGCTCTCTCTTCAACCTCAGGTATAAAACATGGTCTTTGGATTTAAATTAGAGAACAGGGATTCATTTATAATCATTATCATTATAAAGCTCCCAACTCTTACTGATTAGCACAGTATGTGAAAAAGTTACATATCTGCATTCCAAAATCATGCCATTGATAGTTTAACCATAGGTCAAAATAAAGTGAAGAGATGGTAAGGCAAGGAATCAGTTATACAAGCAGTGCCAAATGAAGTCCCTTTAGAGGTCCCTAGATCGCTTGTAAGATAGGGTCATGTAGCGTGACCGGCTACACTACCCTAAACAAAGCAGCTGCTGCTATGTAGCTGGTGGCCCCTCAGAGTTCAGTGACCTCTAGTCACATGCCTAATGTAACCAAATTGAATTAATGTTTCTAAGTAATGGTATTTTTGCATTGTTTCAAGAGAAACACTAAGAAAAGTAAAACATCCCAGCTTCAAATGTAATCAGGCTATGGTGTAATATTTTAACAACAAAACAAGATAAACCACTGAAGTGTGCACTCCGCTTCAACAAATCTTCATAAAATAGGAGGTGATGAAGTAGTGTTTGGACCCATTCTACCCTTCTACCTTATTCCATGTCTAAAAAAAGTATTCTAAACAGTATACTTAGGTATACTGTACCTAGGTGTTCAGGGACCTGTATGGTGCCCTCGACCCCCGCCATCACCCTCAGAGTCCCTTTCCCCCCTCCTTCACTGTGACACAGCTCTATTTTCAGGTACACCGCAGGTACAGATCAACTGAATAAGACATACAAACCCTGTATTTGCAGGTACAGAGTAAATAAGTAACAAATAGAAGCATAGTATTGCAGGCATAGAGCAACTAAATAACACACAAACCCAGTCTAGAAGGTATAGATCAACTGAGAAATTACACACAAACTCTGCTTTAAAGGTATAGATCAAATAAATAATGCATGGAAACCCTAAATTGCAGACATAGGTCACAGGTCACACACCTAAAGACCAACTCTGGCACCCAGATTGCACACATAAGACTATCTCTGCCATTTCTGTCCATCTCTGCCATTTCTGTCCATCTCCCCCATTTCTTATTACCCCTTTTTTTATGATCTCTCCTTATATTTCTAATTTGCATTTATATTTCCCTTTCTACCTCTCTCTGTTCTCTTTTTACTCGCCACCCTTTCTTATTATCTCTCTTTCTTTTCCTCACCTCTCCTCTTTATCCTCCTCTTCTTTCTATCTCTCTTATTTAGCCAACATAGAAAAAATAAAGTTTCATACTCTGAAGACAGGCTGATGTAAAAGCCTTAAAGATAGGCAATATGGTTTTTCAGTGCATCAGTGCAACACAGGTTTATATAACAAAGCCCAAATCACTATATGTACAGCATAAGGGAAACTTCTACAGGGGTAATATAGTAAGTACATGAATAATTATGTTTGTGTGCATCAACAATGGGATTCATTTATTCATTCGCCATCTGTTTTCATGTAGTCTTATGAATTGAGGTTGTATAATTATTCTGAAGTCAGTGAGGCCACATTTTGCATTTATGTCTATTTCTCTGGCACTCTCCAAGTTAGCCAAATACATCCAATCCATGAGAAAACAATAGCTCTAATAACAGGAGCCTGGAATTAGTGGGTCTCTGTTATTCGTGGGAATTATTTAAAGGTCTAAATTAGAACATATGGAACAGGGGGCAAAAGTGTTTATTGGAAATTCACAAAGCAGTTGTTATTCAAGTAGAGGCATATTTACTAGTAAATGAGAGAGATTATTTTGGTGCCAAACAACTTTATTAGTCACAAGCAGCCAGGGACTACAAACTACAAAACACCGATGCCCCATACTGTTTCTACATTTATGCTTTACAAGCAAACATACCTGCATAAGACATAAATATTAAACTACATAACAGTCAAGGTAATTGAGAAAATAGTAAATACAATGTTTCACGACACTGAGGTCCCTTTCTTTAGGCACAGTTAAACACATAAAGCTGAAATAACATGGTAAATATATACAGAGTATGAAATAGAAAATAGATACAGTAAGTGAAAAATAGGGGTAAATTAACAGAACTAATGGCTGGGATATGTAATATTATCTGAGTGCTGTAACGTCAAGGCAGAAAGAACAAGGAGATGATGATTACCACAGACGTGTGAACAATCTGTGAAGTCAGGGTGTTATTAGATGTGTAGAATACAGTCAGGTAAGGGCTGGCAATGGGGCTAGTATTCCCGTAAACTGGTTTTACAGATTTTGGTTCACTACCTGAAGTTTTTTCAGATTTTTTTACTGCTAATTTATATATAGGCTGTACAGAGTAAGAATGGATTTACATGACATCTCGATGACTCGATTCTACACATTTCAAATAGAATTTCTGTGCATCCTGTTTTCGGTCATGTATTTTGGACAAGACTGGATAGTGTGCATTGACCATGTTGTCTTCTTGAGAGTATTCTACACCTTTGGCAACCTGGCTGGACTCGCCACTATGTAAACGCTGTTAACCATTATTTTCCGCAGTAATTGCCCATTTTCCCCTATAGAGTAACCTTCTGTATGGCATTGTTCATATATTATAGGACATTCTACATTAGGAGACCCAGTCTAGGGATTAAAATGGGCCCTGGTACTTTATGCCATATGGGCAGCTGGGTGCTGAATGCACACAACAATGTGCTACACTCTAACACTTCAGTAGGTTGGAGCCATGTGTATCCAGCCAGAGGCTACCCACTAAAGCAAATGATCTACCACACAATTGACATTAAAGGTATATGGGAGGTGTCATCTTGCATTTGTCAATTGAGTCTGAGCTTGTATGAGACACGGGTCTTTAAGTCCTGTTTAATGGTGGGTATCAGTATCTTGACTGTGCTTTGCAAATTTTCCTCCCATGTGGGAATGAGCTGGCTTTTAAAGTTTATGACACTTCCCAGTTATTCTCTTTGCATTATGGGTCTGTAAGTGAGAAAACAAAGGTTGGGAAAAATAGCTTTTAACCTTTTATCCCTATGAGTGGGTTGGTTGGGATTTTTCATATTGCCTCTACATCAAAAGTGTAGGTGACCACGAAGTTTATTATTGTCCTACTTCTGTGGCTTGTATTCCAGGTGGGTCTTTCTCTTGGTATCACACACAGGATGGGGGTGTTATTTCAGGTATGGGTCTAGTTAAATATATTGCATAAATAAAATATATATATATATATATATATATATATAATCCACAGACTTTCTTCTGGAGCAGCCATGGATGTCCGCAGAAGAGGGTGCAGAGGACACTTGCCCCTCCACAATTCCCTTACAGGGACACCCTTAGGGTGCTTCTATCCTCTTGTTGTCTCTTCTGGGTCCTTTGAGGAAGATCTTAAGGATATGATGTCATAATCTCAGCACTTCTGATGTCTCGGATATGTGCTGCTATTTTCATAGATTTTTTAGGACACCAAAACAAAACAATATTTAAGTGGGCCGCATCTTAACATAGGTATTAGTGAATAGTGATAGTAAGTATGCATAAACTAAGATACCTGCTATACATTGGGTCACCAGGACATAACAATGCTTTCATCTGGAGCTGTCCTCTCCGTTAGCTGCTTTTAATAATGTCTTGCTTTTGTCAGAAAGCTGTGAAAGGGGTTCCTAATCCAGGGGTCATACCATTTTAAGAATCTGCATCACATCCTTGTTTTTTCACTTGCAGTTCCACATACAGTCAGTGCAGGAAGGGGGTCCAGAATAGAATATGACTAGGCATTCATGGAGCATTCCTTCCAGTGCTAATATTTCCTTGTTCATTTCCATGTAGTTAATTTTAAGAGGACAGTAATGTCCTGATTACTTTATTTGTTTTACCAGTCCCTGCCTGGCTAAAAAAACAAGTGGCCTTTTACCCCTCGTCTGTTAACCAGAGGCTATTGTCCTCCTCTTAGTAGTTGTCATTGTCAGGTCTAGTATGAGATGCAGCATGCACATACACAGGTACATGGTCTGCAATTCTCCCCTAGTGGCAGGGTTTGGCATGACAGTGTGCTGGCCATTACGTTAAAGGGTATTTTAAGTGTTATGCGGAAAATAAAACACAACAAAGAAAGACATTTGTGCTAAAATATACTTTAATATTTGATGTTATGAACCTAATGCATACCAAATGACATAGCTTAACAATACATTATTATTGATTGACAGCAACTGATCAGTTAAGATACAAAATAATTTTACATTCAATTCAAATAAACCAGGAGAGAAGTTACTAAACTCTGGCTCTCTGGATGTTACTGACACGTATGTTTCCAGAACATGTATAATATTCACATATTGCTTGCCAGCACATGTAAAGTGCTGCCCCCTGCAGTACAGTGATGTATAAACTCATTGAAGGGAACCAATTACTTAGTTATACATCGCAAACACTGCAGGTTGCCTGCCTTTATGCAATAATTCTACTTGAATAAAAGCATCCCCTTTAATATATCTATGCATATGAAATAATGTCTAGGTTTTCTCACACAATTTGAGCAGATGGAAGCCAGTGGGAAAGTGCGATATAAACAGGTGCTAAGCACAGCACGCTAACATTACCAATAAATGTTCTACAAATATATCTTAGCTTTTTAGATTTGCTATATTTTTATATTTGAATATGGAATGCCAGAAAATAATAAAATGAAATTCATAAAATAAATCAAGAAATGACTCCTATTTGTCTCATGCAATATTTTATATTTGATCTATGGTGAAACACGTGGAGTTTAATTTTTTTTAAAAAAGGTTTCATTATGAAAAACACTTTAACAGGTTTCAAACCCATATGACTGTCTTTATGTAGTTCTTTCTTAAAAGGGATATATAAATCTAGATTTTAATCTAGCACTGAAAACTCTTTATGCCTAGTGTTATTATCATTATTATTTAATTGTTGATGTTCCATTTTAAGATATTCAGATTTCATATTTGACACAAAACACAATTTTACATGATCTCTTGACCGCATTGAAATCCTCATCTTAGTTCAAGAAGGACCCTGCTACTAATGCTCTGGGCATAGTCTAGCACATGAGCCTCTAGATTTAGAGATTTTACAACAGCTTAGTTACTCTATAAAGGCATTAGTTTAAACTATGGTGCAGCAGCAAGATGGCAACTTCCATCTGAACATACTGGGGAACTCTTTGGGTTTCAAGTCTCTGAATCTCTGCTTCTCTGGGTCTCTGGGGGCACTCTGGTCTTTCTTCTGGGTAGGTGAGCGGAATTTAAACATGTCAAGTCCCTGCCCACTCCATCCACACCCATACAATGTCATGCTCTCTGGGCTAGCCACATCCTTATCGGTAGCTAATCACACGCACATGCATGTCTAGGCCCCCTTGTGAAGCTGCTCCCCCAGGCTGACCTGGTAAGTTCCCAGGAATACATATACAGGAAAGATAATCAATATGTTGTATGCAAGTCTAAGAATTAGTATCAGGGGTATTCAGGATGGTGACTGTTCTCATTTGACCGCTTTATAACACTGGACTACTCACCTTAGATGGAACACTAAAAATTGTATTAAACATTAAAGTCTGCCGTTAATATCTGTAGAAATGATTTATGTTTTAGCCACTGTACCACAGCCTTTATAAAGCTTACCCTTCATAAAAGTTTATTAATTGTGACTGTGGTTATCAGTAAAAAAAATGCTTTCAAATGGGCCCACATTAAAATGCTATGTGTTTTTTAGATTTCAAATTACACTCCAGGTAAATGTATATCATTTGGTGTTTTACAACAAACACATAGCAGCTCGTAATGTTTTTATGTAGTTCTTAATGAGAGTCAATAGACAGTGTAACTCCATAAAAAAACGTAACACCAGAGACTGCCTGTAGTAACACTCTTACTTTACATCTGGAAGACAAAAAAAACCTAGCTGATTATATTTAGAACTTTTGTTCATCTGAAACGTTGATGTTAAATACTTAAATAATTTCAGAAAAATATTTAGGATTAAACCTTGAGATATACCATTTTTGGTCATTTAGAATAGAGGACTGCATTGGATGTGGGACCCGTCAAAAAACTTGCGGGTGCGGGCGTTTTTTCGGCTGTCGCAGGCAGGAGTGGGTGGTCAGACAATGTACCTGCAGTTCCAGTAATCCCGCTCACTCCCGCAAGGCTGCCTTCGCGTTGCTCGCACACAGCGTCTCTTCTCTTGATCCACCCAGGAACCCAGCGGGGTCGCATGAATTTACATCACGTCACATGACTTTGCTCCGTTCCGCTGCTGTGAGCGACCAAAGCAGCCTTGCGGGAGTGTGCGGGAAATCTGCAGTTCAGGTAAGGGGGTGGGGGAGATTGTATGAACGAGTATGCATGATTGAGGGAATGAATGAGTATCTGTGAATGAGAAATGAGGGAATGAATGTTTGTCAATGATGTTTGCGGGAGCGGGTGGGATTGGACACATATGTTGCGGGAGTGGGCGGGAAAGGCACACACACATTGAGAGAGCGTCCGGTAATAGTCAGAAATTCAGCGGGGATTAATACAGACTATTGATTAAAACCATGGCCATAAACTTAATGTCCACATGTAATTAATTCCTTAGGACCCAATGACTCCCAGTCTTTTAACACTTTCTTAATCATCTTTGTACTATTAGCTTTATACATTGAAACTTGACATGTTGTCAACTAATTCCATTGAGAGCTGAGAAAACAACAGCACCACCTAGTGGGCAGAGATGAAAAATACCAATGTTTCAATATCAATCAAATCTCACCACTTTAGACAGAATTAATAAATCTGGGAAAACACGGAATTATGATAATGATCACAGATCAAACAGGGTTGCAAGTAGGTGCATGTATCCAGCAGGTGGACACACCATTGATCAGCCACAAATTTTAATGATCTCAGTGTGTTGTGCCTGAAAACTTGAGTGAAGGAATTGTCAGCTTTGGTCCATAAATAAAATTGGGGTTCTTACATTTTAGCAGTGAAAACTAGACGGCTTAGATGCAATGTAAGGAAGTTTTACTTTCTTGAGAAGATGGTAGGTAAGTGGAACACCCTCCCAGCAGAAGTGGTAGATGCTAATACATTGAGGAAAATGAAATATGCATGGGATAGGCATAGGACTATCCTGAATCTAAGACGAGGCCAAGGACTGATTAATCTGGAAAATTGTCCAGACTAGATGGGCTGAATTCTATGTTTCTCTAATTGATTTGCATTTTCCAAACATATAATAAATGATTAGTGACTAGTATACTGAATACACACTGAACAGAAATTAATTGGGAAGTTGTACTGTAAAAGATACTATTGCATAATATAAATGTGGTTGGTATTATATTATGAATTATGAAGTAATGATCAATGATTGTTCTGTCATTTCCTATTAGGGTCATTTTATATTGGTTACTGTCAGATATATGTTTTTTTTTGTATGTATATATGTCACACAAATGAGAAATATGAAATTTAATAACAAATCCAGATTTTGTGTTGTATTTTTAGGTGAACTCTGAGATTTACACTACGGCTGGTTTGGGGAATATTTCGTTTTTATACAATGATGTCAATATTCCATTAAAACTGATAAAAACTGTAGAGTTTGGTCCACATACATCTACCCCAGTGTGTTTATGTTCTTTATTTAGCATATATTAAATCTACAAGCAGTCAGTAGTATAGTATCAAACAAAGCACTTAAATCGAACAAGAAACTATAAAGGATAATATTTTCCAAACTTTGGTGGATGTGATTAACTAGAAGATTGTGCTTGCCTTTTCTACACTCGAAAACAAACACTTCAAAGCATGTCCTCTCCTTGAACCCTTTAATATTTCCTCTAAGGGTTATGAATATAACCCACTTCTCCTGATTTCACAACTAATTCCCATACGCAAGGGAGTATGGAAAGAGGCCATTCACTCTGTGCCCTTCCCCGAGCTTATTGCTAAGAGATAAGTGTCTTGCTTCATGAGAAGGGATAAATTAAACCCAATACTCTTTTGTCTCGGAATATCATAACACAACCTCTTGTCCAGATACTAAAAATAACCAGGAATAAAATATACTTTGTTAATTTAAATATATAGTTTGTAAAATTTATATTTTTATTATTTTTCATTTTAAAAGTAGTGCTTTTAAATTAAAATTATGAAGCGTCTATATACTTTAAAAAAAAAAAAAAAGACCCCTGGAACGTCCCAGGTAGATTTACCCAGAAGATTACCCGGTAATGGAGGACAGCACGGACATGCATAACCACACAAACTAGAGCCTCCAGGGTAAGTCGGGAGAGTTCCTACATAGAATATAGGTGTATTATGGGGAAGAAATGCATTCCATTACAAAAGTTGCTCAGTCCTTTAACGCTGAAAGAGTTAAATTGTGCATATCCAAACATGTATTCCCCATAAGGAAGAATAGACAAAGTCCTTAATGGTAGCTCCCACTACTTTTTTTCCATATTCTGTCTTGCTTAATACATTTTGCCAACACCTTTTGCCCACGCCCCACCGATAAAGCCTTTAGTTTATGTTTTTACTTTCAGAAAATATAGTAGTTATACCGCAAAACAGCCTATTAATACAATTGTGTTATAAAATGATACTAGGTTTTTGAATCAAGGAAAGGGTTGTCCATCTGTGATCCTCCATCTGTTCTAGCATTATGTTTTCTGGCCCAATATAGGAGTGTGCCCACCCACAACAGCTAAAGGACCACAGTAGGACCGACCTGTATCAGTACAGTACCATGTATAATATTCCGTACAGATTGTCAATACTTAACAGCCCTTGGAGCATACATTTGGTTCCTAAAGCATGAAGAGCAAGTGATATTTTAAAGGTATGGCGCTATAAGCCCTCTGAATATGTTTTAATATTTTATGTTTCTACAAAACCTCTCCAATGTTATATCCAATATCCAACAGCAAAGTGTTTAAATAAATGTTATATATATATATATATATATAGTGTGAATCTGGATGTTATCGATGATTTTTATAGCAGTGCTAAAGAAATTAGCCTGTGACTTTAAATGTATATTTCTGCAAGTTTGAAAATAATGATTAATAAACAATCCTTGATCCTCCTAATCCTCACATAAAATGCAGAATGTATAATACAGAAGAAGTGATTCCAGGCGCTTAGTTAACCAGCTCAATGTAATTGGATGGAAGCATCCCCGCTTTTCCAGTTCTCTGAACAGTGCCGTACATCCAGCCTTTGTCAATTTGCTGCACGTTAACAATATAGTCACCATCTCTGAAGGATACTTCATCATCCTCTTGTGCGCTGTAATCATATATTGCCCTGTATGTATTCTGCACGACAAAAATACAGAAATATGTATCAGGCAAATTGCTAAACTGAAAGTGCATGTTTTAAATTGTTTACCCAAATGGGTATTCTTTCCTAAATGTAATTTTTTTTTCACACAAGTTGAGTCATGTCAAATTAACATACATGACTTATATAGAATAAATACATATAGTAACTCATATTTACATTAATATTTAAGGTGCTTGAACATGTGCATGCTGGCATACAGGCGGATGGGGAATTAAATATTCTTATTAGTAATAATGAAAAAATATGAAATTAAGTATCTAGTATTTGTAACATAAAAGCATAACCTATTATTCTGACAAATTTACGCCACCCTGTAACCAAGTCTGATACTACATTTTACATAATCTATTGGATTTAGAAGAATTTATAATACTCCATTAAGAAAGTCATTACAATGCATCACATATTTAGCGGCAGTATCAGAACAAAAAAATAGCTCTTGAAATAACTGAAAAGCCAAATGAAGGTGCGCTTAAATAACTTAGCGATACAAGACTATTTGCTTTTAGTTTACTGCTTCAAATGTGGTATGAAATGTTGCTTGAAAGTACTGTAGTCTGTAGTCTTGAATTCTCCCCAGAACATATTTTCAGGATAATCTCGTAAATTCCTGGTGGAGCTGATTGAACGGTCTGTAGACACTTGAGGATATATAACCTGAAACCTGAATTGCACTGTGGCCCTGAAGACCAAATTAATATAATAGTCTTTCCATATTGTGATGTTGACTTTGCTGACCGTTCCAGCCACCTTAGATAAAATCATATATTGGATGTTGCAGCTGTCAGAACTGACCCTAAACCCCAATGTCAAGGTTTTTTTTTACCTTTGGCAATACAATTAGGGAATTTAAACATGCATGGGATAGGTATAAAGCTATCCCGAATCTAAGATGAGAACAAGGACTGATTAAGGTCAGAGTCTTTACATCAGGAAAAAATGGGCGACTAGATGGGCTGAGTGTGTCTTATCTGCCATCAAATTCTATGTTTCTATTTCTATGTCTCCCCTTCTACCAGAAACACGCTGTTCAGCCATGCTGCTGCGTGTATTTAAGCTTAATGGAACATTAGCCTACGTTGCAATAAACCACTGACATGCTGGTTGCCAGCCGCTGACTGGAGGGAATCAGTGAAACAAACCTAACCTGACTCATTGTAAAAACATGTTGGGTGTTACTTTCCAGCGTGGCAATGTGAGCGTCACATACGTTGATGTGCTGCTAAAGTCAATGTAAAATTTAAAGGGGAAATTTAAGGGGGCAGGCTCCCAGTTTAAATTAATACTATTTTGGGTTTAATCACTAGAAGTCGAGAGATTGAGTTTGCAGTCAAGTTTTTCATGCAAAGAAGATGGAGAAGATGGTCCAAGTCACTTGATTCCAAATACAGTAATATTCCCAATGTAGATGTAGCATCGAACCCTCTACAAGGATTGTGCTAGAAAAAATGTAAACTTTATAATCCGGACAAATTTTTAACATTATGTTTGAACATATCAGACAAGGTACAATGACCACACTATTAATACACTGGGTTACTGCAAGGACATTTGAAAATTAGCTGCATATGCTGGGCACAAAAGCATGCGGTTAAGACTGGTATATTTTTTATTGATCTTGTTGTACTCACCAAGCTCGGAGAATGTGCCTGTGCATGCGGTGAATGCATGGACCTCATGGAAGATGTACTTGACTGGGCCATAAATCCATAGCTATGGGGCGGGGATTGCTGATAGGCACCAGGAAGCACCGGAGCTGCAATTAAAGATCCAAATGGCGACTGGTGAAATGGTGAAACCTAACCAAAACCCACAGACTAATAATGACGGAATGACTTACCTGTGACTAGGGTTGCCATTCTACCATCTTTTTAGGGACACATACTTTTCACGTGTTTGTGATCAGCACACGTGAAGTGCTGTCCGAATGTATGTTCCCGGAAAGAGGGTAGGTATGAAAACCCTAGATGTGAATGTCTAGATGCAATGGGAAAATCTTTAGAACACAGTAACATACCAAAATGACCTTTGTAAACAGTGAAACAGTTGTATGTGGAGATCTATCCAGATAATTATATATATTAGTATCTTTTGTTTATATAGCACCAACAATTTATACAGAGCTTCTTACAATACATATATTCAATAGGTATGACAAGACTATAATTGACAGACATAAGACAAACAGATACATTAGGTGGAGAGACTAATATTAGAAGATCTAAAGAAAAAGATGAAGCCACAACACATTTTCTTCAGGAGGCCTGGGATAATATGATAAACAGTCAGAGGAGACATGAAAGTTACATTTCATAGTGTTTGTTAAAACAATATCATTAGTAAAGCAATCCCTTTCTGTTGCATGAACAGTAACTATCCATCTGAATTTCACACTGTTGCAAAGCTGTGTAGTACAAGGTGACCAGATGGCTCCTTTAACCAGGGACACTTACAAAAATACAGCCACTACCAGCCAAAATGTAGGACCACGGAAAAGGACGGTAGCTGCAGGGTAACCCTTGTGTAATAGCCCTTTCTGTCACATAGATAAACATTCAGAAAAATACATTGATCCATGTATACAAGAGCAATTCTTGGCAAAGTCCCAAATACAATACGAAGTAGTATCACAAAACCAAAACAAACTCGTGTTCCATCCTGGATTATCCTTTTGGCACACTGGACACATTGCCTAGGAGCCCCTGTAGCCATAAGGTCTTTCATGTAAAGATTTTATGTGGTGACTCGCTAAATGTGTTACCCAAATGACCCTAATAGTGGTCCTCATTGAAACTTTGACTTGTTATTATTTAAACGTTATTATTTAAACGTACGCTTGAGTCACCTGTATTCAAGCAGGGATATCAACCATAACATACTGGTAGCAAAATCATTAAGTCTTATGTATGATGTCAACTCCAGACTGTGTGACACTGAGAATCTGCCCATTCACCCTGAGAACCTGAGACTTGGGGCCAAATCCTGAGAGTTCCCAGGTGTATATATAATATATAATATAATATACTAATATTATAATATACTAAAATATAAGTATTCTAAACTATACTCTGCTAAAATTGCAAAAAAGCTGAATATATACATATATTGAAACAGGTAATGTTCTGTTTTGGTGAATCACACATTATTCTTGAACCATTCAGTAGTTATTTAAAAGCACAGACCATACACAAGTGTTTCTATAAACAGTAATGACCAAGTAGGCAGATGGAACCATGCATAGAAAGTTGGCCACAGTGCATAAAGCGCAAAGTAATAAGAGGCTGTGTACATGTTAGAGACGCGGGAGCTGGAAGAAGTGTGGACCAAGCCAGAGAACAGCCTGGTTTCTGTACTGGGTTGATAAGCCCAGCTGCATCCCTTGTGGTACACAAAAGTTGTCCATTTGCATATTTACGGACGCTGCTAGGACTGCTGTAGAGAGAAGCCGTGCTTATAACCTGTTCCAGCTTAGCTAGTATAGAGCCAAACAATGCATCAAGCCCACAGTAGCCATCCATGACCATTTAACTTACAAACACAGAAAAATAACAATGGCATGTCACATGGACCAAGGTACATTAGAACATATAAAATCTGCTTTTCCATATTACTGAAGTCTATATTCATGTTATTAGTTTACTATTTGGCATCTATGGTATATTAGTCAATGATATCTGACAACAAGTCAGAATGCTGTCTTACCTAGCTATAGAAAACCAGAACAGCACAATCACATTATCATTGGTAAAATAATGAGAGAAAGACAGGAAGCTCTTTTTATTTAGGTTCATCAAATGCCCTGAATATTACTCACAGCTGCTGTGACAAACACATTTGAATACCGTGATCAATGTTAATCTTTCCTTAAAGTGATCCACTGCACAACACCCATGTGTTATTAGTATTTAAAACAGCTGTCCCCGTGATATTTATTTTTATAGTACATTGGTTAAAGATTAGAACTTATATACTAAAGTCACACCATGATCAGGTGTTCTAAATGAATTAGCCTATTCGAAAAATTACCTACATGCTCTCAAGTGCGCTAGAACATAATTGTGGAAAGAGACAACTGCCTGTTTTGCCATAAGGGCAACCTGGCTCTCCATGGAGGCAATATTCACCAAAGCTAACATGTTCATAGGGGACAGCTGCTTTAATAATGTACAGTACTAAATATAATGTTACCTCCTTCTTCAGATACCCTGGTGCCCTCACTGCAGTAAGAAAAACTAGGGTTCATCTCGGATACTTCTGACCTGTCATCACCCTGACTCAATGCAGCAGCCCCAGCAGAGTGGCAACAGTGCTTACTATAAAGGCTTGCTTTCTCTAAAGGCAAAGGAACGCTATTGTAACAAATTACTGGAAATAATAGAATAAGATATAAAACAAAACAAAATCAAGAAAGAACGCAAAGTTTAGCCTCAATGTATCATTTATATGTGGCCTAGAGTGTGTGTTAATATTATAGAATGCAAGTGTTTTGGTCGCCTACATAAAAAACATAGAACAAAAAAAGCTGATATTACACAAACAGTGAGCACTATCTTTATAAGAACATTTGGCATCTATTCAAAGCGAAACTTTGGCAGTAATTTCCTATCACGTTCTGTGCCAAAGATATTTTTTAGTTGTGGTTGTTGTTAATGAGCTACGTGTTTTGAAAGGCACTATTACGATAGAAACGTCCTGAAAGGGTAAGCTGAACAGCCTCACAATAGAAATAGTGGAGGCTTATACAGGAAGCACACATCCCAACTCTCTCGGATGTTCCAGGAGTCTCCATCATTTTAAGGCTCCCTGATGCCCGCAAATGGCAACAGACATCATGGAAATAGAATGAGTGCGAGAGAGTTTATTATGACTATTGAACTCTCTCGCGCGTTCACGCTCAAAAAAAAAAAAAAAGGTGAAGCTACCTGTCTGAAATTAATTCTTTCAGGCTGGGATGTCTGAGTAAGGGAATGTAAACATGCATGGGATATCCTAAATCTAAGAGAAGACCGGGGACTGGATGATTCATACTGAATGATTCTTATCTGCCATCAAGTTCTATGTTTCGATGTCATTGAAGAATCAAAGGGTTTTTATACTTTGTTATTATTGCTAATTAATTCTATTTAATAATATCTATTTTATCAAAGAGCTATACAAAAATCTATATGATTAGTTAGTATTATGAGATTTTAAAACTGTGTGGGAATTTCATATTTTTGGGGAGTTTACAGTATCAGTCAGAAATACCAGTTAACTTATGCAGACTCCTAGACTGGATATTGTCTTCCAGAGGATCAATGTCGAAGATGGAGCCTGGATCAGTGCGCCAAACCTTGAGGTCTTAAGCAGGAAAAGGAAAGGTGTAAGACAGATAAGAGGAAGAAGCGAAAATACATTCCAAGTACAAGGACAAGTCAGAGATTAGCAAAAGGCCGATATAAAAAAACATAATGCTGATAAAAATAAAGTGCCTAAATACCAATATGTATTCCTTTAGCAACACAACAAGCAAAATGATTATTAAAATAATTATTGATATATAAAAGATGCGTAGCAATATCTAGAATAAAGGGATTGCTTTAATATGGTGCTGATAATGATTCTAAAAAGATATTTTTTTAAATTATTGAATGTATTTATTTGCAACATTGATATTGTGCGGTATAGGGAAATGTGGGCCACCGCATGTGTGAATACATTGTAAATAGATAACTATACCACCAACCTTTTAGCTTATAAGCTTACAAGAGCAAGGCCCTCTTCTTCTGTACCAGTATATGTTATGCATGGTCATGTTATTGTTCGTTTTGCATATTGCCACTTTTAAAGTTATTTTTAATTTTGTAATTACCCATGTTAATAACACTATGCTGGTGCCTTATACATTTATTAATAAAAGAGGCCCTTTATCTGTAGAGCATAAAAGTTGTTTATCTGTTGTGTTAACATTTTTTAAATGTTTCTGTATTTTTCAGACACTATTAAAAAGAGATTTGCCCTGAACTTTCCTTTGTGTTTTGAACATTAAATCCCAGCAAGAATGTGGCCACTTCTTTGTACTATTGCCAGTTCTACCAGTGCTCAAATCCAAACCTACTAATTCCTACTTTCAATAAACATCGGGCTTTAGCACCGTATTTGGACAAAAGGTAGGCAGTACATGAAGAGGGTATCTTAGGGTTTGGGTGACAATACAGGGGGGAAATGCAAAGGCTCGGGGGACAATGAAGGTTTTGGGAGGGCCTAACAAGGCCACCCAATTGCATATACATATGGAGAACTGTAGACAGGCCTTTCTACACAATGGAGAACTGTATACAGGCACTGTTATACAACCTAGAGCTGAAGGCAGCCACTGACATACAACGGTGAGCTCCAGGCACACATGACAATTCACATATACACATTCCACACACTCAAACACACATACTCTAACACCATAAACGTACACATCGATTCTCTCCTTCTCTTCCCTCCTTCTTTCACTCTCCTTCGGTAGCTCGGGGAGGAAAGTTCGGCTGAACATGTGTTTAAGCCTTTGCAAGTGGAACACCATGTAAGCTCAACCCTTGCGCCACCATTGGTCTGGCTAAATTTTTGCCTCTGGGAGGCCGAGACATAAAATTGGTAGGCTACAAGCTTTAGATCACTGGTTCTGCCACAGCCTTGCCCATTTAACCCATAATACGGAGCTCAAACCAATTATGAGTACTATAGCAATACTATTCTGTTAAAAACATCTTAACGGCAGCTGCACCATCTTCATGGATCTCTACCATAAACCACAATTGTTTACAGAATTCAAAAGTCACACAGTTAACTTAAGTAGCTTGATATTTTTCTGATTCACTCACAACTCACCCTCAATGCTCTTATCCCCTCCCTTACAGGGGAGTTCAATGTAGTCCTAATGCCTACATTTTAACTTCCTTTAAGTCACCCAACCATTTTCTCCATTCTTATGCTGCATTGGGCTATCATGTTCAAAAATACACTAATATCAAACTACTCAACCCTCTGAGTAATGTAATAAAAGTAGTGTGTAACTACTTTTAATTTTTAAAACTAGGGGCAAAAAAGTCAATATAGTTTGAAAAGATAACACAATTAAAATGGTTTGCGTTAAGTGTAAAGAAAATAATAATAATAAAATAATCTTACATAACCTAGAATAAAAAGGTTAAAATCATCCTGTTATGTTGCAAACAGATCCAGTACAAAGCCAAAGAAAATTTCCAACTCATCTGCAACTAATAGCTATTCTATTACATTTCAGCCGCTGTTCTAACCAGTGAGAACCAAGCACACTGCTGGTATAGTGCCCTCTAGATCTTGATTTCTGATAAACTCACCCACAATCATCCCAGGTCTTCGATCCATCTCAACAACATGAGGATGAACCCCTTTGTAGGCAGCATCACTGACAATTTGTGTGTTCTTTCTTACACGGTCAGTCACTGGATCATCCACAACTGAGGTGAATCCTCTACCTTTTGTCTTCTCAAAATCTTCATGATATTTAATCTGAAAGTAATCAAGAAATGTAACGTGCTGAATTATTTATTTGTCACGTATTATATATTCGTGAATTATAAGAAATACCAATAACAGGGTCAACAAAGGCTCAAGATTCAAAGTGAAAGGCTGAGTGAGAATAAACTTTGGGTTTGCACAAATATGGAGTCACGTCTCCTTCTTAACTACAGTGAACAATTAACTTTCTAAGTCTAAGACAACTATATATTGAAGGCCGCAGAAGTCATGCCACTTCATTTGTAGCTGAAACTACGACTTACCCAATATTTCAGTCCAGTTCCAACATCTTATTAACATACTTGAGTTTAAATTAATGTGACAGTAATTTGAGATTTCTACGTGTGAAAGTTACAATACCTTGTTACAAAAATACAGTATATAACCTTATACTTCCCAGAAATGTAAACTATATTGATAACACTATACCAATATAATATGTATAGCTTCATATTTCAATGTGTTCAGATAACACACTGGGATCCTGCCACATTTAATTTGTCTGTTTTTTTAGAATTTATATCAACACACGTAGCCTAAATTAACAATTATATTGCAGATTGTTATGAATACTGACATACAAGTCAATTGCCTAAATAATTTGCCAATAACATACACATGGTAATAAACAAAATAAATTCTTACACTTCAAGCAAACAAAATTAGTGTGTCAAACAGCATCACTTGTGCAGTCATGCAGATGAGAACGCACCGTGCATCACACTCAGACTGTGTCAGGTTCAGTTACGTGCGAGTTAAAAACAAATACGCAATCCAGTTAAGACAAGGATTTTATTAGTGTTCCGACAAAGTGATTGACGTCAATGTTCAGCTGCACTTGAAAAAGAAAGGACTGAATGTGCTTGTAAGTAGGTATATAGTTGCTGTAGTTTCCAAAAGTAAGATAAAATCTCTGCTACATGCATTTTAATTTGAACGTTCCAACTAGTGTGACAATGTCCCAACACCCTACCATTGATACGTTGTTTTGTGTTTCTTTGACATGCCTCATTTCTGGTGTGTCTAAATTTACATTAGATCTTCCTTTCATTTGCTTCAAATCACTGCTGTACTTAACCTGGATGAAGACAGTAAGACATTTATTCCGTTAGACCATATAAACCCAAAATAAACCCTAATTGAAGGACTGTACTTTCAATCGGTTTATATTGTAAGACCGTTGGAGGTCACAGAGCAGTAACCACTGGGAGAACTGTGAAAAGGGATTATAATAAGGATAACCAAAACCTTTCCAAAAATAAAACCCGCAACATATCAGTTTTACCTTATCTTACATTCAACACCAAAGGGGTCATGGAGTGAGGGTAATTGTAACTTGTTAAACAAAATGCTTTATTTAAAATAAATGGATATAGAAATATAATTAGAGTAAATCCTCAAATTCCTGAATATGAAACTTGCCGAACTAATGTTTTCCTGATTCTTTTTTACTCTCTCCATCTCAGGGGTAAGGCTAACATCGGTCGCTTTTCCTATTTTCTCCTTGTAGTGAACCTGAGGACAAAGGAGACAGTACAGTCAGAACACAATAAGATTTACTCCAATTCTGATGTATAAAACACAATACAGCTATCAAAAATCTGGAGCAAGAAAATGTTTAAGAAAATCACCTTTATTGCCAACGTATCTGACATGAGCTCGTACCAAGGGGCCCCTATTATATCATATACTAAAGTTCTTTAACTGTAAATTTGAAACTTGAGTTCTGTTTACTTTATCTGCCCTAAGGAGCAATATTTTTGGGTAAACTTGGAGCTTCTCAATACCAAGTCCACAGGTACCACAAACAGTAAATGTTTTAAGGCAACTTTTGCTCTTGTGCAATCGTAATAAAGACAAAAATCCTCTTTAGTTTTTTTTTCCTGTATTGAGTGGAAAAGATGACCCTGCTTGAGAAAATGTAACAAGAGATGAGTCCTATTCATCATAATTTATGACTAAAATATGAAATTTTCCATTAAAGCTGTACAATGTTGAAATGACCCAAATCTTTGTGGGATATTCAGTTTCCCGCACCCATACGCTTTGCCCCGTGACTAACAGGTCATAAATATTATGGAAAGAATTTTCTGCAGTGCACATAAAAATTTAAAATGTTATGAAGATATATGTTGGGAGTTCTTGCCGTGCTGAAATGTTCCTGATTCTTCTTGACGCGTTCCATTTCTGGAGTGATGGTGACAGGGGTGGCTTTATACAGCTGTTCTCTGTACTGTACCTGTTAATCATAATAATCAAGAAGCTTTTATTTCAGAGTGTACAATCTATATTCAGTTTGGAGAAACATTGCTACAGCTGCATACAACACGAGACATACAGGCACAGGTGCCACGTTTCCAATACAGAACAATTGTCTTACATTACTAATATGTTTTTGGTTTTCTTTAACTCTCTTTATTTCTGGTAGATCTGAGATGGCTGTGGCAGGTCCAATATCTTCTTTATATTTTACCTATATAATATAGACAGAATCAAATTCCCATATCTGAACATGCAATTGATGCATACATTATTAATACATAGACTGCAATAGTAGTCTAAATCAGATGTTTACCTGTGAAATCTTTACAGCAAGATTTTATTGACACACGCTCAACCACGAGGTTAAATCACTTAAACCAAATGCTAAACTCATGGTTCATTGCAAGTGTTAACTAACATTCCCTGAACATCTACCAGCTTCCATGAACTGCCCTAAATTCGATGAACTTGCAGGAAGGACACAAGTAGATTAACTATGAGAAAGCTGATGAGTTAGCTCTTTGAAATAGTTAGTGAATAGATATGAAAAGTTCCACCCTGTGGTCTTTATTGGGCTATCTGGACCACTTGTGAATTCTTATATAAGCAGTTGTACATGATGTAAATTATATATTTATCAAAGGTTAAAGACCAACATATGTTTATAGTTATGTGATTCTGGTGCACAATTTTGTATTTCGGTTTAGCATCATAGAAACAAAGGGAATGCTCCTGTTGATTGTACAATTGTGGCTGAGAACCACTTTTTTATAACAATGTCTTCAAAACACACATCTTGGTACTGGTTCATGTGAAAAAAGCAACAACCAAAAAGCATCCATATTTATATGGATGGTCGATACAGTAAAAGCTACTGTTTACTTACTGCACTGATATTTTGCTGGGTTATCTTAACTCGTTCAGTCTCTGGCGTTTCCCTAACAGCCGTGCCAGCCCCCACCTCCTTTTTATATAACACCTAAAATTACAAATAAGGTAATTACAACTTAAATATTGCATTAAGCACTTTTTCAAAAATAATCAAAAAATAAAGAAATCTTAAACAAATGCATTATTAAGCTAATATTTCAGTATTTAAGTATGACGGTGCTCCAGAAATGAAGTATTTGGCCATTATTTGGTAAGCGTAATTTTTAAATATGACACTCCAGTTAACCTGTAAAGCGCTACAAAATATGATGGCACTTTATGAATTAATAATAATACCACTTATAATAAAGTGATTTTTCATCTCAGAAATTAACTTATGTTCTAATATTATTAATTTCACAAGCTTTCACTGTCCAATTTAGCAGCATTGAACAGCCAAGTTCTTTGGTGAACAGTCTAATGGTGTCAATGGAATGAACAGAATGAAGAATTCTGGCGACTAAATTTATCCTAAATTATTTTGTAGTCCTACTGTGAGTTTGTTAGAATTGCACCAATTCAAGTGCAACAACAATAAATTAAGCATTTTGCAAATGCAATTTCTAACACACTGTGAAAAATACTACATTTGCAATATAATTCAAGGTTATACTGGATAAATTTATTAGGCAAGCAATGTCGGGACACTTTGTTCTTAAAAGTATATTTATCTAAAACACTCACTGAACTTATGTTCTTTTGGGTGGTTTTGACTCTCTCAATTTCTGGAGTGTCTGCTACTATGGAATATGTAGAAAGCATTTTGCCAGCTTCATCTTTGTATTTTTTCTAAGGAAAAATAAATAAGTATTAATAAATAATGTGATTTCTTACCTTTGTCTGCTTGTAACCACTTTTAAGTGAAAGCAGGACTATTTGCAACAAGTAATGTAGACAGAACACTTAGTATTTAATTAAACTATATAACAAAAAATAATTGTATACCCTTTTCATGCCTAGAGCTTAAGTGAGCATTATATTTTATAAAGAACTACATTTGGAAACTTCTGGCATTAGAAATTCCTAAGATCTACAAGGAATCAATATTTAGAAAACCGACAATTAGTAATTTATTTCCAGGGAAACTGATGGCAAAAGCAAAAAGAGATAACATCATGTTTGCTAAAATGTCATGGATTACTAAATTGAAAAAATCAGCACTTAATTAAGGTCAAATGTCCATACGCTATCTTACATTGGCAATAATTTACTTTACTCACTCTCGTTGTGGGGCCCTTGCTGCAATACCCGATGTACAATATCCTGCAAGCCCGTTATGTATAGTGGTCATTTGCTAGAAGCGGTCAGTCAAAGCAACATAATGTGTTCAGTGTTTTAATACAGCGGTTCTGTCATTTTCTGACACCGATTAAGCCAACTGCTTTATCTACACTAGGAACTGACACAGTGTTTACAAAGATGCAGTAGCTGGTAATATTGTGGGCGTATGTGAATCACATATTATGAGAAATGAGAATGGATTAATGAGCTTCATACCAACCTGACTTATGATCTCAGAAGCTCTTTTGGCTCTCTGTAGCTCTGGAATATCTGGACCAACCTGCATTCCTTTCCCTTTGATTTCGGTCTCCAGGTCCTTCCTGTACTCTTTCTGCATTGGAAATTCCAGGCCATGTTAATGAGATGTATTTCATTGTAAAATAATTAAATTGTAACCCCCAAACCAACACACTGACTTACTATAAAAGTAAAATACAAGCTATTTCTTTCATTAGAAAATGCATATGTGAATATTTTTTGTTATACTGTATTATTATTTGTAGAACAATCTGCTTTTTGCTGTATAGCATATCACTCAGATGACTACAGTTGGGAAGACATGGTCTACAGTCATTAGCAATGAAGCCCTCTGCACTTGCTAGCTAGCAGCTAGATTTCCATGGTGGTGCCAAGTGCCTGCTGCACAGAAGGTTTACACAGCTGGTAATCAAGTGGCTCTTCATCTGTACCTAGCAAACAATTATAAACAATGCACCCTCCAACCACTTGGTGTCGCTAGTACACAGGAGTACATATACAGGCTCATGTGTGGAAGGGAGGAAGAGGATTTTTATTGTGACTTTTTATGCATTAAGTTTTTCCATTATTTTCAGGGTGGCCCATGTGACAAAGTTGAGGTGTCAATTGCTTTCCTGATCATAGCTAACTGGCATTAAAGTGAAACATTTTGTAAAATGTGCAGCTTTTGTGTGCCAGGGGGTGAACAGTGACTTTCAGTGACTCAGCTTGAGTAACTTCATACAAAGTAATTCTTGTCTGATAACTCTAATTTCTGGAGAATAGACCTTCATTTTGCTCTGTATGATCAGTATCTACCCTACATAACCAAGTTTCCAAAAATATAGAGATCACATGTGTGTCATGCAGGTTACGGTTGGGAAGACATGGTCTACAGTCATTAGCAATGAAGCCCTCTGCACTTGCTAGCTAGCAGCTAGATTTCCATGGTGGTGCCAAGTGCCTGCTGCACAGAAGGTTTACACAGCTGGTAATCAAGTGGCTCTTCATCTGTACCTAGCAAACAATTATAAACAATGCACCCTCCAACCACTTGGTGTCGCTAGTACACAGGAGTACATATACAGGCTCATGTGTGGAAGGGAGGAAGAGGATTTTTATTGTGACTTTTTATGCATTAAGTTTTTCCATTATTTTCAGGGTGGCCCATGTGACAAAGTTGAGGTGTCAATTGCTTTCCTGATCATAGCTAACTGGCATTAAAGTGAAACATTTTGTAAAATGTGCAGCTTTTGTGTGCCAGGGGGTGAACAGTGACTTTCAGTGACTCAGCTTGAGTAACTTCATACAAAGTAATTCTTGTCTGATAACTCTAATTTCTGGAGAATAGACCTTCATTTTGCTCTGTATGATCAGTATCTACCCTACATAACCAAGTTTCCAAAAATATAGAGATCACATGTGTGTCATGCAGGTTACGGTGAATTTTGGTGGGGGCTGTGAACTTCTTGACAGAATTCCCACAAACCTGAAAGTCCTATTTCTAGAGTTAGTAAAAGTAGTGAAAGTGGGTATAAAATAAAATATGCAGAAAACCACATGGAAAACTGTAGAATTACGGTACTCCACACCCTGTTATCTAGCAAACAAGGCAACTGCATACAGAACTAACAGAGAGCTTTCAAAATTCCCTTACTATGGTAAATAACTGCCACTGATTTTGGGTGCCTAAATTACATGTATAACATACGAATTGTATATTTCTTATACTAACCTGGCTGACCATTTCAGATACCCTCTTTATACGTTGTATCTCTGGGTTATCAGCACAAACTTGCATTCCTTTCCCCTTAATTTCTGTTTCCAAGTCTTTCTTGTATTCCTTCTGCACAAAAGAAACCCATGCAATTACCGTTAATTATTATTAAACTGTAGCACCAAGTACTGTCCTCTGCACAAACAGGCTATCTTGTCTTCGAGACCTTTGAACAAAATCTTGTCCAAAATCATTTGTCAGCACAAGGAGAAGTTTCTTCCTAAAGCTGTCAGTTCTTGAGTTAAATTGGTGTGTGAATGCCAACATAATAATAATAACCATCAGAATGATTTTAGCTAACCCCTCAGCTTTAGCTTTTTTATGATGTGTTATAAAGTTTATTTGAATACAAAGCCACTAATTTACAAGGTGAAGTCGCTGAAAATATATACTGACAAGGACCCAATTTAAATCATTTGGAGTTGCTCACAGAACCCACTGCGCACACACACACACTCTTGGCACCCCTGTGTTTCTACAGGCTACAGGCAAGTTTTGCTTTACCTAGTGAATAGACTAATAATACATTATCCCAACAGCAGCTATCAACTCCTCTTATTGTCTTGGCTGGACCAAAATGATCTTTTCCATAATATCATTAGTTGTATCAGGATCATTCTTATTTCTTATTTCTAAAAGTGCAGCCACCTTGCTGTTATATTTACCTGGCTGATGATTTCTGATGCCCTTTTAGCTCTGATAATATCAGGGATGTCTGCATTAAGCTCCATACCTTTTCCTTTTATGTCATTTTCAAGGTCTCTCCTATATTGTTTCTGTAAAAGAAATGTGGCACCTTTTCATAATGTACAAAACAGCTGATTATAGCACTTTTTATACAAGGCAATCCTGTACCTCGCTTAATATCTGAGCAGCATTCTTCACCCTTATTAAATCGGGAGTATCTTCTAAGACACTAAGCCCTTTTCCTTTGATCCCTTCTTCCAAATCTTTTCTGTATTCTTTCTAAAAATCAAAAGAAAGGTAAACATGTAGGGTCAGAACAATTACATGTGAAAATAGCCATATATATATATATATATATATATATATATATATATATATATATATACATACACACTATTTAGAGTTAATTAATAACACAATGTCACTAGCACAAATAGGCTGGATATGGCTCTGTTCCGATAATTTCATATATTGTTTCTTATCACCTTTATAAAAATCACAATATTAAACTATTGTTAAAGTTTACTTTCTAGTCTCCAGTTTTTCCAGGTGAGCAATAGAAACATTGTTGTTAAGATACATGACAACCTTACACAACTGATTGTGGTAACAATGTCTTCGATTACATGCTAATAATTAATAACATCCATTTTATGTTTATAATTAAGATATGTTGTTATGGAGTTATTATCATCCATAATTTTAATTATAATATAATTATTAGAATTTTAATTTGCAAGGTTTAGGAAATGGAGTAACTCTTATATGCCAATTGGAATGTTCTTAAAGACATATTTCTAGAAATCGTTTTGCTGGTATTGCCCAAAATAAAATAAAGAATCCAGGTAGAATGCTTGATAATGTTTTAAGGGAAACGTTTCTAGATGTTTCAGACAAATGACAGTAGTTCTCCTGTTATATTACTGGCTAAATGGATAAGTAATAATAATAAGTTATAGTTAGGACTCTATGAATACTTCTCCTAGGTGGATATATCTTCCAATTCCTATAGTGTTTGTCATGACCTTCATCACACAAAATTGCAACTATCAAGAAGATCTGTGCTTGTAGAGATTTTTAGAACTTGGCATCTGATGACTTACTAAATTTGCTGACTGCCAAGCAGTGGCGGAACTACCGGGGTCGCAGGGGTCGCGACGGCGACCGGGCCCCGGCGGCAGGGGGGCCCAAGCCAAGGGGCCGCCCGAAATCTTTTTTCCGTTTTTGTTTTTTTAACAAATTCTCAAGTACCATATTCAGAACTAGACTGGCAAGTACATGGGAGCAATGTCACAATGCAGCCTTCTGATACATGGAAGTGTCAAGTAACATTGTGGTCAGACAGGAAAGTAACTCCTAATAAAAACAGTTTTCCAAATTTCCACATTTACCTCCTTTAGCAGATTAGAAACATGCATTGCATGAAGAAATGTTGGTGTAAGGTCCATATCTGCTGCTGCTCTTCCTTTAATGCTTTCTTCAAAATCTTTCCGGTATGATTTCTGGTTATTCAAATAAAAAGGAAGCTTGATCAGTCAAATAAAATAGATATAAGACCAGCCAGCAGTTATCTGTCCGATATATCCTCTAGGCAACCATAGACAGCATAAATATTGACAAGAGAAGAGATAACAACCGCTGGGGCCTATCTAGTTTTCCTGTTTTTCCTGAAGTAAAAATGGCAAACCTTACTTGGTCTGGCTTTATATTTAAGAGAATCTTATGCTTACGCCATGTGGCTTTATATTGACTCAAGGTGTTAACCTCCACCAAATCTGCAAGAAGGGTGTTCTACTTATCTATTACCCTCTCGGGACATTCAGGAGAAGAGGAAGAACCCTGCCAAAGAGAAATCCATGGATACAGGAAACAGTAAAACAGAACCCCCTGTATGAAACTAGGTACAGCGGACATTTATTTTATGTAAACCTATGAGATATATTTATTCTGTTCCTCACAGATCATGCAATCTACAGTTCTATATCCATAATACTTTAGTGCAAAAGTAATTCACCAACCTCACTCTGCATCTTCTGGGCCTCTTTTGAAACTTGGTATGACGGAGTATCAACAAACTCCAGCAAAGATTTGCCTTTAGATTTCTCATATTTTTCTTTGTATTTAACCTGAATACAAATAACATTCTCGTGGTATTAATTCTTCTATTCCCACCAGTCACCAATTGTTTAAAACATTTTTATTTGTTTTTTCACAAATTTGAGTACATTGAGGAGCTGTGAGCGAGGCATACAGACAAAAAAAATACAAGTTTATTTAAATAAAAAATAATCTTGTAAAAATAATACTAATAACACACCATCTGGCAACACCTTGGAAATTATAAATACAATTTTGAATCAATATTGTGCCCCACTTGATAGGTTTCCTTCCTATTGGTTGCTATGGTGACAATACTACTTTAACACTTTGCACCAAAATCCTTTTGAATACACACACACACACACACATAACGTTCATTGTTTTATTCTTTGTTATTCTAGTTTGACATAATTTATACAATATTTCACTCAAACTGTACTCAAATAACTAATAATAACCCAAAATGTTTATTTTACCAAAAGAAATTCCATCTCCCAATCATACTTATCACAATTACCTGACTCTGAAGGATAGCGTTTTCCTTATGGTGAATCTGCTCTGCTGTATCCAAAGCAAAGCTATACATGGCCTTGTTTTCTTCAAACTGTTTTTTGTATGTTGTCTGAAAAATACAAAAGTGAAATATCTAGTTATAGTATGAAGCTGAGAGTTGTGTGACTCTGGCCATTCAAGCCATGATAAATTAGGTGCTCTACATGGAAACATAGTATTTGAAGGCAAATAAGAATAATTTGGCACATCTTACACCTCCAATGTGAAGTTCTAAAAGATCAAGCACTGTACATATGTGATCTCTTCTTTTTTTGTCATCATCATATACTTCTTCTTTTCATGGAGCAAACCAAGGAATATACAAATACTGAATTTAAAAATTCAATATTTACATTTTAAAGTTAAGAATTGTTTCACACAATTCTGTTTATGTAAGTTAAGTAGAGCTAACTACTTGTAACCACTAGAGGGAGACATTAGTAATTTAATTATAAATCCAGAGAAACTTTTCTCCATATTCTTACTAAAGTGGCCCTTTAGGTGGAACTAACTAGTCTACAGAGAGCAATGCACAACAAATAAATTCTGCACAACATAATGCTGCTGCAGAAAAAAAACCATTATATACTCTTACTGTTATTGTATAAGAATGACAACATTGTATAATATTGCCTAAAATATACACTAGTGATAACTGCTATAGTTTATATTAAAAAAGTTGATAGATTGATAAATAACTCACATTGCTTTGCATCTTGCTGGTCTTTAATGCATGTTCAAGGTAAAGTAAATTCGGCAAGTCGAGAGCTGGATCATGCATGTTATTTAAGTCTTTCTTATACTGCACCTAATTAAAAAATATTGCTGATTAGTGGAGTTCCTAACTTTGTGTCTACCGGTAGATCAGGTATATTACAAACAATTATATGACAATTCTATGACAGCTTTTGAAACAAGTCAAGGAATAAATTACCTGACCATAAAACCTATGGCTTGGGAGGAAAGCTGGCACACATGTGCTACTCAGTTCTAGTTCAGGGTAGGTCTAACGACTGGCATGCCCTGGGAGCTCAGTGAGGTCATGTACAGCAGACCACACTGTATACAAGCAGGGGTGAGGGCAGGCTTTATGCAAGACAAGTATACAGTATATGTATGTAAGGAAGTGAGTGTGTATACGTTTTGGGGGAGGCAGGGGCTGGGGAGACCACTTGGTTGGTTTCACAGTTTATACACAATGTTGTTCTTGTAATACAGTAATGTAGGTTAGCATTGACAATACCTGGTTTTATATGATTTTTTTCCCCAATAAACTCCCTTTATCTGCAGACCTGGAGGCGGTCATTGTTGTCAGTCATCTGATATTGTGGGTGACTTTCCTCGCTCAAACACCACACTGAGCTAATGCTAATGAAACCCTTTCCTCCATAAGCTTTTATTAGTAAGTGTGTCCAGGTGAGTGATTAACAATAAGTCATAGCAGCAGCACAGGAAGGGCTACCAGGTCTAGCTCTGGACAAAACTGTAATCTTGTTAGCTTGTAACCACTTTACCGTTGTAACTGTGTGATGCTACAATGCTTTGGGCACAGGCTACTGTTTTATACAATATATAAATATTTCTTGAAACACTCAGAACAGAATCTCACAGTTTCCAAATGTCTGCAGTGTTTTAGAATTTGTTTGAATCCCTGTGGAGGAATGAATATTCTCTGCTCAGGGATTCACAGATTGTACAGCTCCCCAACAATTGAAAAGTGTTAGAGGTGTCAGCAAGTTAAACTCAGCTGTGATTTGGAAGCACAGCAGGGTTTAGAGCTGTGTAAAGCAGCTACTCTATCCATCTTTGTTCTTATTAAATTAAATACTGCATGGATTTTTTCTATTATTTTCAAATATTGTATCCATGCAAACTAGTCAAAGTTCAAAACCATGGCTAGCAATGGACTATATTTGATCTCGCTTCGTGCTGGTAATCATGGGCACACTCTAAGCCTTAATTAACTGGTGCTACCACTGGTAAATAGCACATGGTTTACAATTCCTGTTTAAACATTAACAAAATAGATTCATGGTATCTAGGTCTAGAATGTACTAGATACATCTATAAAAATGCAACATAGAAAGCTGAACTGAGTACCCTTCACAGTATACACAGTATACCACTGACAAAACACAAGTTAAAAAGAAACCACTGTGCTAAATTAAAAACCACTGAATTGGGAGTCACATTTTACCTTCCAGGATTAGCAGACTTATTTTTATATAAGGAATATATGACTTGCTTATTACCACACCATCTTCAATTTAAGGATTGCTTTTTATCCAATTATTCCACTTTTCATTACAATTTTAGACACATAAATTGAATTATTTAATTTTTTAAACTATATTAGACCTTAACATATTCCAAGATGTAAACTGCTGTACAAATATAGCAAACATAAAAATACTATCTCTACTGTTTGTACTAGAATGAGCTTCTGCTGTGGCAATGACCTATGCTAACATCAATCACAGGTTTCTTTGATCCTTTTAAACATGCAGCGGTTCCCCCCCACCCCACCCCACCCAACCACATCTGGACTTTACCAGATCCGCAAGCAAATGTACCAATTCATATTTTGTATTTTTATGTACATGTACCAAACATTATTTTGGGGACTGTTTCTTTTTTAGCTGTTTACCTTGGGAATGTACATTCCTTTATCTTGATCCCCCCTGGCCTCCTACAGCCATAACTAGTTCCCTTTTCTACCCTAAAAATCCTCTCACTTATTAATCTCTCTCTCTCTTTCCCCTCTTGTAGATTTCCTGAAACATTCCAAGTCCTCTGCAAATCTGCTAGATGGCAAGCTTACAGGCAGGGCTCTCAACTCCTGACGTGTCTGTATGTATTAATATATATATTTGTTGTGTATGTGTTAACTACTCCATTAAAAGTTTACAGTGCTGCCTAATTTGTTGGTGCTTACGTATAGATTACCAGCCCTATTACAGAGTAGAAGAGGGTCCTGTTTTGGGGGGGATTACTGTATATCAGTTGTATTGCTCCATCCTATTGTCCACAAAGTGGCTGTTATTTTATTATTATCTGCTCAGTGACCATGATCTGAACTCTGATTTCTTACTAGCTGATATAAATACCAGCAAGCCAGTTCAGAACTGGTTTCCAAACTAGGTACAAGGTGCGGGTCTGCACCCAGCGTTTACTGTGTCCGATTTGCAACACAGATACATATAGAAACAAAAACAATTCAGAGACTCATTTCTATGTTCTTTTTTTTAATATAAAATGTATGTATTTCAAGAACTACTGTAAGTGCAGGACCTGAATAAACATTTCCCCGGGAATTCCAATAATAGCATTAAGTGCTAGGAGCTGGTAAATCAAATAATGAAGTAAAAAGAGAAACAAAAATACATTTCATTATTATATCAACCTCAAAAAAGGTAAATATGCGAAACTCCTGTTATATGAATTAGGATTTCAGGTATCTATGAATTGACATTAACCTGTAAATCTAAACCAAGTATTTTTAAATACAGTCACACAGCAGGAATACTAAGCAAATATATTACTATTATCATAATATGTAGCAAATAAGAAGAATCTCTATGTATGCAGATGCACAGATTATGTTAATACATACATCACTCGCCAGTACAGATGCAGCCTGGGCCTGCTTGAAGGAGGCACTGTCCAAAGGGTTGTAACATGGCTTCTTGCCCTTCATGTCCTTATTAAATTGTTCCTTATATTTTACCTAATCAACAAAAATTCTCAGCAAATTAAAATTCACAGTCTATAAATCAATTTTTTTTATTTCCTAATTAGAATTTATTTAAAAACACAGTTTGGCTATATAGTATATTTTCCTTATATAACATTAAAAAAAAACAATGCTCCAAGGACACCCCTTAAAACTGTGGTGGAACCAACAGCAGCACCCCTACCCTCATCCCATGCCCTATGTCAGGTAATCATTCTATCATTCATACTATCTAGAGCCCAAATACAGCTGTGCTATTTAATAAACACCTAAAGTTACAATGGCTATTTCTGGATTGTTTTGTCCAAGTAAAAATCAAAGTGAACTTATCTATATGCTTAATGGCTGTTCTCTGATTTTTTGGATCTTATAACTACAATGATTTATTACCTGACTGGCAAGCTTTGAAACTTCTTTTGCATGTTCGAAATCTGGTCGTCCTAAAACTGCTGATTCCTTGTTCATTTCCCCTCTGTCTTTTCGATAATCAACCTGTAGAATGAAAAAAATGTCAAAGCCACCATATTTTATAAAACACAGATAGACAACTACATAATGTGCTCATTAAATCTTAAGCGTGTAAATATCCCAGGTGATGTTGTATGTAACAGGATCCATTCACAGAAAGTTGCCATAAATAAATAGTTACATAAAAATCAGTTCCCCAAAGAACACAGCAAGAACATTTATGTATCTGAAGTCTCTTGGGTGGCCCATGTCCACGTCTTCAACCCTCTCCCTGGAGTTAAATGTATTTAAAGTATCATCTTTTAAATGACTATTAGAATAAGATAAGCCAACACAAGATCTATGGACACTTATTTTGAATATTTTGATCATCAAGATTGCCCAACTGAATGTTTCTTGTTAATAATGAACTTATAGACTCTAGACTCTACCAACATGAGGGAGCTGATAATAAACTATAATATATAATAATATAACTATAAACTATAATAACAAACTGTGTCCACCGAGACAGATATCAAAACTAATAATAAAAAAATACTGAAGCGAATAATTACATTGCTTATAATTTTAGAAATCTCTGTTGCTTTTTGGATATCTGGTCTGTTCAACACCTCTGTATACTTGTGCGTGTCCAACAGATCTTTTCTATATGATATCTGCAATGACAAAAATAGGGTTAGGACTAAAAGACACAATTATATAATGATATGTACATGTAATTGCATATACATTTGCACAATACATTTAGTCTGCTTTAATTGGGAACCAAGATTTTCTATTACCAGTGTCACTATAAAAATTATATTCTAAAAATATGTTTTTTTAAATATAAATAAAACACAGGATAAAATAGTAATTAATAGTTCCATATTTTGGCTTATTACATACATCACTCTGGTGTTTATTGACTTCCATTGCATGCTTAAGTTCTGGAGGCTCCAACATCTGCGCATAACTTGATTTTCCCTTTTCTGAATCATATTTTTGTCTGTAAATAGCCTAGGAACAGAATAGCAATGTTACTAGAATTGTGAGCAAATAAAGTAGTCTATAATAAACCAATGATGTAATTTATCGCTGCCTTTTAGCGATAATCTATTTGATCTCTTCTTATCTGGTATGTTATCCGGTATGCAACCAAAATTACCCTTAGAATCACCTAATCTATACTGTTTCCCCGTGTAACCTTTACAAACAAATTACACAAATATGTTAAAATTGTGGCCATCTTACTATGGAATCTAAAGGCATTCTATAAATTAAATGTCCTAATTATAAAATCATATATATATTTTTTTTTTATTTGTTTGTATTTATTATTCGTATTGAGGATTTTTTATTACTATGGAACATTAATATCATGTTTTACAAAAAACAAAGCATATTTTTTCTTTATTTATATTATGAAGGATGTTGATTTGAAGAAAGCTGAAATGTATAGAGACTGGATGTCTGTATCAGCTTATCAGAAGAGACTTACACAGTGCAGTTAGAGATTTATATCAATGATGTCATTCCATTTGAAAGGGAAAGGACACGTGACTAATTGTATGCCAGGGCATTACAAATATACACCTAATTTATTACAGGGAAAATATTATGTCTGCCAAAAATCTACTTCAGTTTTATGGCAATAATAAAAAATGGAGCATTTTATCAATATAATTGTCTATGGATAATTTTCTTCAGGCAGATGGCCGGCCCCATGAAATGTAACTGCCACATTTGTCTCCATCCTTGTAAATTAATGTAGCATTGGAAATAAAAGCCCCCACAGTGTCATATTACCGGGGGAGAATTGTTCAGCATCTGCTCCAATACATCACAACAAACCAAATTACCTTTTTTTTCTGTAGTAGCCCTAGAACATAGACAAGCTCTTTGTAAAACCACACTTAACAGCCTGATTTATGTGCCAGGAGGATTCATAGAGTGTAGATACTGAGGCTGTGGATCCCACAGTTTCCAGATCCAGAAAGAAGAGAATATTACGCAGGCTGTTACCACTGGTTAATTTATTACTTGTTTGTATCTCTTGTTTTCTAAGCAGGGAGCTGTTGTTACATATAATTGTTCAGACGGATGTATCTTTACAGCAGTAAAGACGTAAAGAGTGTTTCTACATAGTGTTTCTTCTAATGTAAGCACTTTCACACAAAAGGAGTGTCTATAAAGTGTTTACAAACATCAGTTTACAAATTACACCACTACAGAATATGATGGAGCTATATAAAACAATAAATAATAATAATAATACAGATTGTTGCTCATTAAGGACCACACCAGGACTCAAGCTTTTCCACCAGTTTCTACGTCACCTCTGCTCAAACACTTCTTCTGTAACAAGACTATGTGCCTTTGTCATTATGCACTGGGCATTTGCCTGTTGTGTCCTTTCATCAGTTCTAGCTGGAGCCCAATGGATTTATCTTGAGCTTCCTTCCTAGTCTGCGGACTATTTTAGAGACTTTATAGGATTTTAAAACATGACTTAAAATATTATTTACTGCTTCAACGATGTTACAATAAGCGTGGACAACAATTTCATTGGATATGTAACTTTCTCAGTGTATGATACACATCTCGACTCATCATTGGTTGTCAAACCATCATGAGAAACAAACTACAAAAGCTGCAGTGCAAAAGATTGCCCCTCTTTGATAGAGGGAAACTTGGAAAAATATCTCAATCTACAGATCTCCCCTGCTGGTCATCTTCATGAAACTAAGAACAATGAGGGAACCTGACGGAACACTGGTATTTATAGAAGAACTAAGTTGTGTCGAAAACATATTTACGGAAAGAATGTAAAGAAATGGAAATGTAAATAATATAAGTTTAGGTAATACCTCACTTTGAAGCTGTGTGACTTGTTTTGCAAAAGCTATATCTATCGTTGCTGGCATCTTCATGTACAGAGTGTTCGACAGTTCTTTCTTGCTGGCTTCCTTGTATTTTGTCTAGGTAGAATAAAATACATTGGAGATAATTATATAAACATCCAAGAAATTGCATTGTATCAAAATTGTATTTTCCTACGAATGTATCCATACCTAAATCTACTATATTTACCTTCAGATATAGGAAACATATAGCAGAGACCACCTATTAACAACATCTGCAAACGTGTTGCAATAATGCTATTTTAAAGGCTATATAATTAAATGTAACATAACGTTTTCTATCTTCTCCATCAGTGTATGAACAACTACAAAATCTGCTGGCGCGAGTTTGCCAGAAATGCAAATTGCATAATGTTCTAGTTATAAGGATGGCACAATCATTCTTAAATGACTGACATTAAATGAAAGACAATGAAGAAAATGTCAAAAAACGTATGTGTACTGGTTTTTGGTACAAAATGTTTATGACTTGTGCTTAATCTGTGAATATGAGCTTCATTTCCCAGGATCCCATCCTTTAACGTGTAACCATTCCCAGTGCCAGACTGGGACTGAAAATTGGTCAGTGGCTGATAAATAGCAGGTATGAGGTCATCTGCTGGACACATGTAACTTCACACGTTTTCAGTTTGCAGCTGCATGGATCCAGTAGGTGGCCACATAGTTAAAGGCCCACAACGTAATAAAAATGAAATCACTTTGTTTTGGAAGATGATATAGGGCAACTGCCCCGTGTGCCTTATAGCCAACCCAAGCCTTACCTTTCCTATGCCAAAGAAAAGTCCTCTGCTCCTTATAGTTAGTAAAAATCATGTGACTGCCTATCAATAAATGGAAAATAGTGAGACTTGACATCATTCAAACTGATTAAATATTCCCACTGATTAATAAACTCACTGCATTACAAGGTTTATCCAAATTATAGAAGTGTGACTCAAATTGTGCCAAAATTGCAGCTACAAATTTAGGGGGGAAAGCTAAAAATGAACCCCTGGGTTTTATGTTTGCAAAGAGTTATGGTTTAGTGAATTGGGTTTTAGGTAGACTTGGCCAAATACTTCAACTGAAGGGGTAACAGTCTCTGTGAGGTGGCAGCAAGAATACACAGATTGACAACTGTGTGCAATGTCATGCTTGTTTAATATAGTCCATAACCAAAGTATGCCTTGCTATAAAAGTATAAAAGAGTGGGGTCAAAGTGACCCTTTCCTAAAGTAACCTTTCAGGTAACCAACAATGAAGGATAGCTTACTTGTTTTTCCCCTAGAAAGCCAGGAGGTCTGGTGGAAGAAAGTTATTTTCTAGAATAAGTAGTACCTGGGGTGAGAAACATACTGTCCACAGCCAGAAGATAACCCATTCAGATGTTGAACACACTCCCTTTAGAATTTATTACCTATGCTCTTAGCATAATTTGTATCTATGAGCATCTGTAACCTGTAATAAGCTGATATATAGGTGTACTTACAAAACTGTAGGCCAAAACTCACTAGTGTGACTGGATTAAGTCCTACTTTTCCCAGACATATTTATCATTAAACTAGTGTGCGGCATATAATCAGAACATTACAAAAAAAATAAGATACTGTTTTATTTCCAGATGCATGTATCTAATATTGGGGGCATTAATCTGAAATAAAATATATGAAAGAATAAAAATGGGAAAATGTACTTGTTCCATCTATTTTTGTATTATTAACATTATCATTAATCTATGACAAAAGAGCAAGGGGCACCAGTCGTTAGTTGAATAGAATCAATGCTCCTTACCAAAGCTTTTAAATGTAAAAAGATAACCTATTCTGTCCTTAAGGGATGCAGCCAATTACGTATCTTTCTGCAAGACAGTACTACATGTTGAAAAGCAACAAAACTGTTGCCAAACATCATACAGTTGTTGAGCATAAATCATAGTTACACGTAATGGTTGATGTGCTCATGTGAGGGCTACGTGCTGTACAGCAATTTTGTAAGCAGCTGACAAAGTACATATGTCACAGATGCTGTGTGTTTTATTTGATAGATCATAGAAATTATTTGGAACACATCTGGCTCTACTTAGCAAGTGCTACATATATATGTATCCATCATGCACCCTAACAAATAAGAGGTAAAATCAAATGAACAACAAGCAAAAAGAACAAAGTATATCAGTAATACTATTTTAATAATAATCCTACACACCATACATCAATTATAACCAGGACAATTCACTAAGGGTTGACACTTCAGCTGAGTCAAACATTCAACCCGACACACATTATGTAGTTCGGACTCATGTTCCCCAACATGGCACAGCTCAACCAACAACTCAAACGCTGGAGACGATTTGGGTCACGCTGATAAAAGTTAAGAAGTAAGTTGTTGTTTAAGACCATGCAAGCTGGTATGGTGAGTACAGCTGGACAGAAATAATACCCTGAATGGAGCCCTGTCTGCTCTTGTCTGGACATCCCTGTGGGATCTGTCTATTGACCACTCTACTCTGTTGTGTGCCCGGAAATAAAGAAGGAGTCACGTGTACATAATATTTATGTGGACTTTTGTCAGGAGTTGCGGATTCCTCACCTTTTCTGGGAATATGGGAGCATATCATTGCCCAGTTCTATCGTTAGTTCAACTCAATTTCAACTTTGGCATGAGTTATACTATATCTCACATAATTTTCATACTAAGCCAGGATCTACGGAGGTGAGCTGGTCTAATATAAAAGGCCACATGGATCATACCTATGGTACCCAGCATCTAAATGTGAAAGAAGGAAATGGAAACATAGTTCAGCTACGGCACTAGAAGCCATGTTTAATGAGTTTTTCATTTAATAACATGTTAAAACAGAGCTCTATCTTACCTCAGATATTGAATCTGAAACATTTTTTAATGTAACTGTATCCGGAACAAATTTGTTTTTTCCTTTTGATTTCTTGTATTGTTGTTTGTAGTTAACCTGTGAAGATATTCAAATAAGATAATAATATTAGTTCATGAAAGGAATTATTTACAATGTTCAACTATATTGGTGACAATTTTATCAATATGTGGGTAACTTGAAAAAGCTGAATAAATGCA
The DNA here is from genome assembly GCA_023333645.1 of Sceloporus occidentalis. Classification (NCBI taxonomy): domain Eukaryota; kingdom Metazoa; phylum Chordata; class Lepidosauria; order Squamata; family Phrynosomatidae; genus Sceloporus; species Sceloporus occidentalis. The sequence continues at coordinate 5,276,815 of JALMGF010000063.1, read as the reverse complement.
CATTCAAACGAGAGCAATAGTGATCCAACTAGTCTATAGGTACCCAGCTGCCTCCAATTCTAAGGGGAATCTTCTAGAATTTGACTCAAGAAATAAACGAGGCAGCCATGGGACAGACCAAGGTCAGGGCTGCCTGCCAAGTTTTATAACCAACACAATGGAGCAAGAGAACAAACAACAAAACAGAACACATAGGAATGTACTAGTACAAATAAACATTGTCAAAAGACCATAAGGCAGAGTGGGCGAAAGCAGGAACAAGTATAAGGTCAAAACAGGAAAATGGCTTAATGTTAAATATTGATATTTTCTATACAATTACTGTTATTATTATTAAGGATGCACCTTAATGCATATGATAGCCAGAATGTATGGATGGGTTCCTCAGAATATATCTCACTATGCAATTAATCTCGTTGTAAGCCCCCCATGCTTTGTGGTGTGAAGGAGATGCATTCGGCCAAACACATATCTTGCTTACAAATGCAATGTTCACCCAATATGACCTCCTATGCACATGAGTAGAAAGTACTCCCATTGATTCCAATTCAAGCGCTTTCCTGCCAATGATTTGGGGCTTCAGATTTTTTTCCAGGTTAAGAATGCATATTAAATGTACTTTAATTTGCAACCCTCTTTGGTGTAGGTGTGTGTGGCACTGAAGTGTCCCTTTAATTTATAACCTACAAAATAAGAAAAAAGGAGACTGCATACTCCAAACCGATGGTCTCCTATCTAGTCCTCAAAGCAGCCCCAACTGTAAGGTTATTTAGGATCAATTGAGATTTTGTTTGTTAAATTAGTACAGAAAAATCTGTCACAGAGACTAAATGAGTTGACTTTGCTGACATGGCAAGAACCATGGGGAAATTTGAGACAAGGAATTAGGAATGACTGTTCTACACAGCATACTTGAAAACAAGTAAAGTAGGAGTGGGCATAACTATCATTAAGCCCCTCACCTTTGCCTATGATAGCGCCTATAAAGAATTGATGGCATTCTAGGCATATTCATTTCATTTAAGATCCTATTTTTATTAGAGGCTAATAGTTGTGTCAACATGAGCTATATGCCCAGGCAATGATGATACTGTTACATCTTAAGAGTTAAAAAATCATCCAGCCCCATCCCTATACTTATGTCCCTTTCTTCCAGGAGCTCATCATTTTTCCGTACATGGGTGTGTATGCTTAGCACTAGAAATTAAGAATGTAGTTAAGAACATTAATGTGTTTAAACTGCAGTAAATATGTTTAGAAATGTGTTCTATGCTGTATCTATGCAGTAAAATTTTTGATAACTGATGCTAGTGTATCAACATACGTACTTATGAGCTCTGTGACTAACTTAGCACCATCATAGGATGCCATGTTTGCCAGTCAAAAGTCAGTTGGTGAAATTTCTGCCCTGTTATATCTGCTGTGGATCACTGTAAGCGCCATGTAGCAGTAGACCAGGCACAGTCACAAAGTAAGGTTGCTGAGGGCTGAAGCATGTAGTGTGTAATAATTGTGCGTCCTCTGTAGCATCACTCACTAAAGAGTCCCAAAACGCCACCGTGCATCAGGAGCTGCATGAAATGGGTTTTGACGGCTGAGCAGCTGCACATAAGCCCAAATTTTTTTGGATTTTTCACAATGCCAGGTGGAGGCTAGAGTAGTGTAAAGCACGCCGCCACTGGAGCAGTGAAAACATGTTCTGTGGGGCGATGAATTATGCTCCGCTATCTGGACGTCTGATGGATGAGTCTGAGTTTGGCTGGTACCAGAAGAACACTACCTACCAGAATGCACGGTGCCTGCTGTAAAGTTTGGTGGAGGAGGGATACTGGTCTGGGGATGTAATTTCAGGGTTTTCAGTGCTAATGCTACAGCATACAGCGTATTTTACAATTCTCTGCTTCCTTGCTGTACATAATGTATGGTTTGTGAACTGCCATTGACAATGGTTGGTAATATTGGCTCTATTAGCTCAGCACAGAGATGGTAATGGGCTTACTAATGAGATTGACCACACCAATTATTCAACACGTTGCAACGTATTAACTCACATAAGGGACTCTGTTATATATCCCACATGTTGCAGGGTAGTTCTATAAATGTGCTGTTCAGAAATGGCTGATGAGGTCATGCCATTGGTAAGCCCCGTGTTATCTCAGTGCTGACTGAAGAGCTTCCAGATGACATTGTTCCATATGGCAGCCTAGCCCCAAATTGGCATGAGCTGGGAATGGTTTCTATAAGCACATAATAAAAATCCTTGCGTCTTAACAGTAAATTTCTATAATGGGATGTTAATACATTATTTGATTCTGTAATATACAGCTAATATTGTATGTTGCTGCGAGTGCAAACACAACAGAAGGTCATAATCTAAAACTGGAGGAGGCTTAGATGTAATGTAAGAAAAATTTACTTTATTAAGAGAGTGGTAGACAGGTGGAACGTCCTCCCAGCAGAAGTGATAGAGGCTTATACAGTGAGGGAATTTAAACATGCATGGGATAGACATAAAGCTCTCCTGAATTTAATACCAAGGACTGATTAAGGTCTGAGTCTTATAATAGAAAAAAAAAACATTTAAAAATATACTGGTACAAAAAGCGTTGCTTCTAATCAGTCGCATTAAATGTATCTACAAATACATGATAAAGCAGGAGTATTCTTAGAGGCTGCTCCTTGAGGAAAGGTAAAATAGATTGATAGAGCTGTTTTTTGTAATGATTGCCATTTTGTGAAAAAAATTGTGACCTTAAGTCTTTATAATAAGCGGTGGGGCGAGGAACCATAAAATTCTTCCGTTACAATGTTATTATCTGAAACCATAGAATGGAACTAGAACTGGACACGTTTGTTCCTCTGTTTCATCCTATAATTAATTTAAAGTTTTAGCGGACTGCTTTGTGTTGGCGGAGGGGGCCGCTCATGGAATTCCCTGCTTTTATTTGCAAACACTGCCACAAAATGTTTTAAGTCATTAGCGTTTGCTGGGAAATTCATCAAACTCCCCAGAACAGTAACAGCTTGTGAGCTTTTAATTCAGTTTGCAAAGTTATATAATTGAAAATTACATTTCCTGTCGGGGATTATTGTATAACTCACAGGAGGGGGTCAGAGGGTGGGCAGAGAGAAGGCGCAAACTTCTAGCTTGGAATAAAAAGAGAGAACAATTCATTTCTGCTACCGGTCAGTGATTTATACATCGAACCAGAATGAACTGGAATTAAACAAATGAGCGGCTTAAACTTTCAACCGTTTTTAAATTCTTTTTCCATAATACATTTTTCACAAAGAAATATTTGTCGGCATTTACTGTATGAGTCCCCTCTTCAAAAAAGCTCTGTTTATTTTGCAAAATGTTGATATTTATAACATGAAATATATCATTTTTATAGTGAGCTGCGCAACAGTGATGCCAATAAAAATATTAGAATGATCTTTAAACTGTTCTCTGGATCTATTTAGTTATATGTGCTGTGTTTATTTTTTATAATTTTAGTAGAAAGAACATACTTCTCTGACATTTTGATTATGTGTTTCAATAGGTGACCTTCACCATATTTTATGCATTGTTTTTTCAATATGTAACGTAAATATAAAGTTAACACATTTGGATTGATTTGAATGTTATATGTGTGTGTGAGAGAGAGAGAGAGAGAGAGAGAGAGAGAGCAAAAGAGAGAGAGAGAACGAAAGAGAAAGAGAGCAAACAAGAGAGAATGAAAGCGAACAAGAGAGAGTGAATGACTGAAGCAAACAATGGCATTTACTTACATCGCTGATCAATTCACTACATTTCTTTGCAAACTCAATGTTTCTATCTTCCACAACAGGATTTGGGAAAACCTGAAAACAAGAAAAATATTAGCCAACTTCCACATATATTTATATACAATATATGTGTATGTGTAAATATATAGTTCCGTGTACACATATAGTACAGTATATATATATATATATTAACAGAGTCCTGTATTACCTTTTCTTCTTCATCGCTGTCATCCACCGTTGAGTCAATGATGACTGGGACTTTCATTCTGTGGGATGTTAGCAAAACAAAAATATAAAAGATCCAAAAGAAAGTGCCGTGTCCAGCAAGAGGCAAACAATGCAGTAAAGTCTACTTGTGTCTAGATAGTAGCTCTAAACTTAACCTTATCAAGAGTCAGCCTTATATGGTGCCGATTGGTTCTTATCAGCGGAACGCCGAGATAGCAAAGTGAAAGGCATCAGTGGCAGACAGCTAGTCATAAATTTAGATGACCTACTCAAGCTGAACTATTAAGTTAGAGGTAAAGACTTTTACTCTTGATACTAAGGAGAATATCAATGAAAAACATCCAACATTCAAGCTACTGTGCAGTGTATGAGTGCCGAGTTCTACAAAACTGGTGTCCCACCCAGGGCCGGCCCAAGGCAAAATGCCGCCTGGGGCGAATTTTAAAATGCCGCTCCGTCCCCCCCCCATTATCTACCCTTCCTCTCCCTCCGTCCCTGCCGCCCCCCCCATTATCTACCCTTCCTCTCCCCCGACCCCCCCCCCCTTGTACTTACCTTTCAGCAGTCCTGCGGAGAGTCTCCCTGTTCGATCTCGGTGCCGGCTTGTAATGCTGAGCGCCGGAAATCTTCCGGCACTCAGCATTACAAGCCGGCACCGAGACCGAACAGGGAGACTCGCCGCAGAGGAGAGAGAGGGGCGCCGAGCGGGTAAGCGAAAACCACTCGGCGCCCCTTTCTCTCTCTTTCGCTTTAAAAAAAAAAGGGCTTGGGGCGGCAAAGTGCCGCCCCTTCAAAAGTGCCGCCTGGAGTGGTTGCCCCACTCGGCTCCATTGTCGGGCCGGCCCTGGTCCCACCAACAAATAGATAATGGTAGCGGTATTCTGTAGCATAGAATATTCATCATTAGGGCAAATAGGCATCACCATCACCAACTGTCATCCAATGCAGCAAGGAAACCGAAGGCTTATGCATATACATCAATGAACTCAGTACTGCTGAGTCCTATTCGCTATTGGTATAAGTACTGCATTCAATATAAATATCGTTTTATTTCAGCACTTCTGAGGGAAATCATTACAGTCTGCAAAATGTACAAAACCAAAGAGGATTAAAATATACGTGTGATATATAACACATGGCTGTGAACACGTGGCAGTTAAGCAAAAAGGGCAGATCTGAGGTTTTACGTAAGATGAGCTGAAAAGTGGGAGAAGTGAGATTTTATGAGTAATATCCAACAATAACCTTAGATATCTCATGCCACACTGTCACATCTGACTGTTTAACAAGGCAAACAACCATTTCACACAGCCTCGGTTTATAACCACATCCACTCGCTGGGGTATTCTACACAATATCTTTAATGGTACTGGAGATAAGTGTGCCTCACACGGGGGATCATATGGAACACACAAATAAAAGATATACTCCCCTCTTCGTACAGTGCATTACAAATAACTATACATATTATAATAGTATTATATTATCATAATATTTTATCATATTGCCAAGTTTTGGACAAATAGAAATAAGGGCATTGATTTGTGTCTACTCACTATCGCATTAAATCCACCAGACAGCAGCCTCCATACTCGCTTCCATCTCACTATCAATATGAAGATTATGTGCGTGTGATAAATGGAAATGTGGCGTCTTTATGGCTCATGTACATGGTCCATGACACCTGGAATGAAACAAAAAGCATAATGTTAAAATTAAGAGCACTTCAATGCTATGAAACCGAGCAGATGTTCAAATGTTTATAAGTATACATCTAACAGGTTTGATAGCAAATGGAAGAGTATTAACAATATGTAACTTTTTTTCATTTATGAAGTCTAATATTTGATCCTGTAAACCATGTTTTCCTGTAGAATGCCGTCTAGGAGCAGCTGCTAAATGCTAAATATCCTCTCATAATCAGCCAGTGGGTGGTTGAGCTCATTGAGCGCTGAAGTCTCTAGAGGTTGCCTATGGGTGTTGTGAAGTGAATCAGTCCTTAGCAAAAGGCAGTGGATGGAGGCACAGTGACTGCTGGACCTGAGATACATGGAAATAAAGAAATAAAGAAAGAAATAGACTATTAATTTTCAACCTACTCCAAACTGGCCAAATGTCTAGGTCACGTTTCTATTGCTCTCTTGCCCAAATATGCATATGCAGCATGCAGTGATATAAAGACAAAGGTGCCTTACTCCATTAACTAGACCAAGATGTATGGAGGAAGATAGAAGATGCCGATAAGGGCATTTTGGAAGGGTAGAAAAAGTATTTGTAGGGTGATGATGGTCAAACAAGTAGGGAGGGTTAAACATGTGTAGGGTGAGATTAAAGCAGGACTGGAGAACAGGTAAGTCAACATGCTTAACTGAAACATGCAATGTCTTTGACATTGGGTGTGAACATTGACAAGTCTACGGGTTATCAGGCCTGGATGGGAATTAGTCGCAGTAGCTAAGCAAAATTACTAGACATTTAAATAATGTGTAGAGTGCAATAAGAAGTTACAGAACTTTGAAATGTGGCTGCAAGAAAAAATATGCACCCAACAAGCGTAGAGATAGAACCCACATCTGTGGATTCTATGTACAGGGACATCAAACATAAAACCCAGCAGTTCGGACCACACTCCACAGACACTGTCCACTACTTGGTTACAGATTACACCGTTACAAGCTACAAAACAGCAGCTTCGGGTCTAATAAACAATAGCAACGGTATATGATGCTGACATCCATATTATTTATGGACAATTGTACATGAGAAAGAATATTTGAAACACCTAAAACAAAGCACTATTTGGACCCATACAAAATATAACGTGGTGTGAGTTCAACTTAGGGAAAAAAACTTGTTGAATCTGAGTTTCAAGTGAGTTTTGCTCAAGCTGTGCACTTAATGAAAGCAGATAGTGTAACTTAAATTGATATTTAGCCTATAAGGTATGCTGATAATGGGTTCTGCTGGTGAGTTACTGATGGCAAAGGTGACAGAGAAAGATCCACAAGAGTGATTACTGAATACTAATGTTCATATTTATTAGATGTACGTGTTTATTGGTGAGAAGGTGTTGTGTAGGTTTCAGGATCCTACAACATTTCTTTGCATACACAGAATGGTATCGGACAAACAAGTTTCATAGATCTGATCTTGGAGTCTAGAAATGGAGGGCAATCGGTTATTTCTGGATTTTTACATAACCGACTACAATAGGTATCATTTAAATCTAATAATGAGGTTGACCATCATCCTGCTGAGGTTGACCATCTAAATTTTGTTATCTTTGGAATGGGTTTACAGTTTTTTAGCATCTGCCACCTAATTAGAAAAAAAGCCTTTAATGAACATTTATATTTTTTGTTATATAATGTTTATTTTGCCACACAAAAGCATTGCAATGTCAAATATTTTCCAAAATAACTGTATAGTCTTACGAGGGGCAGTAAGAAGACACAGAGAACAATGACCACATGTAACTCCTGTCTGTAAAACCATGATGTCAGTACAGCGGCAAAAATATGTAAGTATGAGCTGTGATTTATTGTATGCTGGCATGTAAGTCTCTGAATGGAACAAACTGTTTCCACCATGAAGAAATTACCTGCAGTGGCCTTAATCAAAACAGCTGCTATAGCCAATTTTGAGAGTATAAATTTTAGGTCATTCCAAGTCAGCAGGTACAGCACATAACAAGCGTGAAAACAGCAGAGAGATGGATACTGCCAGAAATGAACTAACACTTCAGTCGATTAAGTGAATTATATAAATAACTGTATAAGGAGCTTAAAGGAACAGAAGACGGAGCAATAGCAAAGGGGAAATCTATCCCAGGTGTAAAAACAAAGGGTTTTGCAATTTTTATATAGAACAAACTTAAACTAAGATCTGTAGGACTCCAAGTGAACTGCTATATTAGTATACACATGTCTCTGCCAACCAGGAATGGAGCAAATATCTCGAAGACCATAATGGCTCCAGCCCTTGCTGAGTGCCCTGTAAGTCTGTACATTTTTTAATGCCTCCTTTTTTGCGCATGCTCTGATTCCTTCATTACATTAAGTTAGATTGTACTCTGTTAAGTTACATTTAAATCTTGAAGGAACGAGTCCTAGTGTTTTAGCTCTTCTGTGCTGTGTGTTGTATCTTCTATGTATAAGTTAAGTCTTAAGTTACTGGGATCCAAAATCTTTAAACATTATTAGCTAGGACGGATTAAAATCCAGCTGGGTATGTAAGCAGCACTTTCACCATGACTTTTGTGCGTATTTAGATCTTCCAGTCTGGGTATGTTTTTTTAAACTAAATATCCATTTTGTTTTATTTGAATGTTTTATCTGCATCATTATTTTGTTAACATTTTCACTATACGCACTTAGACAGAATTTCTGACTTCCAAGTGTATAGTAAAACTCAATAGAAATGAAAGGTTGAGTTTGAAACCGTAGAATAAAATTATTTTTCAGGACCACATGGGCAAAGCTATTGAACTGATGGGACTATGAATAAAATAAATACAACTGTCAATCACATGCTCACACTGTTGTGTGCACAAGCATTGCTCAAAAACTGAGCAGAATAACATTGAAAATAATACAATATGCTATTCTAACTAAAAGCTGGGGGTATGTGTGTCTAGCTGAGTGATTATGACTGAGCCATTCTTGTTTTTACCTTCAGACGACAGTATGATAAGGAGTTGGGGTGTTTGTCTAGTAGTTTGGGTAAAGATAACAGAGCTAGAACTTGGCTAAGAAGCAGTTGCTTGAAAATAGTGTGTTATCTTCAAACTAAAACTGTTTTAAAACAGAAAACAAGCCAATATTTTTACAACTTATTTTTTAATGTGATAACAGTAAATGTGACGGGTGCTCTCCTTTAAGGATAAAAAACAAAAACATTTTTTCTGAGTGGTTGTACTTATATGCAGTTTAGCCTGGCTCGCTAGATAAAACGGCTATGGTCATCGAAAAGGCTTGCTGGAAAAAACAAAAACAATTGGAATTCATTATTTGTGAAAGGTAATGCGTGTGTATATCGATCCACCTGTATTGATTTGTAGTCCCAGATGTTATCATTGTTCCCAGCAGCCTGGGGCAGGCTGTTGATTGAGAGGCAGAAGACTGGAACAATGGTTTGAATCATTTCATTGAAATTCTACAGAGATGCCAAAAACGGAGGAGATAAAATGCCAGTTACTATCTTTAGCTGGAAACACTATGAGCATTTGTAAATTGAGCTAACACTTTTCCCTGTGTATCTTTATAAATATACTCAAGCTGATAAAATGACAACGCTGGAACTCTACCTCCATTTGTACTTGTAAATTCATTCACTTATCCATGGGCACAATGGAATTAGTTTAAATAAATATGAATTTGCCTTTCTGGTTCTGCACAGCCTAAAGGAGAAGCTGTTCTTCAAATTACACTGGAAATTGACCATTTAACTACATCTTCACCTTGAAACTTGCTAAAGGGCACACTTTAGGGAAAAAGCGTTCTACAGTTTGTTAAATTGGATTTGTGCAAATTAACTTCTGCCACTATTTCCAAAATAAAAAACGTTATTCTTTTTTTATTTGGACGCAAAATAATTTTCTGCAAATTCTACAGGAGCGTTGTATATAAATGCAATATTCTTTGCAATTTCTCTGCCTGGAATAAATGATTAATTACACAAAAACCAAAGCTCCCATGTCACACAAATCAGGTGCAGCACCTTGGAAACGCTGAGGCACAAAGGGAATTCATTGTCTAAATGTGGAAGGACGTCATTATTTGAACATCTCAAAAGGTAGTCCATATGAATTGAAAGCTTACATATGTTATCATTCAGGAAATTATCTGCTGGGGATGTGCTGAATTCTTGCTTTGTTTTGTGTACTTATTGGTCATTATTATTCTAGCAGTGACCCAGGAATCTGAATATGTGTGCCTTTTATGCTTTTTAGGTTGTTGCTCCCCTTTTTGTATATAGTTTTGCGCTTTGCATATTTGCAGGTTCTGGCCAAACCGTAGGGTTGAGCAGCCTACCTGCCACACACGTGCCTCATAAATAGTGTCCAGAGAAGCCTTTACATTGCTCATTTGTGTTACAATACAGTGTAATTCCAATGATTCAGTTTCTTGGTAAGCAATATAGCCATGAAAAATTAGATAGGACTCGCCAAACATGGGGTGCTTTGACGTAGTGGCGGGATAAGCAATATATGGCTGTATAGGTCCTCTTCTGCAATTTACCACTTTAACAAAAATGTATCATTAGAAGCCATCATTTCTAGTATTGTTGAATGCACAGCCCTTCCTAGAAATAATTATTAAACACAGATAAATGTAAGCAATGATTGCCACAGACAATAGAAAAGCTTCTTTAAAGCTTGTGTTTTTTAGAATTAAATATTCAGAGCTACTGGTACTACCCGAAGCATGCTTTGCCCATTACCAGATAGAACTAGATTACCTTCAGAGGAATACTTCCTGGGTTTAGCTTAGTGTGTTTTAGGAGAAAATGAATAACTCAACAACCTGAAATAAGTCAGTGGGAAGAGCATGAGACGAGATATAAAGATCCCTAAATCAGTGCTGAGTTTTGGCATACATTCTGCTCTTCTCAAGTCAAAAATACTGCTGGTAGATTTTATTCTAGGTCAAAAATGATTCTACTCTTGTTGCTAAGCACTAAAAATCAAGCGTGGACAAGGCGCATTAGGCTAAATGCACTTTTTATTTTCATTTTGTAGAATCAGAAATATTTCTTCACTAAGCCAAATACCCAGCCAACAGAATGAGGGCATTGAAGGCTTCTTAAGGCTATCATGAATATAGGACAAGGCTGTGGACTAAGTAAGGTTTGATCTGCCGAATCCTCTTAATGCCTTTGCTCTCCTTCCTCGCCCCTAGCTCCTTGGCTTGTAGGAGATGCGTTAAGCACAACAAAGTTGATTATGGAGGGAGCAGTGCGCGGTACGTAAGTGGGTTTTTTTCTTTCAGGTAAAAAATGCATATTAAACTATTTCGAAAGAACTCTAATATGCATTCTTCATTGGTGGGGCTGTATCTTCTTTAATCTCTCTTAGCTGGACTGTCCTAAATTTCACTCAAAGTACGTATTAGGATAGTTTGACTGTGAATATAAAGTTACTTTTACCCAATTACAACCCTACACGTAAAAGTAGACAAATATAACATTCATAATGCCGACATGATTATCATTAGATTAATAATGATAATTAGAATTCTTGACTTTTTTAAAAAATTCCTGTAACGAGCAGTGGCTTCACCGGATGCATGCAAATGCCAAAGGATACAATTGAAACTTTTCGAGTTCACTGTTTGCCAGATTGCAAGAATAAGACACCGCATTTTAACATTCACCAGAGCTACTGGGAGTGCATAAAGACTCTGAACACAACAAGGCTATTTAGATCATGAGAGTGTTTTCAACAGGAGAATTCCCCTGGAAACCATCTAGTCATTTTCTCAAGTAGATCTTGTTTCCTTAACTCATAAACCACGCCAGGTGTCCCTTTTGAGAACAGCGATATCACAGGAGGGACAGAATAATTCTGTATTTTTAGTTCCCTTGCTACTTGTGACTGCTTTCCTGATTTCTATTCTAAATATAAAAAAATGGGTTCTGGAATAAGAATGCCAGCCATATACTGTTGGGTTTGCTATAGCGATAAACAAATGGTTTGGTTTGTAGTTTATCCATCTCTGTGTGTATAGAATCCTTATTGTAAAATGATGTAGTGGTTTATATGTGTACCATTTGAAAGTCAATTCAAGTTGATTTTCCACTAATTTGCTAAATTTAACAGTTTTGTAACACAATGTAGCACTAAATACACCATTCTTAGTACTGTTTTACCTCCCAAACCTTTCCCAGAAGTAATGTTTTAATGATGTAAAGATCTGTCTCATTTGTGAAATTTTAATTAGCCCTGTGACACAAAAGCAGCCACTAATAGGTTGTTGCCATAGAAAATAAAAATGCTTCTTAAAGGCTTCTGTGTGATTAAACAGGCTTTATTTGGTGTGCCATAGTAATTACCAGGTAAATGCAGTTGACAGTGACCATTTCTACCAATACCAATGAATCAGTGTTCATAGTCTAGGGCCTTGCACTAGTCCCAAAATGAGAGCTCTACAACATATATGTAACACATTCCCCTGTAAGCACTTGTATCAAAAGAAATATTACTGTGAACAGGAACACATGAATGTCACTACAATTATTTCAGCCTAGTCGAAGTATAATGATGTATAAAGAATAACAACAAGAAAGGGCACTGGTACCGCAACTGGCTATGTCCCAGAGGAAGGAGAAATATCAGAATTGATTACCATCACAAAAAGACCCAGAGGGTATGGTATGGATTGGATACACTATATCACAAGGGCCAATGGGAAATCACAACTAGTTATGCTCTTAGAATGTCACAGCCCTGTAACACTTTAATGATTTTAGTGATGTGTAACTCAATGATTATATTTCCAACTCCATCGCTTTAGTGTGAATGTGTCATCAGTAGGTACCCAGAATCTAGCTGCTCAAAAAAGGTTGCTGGCCCTTAACAATGAGCTACCCTGCTCCAAACTTCAAGAGACCATCTATTGTCATGGGGTTTCTCATCATGAACACCTTGGTTCCCACTTCACTGCTGCCATTGCTGTTTAATACTGTTTGCCTTAATATTTAAATGTTCAATCCATATAAGAAGCCTCACTGATCCAGTAAAAGGAAGGTACTTGCTTCAAATACTATGAAAGTCAGAGTCTTAACGGACAAGCTAAGTCCATATGTGAGCCAAGTCAGTCTTCCCCACCAGATACTGTACAGAAGAACATTCTATAAGATCCATAGTCAGAAAAGGAAGATACAATTGATCATTTTCACCTCCTCCTAAAAGACATCTCAAGCCCACATGGACTTTTACAAAAGGTGACTTAATAATTTTTGGTAACAGTATAACAGACATAATCTCTGCTGGGTTCGCTCCTTCCCTAAACATTATAGCCAGTGTGAGGAGAAAGCAACACTGCACATTCAGTGACTAAAGGTTTGTTACCGGAAACATATTTGGAACTTATTTTAGCCCTGCCTATGAGATTCTCCCTTATACAACCAAGGAACTATATACAAAAATTCAGAGGTACTTAGATATGCCGGTTTCCACCAAACTCTGCTTAATCGAGATAAAGTAGTTATTTAACGGTAACACAAGTATCATGTATTTAAATGCATTCAATAAACATTATATAGGTGGAGGATTCTCAAATTACATTTCAGTATGGCTTACCCTTTTGAGTTTTTTAATTGAAGAAGTGTCATAATAATCCTACAAAATTGTAAAAGCAAATAATTTTAGCCTACAGTGCTTTGGAAAAAATAATATACATGCAATTTAATGTAGTATAGATATATATATACTGAATACAGTTGCCATATTTAATTTAAAAAAAATCAAAATTCAAAAGTTTTACCTGTGTTTTAATAGAAATTAAAACAAAAACAAATGGAATATATTGACAGATCTGGAAGTTATAGAAATACTACTAATGTGGAACAATGCCCCTTCACTGCCAGAGCATTTTTTTTTAAATGCCCTGCATCTTCAAGTGAACTAATTCCATAGACTACCAATATGCCATGACAATATCTTTTTAGTTCATTGTTACATTTTCTGATGAACTATTTTCAAAACCTTTTTAATACTGTCCAGATTTGAGTCCCATATATTAAGTATTAGCTAATCATTTCTTCTTTGAAAACTGTGTACCCTTGGTTCACATATAAAACTTTTTCTTACACATAACTTATTCACTACTGCTACATGACACTGTGCACCATTAAATATCGTTAATGCGGAGGTGTATAATGTGTTGTTATTTAAAATATGGCAATTTGTTATTGGTTAAAAAATTACTGTTATGCAAAGATACCTTTAGAAATAATTGTAAAAAATATTACAGAGAAGTAAACAGAGAAAAGCATTATTATTCATAATAATTGTATTACTCGATTGTAATCCCGTTTGAGCTCGACTTCACCTGTTTCTGTATTTCATTTTGCTATGTTATATATATACTAATTGTTTTTTCCTGTCTACCCTTTGTACAGTGATGTGGAATCTGATGGTGCTATATAAAATAATGAATAAATAATATAAATAATAATAAATTATTTGTCTGCCCTTCCTGCACGCTAAGAAAGAGGAATGCTTAGGGAGTGTACTGAAGAAATCAGGTATTGCCCTGTAGAGGTATGGACTTATTAACTTAAATACCTGTAAAAGTCACAACATAATCGCTCACACATGCTCAACAGATCATTTTACATCAATGTTTTGCTTGACAATATCCAATGAAGAAACCTACTTACCCAACTACTCTCTTAGCAAATGCTGCCAAGCTTCAACCTGTGATAGAATCCTACAAGACACTGAGTAATCCAAAATATTTGTTATATTCAAGTAACACAGCCCTGTAATGAGATAAATCATATACCCTAAATAAGAAGGGTATTTCATTTCAAAACAAGTATTTTTTTTTATGTATATCGCAATAACTGATCTTATGGGTTACAAATGCAAATATAAATAATGCAAATATTGAGTTTTTGTTGAAAGCGTTTGTCGTTTTTGTGTCCTTGCTGTAGCTTGTAAATCACTGACGAATGTCAACAGCTCGTCTGCAATATTTTTGTCATAATAGTTCCATGTTGTGGAGTGAACTGCCGTTGCTTCCTAAACATCTGTAGCCTCCAAGCATAATAAACACAAAGCCGGATGGTCTTGAAACGTAGTCTTATTTTTTACAGAGGAAAGGTTTTTGGACGTTTTGCCAACATGAAAGCGGTTCTCTAACCACACCCATTGTAACTAAGATTATTAAACAATCATTGTTTGACCATTCATAAAATTGACATTACTAGACGGGAAGCCGATTGGAAAAAAACAAGCATAAATATTACAACATAAATATTGTAACGCACTAAATAAGCAGTTATAGCTTTTACAGCATTTTTACGTTGAAAGACAAAATAAGGAATACTTACCGTTGGTTGATGAACCTTCTTGATCTTCCAGCATAGGGATAATCCGTTCTTAATTTCTCCAGGGTTTGTTTGATTTAATAAGAAGTTGATAATATGTGCAGTGTGAGCTTTCATGTTTGTTTGCAACATGAGAGCAGACAGATATACGTTCAAAGTGATTTTTAGGATTAAATACTGAAATAAACACAGAAGTTTAACCTTTTTACAGTTTTAGACAAGGCATGGTTTCTCCCTCCTCCTCCGGAACCTGGAAAGTTTACTTCTGTGTTACATGTAGCTGCTGGATTAAGAACGATTGCAACCACTGCTTTTAAAGGAAGACCATGGGTTTATGGCCAGCTTCTCAGCAATTCCAGGTATGACAACGTAGGAGAGAGTTTTCATAATTAATATTATTTTATATTTCTGCAATTAATGCTTTCTGTGTTCTTAGGATGGCACATCTTCAAATGCTACATGACCAGCTTCGGAAAATATTCTTCTGAAACGCTCCTTGAATTTGTTGTACTTGACTTTGTCAGCCAACAAGCCACAGTCAAAGTACAGTCAAAAAGGGGTTTTCAACTCTTGTGATATTTATTCAATATATGATGGTGGCCCTAGTTTCTATGGTTCCCTAAATGAACATTTTGTGATGTGATGGATACACCCATACTAAACATAAGGAATTTAGAATGCCATACTAACTTCCTTTTCTTAAAAAAATTATATAAAAAGTCAGTATCCTACTTTAAGAAATGAGAATTTGAGCTGCATAGAGAATGCACGTGTTGTGAACCTGACACACACACACACTCAGTTGTGCACACACACACACTCAGTTGTGCACACACACACTCTCAGTTGTGCACACACACACTCTTGCACAATTTGACACAATTTAAAATCTCACAAATATCATAGGTCAACATGGCTGCTGCACACCCTGGATAGTATGTTTCACATACATTACTAATCTGTTCCTGAGTCTTTTTTAGTCTCTGTAACTCGGGAGTGTCAGTCACGATGCTGAATCCTCTTCCTTTACTGTCTTCAAAATCCTTCTTGTATTTTACCTGCAAAATATTTATATTTAATGAATACATGTCTTGTTCTATAGGTATAAGAAACATAGATCATGGAATTTAAAAGTATCATTTAGGATTTAGCTCACCAATTTAACAATGCATAAAGGGGAGAAACTGGCCCTGCCTATTTCATAGCCCAACCAGAGAGGGGATTTTAAAGGACCCTCACTGATTTTTACCATAAACTGTTCAACTTATTGCAAAATGAGAGCGTTTCCAGTGACGTCCTCTGCCCCGATCGAAGAATCGGGAGAGGACGTCACTGGAAGAACCACCATATTACCCTAAGTTCAACGATGTGGACAAAGCTAAAAGATTGAAATTAGCAGATAGAAGGGAAGGGAGAAGATAAAGAAGATGAAGAAAACGAAGGGGTGGGGAAACACTACGAGAGGGTGAGAGAAAGAGACTAAACAAGAATGAGAGTGCGAGAGAGTGTGTGAGAGAGTGAGTGAATGTGAGTGAATGTGGGCCCACATATTTCAGACGAAAATTCAGAGCTTTTGTTTTTGTCTGATTCTTGGGGGGTCTGACCTCATTTTAGTGGCTTTGTATGAATCCTCAAATTTACCAAAAGATATTACTTTATCACCTGCACTGTGCCAGAAAATGTAAGCCTTACAATAATAAGCACTAAGACTTTAAGAGATACCATGCATAAATACTCCAAGATACTGATCATTTAGACTGCAATTTAAATTATATAATTACTAGATGAGTTTAACAACATTACAGCATAAGAACTGAGGAGTGCAGAAGAATTACACACTCAAACCTACTTTCTAGCAGAACGCATACATTTTAAAAGCCACATCAGTTATAATTTGTGGAGTGTAACTATAATTGTTTAAAACAGGAGTAAATGAGTATAGGAAGCCCAGGTAGATATTTGTTAGTAAATTGGACCACATGGTGTTTTAGCTACATGTAATTATAAACAACGTGTAATCTACTAAGTGCAAATGGCTTGCCATCGCTTCCAGTGCATTAAGCTTGACTTTTCCTATGGATTTTGTAAATGTAAAATCTGTTGCTACTTTACAATTATGAACCCAAATACTTCAAAATTAATGCCGCTAATACAATTTTACTATTATTTTAACTGGCGATTAACCAAAGCTAGGAATCCTGATTAACTGGAAAGAAATCTGAGCCATTTGTACAAATTTGGAGAAGTGACTAATCCTTCATGTGTTTACCATGCTAAGAAGAACACAGACAGATTGGCACAGTAAATTCATAACAAACAAAGATGTACAAATATGAACCAGTCTTAGAAACAGGAACTGCGAGATTATCTCTGTATTTGATAAATTCTGTATGCGGAATTTGACAAATCAAGTGATCCCTATCAAAAAAATTCAGTGGGTCTTTGGAAAGCAGAAAGGTGCCTACAGAATGAACTTAATTACAACTTTATTGAATAGCCAGGTTAGTATGAATTATTAACACTTACTGACCTGGTGGCATTTTAGGAAAATCACAGTACATTAAACCCTGATGCGTGAGGAATGGAAAGGGGAAAGAAAAAAATAAAATATGAAAATAAAAGCTGTCATCGTGTATTCACAACTGGCTAAAACAAAGTACCCATGGTCATAGTTAGCATGCTAATGGAACATTCGCAGACCTGCACAATGTATAGTTGACAGGGGGAAAGATTTCTCTCCAGTGTAACTATGCATTATGTAGGGCTAGATGTACCCTTGCATGGGAAGCTTACTGTGTTGGCCCTCATCTGCAAACCCATCTTAACCTGTCTATGTGATGCAGCTATTGAGACATCAGCGTGTTACATGATGAAAGTTTATTGAAACTGGTTTTATATTTAAGTCAGGGCTAAAATAACACAAGTTAAACTTTAATGGCTATCATTTTAACAGAAACAAGCAGGGGGGGTTGTGGTTCTCAAGGCACTGATCCATTGTTTTGTGGCACACAGTACATTCCCCCTCGTAGCTGAATGCAGGATTCAGACCAGTAACACCCTGTCTGTATGAGGCATGAGGTATATTTACTAACCTGGGAGTTTCAGCTTTCTGACTCCATCATGCATTATCAGGGTCTAATCACAGTTAGCTTCTTCTGTTAGAAGAGCCAGGTCAGCCATGCATCATTTATAGTGTTAGGAAGCCAGGACAGCCCTGTATCATGTATAGTGTTAGGAAGCCAGGACAGCCCTGTATCATGTATAGTGTTAGGAAGCCAGGACAGCCCTGTATCATATATAGTGTTAGGAAGATCCCCCCATGATAGTTATACATTATACAAACCTGAAGCTAAATAGGATTGGCCAATAGTGAAGTAAAGTAGAAGAAACTCTAATAAAAAGGAAATACATAATTAAACTGAAAATGTTTCAGGTGAGTAAGCAGGAGCGTCTAGCATATAATCTGTGTATTATCAAAGGCCAAAGCTAATACGCTTAATTCTAACTACGCATTATGGAGAGCCAACCAGGGATGTACCTTCCTACAGCGTGGTGCAATTGGAACAACGGCTGCAAATTATTATTTAAGTAAATAAATAACAGCAATAAAGTCTCATATGCTTATAGATTGTAAATTCGCAAGAGCCATCGGTAATTGTTTTATTTTGTCAGTTTTAATTGGTAATTTCCTTTTCTAGAAAGCGATGACAGAAAAGAACCGACTGGCCACATTAAGTCTTCATGAATACTGTATATAAATAAGTATAGCTTTATGCACATCCCTAGTTTTTGTTTAAATTCATACTACGTCTGTACTACTTCAACTGGATATATATTCCAATCAGCAAATAGTTGGGGTGTACTCTCTTTGCATGGCGTTTTCTTATTTGTTTGCAGAAATTCTATGAAGAAAGACAAGATGTCTTGGGGCTTCTACGATCTGGGTAAAACCTGTAATAAAGTCTAAATGTTCAGCTGTTTTGTTTGCCACGGAGAAGACAACAAGAGGATGTATGGTATTTTACCCTTTGGGGATTTCCATCAGACCCCACTGACCAGGACCATGAAGGACCAGTGCATGCCTTTGTGGTAGAATCCAACTGATATGTCCATGGAGCTATTTCCCCTATACTGGCATATAGTAAGTGCATATATAAAATGTTCCTTAGAACAAATAAGTAGAAGGAATTAAACTAGTAATGGGGTTGTATAGTTTGTTGCTGGTAACCTGGTATCAAAATCTCCCCTTCTAGATAACATTTCTAATGTAATATGGATGAGCTCCCTGTATCTCTTTTGATATACATAATATCAAAGGATATTTTTCCATTTGATCAGAGGCTACTTCCACTTCAAAGGTTCTCGTGCACCTGTCTCTCCAAGACCTCTCCCAACCACAGAGCATTTAGGGTCACAAAAGCACAAAATCCTCACTGATTTCTCTCAGGTGCAAGGCAGAGATCAAAGCTCAATCTTTATTGTTGGAATCTACTAACTTGATACACAACAGTGGTTAGAATCTCCCCTTCATGCAATAAAGGGCTTGTACCTGCTTCCTATCTGTAATGAGTCAATGCTTTCCACTGTTACCATATGAGAGAGAGAAGAGAGATAAGCTTATAGCCCCAAAAAGGCAAATTAGGCAATAATTATGTTGCCTCTTGTACTTTGCTTTCTTCAAGCAGCATTCACCCCAATGCATTGCATCTCTGACAATTTTATATCAACATTAAAAATTCATATAGCCATTTCCAGATTTGTTTTGGTTTTGTTAAGTGGTCACTGTCACTGATTCAATCTGTTCTAATATAACAAAACATGGCCAAGGAAGCAATTTGCATTGGGTTTAAATATTAATACATACAGCATCTTGGTGAAACAAAAGTAGAATGAATTGTGTATGTTCATCTGTAGATATTTGTGTATGTATGGAACCAAAGGGGCACACAGTATTTCATACTACAAATGACCAATGACGTCTGTGTAAATCCACCTTGTGTGATACATAATATATTCTAGATTTTTAGATTTATTGAGATTTAAATTGTCTGTAAGCATAATTTGCCTTTATACCTTTAAGAAAGATGAATAATATCATTGTTGGTGATGTACAGTACTATACTCAAGAAGGTGCCGCCATGAATATAAAGATGAATCACTGCAGGAGGTAACAGATCATCCTTTGGTGAGGATCACATCAAGTGTTTGTGTGAAGTGTGTGAATGCAAGCTGAATTTTGAATGCCCTAAAATATATAATGACAGCTCTGAGCACAACATTGAGAAGAATACAAATCACTGAAAAGGTTACATAAACATAAGTATTATTTCGCAGAACATCTTATGAAAGGGGGGTTAGAACGTGGACTAAAACAGGACTTTTGGGGGGGCTTTTTCCCTTTTGCAATTTGTTATTTAGGTTTTCTGAAATGGGACATATATATCACTTATTTACATAAATATTGTATTCATTTATCTTCTTAGTGTCCTTATAACACACGCTTCCGTAGGGTTATCATTGCCTACCATATTGCCTGTTATCTTCTTGGCTTGATGCTAACCTACCAATTTGTTGACAGCGTCATTGCCTGTGGTAAGTGAAATGTGTCCACATGGACCAAACCTGTTCGAAAATCGAATCGAAATACGAGGCCTGAAGAAAGTATACTGTTAACATCATCGGACACTAAGGAGGGCTTTTATGTCTGAATGAAGTTATAACACACATAGAACCACATTATCTCTTGAACAAGATGCCCAGTAAATTTATTTTCCAATTATAACTGAAAATCAAGATAAAGAAACAGTTATCTTCATGATGTCCCAAAATTAGAGTCAGCTATATAATTAGCCTTTAGTATAACTTGTCCTGGTTTTGCTTGAGAATTTGTGTAACTGCGAATCATATGTGCCTGAGAGAACACTGGACAAATGAAACAAGGGATCAACTTTATATTTCTCTATAATAACTGCAAATGTTACCAAATTATTCAATGTACTGCAATTGAAAAGTTGTGATTGTAATCAGAAGGGAAGGGAGTAATTTCCTGTCCTATTTCTAATGTTCATGGGTGGGTCATGGTTCTCATATTATGTCATTGCGATCAAACCAGAATTAGAATGGGACATAGAATGGGACATATTTGTGGCAAAGTCTTTAGATATCGGATGGGAGCAATACCTTGCTGATTCACTTGCATAGCACTAAAGAGCTTAAACAGTCTTTCCACTGTCAAATCTCCATATAATTGCCTGGGGAACAATTAAATATCTCACACATATATAACACACCATATATATGCACTATTACTCCCTTACCACCACCCCTTAAACACATCTGCTCCTCTATGCACATGCTATCTCCATGATAACTAGACATGTGACTGAGCTCAACATGGAATAAGCTAAGCCATCTCCATTTTAGAAACATATGACATATAGAGCAGATAGTAACCAGATATGCAGAAGAATTGTTGGGTATCTAATTTCAAGCTTAGTTTAAAGGTTACAGACAATAACAGGTATATTGGTACATTGTTCTATTACCTAAAACTAGGTTTTGGTTTTAATTAGAAACTGGGAAGCAGTGCTCAAATAAGGGGCTACCCACAGATACTCATCTCCTGCACTCGCGCGAAAGAAAGCATATACTATACTTGTGACAGTTACACAAAACTACATGCAAACCAAATCACAAAAGGTTTCCTTTGGCAATTATCCTTCAGGCAGACCAGGGGCTTTATTAAAATGTACTCTTTACGTTCAAACAATGAATAAAAAGGACACAGAGCCAATCACCATATCCGGAGCATCAACAATTTATGGTGCTTGACTCTGTGATTTGTATTGTATTAATGTATGGTTAACAAGGAGTTAATTTTAATACAGCTCTTTTCTAGTAAGAGGAAATAACAAGAAATATCAGGGAGCGTATCAATGACAAACCTTTCACTATTTAGTCTAAAAGGTTTTGTTATTTTTTTTTGTTTAATTTCTCTGTGTATGTTATTGGAATTACCTGACTTTGTAATTCACTTTGCTGTTTCAGTCGAAGGTTTTCAGGAGTATCTGCCACAGTGGTGAACGACTGCTTCGGGTAATGCCTGGGGGGAAAAAATAGATGAATAAATTAACATTGTCATTGATGGCCATTGTTGGCAAAGTCATATCCTGGCAGAAATGTAGTATGCAAGTAAAATTATAGGGGTATAATGCTTAATGCATTGCGGCAGATCATAAAGTAACAGTCATGTCACTTTGTATGTGACTTTTTTTGTATTAAATGCAGCTATATAGAAGTCCCCCCAGTTACCCATTCTCTATGATGCTTTTCCCACCTTGTCCAGTTGGCTTTAGTGTTGCTGGCAAAGACAGGCCCCTGTAAGGTTCAAGCCTAATTAAGGCTCAGAAAGTACCTTGATGAAGACCACACTTATCAGAATGAAAATTTGGTTAGCATGCTAACTATCCATGGTACCATGTAGTCTGAAACCAACCTGAAATCTAACCATGCATGGCTATACATAAAGCTATCTTGAATCTAAGACAGGATCAAGTTCTGAGTCTACACATCAGTACAAATGGGCAGACTAGATGGGCTGAATGATTCTTAACAAATTCTATGTTCCCCAATTCCTGTTCTCATATCCCTCACAATATTTTATGGGGTTAGGGCAATGAGTTCCCCAAAGGTTTGGGGACAGCCACCAAATTGCAAGAAGTATGTAGAGTTAAATCCAACTCCTTCCGCACACCAAAAATTTATGTTGATTTATAGTTAAGAGCCTTTCCTGATGGTTGTAAGCCCAGTATGTGGATATGCTTCATGGTGGTTAGGATAGTTTCCAAGTAATGTGGCCACAGAAGGGTTTATTTGTGTTTTTCTTGCCTGTGTCTTATGACATGATTACACACACAGGGTACAGATGGTCAGATATTTTAATGTGATGAAAACGGACAGCAGTTCCTGCTTTGCCATGTCTTTGCTGGGTTATTCTTAATAATAGCTCTGAGACAGGACTGAAGTGAACTCATAGAAATAAAGCAACTGGTTAAAACCCAAACATTCTTGGACACCAGAGATTAATGAAGAAACAGACACAAAGTTCTGTAACCTTACTGACAGCTTTTATATAAGCTAGGTACCTGCAGTATAAATGTGTGAAATCACTGAAGATCTTGACCCTTGAGAAAATCCTCAAAGGAACACAAAATACAATTTAATAAGAAAGTCTTGAATCAGTGATGCTCATGAGGCAGATCTGGTCCCTAAGTGCAGGGCCAGACTGGGGATGATGAGACAGCCCTGGCACTCTTAGGTGGGTGACTGGATATCAGAAGCTCCACACTATATTTTTATGTTTATATAGTGTGCAGCCAGGCACGCTGAATCAGTAGATCAGGTGTGTATGTATGGAGCGATGTTGGCCAGCAGCCAACCGGGCATTTGCCTGGTACGCAAATGGCCAGTGCAGGTATGCTGAATCAATGTGGCTACATTTAGAGAAAATGTTGCATGTGGCCGTGTGTACCCAGAAGACAACCACATGTGCATCATTTATCGGCCACTAGCCTTAAAGTGCCAGGTCTGATTTAAATCCCCAGTCCATCCCTGCTGAGAATCTGTGGCCAAATGATATCCCATACTCCCTATGGCCACAAAAATCGGGTTGAAAAATCCTTAAAGGGCCTTTTTACTGCTAAGAAGTTCAAAAAAAATCGGTGACCATGACTAAAGCCTTAGTATTAACAAAATGAATCACTCACCAATCTTATATTCACTCCAGTACACAAAATACAGCCATGTTAACATGTTTACCAGTTACAATGAGCATCATATAGACATATACATAAGAAACTATTCTTTACTTCCTTTATTCAGGATTGACACCGTTTTGTTATTGCAAGTTAAGTTTTCCTTATCCTTTTTGCTTAATCTTTGTCAGCGTGGGCTGAAAAGCATGGAAATGAGATAAGCTGCTTTAGCCATCATCTGCCACTGAAACCAGGTTTACTTTTGAATTAAATATTTTCAATACACTTGAAATACATGTTTAAAATACAAGGATTTTTATCAATGCTAAATGCCATGTAGGTTAGACTGTCTCTTAATGGGCATCCACAACCCCGATAACAGTGCAGAATATATGACGTATTTGCTTGATTTGTATTAGATCATTTTTTTGTATTTTATTATCGAACTGAAAAACACAATTTATAGTATTTTTGTTATATGTTGTATCTTACATACATTTATAGAAATTTTCATTCACTTTTATATATTAAAAATGTGATTCCAAGAGCAATAATGTCAGCCTGTGCAATTCGTATTTATTAAGTACAATTTTTTATAAATTATAAATCATAAATTATACTTAACACAATAGATATTTTGTTTCATGCCAGCCTTTCATTTAATGTATTGTAATCTTATACGTCCAAAAATATGAGAAAAAAATCTGCAGTAACTACTTGTGTTATTGAAAAACCTTCAAAATATGGACAAATCAAAAAGAGTAATCCAAAACCAGATTAACGCACAGGGATATATAATTCATAGCATACACAGACAGGAAATCATTTCTCAAACCGAGGATTCCAACTGGTCAGGCCAGCACTTCTCTACATTGTTCCTGAAAAAGATTTAGACATGTACATGCCTAACAAAAAATAGGTTCTGAGCTCTTAGAAACATGGTTATAGGACAAATTGCTTTTTGTATCCACAAATACCTAATTACCACTTTTGCCATGTGCTTAATGATAAATTGTCTCTTTATTATTGAATGCATCCATATGAATTACATACTACCTTTTTCAGTAATACTAATTAGTTTTTTTAATCCCTAAAACGAACCCCGACTCCAACTACCGTGTTTCCCCGATAGTAAGACACCCCCGATAGTAAGACGTATCGGGAGTTTCAGAGGGGTCAGCTAATATAAGCCGTACCCCGAAAGTAAGACATATGTCTTACTTTCGGGGAAACACGGGGGATTTGCCTACGGCCTACGGCCGCATTAACGCAGGGCATAAGGGGCGCCTGCCCCTTAGGCCCGCCGCACCTGCGACCGGGTCCGCCACTCTAAGGGGCCGGGAAGTCCCCACCAAGGCCGGCCTTACGTGTCTGCGGCCGCACAGGATTTAAATTAAAACATCGGGGTTTTTTTTTTAACTTTATTTAACATCCTCCATGTTAAATAAAGTTAAAAAAAACTTTATTTAACATGGAGGATGTTAAATAAAGTTTTTTTAACTTTATTTAACATGGAGGATGTTAAATAAAGTTGAAAAAAAACCCCGATGTTTTTATTTAAACCCTGTGCGGCCGCAGACCCCTAAGGCCGGCCCCTTAGAGCAGGGCCGACCTTTGGGGTGTGCGACCGCACAGGGCGCCACACTCCAGGGGGTGCCAACCTGCGGCACCCGGCACCCCTCCAGAGACGGACAGTAATGTCCGCCGCTGGAGGAGCAGGCTCGCAAGGGAGCGGTATCGGAGGTCTTTAACAGACCTCCGGCTCCCTTGAGTGATTTTAAGCCGGGTTCAACCCGGCTTAAAATCACTCAAGGGAGCCGGAGGTCTGTTAATGACCTCCGATACCGCTCCCTTGTGATCTGCGCGGCAACAGCTGTTGTGCGCCGGGGTTTCTTGTCAGATCCCGGCGCACAACACTGAAGCCGCGCCCACCGCTGTCCGTGCCCTCTGACCCGGAAGGAGACAAGAACTGGCGAAGAGGAGGAAAAGAAGCTGAAAGAAGAAAGGAAAGGTAGGAAAGCATTAAATTCGAAAAAATTTTCCCAATATAAGACATACCCCGAAAGTAAGACATAGTGGGGCTTTTAGGGATAAAAAGAAAGTAAGACGCTGTCTTACTTTCGGGGAAACACGGTATGAGGCAAACCATGCATAAGAGCCACTAGGAATGGATCGCACAGGCATGCACCACTCTCGTAAGTGGCATTCCCTGACATCATGATGAATTTAATAGTGCCCACAAATCATCAAAGCACAGAACGATATTATGAATAAAAACGAGACAAGTGTAGGAATATCTAATGTGACAGAGCAGAGGGTATGATCCTATCTGGGATGTATTTTGGATCCAAGATTTTTCCCTGCAAGGTGGGAAAACACAGCCCCTGGGAGTGATATTAAGGGGCTACGTACTTTATTTGTGTTTTATATAATCTGGGTCCCTTGGGTGGAGTATCCAGAAGAGCAGGGTGGGTCAGTTCTCCATCCTGCTTTCAGGGAGCACTCAATAGAGTCCAGGTCGGGTTTTCTATTAAGCTGAGCCATGAGGAGTTACAGGTAAATAGGCTCACCTGTTGCCTATTTACATGGTGCTATATAGTCAAAGAGATCACTGGTCCTTATTATGGATGTTAGCCGCTTGGAGAGCGGCTGACAAATAGAGCTGTATGTAATGCTGTTGGACTGTGTGGACAAGAGGAAGATCTGTAGCTATTGATCAAAGTATAGTAAGTGTTTAGAGAAGAAATGGTGTTTTGACTGCACTACACCTATAGCAAACAGCCTTTGGGCCTTCCGGAAAACCTCGGTGCGTGCTTGGAAGCAACTTTATTTCCCCCAAAAGATACCAATACCGATACCAGAGATCCCACTCAGACCCACACTGGCAGGAGCAGGTTTATCACGCTACTGAAATAGTATCCATTATTGCTCCTTTCAAACTGATTATAAAAAGCACACTTATTTTTTACAAGCAATAAATGAACACTGAATTGCAAAGGGGTCTATTCAATAAACAAAGACTTTAGCATAATAGTGAATGACCCCAATGAGTTTCCGCTGCTCTTTGATGAACGCCCCCAAAAATGACAATTATAATCACTGGGCTATTGCTAGTCCCAATCAGTTCTACATAGAGATGGTATATACTTCAATATGCTTCTCCTTGGCATAATAAATTAGATGTGACTGCAGGCTTCTCTGCATAAAACATCAGAAATTTCAACCGTTATAACAAGTGTAGACAGAATGAGAAGAATGCATTCACTATTTTTTTTTTAAAAAGAAAGAAAAGATTCCAGAAGCCCTTTGCTTTTTATACCATCGGTTTGAGTTCCCACTGTTCTCACACCTACAAACCTGGGCCTTGGGATACTTGAGATACATAGTAATTGGGTTAGTCCTGAACAGCATCTCCTTACAGCAAATGTAAACATTTACTGAAACACAATGTTATGGAGGACAGATATTTATAGCTGGCAAATTTACAAGAAGCTGTGTTATTGTGTGGAATGGAGCGTTCAGTCTTCAGTTAGATTAAGGTAAAATGTTCTTAAAAACTAAGAAAAAAAGGTGCATCTATTGGTTTGTAGTGGATATTAAATTATGCCTACAAGAAACTCGTTAACGAGCTAATGCCAACAACGTACTCAGATCCCCTATTTAATAACACCACTCAATGCACATTATTATTATATTTTATTATTATGTATGCAGCGTTTCTTACAGTACATACATTCAAAGTGTCTGACAAACCTAAAACGCACACGCATACAAGCACTGCACATGGATTAAAAGTAAAATCAACATAATAAAAATGAACCACTGAACCTTCCACCCAACACTGTCTTCCATTGGTGATTAGAGTGATGGGTGATTAAAATGCACCATGTGGGGGAAGCAATGGCTTTTAACAGTTGTGTTCGTATTATTCATAAGGGTCTTTATTATAGCTTGGTTCAACCAAAACAGAAGAAGCGTAAGATGTAGCAGAGCCAACTGCATTGTCTTCCCCTTTGGTCCATATGGATACATATGAGGATACACCCACCTCTAGTCTTTGATATTTGCTAAATAATAAAAGCATATTAACCTGCCAATTATCGAGAATCCAAAATATTATTTGATAAATTCATTAAATCCACCTCCATATCACAACTCTCATTCATAAATTACCTTAAGCTGTGACAACCAACAAGGTTGGACAAAGAAATCTTTTGTAGGATGTGATGGGTTGTGTATGAATGGTGAATTGTATTTTGTTTCTAGATTAAATGTGTGGGTAGATGGTTTTGCATCAAAAAGAACATTATGGGACAACATTAGGTGAAGCATGGAGATAAAAGGGAGAAGTGATTAAAATGTACTATGTTATGTCCCAATGACTAAGATGCTGTAGGTGGGTAAGAGGTATTACAAGCAAAGTAATCTTGTTTTCATTACGTCTCCAGTGTAGTGTGTGGGTAGAGCATTTGACATGTCTCTCAAAGGATTCCTATTAGCGATTCAACCATCCAACCGTCTGCGACTCTTTGTGTAACTTGTGTCTTCGTTGCTTTGTGGATTCCGTAACTTGAGGTCTGTCACTACAGTTTACACCATAGCCGGCTCTGACGTTGCTAGCTCATTGTGATCCATGCTGTCTGGTGCAATTTTCATGATTTAGACAATTCTACGCTGTCAGCTTCAGATAATTTGTTAGCAGCTAAACACAATGTGATTTAATATCAAGAGATTGACCTGAAAGCTAGAAATTGTCAGCGTTTTGAGCTTCTATAGAAGCTGGTACAAGCATTGCAATACTTATGGTCAATTAAAAGAAAACTGCAGGTAAGGGCCGTGTAGTTCTCAGAACATGGTCTCCTTCAGTCTTCCGTTTTCAAAGGGCTGGGTATTAAAATCTGTTCTGACACTTTAAGGCCAAAAGCCTTTTTTTCTCTTCAGCATGAAATGTCTGCGGTGCACTGTACCCTGCAAACTGCGATACTTGTAATG
This sequence comes from Sceloporus occidentalis, assembly GCA_023333645.1. Taxonomy (NCBI): domain Eukaryota; kingdom Metazoa; phylum Chordata; class Lepidosauria; order Squamata; family Phrynosomatidae; genus Sceloporus; species Sceloporus occidentalis. The sequence goes on along the minus strand of JALMGF010000063.1, from coordinate 5,248,016 downwards.
TGGATTTACTCTTAATACAATGTTGCTAAATAAGGTCCTTATAAACTAATATGTTGCTATTAATGAGAAAGAATTACAAATATAGCAAGGTAACATTCACATACTGAAAAAAATGTCTAGAATTCATACATCCATATTTGCTTAGTTTGTTTTCCAAGTACTTCATTATTTCCAGAGTCGGGAAAAGTGGTCTCATCGCCATAGCAACCAAAATAACATGCTTATGGGGCAATTCCAATAGTTCCTATATTGATAAGACCACTTCTATTCACCAATTCTGAACTAAAATAACTTTTATATATGTATATATCCCAGTTGTGCAAACTCATTGGTGCCTATAAGGATTTTAAGGAAACCAGTTGGTTTCTTTAAATGTACAAGTTTACTAAATGCCTGATTTCTAACTATAAATTTGCAGTACCAAATTCCAGCTCTGCATTTCACAATTATATATGTCTGTAACACCCGATAAACAGTATATTGTTCTAGACCGGTAGTTTTAACCCAACAAGCAAAACCTGTATTATATTGTGTTAATTAGGCATAAGGTGTGTCTAATTAACTCCCACACTGCAGAATAACTGGTTCCAACCAAGCCCATTAACAATAACACTCCAGTTAGTCATTAACTACTAACAGGTATTTAATGTGTGGCATTAGTAATACACCAGGTTCATTTCCCATCATATGTCTACTGGATAGATGATCCCGGTGACATGGTGGCTGTCTTTATAATTTTAGTTTTCAATGCATAACTGTAAGTGTATTTACCAAGTGTTTGCAAGTGAAAGGTTGCAACTAGATATAAAAGTTGAGTAACAATAAAGCACATACTCTAAATTACAATATGGCAACTGCAGGTGTACAGGAGACCACCAAAAACATTTAAATTAAGGGACTAGCCTCATCTGGTTTAAGTGGTTTATTTACTAGGCAGAATTGGAAAGACCGTTTCATGGAGAATGGTGAATTTAACTTCACTATTCATTATGAAGCCCAAGACCAACAAGCTCTTCCAGCAGAAGAGTTGTGTTGGCCCTATATAACGCATACTTCAATGTTTAAAGAGACTGAACAAATGTCACTGATTTATCTATACATTGTACATGGTCGGCCAAGCTCTTTCTGCAGAAGCTGCTTTTTGTGGTTGAGCTCATAATGTATAGTGAAGTGAAGGAGCTCTCTCTCCAATGCATAGACCCCATATGGGGTCTTCCCCAAATAGAATGACATTTGACCACGTCCACTCCCAGCATGCATTCTGCCCAGCCCGCCTTCTCTCTGACCTGTTCCTATCCACTAAATGTTGTGCGGATCCCACCCCTTCCAAAAGAAACTCACCCAAAAACAGGGAGAGCTCCAAGTAGCCTATACCCTGAGAAGCCCCTAGATATGGCTTTTAGTGCATTTAGTGGTTTTGTAGTTAAAATGATATGCAATGTGACTGATTCATATTCTTCTATACTGGGGAGAAGCTTAACACTAGCCATGCCCAGGGGCTCACATATTCCTGCCTACATCCCATAACACTGGATTCCAAAAATAATTAATTCCCAGTATTACATCGATAGTTATATACTTTCTGTATGTTCTAACTTCTACTGGTTCTTTTTTAGGTCCACTTTTTTAGTCGTGGATGTCTGGGGACAGATGGGAGGGTTTTTTTTAATCTATAGAAGAAAGGTGTTGGCATTAGGTAATGTTGTTTTTGGGGGCAGGGTGGGGTTTGTTGTGCTGTAATGCTCAGAATGAATTGATGTAATTCTATGTGGATGAGATCCAGGTAATTATTGTCAAACTTTTAGTTGAGCACAGGAAATAAAGGAAGTACTGTTAGTTTCTGGGTGTTTTTTGGCATAGGGCCGTCTTCTCATTCTGTACCGGTATCTGCTAACATGTCCGTCTTCTCAATCTTAATGTTACTTATTGTCAGTCAATTGTTATAACAGTGCCTACAAATCTGACGATGCTCTAACAAATGTAACCATTATGTAAATTTCCAAGTAGAAGGGTAATAAAGTTAAAGTCCTTAGAATTTAGGTTGTCAGGTCCGAGGCTTGATATAACAGAATGACAATAATTTTTATATCGCGGGGGGCACGCCACCCCCACAGACCCCCGCATCTCATTCAGATATTAGGGGGTGGCCTGTCCTGGGCTTCATTAATTATTAAGACAGCACTGGGAATAGGGGGAAAGCTACAGAGTCTTGTTGTCCATACAAGTTATGCTTTATTAAGTCCCTTCTGTATGTGAGGATGTCAGTATGTGTGCAAAATCATTTAAATGACTTTCAGCAAAGATGCCTGCACCAAAACATAAGTATGCTGTAAATAGTACCCACATCCAACACACAGCAAGTACCGGAAGCCTATGACACCATCACTGAGTAGCTGCCTCACCGGCATGCAGCAGTTATTGTGAGCTGTCACAAAGTCTATCCGAATGCATTGCATGCCACATCATAAAAAAAAATGTAAAAAAAAAATCTTCCAGGCAATGAAAAACTGCTAGGATATGGACGCTGAGACCCCAAATCATCAAAAGACCCTCGTTGTTATTGCTGATCTAATGCACGGTTTGGAAAGTTCTATTGAATGGCACAATAGGCTGCAGATAGAAAAGACCGGGCTAATGAAACACTGCCTACATGAACTGATTCGCTTATACCTGTAAAAATGTTTAGCAGCACATCATCAGGCATTGGAAAGCAATGGTAATATCTAGAAACAGCTCAGCATTCTGCTAGTCATGACACATCCAAATTCATTAGCAATTATGATATCTGCTATAGAACTGCAATTTCCCTGCATGTGGACTGAGTGTGATAAGAGTATGCGTGTACGAAGTGCTTTTTAAGGTCCGTAGAAAAAAATGTACTAGTATTATGGAGAAGTTGCACAAGCAGAGCTGGAGATTCACCTCGCACGCGCGCACGCACGCACGCACGCACGCACACACATCCCAGACATTTCATGCCGCTGAGTGAAGCACCCAATAAGTGTCAGGAATGTCCCGGACACATCACCTGCACAGAAAATATCTGGGGGCTAGGAAATAAGCCAAATACATATGGGGGAAGTTTTCATAATACCACCATGCCGTTGAAAGAGAGACATAAAGGTGCATATGATGGTTGGGATGTCCAATTAATAGTTTCAGCTGACAGTGGAACCAAGCAGCATAACCCATTAGTATAGAAAAAAATTGGACTAATTGTCCTGATGCAGCCTCTATAATGTTGATCGTGTGTTCAGAGGACTCAATTTATAATTGTTCCATGGCGACTACAAAATACTCAGTAAAAATAATTACATTGCAGCAACATGCACAACTTGTTGACACGTGCCGTTCTCCACCCAGTTCATCACTGTTTGCAGGGTGGCTTCTGAGAACTCTAAAACCTTGGCCTGAATACAACAATCAAATCTGGGGAAAATATTTGAATCCCCGGGCCAGTCCCCTGCTGGAGGTGGGAGCGCAGGGGGTCCTGGTGCTCTGTATTTTGATGGTGCGCAGCCTTCATTGTGTAAATGGTCCAGTTGGGGAGGTCGACTTCCTCTTAGCCATCGAGCAACGAGACACCGGGGGGGGTAGAGCAGGCAGCAGGGGGACTATAAGGAAAAGTTCTAGGCAAACAATATATTGTCAGGAGGTATAGATATTGGATACAGGTGACATTTCACCTGTATTAAACGTGGGTTTAAATTCTGATACATCAAGCCTAGCTTATCTTTCCGCCAGTGCTACTTTGCAAAGCATTTTGCCAGAAAACCAAGGTGTCTGTATGTTTATCAAAAGGAATACTTAAAGAACAAGAAAATGATCAAAGCACCAGCTTTGTTTCTGAGCGTGGGAGAAAAGTATGGCCAGTCTGGGTGCAGTAAGGTTTCTCCATGGAGTTCCTGAGTCAAGTCCCCAGATGAAGAGAGAAGGGACTGAACCATGTATAGTCAGAAAAATAAATAAATAAATACAATGTTATTACATCATCGCCCTGTAATAACATTGGTTAATTTCCCCTGTTGGATTGTTATGGGGGAAAAGGTGTGTCTGTGTATTCATATTTACAAGTTGTGAAACTACAGCAAAGATCATTAGCGAACTTTGGAAATGCGTGTATTGCTTAAACTCCAGATCAGGAAATGTATATATGCAGCAAGAATATTACATTCTGATTTTTATATTTTCTCTATTGATTATGCATGATAGCAGCTCAAAAGTTTGTTTTGAAAGGATGTATATATATATATACTCATCAGGGCCGGCCCAACAACGGAGCCGAGTGGGGCAACCGCTCCAGGTGGCACTTTTGAAAGGGCAGCACTTTGCCGCCCCAAGCCCTTTTTTTTTTTTTTTTTTTAAAGCGAAAGAGAGAGAAAGGGGCGCCGAGTGGTTTTCGCTTACCAAGCTGTCAGTACCCGCTCGGCGCCCCTCTCTCTCTCCTCTGCGGCGAGTCTTCCTGTTCGGTCTCAGCTTATAATGCTGAGTCCTGGAAGATTACCTCATTTCCAGCGCTCAGCATTACAAGCCGGCACGAGACCGAACAGGGAGACTTGCCGCAGGACTGCTGAAAGTAAGTACAAGGGGGGGGTAAGGGTAGATAATAGGGAGGGAGGGATAGGAAGGGTAGATAATGGGGGGGGGCGGCAGGGACAGAGGGAGAGGAAGGGTAGATAAGGGGGGGGGCGGCATTTTAAAATTCGCCCCAGGCAGCATTTTGCCTTGGGCCGGCCCTGACACTCATCAATGTTCTGTTGAACTACTTGATCTTACACATCAAGATCTGAAGTCTCATGAGTGTGTGCTAATTATGGATTTATAATATATATATAAAACGTGTGTATGCATTAAGTCTAAGCTGTGTTTGACAAGCTATTATTACTACGTACAGAGCTTTCTCACTGCTGACAAAGTGTCAGGTTTGGTGTGAAATACAGCAGGACGTCTTTCTCGTGCTCCTTTTACCTTGTAGTTTGATAAGGCATCATTGCCACCTATTTGGGGAATTAGATTTTGATTTCAAGGGAACTCACTGTTTTTCACATAACGAAATTCATCAATAAACCGACTATAGCTTGGGCTTTTTGTTTGGTTGTGAGTGTAATTGTTGGGGTTATTTAGTTGAAATGGTCATGTCCTAGACTTTGAGATTGGCAGCAGCCTGTCAATTGAGTTCTGTCCTTAAATTCATTCTTTTAACCACCTTTAGGAGGTCTACGTGACCCAATCAGCAACTTAAAAATAGGGGAGAGATAAGATAATGGAAGGAATAATCATGCAGTGGAAACAAAGCTATGATACTTCTCTCATGGTATACCCATAAGGTAGCTTTTTAGAAAAGTTATTTGACGGCTGATTTGAACCATTCAGCTCATCTAATCTGCATGTTTGTGCTGACGTAGAGACGCAGATCCTTATTCGTGTCCTTGGTCTTGTCTTAGATTTAGGAGAGCTTGCCATCCCATGCATGTTTACATTCTCTCACTGTATTCGACTCTTCCACTTCTGCTGGGAGATTGTTCTGCTTAATATGGTTCTATCATATCCCTCTTTCTTCTATATTCCATCACTTATATTCTATGTGCCATTTTAGTTGGCTGTGGCTGACAGCTGGATATAAGAGTCCGCACATTAGATCTTTATGCTCACACAGCGTGCAGCCGGGCATATCCAGCCAGTGGCCGCACACTGTAGCACCCAATTGATCAGGTGTGTATGGAGTGATTTTGGCCAGCAGTTTACCTGGCATTTGCTCGGTGTGCCCGATGGCCAGTCCGTGCCTGGATATCCATCAAATATCCATTGTCCAACATTTACATGTCTTTGGCAGCTGCCAGGAATGTAGCTCCTATGTATGATATATATCTTTATATATTCACTGGTGTGCAACATTCTTTAATCCCTTGAAACAAAATGTTTTCTTGAAATGTTGGGTCACAATCTCTTCTTTACTTTTTTTGCTGAGTGTGTTCTGATATTTAGACTTTGCCGTGGTATAGGTTGGATTAATTACGCTTGCAACATCTATTCATTTGCCAATTTAATTATGGGCCGTTTTGCCATCCCATCCCACGTGGGAGCTTGTCCCCCTGAGGACTACCCTGGCAAGTAATTCCCTGAAAACAGGTTGGCTTTCACATCTCACGGCTAGTCTAGCACAGCCCTGACCGTTTTAGCCACTTTACTGATTATTACACAGTTCACTATTGTCTCTGGGTCCTGCTTTCAGGTATGGAGTGGCTTCTCTTTTTCCTGACAGTAAAGGTTATTAAAATATATTTGGTGTCACAGAATATACCTCCGCACAATTAATTAGCACAGCCTTTTCCAGCAGGTGATCTTTTTGATAATGTAATTTACAATATTATCTACATTTGCTTCCTGTTTTACAATAACAGCTTTTTTGTTTTATTTTTAGTTTCTGGGTTCTGATAAATTAGTTGTTAAAGATACACTGCAGCCACTGTATACAATGTAATGCATTTGCTAGCTGAACGTCACCTATTGTATCTATTGTTTGCATGCAAATGCATAGAGGGAGTCGTCAGAGTATTTGCTCTGTTTCCCAACACCGCTGCTATTGGCCTTGCATGAGATCCCATCTCATCGGATGCACAGACGCTCACTTCCAACCGCACCAAGTACGTTAATATGCATTCAACACAGTAGACTGTCTCTTTAATCCTCCGAGTAGCCGAGAAATAAGCAAAACGTAGTCGAGGGCTACTGACTTAAGTCAGTTACTGCATTCAAATTGGTTACATGGTACCTAATGTATTCACTGGGAAATAATATACGGTTTAGTAAAATGTGCACAATGGCATACACTTAACAAACCCATAGACCTATTACATGATGCATAGTTACCAAGCAACCGTTACCAAGAGCTCCGTAATTAACATAAAATTTTTGTTGATCTTAAAAACAATTCCTCTCACCCATCATGACTCTAATAACATTGTAAAACTATGAAAAGGCACACAGGAGCATGATGATGACACCTTGTCACTTAGTAACATCCCTGCGCACGTTCTGTGTCTGTCCAAACGTGACGGTATAAACAGGGTCACCATTCTTGGTAACTGTATTGTTCTGACCTTTATAACAGGGCTTAATGTATCGATGTATTATGCACGGCCAACTATTTGCAAGAAAAATTGTGTGAGCTTTGCTGTGCATCATTCATAGTTGGGTCAATGAGATAAAATAGTTTCTCCAACATTGCAGGTGTGTTGGGTGTTTGGCAACAGGCGGTAACAAACCACATGCTCACCATCCTAGAAAAGCCACCTCGTGCTCCTCAGCCTTAAAGTGTCACAAGGTGGCCACATGGGAGCTGTTATGGTACTCTGAGAGGATCTCCCTAACTGACCCATGAGCTCCATGGCTGACAAAAGCAGGACAGTGTGTAACTGTTCATTTCAGATCAGACGATCTGATTTCCAACTGCAATTTACACAGAAGTGAAGCTCAGCTGGCCTTCATTTTCCAATATTTTATATTCAATTTAAAACTCAGGTACAATTTTGTTTGCTAGATGTTTGCCTTGGCTGACTGATTCCCCAACTCACCCGATAAATGGCAAGTGTAATATATCTGTATATCATCACTGTATATCATATCTTAGTTGTAATCACCTTGTTGGACACTATGTAAGAATCAGCTCGGTACGGTGTTAGAACAGGGAGTCACTCAAAATATCACATAGCTGACCACAATGGCAGCCTCCTGGTCTGAACTTAATTGGAACAAAATGATACTTTTATGCTAAAAAGAAAAAAATATATTTTCCATGGCATTTCCCTTTAAACGCTGTCTTCTTCCAAAGGTGGGCAAAGCACCAATCCATTTTAAAATAAAAAGACTATTGTTTTCTATTTTCAACATTTGCTTCAATATCAATAAAAGCTAAAGTTAATTGTGAAATATGTTCTATTAACCACTGAATATTTATTGACTAATTAACCTTTTTTCCAAATAGATTTCCTGACCTATAAAGCAATATAAAGCCATGAGTGCAGTGGCATTATCCTTGCTTGTTAACAGAACTATGACTGCTTAATACTTCCGCTGTCACAATACACCAAAATTTATAGAACGCACAACAGAAATTAATTGACCTTGGTTGCTTTATCCTTTAAGAAAGGATTATTAACAGCAATGTCATAAAGCCAAACAAAAGGTTATTTGTTCAGCCCGTCAGAGTCAATGCCAGTAAATAGTGTTACATAGTAATGTCTTGGAAAGGTCTAAAGCTGTATACAGGTTTCAAGATCCCTTTCTCTGAGACCAAGTAACATATTTCAAGTAAACCTAGTCAATTGGCCAATTGGCAAAGTAATATAGCAGTCCAAACCACATTTTTGCAACCTCAATGCATACTAAAATAATGCATTTTTTTTAAATGAAACACTAAGCGGCCACCAAAGGATCTCAAGGCGCGTAGTGGCATCCATAACATATATCAGGAAAGGGAGTGGAATACAATATTCTCCTCTTTATTACTGTTAGTCCTTCCTACAAAAGTGAAGGGATCTAACAGTAATTGTCCATTATTTCTAAGACTCTCATTTCACATGTTATGGACCAGCATATATAAAATGCTGCCCTGTAGTATGTCGGATGCATAAACTCACAAAAGGAGATCAATAGTTATACATCCTACATACTGTAGGGGGCAGCACTTTATATATGCTGATCAGCAGCATATAAACTCTTTGATTCCTAAAAAAAAACAACATCTAAACATGATCACCAATGTGGTAAAATAACCACAATGAGTGTATGCCTGTACCCCTATATACATTAAAATAATATAGCATGCATTAGAAGTGAATAGATATAGTATTCTGCTCCAGTTGAATGTCTTCATAGTTTGAATAGTTTACCCATTGTCTTTTAGAATAAGATTACCAACATTGCAGATTACCTGCCCACTATATATGTAAAGAGTTAAGCTTGACTTTAGAATGCCGCTATGTGTTTTAAATGCAATTCTTATTATCTGCGTCTCTAGGAAGTTCCAGGGTTCCCACAGTATGTAAAAATTAGATTCTAGTAATATCTCTCAGTGATAATGTAACTCAAATTGATCTATTAATAAGTTGCCAAGCCACGTCAAATACTGGCCGCTTTCCAACCCAGCTCCTACTTCAATGGGTTCTAGGACAGGGTAGGGAGGCACAGCTGGCCATGCCCAGGCCCAGTGAAGCCAAACACCACTTGTGTATCAAGATAATTCATTATCTAAGAGGTCTGTCAATGGGCTTTCGAAATATGGTTATTCTTATGCTTTGGAAGGAGGCAAGGATGGGATGAAAAGAAGGCAGTTGATCTCAATGGGCAAATAAGTTTTGTTAGTTTAGCCACCTTTTTATAACATGATCGAAAGCAGTAAAAAAAAATCACAAGCTACGTGTAGTTTAACACATGCACATTTTAAGCCCTGAGGGTGTCCATTCCCTTTTACAATTAATACATCAAAACCTACTGCTGAAATAAGAGGTTAGTTTCATAACAATAATAAAACGTTTGTATGGTGATTCTCATTTCCAAATACGCAATCACAGACAAGATCGCTTTATAATGAATATTTATGTGGCCCCAGCAGGCTGTGCTTGATGAGTACTCATTTGCCAATATACAGAATTAAATATATAATTCTTCAGTGAATAAAACGCAGTTCTCAGCATTTGCCCAAATGGGTCTAAAATAGCTGGTAAAGAACCTGAGTACCCCCATTCTCCTAGTTACAAATTACAATGAACCGTAACAGCTTTCAGCAAAACAGATGCAGTCATGAAAACTAGTGATACTTTGTGCTTTTTGTTAATCAGCCACTGTAAATATTGGAGGTACCTAGTTTAACAATTCAATTTATGTGAGCAGAGATCAGCAGCAGCCTGTGGCAAAGCCAGCATTATTTAATCAAGTTCTTCTCCATTACAATGGCTATGGGACCACGTCAACTTTCCCAATGGGCTGACCCTCAGAATCATGAAATTGTAACCCTTTAATTGCCTGTTGTGAAGATTTTATTGTAGTGACTCACAAATGTATTAACAAAATGGCTCTAATGCCAGTCCTCATGGAAACCTTGACTTCTCATTATTTAAATATAAACTTAATTCAATCACCTGCATTCAAGCAGAGATATTAACCATACCATACTGGCAGCAAAACCACCAATTGAGAGTCTTAGATATGATAACAGTAGTGTAGAATAGGAAGAAGTCAGTCCCAGACAATGTGACACTGGGGCAAATACCCTGACACCCAGGGTCAAACCCCGAGAGTTCCCAGGATTTCGGCTCTCCTAAACCAACAATTATTTTCAGTCCCTGATGTTTTTTTAAATGGATCCCATGGAACTATGTGCAACTCTTAGGTAACAAATTATCATTTGGCTGACATTTTGGGCTGAAATGGAATACTGTTCACCAAGTAGTTGACAGATTAAAGGTCTGCCAACTCCTCCAGAATCAAATGCAACAAAAGCTATGTGTGTGTGTGATTGGAGTGCTTTATTATATTGTCATAGAAATCGCTGTGTACAAGCCGCACTCTTATAATAAATTCTCGCTTACAGTGTAGCAATTAAACTGTTGCTAAACTTCAGTTCTGCACTTGAACAGGCATTGTCATCAATACTTTGGCATCTGATGCATCCCCTTTAAAACAGAAGAAAGAAGGGTCCACTATTTATTTCAATGTTGCACCCCAGGTTAAAGTTGTTTCAATGAAACTATACCTCAAACCTCATATGGCTATTGGAAGAATTTAGTTTTAAAGAAAAATAATGAATGAACAAAGGGAAAGCAGAACTTAATCAACATATCTTGAAAGATAGCCCCATAGCACATTATAATAGCCAATTTTTCCAGTATTTATAGCATGCGAATTCTAGCTAGTTGATTATAAGATCCAAGCAACCATTTATCATTCCATTAAACCTAACTGGAAAGACAATAGTGACGTTATGGGATGTTAGATCATTTGATTGTAAGAAATATTCTGCTACAAATGCAAATTCTGCCATCAGTGGGTACAATACAGTCATTGTTACCCATTCCTTTATTGCTCTCTAACAGTGCTGTCCAACTTTGTCTGTGTGGAGGGCTGTATTTTGATGGACCAACAAGCTGGGGCCCATACCCATGAATACTAGCACAGATACATACTTGCACATGCATGGATACTTACACATACACACATCCATAGGTTGCTAACATTGCAGCACTGCTGTATAATATAAGTTAATGTCCCTGTCACCCGATTAACCCTTACCTGACCTAGAAGCTGCAACCCTAGTGGTGCCCAGGTTTCACACAGTCTCTGGGTTAGGTGCTACATCCCAGGTCACTTTGTTTTTTCTCAGGGCAGGAGGAATGATTAGTCATGTTCGCCTAGTTTCCCTCCTACTCAACACAGCACGGGCCTAGCCGCAATAAGATATTCCTGCCCCTATGTGCTGCCAGGAGGGGGGCTACAGGTAGCCTGCTTTGGGAAGTTCCCAGGTATGGTCATATTGTGCAGCTCTGCATAATGTGAAACCGCATGTGGGTATAAATCATTGGGGTCTGTTTACTAAAGCTACAGCTCCTGAATTTGCGAGGTTAGTCAACACGCATTAATCCAAACTTGAGGGAACAGACCCAATAGAGGTCTCTACTAGTACATTTACACTGTTAAGGACTGTGCCTCGCCATAACGCCTTCACAGCACTGTACCCGGTCTTGTGCACTGTGGATGAGGGCACTGCCTGACCCATCATGAATATGTTGCAGTGTGTAGCACAAATGTTTATGATATTTGTTGTCTTTAATGCTGACACAGCCATCTTAACGCAGAATCTCTGCAGAGAAACAAAGATCTCGTGTTGTAAAAATAGACCAAGGATAATTGTCTGAGTTCATACGCAATGGTAAGTCCAGCAATAAGAAAAAAAACAAAAGCCATAGACAGAACTTAGACTAAGGGCTTTAAGTGCCTTCAAGCTGTTCATTTACTACCATTTAGGATATTCTTTTCCACTTATTTGTGGTTTTTATATTTCATTTTTAAAGAGATTTGGCTTGGATTAGGCCATTTTCACCATATCACAATCTTTGAATATTTTTTTATCTGTATACAATTGTTTACATGTAGGTATTTGCTCCATGGTTGAAAAATAATTTCAAGAAAAAGGTGAGCAGGTTTTAGCTTTAAACCAAAAATCTTCTTCAGTAAAATTATTTGTTGTACATTTAATTCAACAATGACAGAGTCATCCCTGTGCCATCCTACACCATGCATGGCAGGAGCAGCTGGGAGGTGCATGGAAGGGGCTGGTCGGGACCTGACAGAGAATAGTGGGGACCGGATGAGGCTGAGGGGAGCATTGCTTAGGGCTGAAGGGGAAGAACGGCAGGGGCTGAGGCGGAAGAATGGCAGGGGCTGTGGGGGAAGAATGGCAGGGGCTGTGGTTGAGTATGGCAGTTTCTGTGGAGGAGCAAGGCAGGGATTGTTGGTAACACGGCAAGGGCTGGTGGGGGCAATACAGGGCCTGGGGGGCACGGCAGAGGCTGAAGAGGGGGTATGACAGGGGCTGATTGGGGACAATACAAGGTCTGATGGACACTAGTTGCGTGCTTATCAAAGTTAAGTGCTAAACATTTAAATGCCTGCCTGTGCCATCTTTGACCCCAGCTTTAAAGTGTCCCTTTTTTGCCCCTTGCCCCCCCGGCACACATATGTAAGCAAACTTATACACATTTACTCATACTCTCTAACACACATAGTCCCTCACACCACATGTATGCCACTTATACGTACACAGTCGTGCTCACCCACTTATACGTACACATTCGTGCTCACCCACTTATACATACATACACTTGCACTTGCAGGTATAGAGAACTGAAAATAACCTATAAATTCAGCTTTGACGGTATGGATTAAAAAATGAATGGAAACCCTAAATTGTAGACATAGATCACAGGTCACACACCCCAAAAGCCATCCCTGGCATCCAGATTGCATTCACAGGACCTGCCAACACCCTCCTTTTCATATTGCCTTGTAATAAACCATAGAATGGCTCGGTCTTAACTACACAGGAGCAAGAACGTTTATGGAGTAAAGGATTTCATTCGATAAGCAGGGCTTTTTTAGCATTGCCTTCACAGTAAACTCAGTATGGAAAGTGTCATGAGCAGCACTTACCCCACACAGTGCTGCCAGACTTCTCCCTGAGCCCACTTGCATTCTCCTGCTGCCTGCAGGAGCCCCGTGATGTGGTGAGTCTGATGCCCGTGCCTGCACCCAATTTATGGCAGTTCACCCTCAGGGGCTGATGAGACAGTATATAAGTCTCTGACACCCCCTAATATGTGCCTGGTTGTTTTTAGGGTTTCCCTTTCCAACTTAGCATATACGTTTGCTCCCTGTCCCTTCCGTGAGTCCTACACCAGTTCCTGGTTCCCTGTTTCTCTGTCCAGCCTCCCTTAACCCTGCCTAGTGATTGTTTGGCTCTCTGACCCTGGCCTTTCTACCAGCATTACTTTTCACCTGCTCCTATACTGCTTTTATTAATCATTGCCAACCCTGCCCTGTCTACTGGCATTTCTACTTGCCTGCTGCCTTCTGGACTGTTTAACCCTTGCTGTTTGTGATCTGTTCATCAACCCTGCCTGTTATCTTGCTGCTATACCTGGGGCCTGTCTTATGCTCTGAATTTATATTGAATCTCCCTCCATGTATGCCTCTAGCCAGCTTCAGCGACTTATTACTATTATCTTTTATTTATATAGCGCCAACAATTTACGCAACGCTTAATACAATACATATATTCAAGGGGTATGACAAGACCAGGACTGACAAACCGATACATTAGGTGAAGAGGGCCCTGCGCGTGAGCTTACAACCTTATGCCTTCTACGCAAAAGGGTTCCAGGGATAGTCTGGTAAATGAAAAAAGTTACCATATATATTGCATGGCTACATTCAACGGCAAATATTTAATGCAAAACTACATTCTGTACATAGCACTGTATTCGCTGCTTATAGAGAATCTACAGTATTTTTCTATGGGTTTTCCTGTTTAACAGACCTAATCTGCGATTCTGCCACACTGCAAGACAGCGCACTTATAAAATTAATTTACAAATAAATTTATGAATTCCTCCACCACTTTAATCCCATTTGACCCAAAAAAAACAGAAATTACCACAGGAATCTCCAATCTCATAAATGTACATAAATGCATGTACTAATACCCCGTGACACATCATGCATTGTTTGAAGAAAGAACATTTGTAAATGCCACACAATTTCAGATGCTGCACATCATACCAGACGTTCTACAACATTATTCATCACAATTCTTAGAATACTTAGGGAGATCATCACAATACCACTAAAAAGGCATAGTTCCACCTAACCTTGTTGATATACAAGAATACATTTTTATAATTCTGTCAGTTATAAAGCCGTTGCCCTTTGTGTATATATCCAAACCGCACCCTACATTTTGTTTTCGTTGTACTTACGCATTACAGTAAGGCTTCTTTTCATATCCCTTGTAGTTGTTCATGTTCAGTGTCATTTTGCAAACCTCACAATGGAAACATCCTTTATGCCAGTACTAAAAAAAAAAAAAAAAACACATGCAAAATATTGACTAAAATAATCTGTAATAAAAACATAAGAGTATTTGGTATTATGTCATCGGAAAGTAGGTGGGACACAAGTATTGCCTTTTATTTCATAGAAAAATGATGACATCTTAGTGGGGTGTGGTACAAAATGTCGCTATCACATCATAAACCTACAATAAAATCATCCCAAATCACAGGAGTGCAAATTAAAACAGGGTGTCTCTGGTAAGCAGAGAATTTACAACAGTATAAAACTCAATGTTGGAATTTTGTACTAAAAGAGTTTGCAGGAATGATGTATGAGACTTGCTGTTATAACTCCTATTTAAATGGACAGCTTTGGCAAGTTGCTCCTGTAATATGGGAGCTGGCCTTAGATACCTTCAATAGTTCAATCAATTCAGTGACCTGGACTGGTGGCCGTCGCCACCCCAAAAGTAGATCGAGTGCTGTAGTGCGCACCAATCATCTGGATATACAATTAGTCCCAGGTTCGAAAAAATGTCATCCCTTATGTTGGAAAACACTGATATGCTGTTCACAGGGAATTTACACAATATATGTAACTTTGGCATGAGCAGCTTATTCTGCTTTAGACTGACAAAACTGAGGGCAGATCCCTCTAAGGCTTCTGCATAATAGGCCAGATAGAAGGGAGATCTGACTCTCACTAGCCTGCTTATTTACACTATGGAGGTCTAGCCAAAACCACTATCCGTAAAAATAAATATATAAAAACAAATTATAAATTAGTGTCTTATGCAATCTTATGCAACCTCTTTTGCAATAAGAAGTACCCAGCAAATACCTTCCAATCTGCATAGTTTATTCCTTTGTCAATGGCCTAAATCTCCAGTAATATCAGGTAATACCAAAGACTGTTGGGGTAATAAACAAAACTTTGTGAAATGTAGCAACGGACCAAAATATACAAAGTAATAATCACCACTTAAAATGGCTTTCCTCAATACATAGTTAATAATAGCATTTGAAAATCTAACTTCAAACACGAGAAAGTCCCCAAACGGTTCATTTCAAGGTCTTGTTACATATGCAAATTGATGCAAACTTTGTATTAGTAACTACATTTAATGAGAGCTCTTTCAGTAATGCATCGCCAGTTATGATGCTGCCAATATTGAAATTAAATATTCAAATAAACCAAAATGTACTTAGAGATTATGGTAAATTTTCATTTTTGTTAATGCAATGTACATACACTAAGCATTGTAGCAAATTAAAATATCAGCCTAATTCTTCATTCCCTTGTTGTTTTTGTCTCTGAAACATTTGAGTTTGTGTCGTTGTCCAACTGCTATGGTATGCGTTGACAAATTCTAAATCAAATACACAAAAGTAGTTAAGCTCGTCACACAATTTTACCCCGTGTGGGGTCAACTTATCTCCAGAACTTAGTGGGTTCCTTGGGCACTAGCCAACCATGCTGAGTTTTACTAAAAACGTCAGGAAAGAAAACGTCACAGCCATCCATAGGCAATAGAGCGACTTCTGTTTAATAGAAGTTTACTACAGAGATATTAATTAAGAAGATCTATGAAGAAAAAAAGCTAGTCATCCATGTGGAGAAATTCTACAGCCATATACAAAGAATATTCCATATATTGGAACCCTATACAAACCATTAAAGGTCATACGATGAGTACATTTACCCAGGATTTCATAGGATTGCAGAATTATTCCATCCTATTAGGTTATTTCACCTGTTTGGTTTTGGGTTTTTTTTGGGCAAATAAGTAGTTGAGCAGCCTTTGTAACATCTACACAGGAAATTAATTGCTATGCTAGATTTACCACCTTTTGTGACATATTGCAGTTTCCATATGGTAAAATAGTTTAATGACAAATATCTCCAAAACTATTACATTGACAAACAAAGGGCACATGTTACATGTAGTTTTCATAAATGTAGTTATGCAGAACAGCGAAATGCCAATAGATCCTAGTTAAAATGTATGATAAAAATGTCTTTAAAAGTAAAATAAGGGTTTGCCCTGCTTTGGTGTTTTACATAATTATATTTTCAAATCTTTAAATATTTTTCATGCTAAACTCAATGCTGGCAGGGTCTTACTTTCTTTTGTTGGGTCTTCTTTTTCTGTCTCCCCCTCTCTGGGTTCATGAATTCAGGGCAAAGAACAGTAAGAGAAAGATGGATTTCATTCCATAATTTACATTCCACTGTAACTGGAAAAGGTAGGCTGTTCCCATCAATATTTGTAGTGAAATAAAGGAAGAGAATCCAGTATTTAAACTACCTATGCATTAAGTGCATACACTACACAGAAAGGGTGCAAGGCAAAGCCAGATGCTAGACATGCTGTTGCTCCTCTTACACATCAAAGAGGAGCAGAATTAAATCTGGTGTAAATTGGTTTGGCAAAGCTTGGTTTAAAAGCTTCTGGTTTAGTTTCAGGCTCTATCTGTAAAAGATCACTTTACGGAACTAGCCTGTTTATGGGTTTACAGGCTTCTTGTTCCTTTTTACAGCATTAATATTTGCAGCCCAGGGATACAAAAGCAACACAGTTGCTGAGTTAACAAAAAATGAACTGTTCAATTAAAAAGGCATCATCCCCAGGGTCATGCATTCCTCTTACTGCAAAGCCCTGGATCTCCAAGTCCTAGCTGCTGGCCAAGATACCTTCTTAATCTGATTCTCATTACAACAAAGGGAGAGTGATCCACTTTCTCAAGGATACTTTGTTTTTTTATTTTTTGGATGGTACCTCATAGTGCAAGTCAGCACCCATAGTCACGTATTATTAAGTTAAGTTGCCAAGGAAGCAGCACCTACACAGCTTGCAAGCTATATCTCTCTCTTGCTCCTTCAGCGCCTATTTCATCATTATTTATGAGCAGCACTTATAGCAATGGATCCCTGAGCACAAATGTTCTGCTGAAAAGTGCCATTACTGAATATCATTGTGTCAACAGCAAGCGAGGAAGGATAGGAAATGACTATTGGCCTGATTAGAGTTGTAGTTGCCCAAACTGCCTTCAGGATCAACCAGAAGCTGGCTGGACATGACAGGAGTTGAAGATCTCAGCAGCTGGATCAGTGCCCCCCCCCCCATTGTCATTCTGCATGTGATGTGTGTATATCTCCTAGATAAAACATTGTGTCATTTATCTCATTGGTGGGAACAGATGAGTGTTTGATGGGGTATAACGTGACACTGCAAATGAGATTAGTAGACATTTGCCAGCAGATACAGTTTCCCATTCGGTGGCAACATTGTTACAATGAAAGTATCGAACGTTTCGTGTCTTCTATCGAAATCTGGCTTCTGCTCACATTAAAGCAGATTATTCCGAAACTTGAAATTGCGCTGCCTTCGTATTGCATGAAGGGATGACTAATTAAAAGCATTCCAGCCATAGTCACTTCTTAAGCCTTAAGGTATTTGCTATGTTGGCTTCATACACCTTATTAACCCCTTAAGCACAGGTCATCAAAATAAAGCTACATAGCCATGCAGCCCTCCTCCCCAGCACTGTGAAGTGAATGACATCGCATTTGTCGAAAGATCTATATGTTACATTCTTTTCTTCCTAAAGTCTTTTAGACCGAACCCCTTCGTTCTTCAGATCCTATAACAAGCCATTTGCTGCAGACACCAATGCAATTTACCTTGTCCAAGCAGTTGACTTTCTCCGTGGGGTACACGACTCTCCCACAGCGAGCGCACTGTGGGTTCATTTTTCTCCACGCCTTGGAAGAATAACGTTAAAGATATAGAATGCCAGAGACAGGACACGGAGTTTGCACTCTTCTCTGGTCGCAGATGTGAAGGAGCTGTCAGTGGGTGAGTCGTGGGAGCGCTGATCAGCTGTGGAACCCAACACACTGCAGCCAGGAGGCAGATGTGTTCCTGCGTGTGTATGTGTGTATGAGTGTGTGAGTGTGTGTGAGCGTGTGTGTGTATGCGTGAGAGCTTCCAGGCTCCCCCCACCATGCCCTGCCTTCTTCATCTTTTTTTTAAATGCTTTATTGAAATGTTAGAATCAAACAACGCAACAAAATTAAAGGGACATTCAAGCAAGTAAATAAGGAGAGACACCAGACTACCCCAGCACATGCCATGTGGCAGGAAATATGCACTTTGCTTTTTTGGGGAGTACATCTTTGCTATACTAACCAGATAATTGCATGTTGTAAAAACCTATTTTATAACATACCTCCTAACTGTCCCTCTTTATGAGATACAGTCCCACTTTTGGACCTAAGTCCCTCTTATGTCCCCTGAGATCGCCCTCAGGGGCAGATTAACAAGGGGCTAATAGACCCAAGTATGTAATTGTCAATACATGTGAGGTAGTTCCCAAAAAGCTCACCAGACCAAATTTTTTATTAAAAACTAGATATACGTGTTTACATTTATCTCATTGTCTCCCCTTTTTTATTTTATATTGTTTTATTTTTTCCTTGATATTATTGCCTGAGGGGGTGTTTTATAGTTGGGGACATCTTTGACATCACTGCCTCTGACCCTGTACGCGACCAGAGCTTTCTACAAGCAGCCAGTCAACTAATCTGACATTTGGTCACATGTAGTAATCTGATTTGTTTTTGTGTTACATTGGCTACTGCTCAGTCACAGAACATTTTCCTGGACTGAGACTTGCATGTACTCTCTAACATGCAAGAATTCTGCAAGGAAGATAGACGAAGGCTTCCCCAGTACACTACAAAAGATTGCTTACTACAGTCTAAAAGTCCACTACCTATCTGGCACACTAGGAAAATGCCTGGTAGGTATGGATGCCTATAGCACCACATATTTACCCCTACAGACTCCTCAGTGGCAGATCAGGTTCTGCAGTGTGCGACAACTGGCTGGATACACACAGCCACATGCTGCCAGTTATGGAGTAAGCCTAGGGTTAAAGGTGCCTAGGTGCAGTATTTCTTTGGCAGTTCCACCCATATGTGTACATAATAACATGAAAACTTACTCTAACACCCACTCACTCACTCTAACACCATACACATACATTTACATACACTAACATACACTCTACCCCCAACTCTCCTTTGCACCAGTAACACTAGGCTCACCCCTGACACTCTAACACCATGCACTTATACCCAAACACACTCATGCTAACACCATATGCTGATATACAAACACTGGCACTAATACCTGCACTAAGGCACTCGCCATATAGTATCACACACTTACATCACACGCTAATGCCATATACCCATCCACAAAATTCTATCATACATTAACACTCACTAATGCTGTCACCATACCTTTAAAGGGCACAGAGAGGGCAAGGAGTACAGAGAAGGTTGTGAAGAATGAGTACAAGAAAGGACTCATAATTACAAATATGAGTGGGGAAAAGGGTAGATGGCACAATGAGAGAGACTTGCTTTTGGGCAACAAATTTAGTTTCCAAACAAAAAAACCCTCTGAATTTCTCAAAGGGCAGGAACTAAAATGCGTTGTCTAAAAACAGCCAGAAACAAAACCAAAAAAATGTCTGGGATTATTTTGGGCCTCAAGCACAAGTCTGATATCATTCAGTAAATGATTATACATTTCAATGTCATATATTTTTACTTCAAATTAAAAAAGCAGCACAACAGCAAATACACATTTGAATGCAAAAACATGTATTCTACAGATGAGAATATATACACCAATTAAATTTTAGTTTCCAGCATAAAACAATGCGAGTTGGATATTTAATCTTAATTTTCATACAATACAGGCAGCAAAAGTCAAGTGCCCTCTGGGCAGTTCTGATTTTAATATTTTGGCCCACTACCTGTTTTGTTTAAACTTGCAATTTCACACAAATCCACAAGGGTGTCTACAAAAAAAAGCACTTAAGCATTTTTTTATCCACCCCAATAAGCTTTATATGCATTCCCTTTTCTGTAAATAAACTCTGGACAGGACTGGATTGCAAATACTAAATCTGTTGCTATGTCTTAGGCTGCATTATGACTGGGCTGCTTTTCTGGACTTGCCTTCCAGACTGAATGCTGCCAGCCCCCCCCTGATGAGTTCTTGTCACAACTGCTTACTTATTTTTTAGTGAATGAAACTATTTTTATCACAGATACATACATTAGTAAATATATAACTTATTCATTTGTATCCAGATGATGACAGAATACTTCCAGATATTGCAGCATTTGCTCCATTGGCATCCTGACTATCTTAGGGAAGGGTCCAAAATGGGGAAGCATAAGGTTTTATAATATTCTCGACATTCTCACATTCAACCGCCTCTTTCAATCCCAATATCATAACATCTTTATTGGATGTTCTTGACAACATTTACAATTTGGCTTTTTACTCTTTACTACATATTTTGATGACCTGCCAATGAACATAGCAGCAGACTGCATGTGACGGCGTATTCCTGGTTAATCATTGTGGATGTTTCTAAATATCTCTGTCCTGTTACAATCTCAATACAGAGCCTGGGAAACTGAAGGATAATAGTGTATCTTTACATTTTTTGATAGATAGATAGATAGATAGATAGATAGATATAGGTAGTGCGATGGGTCAATACAGATGGGATCATACTATCCAATAAAATTGGCAATTGTCATTTTTATAGGGAGTCTTGTTACAGCCAATGTCTGTTTTTTCACCCAAAACACTAAATGCAACATTTTATTTAACAAGAGAGAGGACATGTCTAAGTACCTAGGAACAGAAGTTTCTCAAGATGATGGTGTCACGTTCTGCCCAGGCTGCGGAGCTGCATATCTGTCTTGCTTCGATCCATTCCTGGATTTCCTGTTGCTCTGTTCTGATCTTCCATTCCTTGCTTCTGCTTCAGCTCTTTGCTTCAGCTCTGTTTCCTTTATAAGGTGTGCCCCACCTGTGTGTTCTGTTTGTTGCTGTCTAAGGTATGTCTCAGTGCTATGTGTTTTGAGTACGTCTGGTTTGCTTCGTACCACTGTCAGCAGGGATTAGCGTTAGGACCCACCGTCATTGGAGTACTTTGGCGTAGTGGTGGGCTAAGCATACTATGGCCATATGATGTGACGGAATCTCCAATTGTTATCATATAGTTCTAGGCTAGTTCCTGTATTCATGTTTGTTTGTCTCTTATGTACCTTTGCCCTTCTTCCTTGTATCATCTGAGGATTCTGGTTCCTCTCTCCTCTCCCCATGTCCTAGTCAATATGGCCTTTCCTTGCTTAAAGGAGAAGCGTCCGAGGATTCCGGCTCCTCACTCCTTCCCCTGTGTTCCTTGCCTTGTTCCCTGTCCTTTGTTGTGCCCTGTAACATGTATATCTTGCCTGGTTATGTTTTGTGCCTGGTCTCCCTCTCCCTTGCTTGTTATGTTTCTGCTATATCCTTTGCTTAGCTTCCATACTCCCAGCCTGCAGCATCCTGCACGTGATTCCAGTGATATGTTTCATGCCTGCTCCAGGGTGCCTGCAGGATATCCCTTCGTTTCATTCTGGACTTCATCCGCTGCTATATTAGGGTGCTGGTGTTTGGCTGCACAACCCTAGGTGCTCAACACTTGGGTGAGTGTGGTCGCCCTGCAACCAAGCCCTGTCTAACTCCACTACTGCACTGTGACTCCTGCACACAATCTTTGGGCGCGCTGGGCCCTTTCAGTCATCCGTTTGGACCCAGTCCATGACAGATGGGTCTCCTGTAGCTCGAGAAATAAGCAAAACGAATTTCTAATTTTGTGGTTGTTTTTATGTATTTATTTATTTTGCAACTGTAGTATAAAGGTAGGTGTAACCCTTTCCAATGACACATACCACAATCATGTATGTGCCTCAACATGACATCTATTACCACACCTTCTACCAGCCTAATTCCTTTCAGCAAAAACACTATACACAAGTTGTGCAACAGACGGATCACAGGATGAATTTATTTTAAAATTGTATAAAATGCATGGCATAATTAATCAGGATTGCAGTCAATACACCAAATTGTGTGTTTGCCATTCGCTCCAGCTTTATAAATACATTACTGATAATAATAATAATTGTAAATGACATTTGCAACCCATATTTGTAGCCCTGGGCTAAACTAGCAAGGAAACTGTTAATTGGCCTTTGCAAATGACTGAAGAAATTGTATAATGAATTAGCAAGTCATTTGTTAATAGACTTGTGCATTAGTTTTCATATAAACTTTATTTTTAACTAAAATTGCCTGTTTCATGTATTCGTATGAATCAATGATAAGGAGAGCGACTAAACTGACGAAAAAGAACTGCTGAAAATTTGTCATGATTTGTCCATTTGTTCCCACGTGTAGCCGCCAGCTTGCCGCCATTACAAGCCGTTTTGGCGCTTGTTGAGGTAAAGTGGGAGGGACTGTGTGTTGGGGGGAACATATCAATCACTGATAGGTAGAAATAGTCAAAAAAAAATGGGGGGGCGGTCTCATTGATAACGGCTGTGATTGATGGGTCCAACAACCTGTAGGAGTTTTTCCTTTATTTTTTCCACTCTGGCAAATCAGCATTTACAAGAGGAGGGGACAAGCATTAGATAAATAAGTGTGCTGACGCCATCTAAACTCGTTAGTAGCAGGAGGTACAGACTGATGGGAGTTGGAGTCCGAGACAGTGACAGCTTAACAGAGGCTGAGATTAATGCTCATTATTCATATACGATACTGCACATTAATTAATAGTTAATTTTAGTGCAAAAAAATTACTGTAGGGTGGATTGGGTGACTATTGTGTATGTATTTAACTTATATAATTCTTACAAGGACTGCAGCAGACATTTTCCACTTTTCCTAAATTGAGTTTAGTAGACTAAGACAGTGGCCCATCTATGCTACCAGCCAAACCTGTCATTTGTGGGCAAGTTTATTTTTTTTTAATTATCTTTCTATCATATCATCTATTATTCTTCATTTTGTCCGAGCCAAACGGTCAGGAAACAAAATTTGTTGCCCGAAAACAAACGCAGCAAAAACAAAACAAAAAATTTTGTCCGAATGGATTTTGCTCGCCATGCACAAGTCAATCTGTTAATGGCCTGGTGACGGTGGATTTTTCTCAAGATAAAGTGTGACGGTATGAATGTCTTGCTAAGTGTCATAACTGAACCCTGTGACTCTTTCTTAGAACCCAAAGATGGCCAGGTTTCTGGTTATCAGAGTGGATACCGAGGTCCTGCTTTAAAGTGAACTCCTCAGCAAAAACAGATGCTAACTTCCTTTGATGATTGTTGAGCGGTTTTAAGATATTTATAGTTACACCTCCACCCACAGGAGCTTCTGTGATACTCATCACATATATATCTGACTTATTCTCTAAGAATAACTTTTAAATAGTTTGAAAACTGGATTCTCAGGTAATTGTTAAAAGGACATTTTAATGCTTGTCATAGCTCCCCTTGACATTTTCATGAGGCCCTTTTAGTAAATGAATGGGCGGATTCCCCCGTACGCATTACCATTGCCGTGTAAATGTAATGTAAATACCATGTGCTCGGCTAAACACATACCAACCCACGTGATGTTCTCACCTCAATCCAACGCTGGCTCAGGGAGCATTGCGGGCTGAATCTGTTCAGACCTCTGTGCGCATATGTGGAAAGTGGAATTGCTTTAAGCAGCCAATCAGTGAGAAGAATAGTCAATGGAGGAGGGCAGCTGCAGCTACAGAGCTGCACCTTCACTTTAAAAAAAAAAAAAAAAAAAGAATGCATATTATTATTATTTTATAAAACCATCATATTCCACTGTGTGGTACAATGGGGAAACCGGACATGAGAAGTAGCGCATAACATAACAGCTTGAAACAAGGAGGGTCCTGCTCGAAAGTGCTTACAATCTAGTGAGTACTTTAATGTCTATTCTTCTATAGCAGTGGTGTCAATGACATTAAACTGTCCTTGTAATAGTTAAATGAACCGTTTGTATTGTAGGTTTCAAGTCTCTTATTTTACATTTACTACGCTAAATATTATGTGAAACACATAATATTTACCCATTGGTTCCAACAAAGCCAGTTTGCATACTTTACAGTTGAATAAGTAAGTTAGTTTATATGAATGCATTTCTGGTTTCAACCAAGCAGTGATAAATGCATTGAAGACGGCCTTTGCACGAGAAGAGTGGTTCTAAAACCAGATTTTAAAGCCTGAGCCTCAGATCTATTTTATTTCATGTATTCTACTCCCTCCCTCTTATCTTTGTATAACTAAAGTTGTGAAAGGTTTGCAAGGTAAACTCCATGAGGAAAGACAAGAGATTTCACATGTATAGCTCTGAGGAGAGAATGGGGAGAGGGGATATGATCAAAACCAAATCAAAAACTAAGACATCAAAGACTTAGATGGAATGGAATGTTTGCCAGCTCGTTTGAGCAGGGCTCTCCTTACCTGTTTCTGTAAGTCAAATTGTTATGTTATATACTACTTGTTATGTCCTGTCTGCCCGTTGTACAGCGCTACAGAATATGATGGCGCTATATAAAGCAATAAACTATAATAAGGTTTATTTCACTAAGAAAGTTGTAGATAAGGGGGATAGCCATCCAGCAGTCAAAGAGGTTGATGCAGTGGATACATTTAAATATGCATGGAGGTATATGGCTATCCTAGGGCAAGACCAAGGACCAAATAAAGTTTGAGATTTTCGGTGCAAGAAATAATGGGGAGGCTAGAATGGTCATTTGCCCTTACTTTATATGCTTATATTAGCAATACTGTAATATAATAAAATGTTTATCTAGCATAGACAGAACAAGTTGCATGCAGTACATACATACTTTGCCTGTAACTTATATAAATACAGCGGTTAAAATTGCTGTCAATATTTCATTTGAAAAATCAGCTTACCCTTACTGATGCCTTACTTCCCCTCTCTCTTGTTACCACTTCATGTCTTGCCGACAGAACATGCGCTACACCGGCATTCATTCTCTCACTGTAAGTTGTCTTCATGATGCCTAGGGTTTCAACAAATACCTTGAGGAAGGCCAGACTGAGGATGAAAATAAATAATGTATGTCTTACTGCCAGCTGGGTACACATAGAACCAGATCTGTCTCTCAAGCAGCAGTAGACTTTAAGCATGCAGCGCCATTGGGCCAACGTGTATAATGCCAGACGGCCAGTCCTGGTCTATCAAGGGAATTAAATGAGCGATTGGAAAAGCTGGAAAATGGTGAGAATTTGTCTATAACTAGAAAGTAAATAAAAGTGGAGTGCTGGCCTGGAAGTAGAAAATACCTGGGATGTAATATGGAAAAATACTGGTGAGGGAGAATGAGTAACACTAAGTGAGTTAGAGTGAGACTGGGTGGAAGTCAAGTAAATGAACTAAGGAAAAAGAGAAAAAAATGTCCTGGGATCTGTTACAAGACAAAGAGGGGGGGTTGAGAAAGTCTAAAGGAAAGAGTAAGAGGGTAAAAAGCTGGAGGAGAAAAAACTAGTGGCACCTGTCCCATGCTTTGTGGCAGAATCCAAATCAATCATGGCCAGTTTTGTTGAGCCAATTCACGGTAATCAAATGTTTGAGCTAACCTGTACTGAAATATCTGAGCCAAATAGTCACATTCTATTTAGGTAATCATTGATTTTCATATTCAACTAACCTTGTGGACCCTGAGAAATTTTGATATTATTTTTTGCCGATTCACAGAGGTCGTTTGCTGCAATGCAAGAAGGAAAATTGTCAGGTGGATTGTTTATGGCCTATGAAGAAGTGATTTATCCTTGCCCAGCAGTTAATGTTTGCTAGCAAGGCTAGTTACTTATAAAGTCCAGGACACACAAATACATTTTTCATGTTGTGATCAGCTTTCCCAGTTCTTTCTCTAGAGAGGCGAGTGCTGTTGACCACTCATATTCCCCACCAACTTCCCTTCTACTCGCGACCCACTTAAGGCTATCTGCCCCCTTCCAAGGAGCCACTCCCCATAAAAGGGAACGTTCTGCGTAGCCTAGCCTGAGGGGGTCCCAAGTATGGTTATTGTTGTACGACTGTCCTCCTAATTGTGTTGGTGTTCTCCTGCCTGTGCCCTTAAATATGATTTATGAGGATGCAACTGACTTTCCAATCTGCGGCAGAATTATGATTGACTGTTACAACATGTGACTTGTTGCGCTGGGACATCTCATGATCTTGATGGCTCCTGACTTCTATAGACCTGCTTTGGTGTCACATAAAGATTATGCCTTGAAAAGGTCTGTGGCGACACATGTAACACTTTTTGCATTAGTAAATGCTTTGTGACCATAAGTACCCTGATTCCCCATTCAGATATATGAGACATTGTCCAGTATGTCTTGGTATGCTGAAGGGGACATACCAAGACATTTTGGACAATGTTATGCTGCCAACTTTGTGGGGACAGTTTGGGGAAGAACCTTCTCCATCCCATCATGACTGTGCCCCAGTGCACAAAACAAGGTCCATAAAGACATGGTTAGATGAGTTTGGTGTGGAAGAACCTTACTGGCTGCACAGAGCCCTGACCTCAACCCCATCGAACACGTACAAGATGAACTGTAATGGATATTGCGAGCCAGGCCTTCTCGTCCAAGACAAGAACTGTATTACTTTGCTGAGGGAGCAATGAATGTATGTTATATATATATATATATATATATATATATATATATATATATATATATATATATATATCCATCAAATTCAGCCTTTCCAATTGATCCCTAATTGTATTCTGTTACATGCTGTAGTTCATAGTCTTAAGTGAAGTGTGGCTGTCTTCCTGGCACTGAAAATGTTGTCCAAAATAATCTCAATCTAATGTTATCCAAAATGTTTTATCGTAGAAACAAACAGATGGCTTGCATTGCCTTTGCACAATGATCTTGATACTTTGCCCAGAATTAGTAGCAGTGTTATAATACAAACACATCATGGCTGTGAGTACACAGGATAGGTCACTCGGAACCAGACATTGATAGCCAAATCAGGAAGGGATTAAAAATGTTAACCAATGAGTTCACGTATGATGTTTTGGGCATCAGAAGGCATTTTTTCCCAAGATGGGTAAAGATAGCATAAAAGGGTTAACTATAACTATATCACTGACTATAATTAAGAAGATCGGTGATAATGGATGAGATCACAAAGTTCCTTGGTGTGGAAAAAACATTGCAGGGTTACATATACTAGGCTGCTGGTAATGTACTAATTTTTACTGCTCCCCGACTCATAATCTCTTCTGTAATATTTAATACGTTTCTCCTATTGGTTTCAGCTCAATTAAATGGCTTATTTATATATATATATATATATATATATATATATATATATATATATATATATATATATATATATATATATATATATATATATATATATATATAAGCTACATACTGCAAAATAAATACCGCTTTAACACAAAGCAGCAAAAACCTTCTTGGAAAGTCCTTGACGCTCAAGAAATAATGCTTGGTAGTAATTGTTCTG
This sequence comes from Sceloporus occidentalis, assembly GCA_023333645.1. Classification (NCBI taxonomy): domain Eukaryota; kingdom Metazoa; phylum Chordata; class Lepidosauria; order Squamata; family Phrynosomatidae; genus Sceloporus; species Sceloporus occidentalis. The sequence goes on along the minus strand of JALMGF010000063.1, from coordinate 5,219,944 downwards.
AACCAGTCTATGTAGCATTTGATGTGTAGGTTGTGTAGGTTGTGTCCTCTGTGGAATCTTTGGCATGTTTTAATTGTTTGCTCTAGTGAGATATGTCATTATGTTGTACAGGAACCTACAGTTTCTTAACAACTTGAGATAGGGCACTTGGCAATGTGCTTTTATTGTTTCAGGCCAATGACTAGACTATATATATATATATATATATATATATATATATATATATATATATACATATACATATACATACACACACATACAAACTTTCCAGCTTAAGGGTATCGCATAGCATTTGTGATCAATCCATGCATCATATAGGGATTAGTTCTCATCATAGCAAATCGTTTTGGATACTTTTTGCCCATTGATGTATTTACAGCTCAGCTATTTGGCTAACATTATGTCCTTATGTTTTTCATATTTTCCTTGCAATATTAAACACTGCTTAGTTGATGAGTTCCTTTAATTCAACGCTTTGAAAAAATAAACAAAATGGATATACATGAATTTCAAAACAAATAGAACTAAATCAAAGTCAAAGTTTTGAGAACTTTAAAACAGAAGTTAAAATTATATTTTTCTGTTGTGAAAATCAGTATGTTTTAAGAGAGCAAACCCTTTTTGGCTCTATATAAAGTGCAGTTTCTAAAATAGCATGACTAATACCAAACCATTATAAAGGATATTTTTAGAAAACCATGTTCTCAGCCAGTCTGAAACATCCTCTGTTCCTTTTGTTCTGTTCCTTTTTTGTTCGATTTTAACGTCTCTCTCACCTTTCTATAGGTAGATTGGGAAGTCTATAGCTCTCCAGGCTTCCATGTCAGCATACATATCTGTTATGCTAAGTCTGAGATCCTTTCATGTAATTACATCTTCTTTAATAAAGGTGCTTGAAAAGATAATGCAAAATAATAAAATCATTAAACTTTTTACCTATGTGGCAAATTATAGCAATAATTCCAATAACATCTAGTCAGCTGACCCTGGTGTAAAAAAAAAAAAGTTTTTAAAAGTATGGAATGTCCAGTATATGGCTATGCCAGATTTAATGTATATTACATCAGAACAGAAACTAAACTAAAATATAGAAACCAAACTCCCTAAAAACTGCTGTCTGCGGAAAGAAGGGGGCACCTCTCTCCTGCAGCGCAATGAATGTCCATCATTCGTAGATGACCCGATTCTGGGGTTTTTGGCATATAAGAGAAGCTTCCATGCTGGGGTCTATTGAAAGTAATTTGAAGACCAGCTAAGTTACTCGCCAAAAAAACTAGTATCTCTAAAGTATTTGTGAGAACTTTCCAGGGCGGGCTTCCCAGACCTCTCATTCTTCTGGGAGAGTGGCTTAATAAAGCCCCCGACTGCCTTTAGTGGGTTACAAGCATACCTGGGAACTTCTGGGCTCCGGCTACCTGACGGCAGCGGGCACCACCTCCATTTAAAGGAAAAATGGGGAGGGGGGGGGCGTGACGAGAATTCGGGTCTTGACCCGGAGGACCAGAGAAGCAGTGCTAACCTGGGAACCAGAGACCCAGGGAAACAGGACTTCATCCCAACTCAAGAGTTCCCAGGAATACAGGGATGGCTGCATATCAGGGTACAATGTCTTCCTGTGTCTATATGTATAGGTGTAGCTACAAGGAAGAAGCAGTATGACTACTTCCATGACATTTGTAAAGATTACTGGGCAGGTTACTGTTTGTTTCTATTGGATAATTGGTAATGTGTAGACATGATTTGTTTAATGCTGATAATGATCATTTGATTATGTCAAAATAAAGACATGGACACAGAAGCATGAAGATACAAAGTCACAGTTATATACTGAACATGGGGACAATTTATTTTAAGGAAAACAAATAAAATATATAAAGCAACTTATCAAACGTGTTGGCTTAAACTTAATGATTGATGCGATGTTGATGACTGGCTTGTGTCCCTGAGACATAGACATATCAACAGTAAAGGGGGTTTTAGGGTGGGAGACTTCAATTTCATAACAAAAAAAGGTTAGCCAGCATGCTTTTTAGATTATGAATATTGTTTCTAATTTTAGAAATTATTTGTAAAAACAGCAAAAAATGGTCTTTAAAATAAAATATTTTTCTGTCTCCTTAGCAACTCATTTTCTAGAATCATACAAGATCCTGCTGAAGTTCAAGTAAACTTTAAGTCACAAAGCCTAAGACAGGTTTAGGGTACATTTTACATTATGGTGGCGCCGCCTAGTGGATGCTATTTATATGTTGGTGGTTTAGTTACAATGTTAATAAACTGAGTATATTAGATATCATAGGTAGAAAAAAAAATATACTTTCAGTGTTTCAAAATAGAATTGGCATACATTTAGGATGTAGTATAACAATGTAATGTTATGTTCTTGGGTCAATTTCCAGTATTTGACTGATATGATAATTGGGACTTTTACTCTTTGCAGAATACCTAATATACTGTATTGATAATACATTTGCAAATAAAAATACAAACCTCTCAAATTGCCTAGAGATTGTTTTCTTCAAAACTATCCAAAGTTACTTTTAAATTATAGTGGTGTTAAATATTTGCCCATTCCATCGCCTGGTTTAAAGCAATGGCCATGGCATGGTCCCAGGTGCCCATGGACCTCGCTAAGTTTAGCTCATTGAATTAAAAGGTCTTTGTCTTGGAAGCTGACTGGCATGGTTTCCCAAGATTAATATAGTCTACATAAATGCCAAGAAAGAAACAGTTTTTATGTATTATTGTGTTCAATCTAACAAAATGTATTTATTTTTTTTAGAAAAAAAAAAAAATAAGAGATCAGTAGTGATCTAAATAGTTTTCAAAATAAGTTCACATTGCTGTGAAAATGTATGTTTTAAATTGCATATGTAAGATAAAAACTTTAATATAAAACCTTTAAAATGGGGCTCACAAAGGGGAGTGGGTGATGCCAGGGACCAAAATGATGTATACAGTATTTATATAAGGCGCATATAGTTTGTGTGTGTATATATATATAATATATATGTATAATATATGTGTGTATTCCCTTGTAGATGTTATACTCCAGCCACAGTGTGCTGTCTAGGATAAATATATTGATCCCAGACCGTGCTATTTCTGGGATCTTTGTCCCACAAAACCAGCTTCTGCTTGAAGTTAATAGTTCCCTAGGCCAGGTCTCTCATGCCATTAAGATATTTTAGGAAATAAAAAAAATCTTACAAAATGTATACACTGCATAGTCCCAGCAATGTTTAATTGTTCTGTAAAATGTAGAGTTTATATTTTTTTTTGTTGCACCAAGCAAAAGAATAAGCCTGCAGGGTTATATTAACATGCAATTAGAGATTGTTTATTGTTCTCAAGACACTAACTTTACTGGGTCATTAGGTTTGCCATTTCAAAGAGACTCACAAGTGATGTGTAAGTGCTTTAAATAGGCCTGTAATGAAGCACATGATGTGAAATACTATGTATTTAATTATACATTTAAAATGTAAAGGTATATGCTTACATCTGCACTATTGTAACGTGTATACTTCGATTTCATTACAACCTATACTTATACATATTACTTTGTGTATCTAAATTTTTTAAAAAAACAAAAAAAACAGGCTTTTCAGTTAAAAGGAGTTCACCTTGAGGATACTGAGTGGTGACGCTTCCATATACACTTATTAAGCAAATGGTTAGGGCCTCCGTTGGTCTATGGGCCCCCTTTAGATGATATAGGTGTGTCTCAACATTTCCTCTTTAATAAGAAGTATGTTCCTTTGGTCTTGGCTAAATATCCATTTTCATCAATTGTCCTTAATATGGCCCCCAAATCGTTTTGCTTGGGGCCCCCAAAACCCTAGAGCTGCATAAGTTTGATAAGGGCCATTTAAAATGTGCTGTGCTTAGTGCGTTCAATGCCATCACGCACCCTGCAAATTTCACCAAAATAAAATATCTGTCAATGCCTATTCAAGAAAAAAGGACATAGGAATTTAAAGTTGTATTATCTTTCAATTCAATATAGTTATGTCTCATACTACCCACTACCAACATATTCTTCCATTTTTTCTCTTACACGCATATGTTGATTGTACCCTCTACTTCCTCATCCCATTATTTGTACTTGGGCATGTTTTTTAAAGAACCTTCTAATGTGAGCCCCAGACGCGAAAGTATTCAAAAACGACCAACTCGTTTTGCTCACTCTGATTTGTCACATGCTTAACATTGGATAAAGTAGTCGCATATTCAGTGTTCTGGTAAAACATTTATATTTTCTGGTCAGCACATATTATTACTAAAATAGGGTGGATTATTTCCTTTTAATTAATGTATGATTGACAGGATTCAATTCCAGAAATAAATCTGTCCTAAGTTTTTAATAGCTGTCTTTGCATAGATTGCAATAGAGATAATGAGTTAGAAAAACAGAGACATTAAATTAATAAAGAGCTATTCATTAAATTGAAATAGTGTCACCATTTTTCTTATGGATTTTTCATCACACTTTATCATTTGCACTGAAACAGACGTCTGGGGTTGTTGGGTCCCTCATGCAGGTAGAAGTTTGCCTTCCGTCTCAGTTCTAGATTGCCTTTGCGGATGGTATTAGCCTGGGATGTTGATTTTATGCTTCGCGGTGGCAGAAGTGAGCTAAAATTTGGGGCAAGAATTAGTCTTGCTTTTTTCTATATTTACCTTAAGCATTGAATCCATCCCATTGTTGCATATGTTAGAAAACAGACAGAAAGGTGCTCACTTCATATATTGGTAATAAAGAATTTTCAGTGGCTTTTCATACATATATTGCATTCTAGTGCAACCTTTCTTTTTTCTTACTTTTGATTTACATCTCATCACCATGACTGATTTACAAGAAAATGGCTTAATAAATGTTAAAATAATTTACAGGGGATAAAAACAGTTGTAGCTGTATGAAGGAGATCGAATCTAGTCACTCTCCAGCATGAAAGAACTGATGTCTTTGTTGTAACCGGTTACATCACAACAGGGTGAAATTTCTCATTTGGGTTAAAATGCAGTGCAGGCCCACGAATTCAGCACCTTGGTAAGCAATACAGCCATGAAAAATTAGATAGGACTCGCCAACCTTGGAGAACTTTGACATAGTGGTGGTTTAAGCAATATATGGCCATATAGTGTGATGGAATCCCCAAATATTTATGTCTTAGATTATTTGCTGGGTGTGCGCTGGCTTTCTTGTATCTGTAAATTAAGCTACAGTTTATATTTTCTATAAAATTAAAGATGTGGCATTAGAAGGAAATATCATAATTAGGATTATCATTTTTGAAATATTTACCACCGCATTTCCAGTAATGGCATTTTTATTCCACTGAGTAGATTATGTGATTAACCCTTCCAATGTATAACATGGCCGAACAACCCCTCTGTGTATAGCACGTCCTACGAAAATCCCTAAGTAATCTTCAAACAAACAGGGGGGAAAAAATCAATACAGACATCTGACAGAGAAGAAAACCTCAAGTCTACAAAGCATGTACTGCTTATCCTTTTGAAGCCCCCAGCGGCCCACAAGCCCCGTTCAGATTATTTTGTACAAATTTACTGTACTTAATGGCGTTTGTTAGTTTTACGTACTCATCTGACTGATGATAAAGGTTTCTATCTTTTCCCGAGGACACCACATGTCTAGAATGGGTTGGCTGGCCGCATTTCCATCAGAGCTTTTCTGAAGGTATATAGCAGTGCTTGTATAACTGCTACTATCCCAAATCATATTTTCAATTTTTATTTTTTTATTTTATTTTTTATCCTATTAAAATATCTATTTATAATTTTGGCACATAAGCTTCACGGTGCTGTGCAATATAGGAGATGATAAAATCAAAATGAGACCCTGATTGCAAGAGCTCGCTTTTTTTTTGTTCTGTTTTTTTTTTACTTAATTTGTTGAACATATTCTTTTCCTTATTTTTTATGTTCATAAACTTACTAAACATGGCTTAGTGTGTAGCCTTCTAAGTCTGTAATCATTTCTAAGCCTTTAAAAAAAAAATGTAGAAGCATTATTCAGTTTGCCTGAGGCAAGGGACTGAATGACCATGTCTGAGCACATGTGAGCATGTCAGGAAACCATGCTCTTTAGAAATTAAGCCAAGCATATGCTTTCCATTAACATCCATGAGGGATATTTTGTAGGGTTCTTTAACAGCTAACAGAAGATTAAGATGCCTTGGATTATGTAAATGCCCTAGACAGCTGTACATTTTACCCCATGACAAACACATAGAGCCAGGGGCGTACCTAGAGTATTTGGCACCCGGGGCAGATCCTGTAAGTGGCACCCCCCCCCCCCCCAATGTAAAGACATCTACAAAATTATGTTGGCAAGAATATTTATTGCACCAATTTGTAAACTGTATGTCAACTGTAAACAACAAGAAATCTGAAAAAATTAATTAATAACTTATAAATAAAATAAACACGTATAAATAACATTTACTGAACATATAATAGTGCTTTCTTTAATAACCCTCCAAAAAAACAGCGTCCACATTGCCCACATAGAACCTGACCAGCACCCAAATTACACACACATAGGACGTGCCATCTTTGCCCCCAAACAGCCCAGCATGAGTCAGCATTGTTCCCAAACAGCCGAGTGTACGCCATCTTTGTCCCATAAACACGCTACCTGTGCCATCTTTGTCCCATAAACACGCTACCTGTGCCATCTTTGTCCCATAAACACCCTGCCTGTGACATTTTTGTCCCATAAACACCCTGCTTATACCAGCTTTGCCTTTTTGACAAATCAACTATACACCTATGATTAACACAAACACTTTTACAGTCACTCACTTATTCACTTTCATTCACACTAATTTATTCTTTCACACAAATAATTTACACATATTCATTGATGCATTCTCACAAATTCATTAATTCTCTCACTCATTCACACAATTCATCCACACATTAATCCATTCATTTTCGCTCTCTCATTCTGACTCTTTATTTCAATATTCTTGCTACCCTCCTTTCTCCCTATCTACCCATTCTCACCCCCTTCTGCCCTATCTACCCCTTCTCACTCCCTTCTCCCTATCTACCCCCTATCCCCCCGTCTCACTCCCTTCTCCCTATCTACCCCCTCCTAACTATCTACCCTCTCCCCCCTTTGGGGGTGCAAGGCCTCTGTCTCCCAGCTCTGCCACTGTATGGAACAGCATAGAGTGATGGGAGTTATGATGTACTTTAGAGCATAATTATATAATGAAAAAGACATTGGAAATGGTACAGCATAACACCCATCACTCTCACACACTTACCAATCCGCACTTACTAATCCACACTTACCATTCCACAGATTCCACACATACCAATCCACAGATTCCACACCGCGAGGGAGGGGTATCGGAGGTCTTTAACAGACCTCCGGCTCCCTTGAGTGATTTTAAGCCGGTGGAACCGGCTTAAAATCACTCAAGGGAGCCAGAGGTCTGTTAAAGACCTCCGATACCGCTCCCTTGCGAGCCTTCTCCTCCAGCGGCGGACATTACTGTCCGTCTCTGGAGGGGTGCCGGGTGCCGGCAAGTTGGCACCCCCCTGATGAGCGGCACCCTGTGCGGACCGGCCCCCGCTAGGTACGCTACTGGATAGAGCAACAGAATTTTTAAAAAAAAACTACATAAAAACCTTGTTACATCTAAATGCCACCTTATTTCTTCCTTACGTGTAGAGTCTTTCATTTATCCTTTGTTATTGGGTTGCATATTCATCGGCCACAGAACTCCTTGCTCAAGTGCACTTGTCAAATGATATGACATCACATTATATAGGGTAGGTGGTTTCATTTCTACATTGTGAATAGTTATGTTTGCTAGGCATAGGTACTGTAAAAGTGTTTGCCAAGTATAAAATCCAGGTTCCAAAAGTGAACACAAAGACAAATATTGTGGGAAGACAAAGGCAATCCTAAACATCTATCCACATCAAAGGAAGCCTCAAAACATTGAAGGGAAAAGATTATCCAAGTTTTATAAAGGGGAGAGAACAGACGTCCTTCTCATATACCAGTTGCTTGTCTAGAGCACTTCTAGAGGAAATTCATAATGATTGGTAGTTAGGTAAGCCTATTTTCCTGTGCCTGTCTGTTTTTGGGCCTTTTTAGATCCCTTTCCCACACATTACACCTAACCCCCCACCCCACATTCCAAAAATGTATATTTTTATTTATTTACAAGATAATATGTATTGTATCCGTGCTCAATTTTCCAACCCAATGCAACTATGCACTCAAGATCTGGCAGGAGAGTTGTGGTATCGGCTCCCTCACTTCACTATTCATTTTGAAGAGCCAACACTGGCAGGTTTCTCCACCAAGAAGGGCTAATAAGCCAATAAGTTTAAACCACAACTCCAACCCCAATATTTCTCATGCATTGATTCTCTTTATGTTATTAGCATTACTTTCTTTTAGGTAGAGTGTTCAGTCCTGTTTACAGTGTTTAGACTTTACAGTGTTTTCGTATGCTGTTTTTTTCTGGTGCTGTTCAGTAGTCAGGTGTTTTGGCACTGAACAACTCTATTGAGCTATAACGTAGGAATGAAATATAAAAAAGTACACACGTTTTATCAGCTTTGTTGTGGTTTTGTAATTTATTAATCGTGTAATACTTGTAAAAATAATAGGCCATATTGCAGTAAAATCGTGGGTGGTAATTTGTTTAAAATGCATCCAACATTGTACGGAATTTTATTGCCTATTTCTGTTAAGGGTTTACAGCACAATAGGGCTTTTGTCATTTGTAATATTCTTGAGATCTCTTACAAAGTATTACAAAGCCAAGACATTTGGCTACATGAGGATGAAAGAAATTTAAGGCTCTTATCTGCTTTGCACTAAGGGAGAGCTCCAGGGGTGGTTACTTCAAACAGAGCTATGTAGAAAAAGATACATGATAGCGTCTGTCTTTATATCTTGGCCGAGTCAAATTCATATTTAAAAGACATGGGTTTCCATAGTAGGGATGTTCTCATAAGACAAAAAATGGTTTCACAAGACAGATGTACAAAAGTACCCTAAAAATATTGAACTCGGAATAAGAGGCAGATCAAGATCCTCTGGATAAATGTGATTCAGTCTTTTGTTATTTAAACTCACTGGAAATATGAATTCTTTTTACAATCCTAAGAACATCAAGAGCAAAAAGAGAAAAAAGCTATTCAAATGGAAGAGAAGATATGGATTTGAACTGGGATATTCTCCTGGAAAATAAAAACAAATAGATCTGAAACAGGGTGCGGCAAGGTCAAAACAGTTAAGTCTACCTTTATATGATTGGAAGTTACACGGTTATAACTTTGGGATCCCATTGTAGTAATTTAAATATATCATTATAAGAAATTAGTTTGCTTTTACATACAGTAAAATCTCAGGTATAATACAGATGCTGAATTCGGTACTATTTATTTTTAAAAGAAACCTATATAGATGTCATGTTATTTTGTTCTTGCATAACATACACCCATCTATGTGACCTCATACTGAGGTAAAATGAGCATTGCAGTTGAGCTTTTCAGTAAATCCTTTACAGTTAGGAAGCTTGTTAGCAACGAATGGGACTAGAGGCCAATTATACATGTATTGGCTGTAAAAACACAAGTAGCATTGAAGTTTTATTTAGCTAATTTATCCACATGGGAACTATCTGTGTTGACCACTTGTGTTTTTTGGGGGGTTTTTTTTAGAATTTGCGGTACAAATGCACAGACCCCTCTGAAGCTCTCATAGGGAAAGCAGGTGTAAATCAACACACATCGCCAAACTATCCCAAGGGTACTGATTTTCATAGCTGTCAATAATGTTTTTTTCTAGGTTGAGTGAGAAGGGGCTTAAAATATGCAAACATAGTTTTAAATGCATGTTGGTTCCCAATAATAAACTTTATTATGTGCAATATTTATATAATTATGAACAACTGTATTACAAAAACACTGTGGTGATCTGTCATAAAAAATTTTCACGTTTTAATTATTGGTATGAGAATCCAGCAATTACACGCATCAAAAAGATTGGTGAGAAGAGAAAATACCCATATTAGAAAGGCATTTATGGCAAATCTATTCTTTTGATATAATGGTCCATTAAAAGTAAATTACTTAATAAGTTTGGTCTCATAAACATTTATCACTCATAAAACCAAGGACTTCAGATGAACTGAACATTTAAACTCCATGCTAATACTATGCATTGTGGAGTGCTAAAAACAAGAAAGCTTTTCTTGCATGAAAGATTGAGCTGGCCCTATATAATGCATAGTATAACCGGGGGTCACTTAAAAAAGAAAGATGAAATGAAGACATATCACTGATTTAACCATGCATTGTACAGGATCCACTTAGCACTTCTTGCATGAATAGCTAGAATACATAGTGAGATAAAATCGCGTATCTCAACTTACCTACAACCCAAAGTTTAGTAAATACTCCCAAATAAAACTTAGAAAGAATGAGTAAATTTAGTAATAGTAGTAGTGCAACACTGTAAAACATTTTGGCAGACAGAGCAAATGCAACGTATATACTATTGGTTGGAGCAGGCATGGCAATTGATAGCCTCGAGTTTTAAATATGTGTAGCTCAATTTATTTACCAATTTTAAAGCTGAATTCTGAATTAAATGGCATATTCACTACCTACTCAATGGAAACTCAATGGAGTTGGCTGCAGGGAATACTCTAATTCTGAACCTGCAAATAAAACTGATTTAAGAATATACTTAGCAAATCCAATTTTACAGCGCTGCAGAATATGATGACACTACATAAATCAATAAGTAATTATTAGAACAAAGCATTCCACAATTAGTTTAATTGGTTGACCAACTATAATGACTATCAAGGAGAATAAAGAAAATAGATAATTTTTGTAAACCTGGAAGCCTTAAAAAATAAAAGCTACTGTGTAATGAAAGCACAGCATATATTGTGTCGCTATAGTTAGTTAAAATGCAAAAAGCATTGAAATAATACCAAATTATCTAACTACAGGGAAACTGACCACCAACGGGTTGTTACTTCCAATGGTATTGCTGTTTATTTCCTGAGCTGGGCCACATTAAGCATCAGCATATTTGTTTTCATTAGTGCTTTGCTCCTCAATGTCCTGGCTACACAAGACATCTGATCTGATCTTTTTTCACTCATCCAACCCCTTTTTCTTTTTCTTCCATTCTCTCCTTTCCTCTTCTTCCTTTCTTGTTTCTCTTTCATCTCCTCTCATTCCCGCTTTCTGTCATCTTCCTCTTTTCTATTGTCCCTTTAATTTCCCTCCTTTCTCTTATCATATTTTTTCTTTTGTTGTCACCTCTAATTTATTTTTTTGCCTTTCGTCAAGATTTTAAGCTTGCGAGCAGGGCTCTCCACCTAATGTATCAGTTTGTCTTAGCCTGTCAATTCTTGTCTTGTTATACCCCTTGAATATATGTTTGTATTAAGGGCTGTGTAAACTGTTGGCGCTATATAAATAAAAGATTATATTAATAATAATAACAATAATAAAATATGAAAGCATGTTTGCTCTAAATTATAGGGTCACACACCTGACCACATCCCTGGGAGCAACCTTTCAAAGATTGCCTGGGAAATTGCCTGATAAAAGGTGGCAACTCTCTCTGAGCCACAAGGACAGCAACCATGGAGGGGATGGCTGGGGGCACCTCTCTAGGTCAGGCCTAGAGCAGCAACCAAGGTAAATGCACCTCTGCTTGTTATGTAATTTGTATAGGAAAAAGAATAAGGGGTCAAATCACTTATGTTTGCAGTCGAGTTGAATACTTCAGCTCACTAATCTTTATTTGGGAAAACACCTTGAGCAACTCCCGAAAGTTGAGCTGACCCTGCATAAGGTATATTTATAATCTGTGGAGCTTTCCCAGTCATTTCATCAATTTAGCCATGCATGCAGAACCAGTACAGTTCTTCTTGCAGTCAAAAGTTCAACTCTCCTGCTAAAACCCCAGTTATATGAATGTACCTCTAAGTAACAGAGACCCAGACTAAACAGTAAAACAAAAAGGGTTAAGTAACACTGAAACATGATCATTGATATACTTTACATGAGTAAGAGCACTTCATTGGTTTGCTCTTCACGTTGAAATTCCTCATATCCAGTGGACTATGGATTTTAACACAAAATCTACATTATGGCCAGAATCTTGTGACAGTTTAAAAAACAGCTAAGTAGCAGAAACTCTTCTGAAGATACACAATGAACTAAAGGCAGAATAGACTTCCTAATTACCTAGGCTACGATAGATAGATAGATAGATAGATAGATAGATAGATAGATATTAAAGGAATCTAATCAAGTATAAAAAGGATTTCATTGTTTAGACATAATTATTGTGATTTTTCCAGAATGCATTTTAGAATTTCCCAAAGGAACAATTATTTGGATTATTAGATTCTCTCTGTGATATCTGTTCTAAAATTATTCTGATTGGGTTAAACAGTAGAATTGGACTACTGTTTAACCCAATCAGAATAATTTTAGAACAGATATCACAGAGAGAGTCTCTGAATGCTGTACCAGCATGTTTTAACTTGTTAATGTTATTGTCCATTTTGTATATTGTCAATGTTAGTATTGTTAGTTTTCACTACTATGATTTTTTTTCATAGTAGTTTTATTTTTTTCATGAAAGCTTTTTTTATTAGAATTGTATTTAGTAGAGTGGATTGTTGCAACCTATAATACCCCATTAAATTCTATTTATATTTTATAATTTAGTGTCACACATCTCTGTACACAGAAATGGTATTTCAGGATTTATGATCCAAGAATTAACCCTTTCCTAGTCTATATTTACTACAAAGTAGAATTCCGTTGAAAACGTGTTACAATATATACATTTAATAAAAATGTTAATGAAACACATGGTACAGAATTGAATGTTGTGGGAAAAAGTTACACAATATTGCAAACACGTAAAATCTTAACATTTGGGGGGGGGAGCAATATATATATATATATATATTTAATTTCGAATGCCATACCAACGTTTTAGGATGTTTAATACAGAGCTAACTGTGATATGATTGGCAGGGTTCTCAAACAAGCCAGTTGGAAAGCTAGAAGGCTGAGCTTTGATGATGTATAGACAAAGTCAGAGCAAACCCATTTCTATTGGTGAAAGGGATTATTTTTCAGGTCCTGGTTTTCTATGTGTTTTTTTGTTTGTTTGTTTGTTTTTCAGCCAAACATTTATTAGACAACAAATTAGGAAAATTATTATTTTTAGATAGGCCTCTTCACTGGATTTGAGGATGGAAATTAGTATTAGTTACAAATTAAGGACATGCACTAAAATTAGGGATGACATTTTTATTACATTTAACCATATAGGTTCTAAGGGATCTATCTATTATTTCACCCATGCATGCATCGGGGGTCAGAGAGGCATATTAATAGATGATCTAAATAAGTTTTATTATATTTAATGCAGTGCTTAGCCTTTTTATTTCAAAGGCTGTCATAGTGTCTAGGTGGACATGCCCTAGTAGGGTTCAAGCACAGTTTGGGTTGCCAACCCCAAAGAATTCAGGTATCGGGTCTCGGGTCAACTAGTGTTGTAAGTACCTCTGAACAGGGCAGTCCCCAGTTTTTTGTTTCTGTGATGCACTACTTGTTTTCTTTATCCATTGTACTGTGTTGTAGAATATAATGCCGCTATTTAAATCAATGTATAACAAATAAAAATCTGAATCACCAAAATGAGAACTGAGTGTATTTGTGTAATTCAACTTTTGCCTGAAAGTGACAATTTGAGGCTTAGTGCATCAGCCTTGGGTGTTTAACCAATTCAAGACTTTGTTCTCTTGGCAACAATACCCTGGTCTCCTGGCCATGCTCCGCATAAGCTACTGCAAACCCTAACTCCCACCACACTCAAAGTACACACAGCAGAACTATTTATATTTTTTGCAATTTTATTGAATTGTTTTTACAGTTTCTGGATTTGATACTATGTGAACGTCTGTGGGCCTGCACATAACAAGGGTGGATAACCTCTGGTGACAGGGACTTCCATGAGCCACAGCACCTGGATGGTCAGATTACTGTCAAGGTCCAGCCAGACATTATTGCGGTAGCCAATATTATTGTGTCCAAGTAAACAAAAAAGCTTGTGTTAAAGCAATGGGATTATAAAAAGCTGGTAAATGCAGTCATTCACAGAGTTTGGTGCTCTAACTAAATGCACATTTGGGTTTATTTTGGTGGTAACCTACTTGCTCTCTCCTGGTAACCTTTGTCACCCAAGAGCCCTGAGTATCCACAGGTGGCTGGGAGTGTGATTCATAAGCACACACCTGCTGTGTGGATAGAGGGAGCTGTATGTGATGAGGGCTGCATCAGAGCAATATAGACTTCCAGCCTATCAAGCACACAGCCTGGGTAAGATGACACCGACACGATGCTTAGAAGATGTTTAAAAAAAACAAAAAACAGAACTCCTAAATTTCTCCTCCTGGAGCAATATATAGCACTTAATGTGATCTATCCTGTTATTATCTTATAGTATTCTTCTATCGTCATGACAGATACATCTTTTTATTTATTGTTTTTCATTTATTTATTGTTGTGCATTCGCATGAAACACCAGAGAATGAGATACATAAAATAAAAAGCACTCCACATTGTTTCAGTTATTATAGCATTGTATTAATAGAGCCCTGCATATTCCTTAGCGCTATGGTACACATTGTGTGCATAAACGTATTTTCCAACTATGCGGAAGCAGTTGGTTTTAGATAATAATTATATCAGAGAAAGAAACACATAGGTTTTAATTTATGTTAAGAAACACATTATAATGTGTTGACTGTCCTGAAATGTATACTAAACGTCATTAGCCATATACTTCTCGCCGTTAAATAAGATACCCTAACCATTTGAGTATCAGTGTTTCTTGTACATGCAGTTAAAGTAATACATGACAAAACTACATACAGAGGATCTGACTAAGCCATCTCTAGCTGTACCTTTAAACTATTAATGTAAATCGGAATCAATAATAGGAGCTTAACTCACTATTGATAAATGAACGTCAGCTCATCTGCCACTGAAAACTAATATCACTTCGTTAATCAGAAAAACCGTGCTTATTGAAACAGAGTGAATAATACGTGTAATATAAATTAAAGACGATGTATTTATTTTTTATTTCTGTTTCCAACAGATCAGTGCTTAGAAGGATACATTAAACTTTAGACTCAGCGGTCTCTGGATTTTTCATACGGGATAAATAATCTGTCTAGAATTTTAATCTAGAATCACTTTGACACAAATAGTTAACAGCAAGAAAATAGATATATAGTAAATAAAATAATTCATCTAATGCTAATAGATAGATAGATAGATAGAATTATCCATGATTCACAAATCGTGTTAAAGGGACAGTCTTCGACATGCAATTTTAATTATTCCAGAATTATATATTCATTCTCTATGTATTTGAATTTGCTTATAGGTTTAATTAAATTATGCCAACTCTCTTGCAAGATTCGTGCTAATGCCCCCTGCCCCCACATATCCGATAGTGTATGCAATACGAGACATGCAGACTAGTTTCCTAAGTAAAGTGGGTTAATAGAAAAAAAAAAGGAACAAATCCAAAAAAACGTAGCTTAATCGCTGCGTTTCGGAAAAAAACCCGTTCCACCTTAACAATGTCTTCCACTTTAAATACGACAAAATAATGACTGTCGCGTAGTTCCTGTAATGTCCATGAGAGGGCAGTAGTGCTACGCGAGTCTGGCCGATGGAGCTCACAATAGAATTGTTATAAAAATCAACATGTAAAAAGCAGATAAATGTTCCGGCGTTTCCAGTGTTTGTATTAAAACTTTACACAACATAACTTAATTCACTCTATATAGGGTACTGTACACACACAATGTGGCCATTATGTGTTCCCGCAGTAAAATACACATATAATTCTTATACTAATTTGTTACACGTTTTATACGTTTGTAGTTCCTCGAAAAAAATACAAAAATATTTTTAAAATTACTACACAAATCAGTTTTCTGAATTTTATTTATAATGAAGGGAATGAAACTTCGTTAACCACACAAAAACAAACTACTTTTATTTATAATAAATAAGATGTCATCGTGAATATTACATTTATTTGTAAAATATGAATAGATCGTTTCGGGTTTTTTTAAATTTCTTATGAAGTTCATCTGTTGCTGTTAGGGATTCGGGGGTTTTCGGCTAAAATGTATTTATTTGATGGTTTTTTTTCTTCGTAGTAGCCACTAAAATTATTTCAATCTTCTGTTGTGGTTTAAATCAGGTTTTAAACATTATTTAGTTTTCAGAACAGACACATTTTAATTATTTAGCATGTTTATTTAATTATTTATTTAGATACGTTTCTGTTTTATTAAAATTATGTGGTTGATTTTTCCCAGAATATTTTGTATTTATATATGAATAGGATTTTCTCAAAAAATATATATATATATTAAGTGTGATTTCGACCCATGAGAGATTATAACGACAGAGCTGAGTTTCTCGATAAGGTGGTGTATTAAGACCTGGAGAAAATATTTAAATACTACTTTTGAAGGGTAGACTTATCAATAAACTTTTAAGTAAACGTAGATGTTTAGTAGATAATAACCTATTGGTGTGATTAAACAAAGCAGCAGAATTACTGCAAGCTGTGAAAACCTGGATGTTTAACCCTCTGAGTACTAGTGGGCAGACGTGGATGGGAATGTGTTGAAGATAATTTACCACTCTCCTGTCGGGATTTCTATTTTCTTGTATGCATTTAAAAAAATTATAAATATTGTTGTTGTTTATTGCTAAGAGAGAAGATGTATTAAAAGGTGGTCTATAGGTGCATGACATGTCTTGGCACAACACGTCTAAGGGAAAGTGCCAGTGGATTGCACAGATGAGAACGATTTGCCTCATTTAAAATTAACCCATTGAGGACCAGGAAATTTCAACGATTAATAAACACCAAAACGCATATGGTTAAAGGGAAAATAGGGACTAAGCTTAAGCAAAACCGACGTTTTTAGTCTTGTGCTTATAAGGATTGCAAACCCTGTTTATCATTAAACCTGTATTAGTATTGACGGATGGGCTATAGGTAGAGGTACTTATTTAATTTTGAGAGGGTTCTGTCTCCTTATATTTTATGGGGTACATCCGTTACTGTGCTCTTCAAAGATTGCAACGTCCTCTTGAGAACTGAATTAAAAAGGCAAACAGTTTAATATGTGATTATACCCACATTATGAAACAGCCCTATGGATGTCCCCTGTAGCAAGCCATATTTGGAAATTTAAAGGCATAAGATCTTAAATACATGCACATGCTTGCTTTACAATTAATTTGTCTTTGTAGATTAAAATATAAATTTACTTATAAAAAGGCAAAATCTTAATTATCTTGCCTAGTCAGGTCTCACACATTTCCTTTAACGACTAAAGATTTATATTCCTATTTCTGTGATCACTGATTCTTCATTCTGCATCAAAATTGGTGTCAAAATTGCCCCCAGTGTTTAATTCCCTGTTTTTCTCCTTCTATGTGCATACTTGTGCGACACATGAAACTGCCAAGATGTGTACGTGACGATCCCTATAATAATGAGAATATTTATTGCTGTCCTCTCACCTTTCACTCAATTTAGGAATCTCTGTGGTGCTGGGAGATTGTATCCCTGGGGACCAAGAGAATATATTTATCTTCTTCATTCATGATTCGTCATTAATTCATCATGAGGTTTTTTTTAGAAAGAAAAAACTCTTTTGGAATCACTACTATTTTTAACTTCTCCAATTTTATATACTATATGATCCACCCAGTCTGGTTATATGCCTCTGTATGCAATGACATATTAGGGGTGTTTTAACATGTACATTATCCAAAATTCCTTCTGTCATTGCAGGGTTTGCGTTTTTGATATTGATGCATTTTATATTTATTTTTTGTTTGTATATATTTAATTTCTATTAAAACTCTTAAATATATTGACAGATAAATCAGCTGATTTTCTTGTGTATATTCCCTTATTTCACTAGACACTTTTCCAATTGTCAAGTTTATATGAAAGAATTCTTTTTTTTCCTTTTTTTTTTTTTGAAAATCAAGTTTCTTCCTTTTGGGTTTCAAATTAACACAAAACTTAACTCCATTCACAATTAATGAAGAATACATATGGTTCCATTAAGGAAAGATAAAATGCCAATTTGTTTATTTAACATTTTGTAAGAAACTATACAGTATCCACGTAGATACAGACGATATGTGCCTGTGTGCAGGGTACATAGTTACATCTGAACCGACTCTACAGATAAAGATGAAAGCCATGGCTAGCAAATATAACAATATAAATATGATACTGATTTCCACATATGTAATAGCAAGGGTGATGTGGTGTTTTATATTATGGTATATATTAATGTGTTTTCAGGTTCTGATCACTGGAGCCATTAGAAACCTATTCTTTTCAATAACAATATTGTAATACAAAGAGAGACTTTAAGGATGGATGTGTTAAGCATAAGGATGTCCTGAATATTAAGACAAGACCAAGAACCAAGTCGGGTTATAGCAGAAAAGATGGGCAGACCAGATGAGCAAAATGACTCTCTCTATCTGCCATGAAATTCACTGTTTTTTATTTTAATTTTTGATTTTTGAGTGGGTCCTGGAGTCAAGTAAAAACCCGCTGTATTTTCTACAGTATTGGGTGAAAATAATCTCCTGGCCCCCAGCTGTCACCTAATCAAGTCAATTGTATCCTGGGTGTAGGTTGTGATATCCTCACGCAGGACAAATACAAGCGATTGGAATTTGATAATTGGAGCCAGTGTGTCCCGCACACTTATATTTATTAATGCTCTATGTGGGGAAGTGTCCAGTTTTTTTGTATGCTAAACAAGAAATTAAAAAGATACTGCATTATTAAATAGGATATGCATATTGTATTAGTCAGTACGAATTGAGTTATTGGTTCTGTTTGCAAAAGTTCAAAGAGGTATGAGTTGGTCAGGAATCTTGGGCTCTGGGAATGAGAAAAACATTTTTGATTCACTAAGCCTCTTGATTTAAAAATGGAAAGCGTTACCCTGGGTCATATTTCTTGGGTTACAGGTAATCGTGCAACATACGATTACCTATACATACAAATGATGTCTAAAAGGAGAGGCAGCCTACAAATAGAATAAAGGTTAAGTATAAAGTGCTAAGGTGCAAGGCAATAGTAGAGCTATCACTATAGCAACGAATGTCTGCTAATTGCTCTACTTTCACATATTACATTCATTATATTTATGTAAATAGCGCCAGCAGACTCAGTAAAATAATTTAAAATCACAAACAATAACAAACTGGTACAAAAGGAGTTTAAAATCTACTTTCACAAATTTACTTCCTTTTTATGCATAATCCAGATTGTGTACTTTTATGAAATACTAATAATTAGGTGATTGTAATTTAATGTATAACAATTATATCTCTTAGTCGACATTAACGGGTTTGTATATAAACATTAATATTATTTAATCCAAGTGTGTTTGTTCATCCTGGTTCATATGAGTGTGGAGATAATCCAATACAATTAAGTAACTGTGTGTTTGTGTGTAATAACTAAAATATATAAAGTGTACGTATAGTTTTATTCCTTCAATGTATGTATATGCTATTGTGTCCTTCCTTTGAAATGGTATTCAGCTCATTATATGCCATTTACCTACTCTGCCTGGCAGTGCTCTGCTTGCACACAAAGGGGGGTGTTCTTTGAATTAGCTCATGACAGTACTGCTGTCTATGCCACTGGCATCCAGTTTATGTCCCCTCTGTCCTGAGCAGAGGTTGCTGCCAAATAGTGCCAACGTTTCAGCCAGTTCTGACAGTACATGTGCTTGGTGGAAATATATTTTTGGAGTAGGGGGGGCTGGGGGTCTTGTAATCCCAGTTGATGTCCTGTGCAGTCACGCTAATGAGTCTTATTCCCTGGGGTTATGCAGCCCCCTAATGTCAATCATTCACTCTGATTCAGGGATGCCATTGTTCCACTCCCACGTCACTCGCCTTCCTCTCATTTCATGGAACAATACCCGAGTTCTCTGATCATTCAGACGGAATCCGTGCATTATCTGGGTAGAATACAAGAGTTCTGATCTTTCAGAGAGAGATTCCGTTTGGTGGATCCTCTTAGCACAGCCAGGCTCCCTCCACTGCCAGGCTCCCACCACTGCCAGGCTCCCACCACTGCTAGGCTCCCACCATGTCAGTGCACTTTATTGCATACCAGGACTGGCCACAAACGGTGCATTAATCCTGAGTGCCGCAGAATACCAAAGGGTAGAACAGCTAAATATTTTTATTTAAACAGTTAAATAATTTCGAATGATTAAAACACAAGAAGTGATTATTTTTATGTCAAGTATTATTTTAGAGAACATTATAACCACTGACTGTTTTCCATAATCTCCAATTTTCTTACCATAAACTGTCCCAAATAAATGTGCTGGAGGGTGACGCAAAACTATTATTTTTATTATTGTTATTATCTTTTATTTACATAGCGCCAACAATTTACACAGCGCGTTTTACATACATTCAAAGGGGATGACAAAACTAGAATTGACAGACAAACCATTAGGTAAAGCGGGCCCGGCTCACGAATGTATAATCTAGACATTGCTTCTGGCAATGGAAAGGGTTAAACCTGCAAAGCAAACAATCGCCCACAGCATGTGATTTAAATTGAGAGTCAACTAATGTGTAGAATTTGCTTAATACAGTTTTCATATTTTCTAGTTGTCACGGATTATGAGAGCATCAGATTATGATAGAAATCCTCCTTACATCCGCGTCCAAAAATCCACTGTTTTGTGCGGTTACTTAATGGGGGGAAACTACTTTTTAGACATTTTTTTCTGACAAAGGAGTCAAAATAATCAAACGCCAGTGAATTTGCTGTCACATAATAAATTAACCATATAAAAAAAGGCTAGCACAAGCAATCTGGAATTTATAAAAGGAAGGTCTGATATATATATAAGGGACAGAAGAAGGGGAGGGCACAGCACATCAGCACATATGACCATTCAGATAGAACGTATGAATGATATATTGTATATACATATTTAAAAATGTGTGTTTAGGTTTTTAGAATATAAGATATAATTTCCTGTTAGCCCTTACCTTTCTACTAGTATACTGAAATCTATGTGGTTTTTATAATATTAATATACCGGTATATAGATATTTATTTTGTAAGCAAAATTGAAACTAATTATCATTTTGTAAATATTTGAACAGAGACCGATAATGTGCACAAAAAAATTTAAATTCATTGTGATTGTGATGAAATTAGGAGGGTGCATAGACTAAAGATAATACTGCAGTGGATTATACTTTTTTCTTATGTGCTGCACAGTAATCTATTAATTAATAATTAATGATGTATTAAATAATCATTTAATACAAATGTGTATTTTTTTCCTATAATGTAAGAAATCTCCTTAGACATTTAATTCTTTATTCTAAATATTTGTGTGCAGCTCTGGTTGTTGTGACAGGTGAATCCTGAGGCCTAGGAATGTCATGGGATGTAAAACAATTAAACAGAAATAACCCTTACATAATACATTCTGCATTCAGCTGAAATGTAGTCAACATTTTCCCTTTTCCTAATATCAACCAAAAGAAATGTCCCATATTTATTTTTAGAAGACGATGTTTTCTTTCTGGCAGCCAGACTGAACGTCAACAATGACTATTCTTCCTAAAAACTGGAAGTCCATAGTGTGACCTGTAGTGATTACGATTGTACATTTTTGAAAATTTTATAAACAAACCAAGATAATCAATTCTAGTAGTTAGTTTTTAAATAGCACAAGGATCAAAGATAATATTGAGGTTGAGGCAGAAGAAAAGATATTGAAAATGGTCTGAAGTGGCTCGGAACCATGACTGTGCCTTGTGTGGTTTTAACTGGCCTTTCTTAGGTTTGCAG
Source organism: Sceloporus occidentalis (assembly GCA_023333645.1). NCBI lineage: Eukaryota > Metazoa > Chordata > Lepidosauria > Squamata > Phrynosomatidae > Sceloporus > Sceloporus occidentalis. The sequence goes on along the minus strand of JALMGF010000063.1, from coordinate 5,197,914 downwards.
AGTAGAAGTTCACTTCTATTTGTTTTATAATAACTCTTTGGGTGTTACATGCTTGCTATGTTACACTGGATTTCTCATCTGTCTGACAGAAAGTGGGATTATATTCTGATCTTGACTCTGCTCTCAGATATCTCCTATTTTTCCTACTATGGTGGCATTTTATTGAGAAACTATTAAGCTTCTGATAACAGAAAGGCTTACTACACACTGGACAATATTAGCTAGTCCTAGTCAAACAAGTGATTACAACATGTCACTATGCAATCAAAAATAGATACACAAATATTGGTAAAATTACAATTTATTCCATACCAAGCAGTTTATTACTGTTTACCTGGAGATGGATACCCAAATAATAATTCACCATAGTTCTGCAAAGTTGTGTGGCCATCAAAAGCCTCATCAGGAGCTCTTATAATTATCCGGTGCATATGAAGTTGACAAATTATCTGATTTAATAATTCCTGCTCTGTGGTGAACTATACACAGGTCTTTAATGGCAATAATGAAAAGCAAGAGTTGACATGAAAATATATTTTTTTTTGTATGATTAAGTAAGAGAAATGAACAGAATGGGTTGGCTTCAGCATGGTAAACTGTACTCAGCGGTCAGCAATAGTTCTAATTACTTATAGACTACTGGTAAACTCAAAAACCTAAACCCCATTCCAAACATCCACTTACAAATGTGAAATCCTGCCAAACTGTGTGAGAATCACAATGATTTGGGACTGGACCCCCTCTGGGGAATATCCGTTGATGTGTTAGTGAGATCCCCAGCTAGATCGAAATGCTCACATATCTTAGGAGATCCTCATTTGAAAAATAAACAACGTTTTGGTATCTGTTTACTAAGGTCTTCCAGCTGCAGCTGGGACAAAGACTGAAGAAACAAAAGATGTCCACTATCTAGATATCTGCACAGGGTTCTGCTTGTATTTCTCTTATTTCAAATAACTTGTTGGAAATATATACGTAATAAGTTATATATATATAACTTGTGGTGGTTTTCCTAAAGAAATCCCTTCTATCTAGTGGCACCAAGTCCATAGACATTATTAATAATTTGCTAACAAATTAATTTGGAACCCCCCAGCTATTTTAATGCAATACTGTACTCAACATTACAATTATATCAACAATTATATAGATTAAACAGTGATCCTGCGCAGAACTTTCTCAAATTTAATGCAAATTACGTATTTCACTTTTAATTAAATTGTAAGTGAAATCGCCAAAACTGTAAATCATTTGTTGATTTGTATGCTGTTTTGCATGGATTTTACACTTGGATTTGTTGACTTTCCACGAATCTTCTACTTTTATGCGTGTTGGTGAGGTTAACAGAAATATGTTATCATTGAAGATATGGAGTGGTTTTATGTGGTTGAATGTGTAGGTGGGCATTAAAAAAAGTGGTTGAGAATTTTAAGTGATGGTGAGTGTGTGTTTATGTGGGGTCTGAGAAACACCATCTTATTCCCTTAGGCTTGTGATGCCTTCTTTTCACTAAAGTACCAATCTCCTTTCACAAACAGAAAAAAGCTATCACTTTACAAAATGCAGAACTGTTACACCGCGAATCTAATGAAACCTAAAGAGACTCGCTGCTTTTCATCTAAATTCCTATTTGACATAAAAGATGTTCACAGTATGAAATAATTTCTCAAATAATGTCCGACTGCTTTTTCACTTTACTCTGGTGCAGAAATATAAGGGGTGCACTGCAGAAATAAATATCAATTGATTGCTGCAGCATTGACTGTTTAAGAATTGAAAAAGCATATAACAGGGAACAGGGTTAGGCTGTACTTTTAGCATGAAGGCTCCAGTATCTATAAAGATAGATAGATAGATAGGATAGGATAGATATGAAACTATTTGGCTTGTTCCCGTATAACATATAATAATAAATGTCTTCTTGACCCAACAGTAACTAGTTACAGTGTTTCAATAACATATATATATACATATATATAAAATTGTGGGTCTGTTAATGGATCTGACTAAGATGCAAATATAGATACATATGCACAAATGTGTCGCATGTGACTTATTTCCTGCTGTGTTTTGTCTATTTCTGCTGGAAAACAAATTTAGAAATTAAACATTTTCTAAGTGCAAACATTGTTATTGTAGGCATTTTCAAAACATTTTCTTTCTTCAATAAACCTTCGAAAAACCTTATTGTGTGTGTTTTTCCCTAGGACTTAATGAAAAGGAGAATTGTGAAAAAAGCATCTGTTCATTGAGGGAGTCAGAACAAAGACAGACCCCACGGACCAGGAGTCCCTGTACGGTTCTTCCTTTACTGATTTGGAAGGAAAGCTCCTGGCGTGATCAACCTATAATTGTAGTTGATATATAATCCTCAACTCCCCATACAAAGGCCCATCCCTTTCGCTGGGCATAAGGCAAATTGGGATGGGACTAACCTTTAAGATTACTACGGTAATATCCCGATTTACACCTACAAACTAACGTTTTTTTAAGGTTGTTGGGCTTGAGATATACACACCTATACGTACTCTAAAGGGTTAAACAGTATTGCCCAACCCTCTACTATGAACAATATATTACATTATATGTATTTAAAAAGCGCTAGCAGATTCAGTAGCGCTATTGCAAGGAGGAGGACAGAAAAAAAAAAACCTAACAATAAAATGAACAATATACAATTTGAGAATGCGGTTAACGCACGTTAACACATACTTCTACAAAAGTAGAGAAGGGCCCTGCTCTTGTCAGTTTATAAGCTATAAAACGGTTTTGCTCCGAATCTGGCTTCGGAACAAAGCAATCCCAATTGGTCAAGCTCCTCGGTGAATCCGTATTTCCCATTCCCTCTGTGTCCTAAGCGATGTCCGAAATGTAAAATTCAGACCCATTCTCAAACCGGAGTGAAATTCAAGGATCGCTGAGAATATAGAGTAAATAATTTATCCCGAGCGCAAAATATTGTAAATAATTACTCTTACGTGTTTAGCGCAAGTAACACGCTGCATTCGTAGATTTACTCTCAAAACCACAACCAACAAATGTATTTATTTCTAGATTAATAATCGATGAAACACAGCTTTCTGCTCTCATATTTATTATTCCATCCGCTGTTAGGAATGCTGTTAATATACTTATGATTTGCACACAAGTAGCAGAGCGCTGTATAAAGCCATGACCCCATACCGTGTGATTCACACAGGGGCATTTTCTTCTCCAAGTCTTCCTTCATTTGTCACAAACAACCACCTATGACTTCATTTTTGCTCCCGATCTATCTTCTGCCGAGTGATGAATTAACCTAGAAGTTAAGTTACCCATTAGATGTAATTGCAGAACCAGAAAGAGGGGCCTTTGAAGTCAATTAGGGGCTGGGGGCGCTGATCCCCTATAGCAGTAATAATAAGAAGAGAAGTATAATCATGCAAGACTTGCGAATTCAGTGTTATATTATCTCGGTTTTGTGTTTGAGAGCTCCTATCTGTCTTTAACTAATGCTTCGTTACTATCTATCTATCTATCTATCTATCTATCTATCTATCTATCTATCTATCCTTGTACTATATATGATCTATCTATCTATCTATCTATCTATCTATCTATCTATCTATCTATCTATCTCTGTATATATTTGTATCTATTCGTCTAGAAAATGAATTGAGTGTGCATAGATACCTTTCGCTATTTTGCTATATCATTGTACAGGTCGAATTGTCACGGTTGAGCCAAAGCCTTGTTATTTACCACAGAGAGTGGTATAGTAAATACGTTTTGCAGCACTCTAAGGGTGATCTGATATTTTAAATAGTACAGTAGTGATCAGATATTGAAAGAGTCGCAATTTTCCACAGACCGCATCTGGCTTAGCGGGAGTGTAAAATACTTGGGTACACTATTGGCGAAGTTTATCGCTAAAATTAACGTTGCGATACAATGATTCGACCAAAACATTAAGTGGTTTGATTTGTGCAAATATGGGCGATAATCAGAGGCACAAACAGACTTTTAACTGCAGAGAAACCCAATCATTGGGGAAATATCAGGAAACATGTATTCATGAAATCCTTCCTAATAGACTATAAGATTTCAAAGACAAAGCTCCCTTCAATTATTAAGTATTTTATATGTATTCATGTTATTTTTAATTTTGTATATTTTCCCTTCTGTAATAGCGCTACCGAAATCAACTAGCGCTTTATAAATAAAACGTAATGCAATCCTATGAACATTTTATACAAGTGTTTCTTCTATTTTCTTCTGTTTTTAATGCGATCACTTTAATACATAAATAAAATTTAATATACTTTAAAATTACAAAATTACTTTCGTAATCAAAGAGGAAAGGAATGGAATACATACTGGGTCTACCTATAATGCATATATTATGGGTAGGCCCAGTATGTATTCCATTCCTTTCTTCTTGTAAAGTACACACTGCTTAATAAAAAAATAAAAATAAAATGTAAAAAAAATCTACACACCTTAATAAGTTTGGTATTAAAAACTATTGGGTAGATTATTGCGTATTGAAATTCAATTAGAACAAATAAAAAAAGTGTGGTTTATTGTGAATATGATATTGTATTTAGGTTTGCGTTTAGGTAAAAAGTTATTTTTTTCAATTCTTTATTAGGGGGAAAAAATAATTAGCTACATCTTTTAAGCTTTTCTTTTGTCCTGAGGCCTCCTTATAATAAACAGAAAGTCGTGAATATCCCCAAACAATTAAGGGTGATCCTAAATAACAAGAGGAATGTGGGTTCACCATATTAACCCAACACTAATCTATGGGGAAAATTACATTCAGCCTGATGGAAACATCCTGTTTTGGGGAAAATGGATTCTGTGCTTTATGTACATCTACAACCAGTGTATTAATCAAAGTAGAAAGCACAAATGGAAGCGGGGGATGTTAACCCCTTCAGGCATTGCAGGTCCCATTAGAATCAAAGGGGTTAATCTAGTAGGATTCCTTCATTTTCCTAGTTGAAGCTCACTATCGATCGTGAAAGTCCATTTCCAAAGGGGGCTCGGAAAGAAAAACCCTTATTAGTTAAGCCTGTGTTTGTAATATCTGCTGGACGTGATCGATTCCAACAACATGGTGATTTCTACAAAGATAAGAAAGTGTAGTGGGGTGAACAATAGTTCGTTAATTGTTAACAGAATTCTTAAGGCACTTTGAACTCAAAGACTTTGCTAATCATCCCATTCCACATTTCTTATATTACACATATATATATTTATATATATTTATGTATGTATATATATATATATATGTGTGTGTGTGTAGTTTTAATGTGTGTTGAATACGTTTATGTATTTTGTCTCCAGCTATGAAAAGGTTTGCTTAAGTTCGAAGGAATATATATATATATATATATATATATATATATATATATATATATATATATATATATATATAAATTAACTATGCGATCAAATTTGCCATGGCAAGTTTACAAGTTTTGAGATCCCTTCTTTACTATCACGCAATGAACCAACCATCCTTGCTATTTACTAAGCCTGTCCAGTCCTATTGATTGATCACCATCTTCTGCAATTAAACATTCCACTCTCTTTAATGCCCCTCTGTTATACAAGCCTAGATCTTTTCCTTCATAACATTTATTTGGTAGCATTTGATTCCAGATTTTTTTTTTGATTTTTTTTTTCATGTCCAGAAGATACTGTTGGTTTTGTTATTTTCACGTGCGATGTTTATTTACCACTCTGTTTTATTTGTGATGTCTTTCTTTTTGTGATTTTTTCATCTATGCATGGAAAGTCTAGGAAGCCTGTAAACCTCTAGGAGAAGTGATTTTGCTGTGTATATTCTGTATCTGACACCAGGAGTATTTTAATTTCCAGAAGGGTGTATTCTACTCGTAAAAAATCACCAAAGGTCACTGTTTCACACTTATGTAATGATAGTTTTCTGGCATTTGCCGTGGTCATTTACAGACCATTTGATTACTGCAGAGTTTGAGTTAGACCATAAAGGCATTCACGCCTAACAATGGGGATTTTCTCAACAATTAACAAGAAACAACATAATAAACTCATTCACAAAGGCATCCCTATTTAGATAAATTAGGCAACCTTTAAGACACCAGTGTGCAATTTCACTCACTTTACAACCCCACTTTAAACATTGCCTCCACAAGCTTGTTGATGTATCTATATTAAGGACTGTGACTCTAATTACTCTATCCCATATTAAGTTTTTCTTTTTAGAAGTACTCCCACCATGAAGATTATTTTTTCTTTTAAAATATTTACAGAAATTATTATTATTTTTTTCTTCATTATTATTCACGTCTAGGTTGGTGCATAACCAAGAAGGGTTTTCCATGAGTGGAATTTATGCTAGGCCTACCAAAAGAGCTCTCCCTTTTCTGTTTAATAAATCCCTGTGATACGTTTGCAGTATTATACATACACATGGCACTTTTTTAACGTTAGGATAGTGGCTGACGTGTAGTGCACTGCATACGGCAAATTAACTAAACAATAAGGAGGCAGAAAGAGACTGAATTAGTAGTTCCCCTTTCTATTTTGTTTCCTATACATTCTGTCTGGGTTCTATAATAACAGACACACAGAGCTAGCTCTGCTTCCCTCTAAATACTGCACTACAAATTATGATCACAAGGAAACTTCAACAATACTACAGAAAACCCTCACCTATTCTCTTAGGTGCTGAGGATTGTTCTTATTAATATTTTAAACAAGATTCGATGATAATTTGGTCGTCAATCGCTAGATACATTTTATTTCGCCAGCCTCCCTGTTTTGCATTGCGTTGGTATAAATTAACCGTTTGAAAACACAAATTGCAAAATATTACTCTTAACATTGTTTTGCTTTAGTGGTTTTTATCTTGTCCAAAGCTGATTGCAACAAATTGTTTTTCAGGAATACAAGGGTTAATGGGCATAATTCCTGGCTACACTAGCCAGAATTAGAAGAAATATTTGCTCTGGTTTTCTTTGTAAGGGTGTAGAATCGAGTGAGGAAGAGGAGATGTAGTCAGAGATGGGGGTCCATGCCCTGTAGAGGACACGCTGCATGTTATTCCACCAGCCTTATTGTGAAGCTTTATGCAAAACATTTCTGGCCTTTTAAATCTAGTGTTTGTGAGGCCTCCTCAGATTGAAAAGGAAGAAGGCAAAGAGGCCTAGCCTAAGGAAAATAATTACACCAGTACTGGAGGAAAAAACACGTTGAAAGACATCAGACTCCCTAAATTCATCTCAGTCCATAAATAATACAAAATGATCCAACAGCCAAAAGATTATGCACTAAAAATAAACTCACACTTTAATTTACACAATCATTATATTTACTCTAATTTGTCCTTGTGCTTAGGGGGGGTCAAAAAACATTGGGGGAATTCAGGATCCATACACTATTATTCTGAATATTCTGAATTTCACCCATTTTTAAGTAAATTTCCTGCCGCTGCATTGTAACTGCCATTGAGGCCTCAGATGTGGAGATAACACGTATACATACTGGTTTTAACGCGTTTATTTATGAAACATTGTATCTAGAATTGTATCTAGAGGTGCACGAGTTTGTAGCGATTTCAAAGCATTAAAGAATGGGTCTAAGAAGATATTTGGCGTTGTGGTCCATAGAAAAAATAAATTAATAAAAACAGTTTATATCTATTGGGTTTTGCACATCTTAACGTTTCTAACAGCGGTTTACAAACAAGGATATGAGAGTTGCACAAGCAAACCACATCTGCCATTCTTCCTGTATCTGTCTGTTACACCCTGACCTGCAAATTGTCTAAACCCCAAAAGAACAGTGATCATAATATTTCAGTAATATTTCCACAAAGCACTTGTTACATATTGCAGTATATAGGAGAGAGAGAAAGAGAAAGAGAAAGAGAAAAAGAGAGAAGGGAGATAAAGAAAGAAAGAAAGAAAGAAAGAAAGAAAGAAAGAAAGAAAGAAAGAAAAGCATAGATACTCAAATGTACTCTTACATATAATATAATATGATATATATATTTATATATATATCTATATATAAATATAGTTTTCTGCAATATGAGCTTATTTGTTGTGTACAAAATTTAGTACAAATGTCTACACTTCCCTTATGTATTAAAGGACAAATTTTTTTTTTCTTTATATATATATATATATATATATATATATATATATATATATATATACACACACACACACACACACACACACACACACACACACACACACACACACACAAAGGCAAGCACAGCCCATAGTTGCTCAGCATAGTTGCTCAGCATTATTGTATAGTCTGTAGCATGGCATGGCCTTGTATCTCATTCATTCCTAATAACCTGATATTTATTGTACTGCATGTACACACTCCAAAGTGCTCTTTGAAAACATAACTCAGGATGTCATGTTATTATTATCCACTACACTCCTAAATATTTTACTCTGGCCACATAAAGCATATAAGAGTGTCATAGGAATTAGTCTCTCACGCTAAGCATTGCACAATAAACCTAAATTAGCACAACAAAGGAAGAATAGTTACAATTCCGCCAGAGAATTCTACAAGAAACTTACTGACAATATTTTTTTTCTTGAAGGAAACTATCATTAAAGACAAAGTGTTTTTTATTTTCATATTTCTTTGTCTTCTAGACTACACAAACAAAATTCTGATTGTGTGAAATTGTGTGTTAACAAAATAAAGAGTTTCCTTTTACTGGGGTATTTCTATATATTTGAATAGGAACCTTTTTTTTTTTTGCAAGGACAGTAATACTGGGGAATGCATTAAACACAAGAGCTTGTTCATTTACCTGCATTGAGAAATTGAAACCATTAGCTACTGCTGTGTCTGATTCAATAGATTTACCATGTTGCATATATGATGCCTTCTCTACAACTTTACACTATTTTACTATTTCTAAACATAAAAAAAAATGCACTCCAAACATGTGATCGGTTAGTTTTTGAGATAAATGTGCATACAAAATGTTACCCAGGCAGCAAGACAAAAGAATTCACAGTGAAAAAAATGTATTTTTTAACTTGTTGAAAAAAGCACCTATCAGATATAAGCATCTAGGAAATCTCTCATATATTTCACCCCCTAATGGGATAATTTACGATATTACATATTTATTTCTCTAATTATTAATTACATTTCAGATTTTTAATATATGTTTTTATATAATTTTGAAAACAACAAATTAGTTAATCCATATATCTGGAGCTGCATTTATTTATATCACTTAGAACCTAATATTATTTCGTACAGTGGTAGGAGACACGTGGTAGTGTTAAGCGGATAGTTAAAATGTTATGAGACAAAGGAAACTAACAGAATCAGCCATGGAATCAACGCAAAAAAATGGAATGTATTTTTTAATTATTGATCAAGGTTCCAGAATATTGTTTAATACAAGAATCCCAACTAGAGGAGAGTCGCACAGAGGCCTGGTTAGAAAACGTGTTGAATGCCCCTTTTTGTTCTCCTTATTTTTATTTTGTATCTTTGTTTTCTAGATAATTTCAATATGTTCCCCAAAGGTTTTAGTAATCGTGTGAAATTTAGCAAACAAAACTCAAGTGGATAAAACACAGCTCGAATAATCATTAACAAATTCTGTTTTTTAATGCAAAATGTTTACAGAGCACCTATTTCAAACTTGGACCCCCTCCCCCATCCTTTCTCCCACCCACCCCATAAAAAAATCTTAAATTAACCTTTTCCTGTTAATACAAATCAGGACCAATGCTGGAATAATTCAGGATGAATTGAATTGGTAATTTGAAAACAGTGTTTTGGTTTTTTGTGTTATTTTTTTTAATAAAATTAAAAAAGAAACATACTTTTCAACAGTGCAATTTTCCATAATTTTATGATTTACTGCTTTTACCAACACATTACAGAAGACACAATCCTGAATATTTCTCTATTTCAGTTTTAAGTGCAAATGCAGAGATGGTTTCTGATTGTCATGTGCAGTTACACCCCTGTGTATGCCAGGATTGTAAGAATATTCACGTTTACAGCTACAGTGAAAAATGCAGATCTTTTAATCTGTAGTATGTAGTCTTGGAGCCAAAAACACAATTATTTACGAAGTACCCTCGTTTTGTAGATTGCCTGAACTGCACACTTTGAAATAGTGGGACATAGAAGATACTGTTTTTAGCGGGGGTGCTATTTTTCCTGATGGTGCTACTAAGGAATTGTAATTAGGTTTTATTTGCAAGATGACAGTAGTAGTGATAAAAGACATAATAACCTTTGGGTAGGAAATAGGCTAGTATTTCTGCAATGATTGTGCATTTAAAAAGGCATTTCACAAAATACCCACATTTACTGACTAAATGGTGAGGCAGCTTTTTCTGTCTTTTTTTTTTGTTTTGTTTTTTTCAAATTCTAGTGCCCGAGTTCAACTCAAGCCCAAGACCATTCCAGTCCACAAGAAAAGGAGTAAGTGCAACTGCTCTGTGAAAAAATACACCCGAAAAACTAATGAGAAAAACTGCCAGAAATAATTAAGGTGACCCACAACCAATTAACAGTCAGACTTCCAATTTCCAAATGTAGTGCAGAAATGCAATGGCTCATAATATAGATTTTTTTCCTTTTTTTATTATGAAATGCTTTTTGACATTTGTATGCTGTAGATAAATTGAGGTACCGGTGTATTGTAAGAAATCTATTTTTTCCATTTTCATGAACAAGGGCATGTGTGTCTTTCGGGCTTCGAGTAGTCTGTGGAATGTAACAAAACAAGATCCAAAATTCCAAATGCAAAATATTTATCCCAAAATCCTTCTTCAGGAGACAACAATTCCAAATAATAATAATATAATATTATTATTAATATTAAAAAACACAGGCTGATACAACCATTTGTTTAAAAAATAAAATAAAATATTTCCCAGAATGAGTTATGAGTGAAATGTCCTGAATTTGTGACTTGGAGGAAGAGGTACTGCAGAGCCACCCAGTTGCCATTTCCATACTGGATGGGCCTTATGGGGTGGGTTATATTCCTTTGTGCTGTTTAAGGAATAAGCAGGCAGCAAGTCTCCGTCTTTGCCAACAATTAGTGATGGTGGACAGGGAAAATTTGCCATGAAATTAAAGGGTCTCTTTACTGCAGATGCTACATTGTTGGCTAACCTTTTACGTCTATTGGTCACTGTAAAACCATCCAGTGCTCCTTCACATAATTCATTTTTCCCAGGGTGTCTTGGGCTCCTGGGTGATTTTAGATTTGGTTTACTGGGGGATGCCTGAAGAAGAGGTCTTTTCCCTAGCACCAGAGTCCTGTAGTTTTTCCTTACCTTAGCACCAAATTTATATTCTCCCTCCTCAGGTTTGGGGATACCTAAAGTGCATGAAGTGGCCTGAGTGGCCACATTTTGGGAAGTGGTCTGTTCATCAGTGCACTCATGGTCTTCCTTGGCTTCTAACAAAGTCTCCTCGGTTCTGTTTTTCCCCGCATCACTGTCAATCTCGTCTTTTGCAACATTGCACTTGTAGTTTAGCTTATGCTGGCTAGCTTCATATTCCTCATTGTCCACACTCTCCTCGATTTTAATTTTGACGTTGTGCAGAAATGATAAATCAGTGCAAGGGTCTCCATTAGCCCCATGGCGAATCTGTGCAGAATCTCCAGGTATATCAGCTGCTGTACATATTGTGGACACTTTTCCCTCGTTTTCGGCAGATACAGAAACACAGTTTGAGGATCTGGGGCCTGGGGTGTTCTTTTCCAAGCAATGTGTGAGGTTTGATTGAAGGATCTGCTTTCCCTCCCTGTGTACTCTTTGTTGTGAAAATGCATTGTTTTTCTCTGGGCTAGGTGAAGTCCCCCCCTCTGCAACACACTTAATTGTCAGGTCAGTCCTCTTTGCTCTAGAAGAGAACCCAGAGAGTTCGAATGGAATTCCACGAGCCGTATCACATCTTATCTTTGGAAAAGGGCTTCCCAAGGCAGAGGGAGAGCAAACATTATGAGGGTTGGAGCCCCAGCCCTGGTGACTCCATTCTTCCGGAGTTTCAGACTTGATGTCACAGTGACCTGAGCCGCTGCTGTCCTCCTTCTCAGTCCTTCCTAAACCGGGGTTGGGGGATCTGGAGACCTGATATAGGAGGTTAACCTGGGACAACCCAGGAGGCTTGCTGCTGGGGCTGGAAAAACTCGTTCTGCGAAAGCGAATGCTCTCTACCGAGACCTGACTGGACGCTGAGCTGCTGTCTGACTCCGAAGAGCTTTCCTCGTCTGAGCTGAGCTCGCTGGAGTCAGACAGGCTGCCCTCTTCCTCCTCCTCTTCCTCCTCGTCTGAGGACACCGAGTCACTGCTGCTGGACAGACTGGAGCCAAAATCCGAGTCGTTGGCAGCATGTTCCGAGTACGAGCTGGACTCCGACTCGCTGCTGTAGCTTTCCTGCAAGCCCCCTAGGTGCTGGGGGCAAAAGCCATCAATCAGGTGGAAGCTCTCCAAGCACACCGGGGTCCTCTTGGATCTGTAGGCTTTCGGGATGAAGAAGAGCCTCCTGTTGCTGCTGCTGAAGGACTCCTTCTCTGCAGAAGACCTTTTCCTTTTGTATCTGTAAGTCACCCCGGCAGAGCTGCCTAGCTTAGGCTGGGCAATGGCGGACTGGTAATAGTATGCCGGGTGCTTGGAGCACAGGACACCCCTGATGAAAGGCAGGCTGGAGTGAAAAGCTGCAACACAGTCTCCGGGGATCGGGGCAGTTTCATAGTTTAGGGGGCTTTTGCAAGGAAACCTCGCTATTTCGGGGTAGGTCTGACCAGTGTATTTACTAAAAAAGTGAGGTAGATGAGCTGCCGGTAGCAAGTCTGGGTTTCCAGTAGTAAAGGCTTTTCTCTTTATGGGCTGGGCAGATTCATTCAAACCCAGCCAAAGTTTGTCCTCCTTCCAAAGGCTGTTGTAAGGGTCGGGGGATGGGTGCTGCTCTTGCAGATCTTTTGTTGCCAGGGTCTTGCTTATCCTCCTCCTTTTTGTTTTAAGGACTCTTTCCGTCTTGCAGGATGTGTACAGAGCTTCCACGTCCTCTCTGGAGATCAGAGTGCATTTGGCTGCATGAAAAGCTATAGAGTTGATGGCTTTGAGTTTTCTCAGCTCCTCCAAGTCACACTGGTGCTTTTTCACTTTTAAGTAATCCATGCGTTTGTGCACTGTAGTTCTTGGGATGTTCTTCAGCAGATCTGTAAAAACCTGCGACAGGGCAAACATCTGCTTCCCTTTAATAACCAGGTAACCCAGTCTCACTCCGTCCACCACTTCAAATCCGCATTCCAGATCTCCCATGGCTTAGGGTTATTGTATCCCCAACATTTGCAGGCAAAGAAAACATGCAAATCCAGAGGAGGGTATTGTAGTCTCAAGGCATCCTGCTAAAAAAAAGAAATAACAAAAGGCTGTTATTCCCCCTTCATTGCCTAGAACCTTGCATAGATGCACATATAGACCGGTTCATATATGAATACATACATGCATATACATCTAGACACAGAGAGCTATATACAAGAAGTGGAGTAGAGTCTTAGTATCCCATTGTTGGAGAGGCTGAGGGCAGCGCCTGGGGGCCCAGTACCTGTGTCCTTTTAAAGCCCCCTGCTCCATTGGGCTCTGGAATAATGGAATGTTAGCCGGGGAGGCACCAGCTGCTGCGGCCGCTGCATCAGCTCCAAATAAAATGACAGAGTATAGTGAGCCCGTCCGGAGACACCTTCATCAATTAATTCCCCTAAAGCCAGCGCTGATTGGACACTCCTGACAGGTGATGCAATAAAAATTGATATTCCACCCCTTCAACCCCCCCCCCAAAAAAAAAATCTCCGGCTAATTAGCATACTCTTATGCTGCCAGCTCCCCTCTTAAAGTAAATAATGCATTTACTATATAAATCTTTCCATAGAACTACAATATGCTTAGACCTGGAATTCTTTTTTTTTCATATATATAACTAAAGGTGGAGGAGAAAATATTTCATTCAAATACGAATATAACAATATCGCAATTCGGAATTATTTATATCTACTAAATGCACAGTAGATATATATATATATATATATATATATATATATGTAAAACATATATTTAAATGTATGTATTATTTACAGACGAGTTTTTCTCTCTTAACTTGAAATTCACATAGAGTGATTGAATAAAATTCTACTCTTTCTTTCTTCTTTCGGACTAAGTAATCTATTCGGTACTAAAATAAAGGAGAGGACTTACTGTTTCCTTTTCTTGATTTTCATCTTTTCAGTAAAAAAAATATATATATATATATATTTATGGCTCACAGGTTGTGAAAGGTTTGTGTCTGGGCGCAGAAGGGATCATTTGCGCTGAGTTTTCCTTTCTGTAGGAGGCTTTGCTGACATCACGCACACAAGAAGAAGACAAGGAATACGACGAGAAATATTCGCAATTCTGAAAATGGAACGTAGTGGATGTATAAACTGTAAGTCCCCACTAGTCCAGGCTCCTCACCCAGGCTCCAGACCTCGGGATCCCAGCGACCCGGCTGCTCTTAGCTCCAGCAGAGAACACAAATACTAATGATCAAAGGTGCTTCTAGAGTTAGTGATAGCTGAGCTCTGCATACTGCATTCTTAAGAATCTAGCCCTCTTCATCTATTCGGCTTGCACTTCCCACTTTTCGTTTGCCCCAACACTCTATAATTAACCCTTAGCCTGTCAGAGAAGGCATCGACATTCTCCAAAGTATTACCCAGCCCTTTGGTTCCCCAAGGGGGTCAAGATACTTGTTTTGCCTATTTTTCCATTAAATATTCATATATCCAAAAATATGAAGTCACAAAATAATGGTATACGATGTATACAAGGTGATGATGATAACTGTGTGTAACGAAGAGTTGTGCTTTTTTTTTTTTTTTTATAATAATAATGTAAAACACATTATTCTGAGATAATCACCAAGGTGCTGAGATCGTTGTCAGTCACTATTCGCACAACTCAGTTTCGTATTTGCTCCAGAATAAAACCATGCATGGTCAACAAGCGACGAAGAGAGGGCATTTATCAGGAATAGGAGAGGGATATAAATTAGGAAAAAAGAAAAGCCAAATACTATTTGTTTGACATCAGTTTTAAGGCTGCCTTAATTCACAAGTTCTAGATTTTAATGTGAATTAACTGATTTGTGTATATACTTAAATTTTGTTTTTGTAGACTGGTGATCTTAATGAGTGCATCAGACACATGGGTTTGTGCGGATCTCCCAGCAGATGCCTGCAGACTTCCACTCGTAGATCTGTAATCTTGAGCTTTTATATTATTCATTAAACAAGAGGCTGCCTATTCGACTCAATAAATTATATTTCCGTAAGCCCCTACCACTAAATTTAATCGTGTCAACACAGCCATGTCGTGATATCCCAAAACACAAGCTTAACAATTATTCTATATACTTAATGCAACCCAGCGTGTACCTCGTCCTTATATAACTCCCCCATACATTGACCAGTGAACGGTATTATTATACACTTTATTATGGTAGATAGGCTTAGCATCTGGGGTATTTTTGTACTTTTTAACTCGCTAATAAAAGTCAATGTGCCAACACACATTTCTTTCTTTCAAAATGTGTGTTTTTTGGGTGGTAGCCTTTAGATAATGTGATTGCATGCAAGTGTATGTCTCACTCTGCTTTTCCTCTGAGCAGGAAAATCAGCAACTTAATCACACATTATCTATCTATCTATCTATCTATCTATCTATCTATCTATCTATCTATCTATCTATCGAGCTATGTTGATTTCCAGCAATAATGGTGACGAGTAGTAAATACTTATAGATGGCAATTATGTGAGCAATCTATGAGTATCATAATCGTAATTACAATTATTGGATCCAACAGAGATCGTCTATTCTAGCCATGGATTCAGAGTTCTTTGGGAACCTCGGACTATATTTTAATAGATATATCCATCTTTACTCAAGACTGAAAATCCCTTTGTTCCCATGATCTGCTCATCATTTGAGGGGTATATGTTTGACAGACAGATCGACTTGGACCATCAGCACACGTCCCCTATCTGGGGTCTTTTACAAGCACATTGGGGGTCGAGCCCAATAGAAAAGCTGACAGGAGCCCTTGCTCCCAAACACATGAAAGGCTTTAACTTCAAGATGGATTTGCATCCAGACAGGGGATTTCGATCAATAGTTCGGGACATTTATGGTGCAGATTATTAATGTGAATATAGGACAACAGTATCTGCAGGGAAATTAAAGATGGGTCTTTTGGTGATAGAAATAATGCAATTATGAGGTTTTTGTGTTGCTAATCTCACTTCAAGATGTACGTCCCAATTCATTAAAAAGCAAACATTTTCTTTAGCTACAAATGTTCAGCTGTCACACCTGAAAAAATTAAACCTTTTTTTAATCATTTTAATAATTTAGTTAATTTACCGTTTATCGATTTGTGGACTACAACCATATCTCACATATAACCTCCCTAATTGCACGGTGTAGAAGTATCCAAAATTAGCTTTGCGTGGAAAAAAAAAGACAAGATAAAAGAGTAGTAGCAAAAAATATAGATTTCAAATTGACTCCACAGACAACATTGTATCATTTTTGAAGAACATATACTGTGAAAGTTGCGGTCAAGAGGAAGCAGATCTGATCTAGAAGATGAGCACACAAAAACATGTGATTTGGGCATTTATTCTCTTTTTCTGACCCATCTGAGAGCTGCCTGGCCACTTTCAATCAACTCAGATGGTACTGTCCCTCCAGTCTTTAACTGACATGCAAAGCAGGCCTGAGAACTAAGGTGGTAATATATATACGGTATATTATATATTTACACATACATACAGACAGACACACAAGTATGTGTGTGTCCTCTAATTAATTGTAAAATATATTTTGATTAAAGCAATGACTGCATATTAGTATTACTAGCCTGAGGATCAGTACATATACTGCATGCCATGTTGTGTATTGAACCATGTCCGCAATGCGATGACCTTCTACCCTTTTTTTGCCCCTTGACCCCACCAGAATTCAATGCAGCCTTTCGAAATTTGCAAATCCTTCGGTGTAAAAGAGGATTTTGTGAGGTTTCGTTCTGAACGTGTGCATTTTTAAAAACAGACAATAGTCTCCCTAACAAAAGCCATAGTAAATAAACTAGTTGCAGATATGCAAGTAGTCTGAGGGTACTTGCAAATTAGTTGTAAGAAATTGCAATGCTGCAAGTTGGTAAATAGCAACTAGAAACAAAAATAAAAAATCAGAAGGGTGTTGAATTGGACCCAGTAATCAGGAAAAACTAAAGCCCTGTTAAAGCCACAGGGGGATTGTGGAGACCAGGGGCTAATGGTGGCAAAGGAGTGTGGGGGAAGTGGACAAAAAGCTTGATCAGATCTGGAGCACATTCCCTTATCTGCACTGGTATCAACTAGTCTATAGGACGCCATAATTATGCTGGACATAAAACAATGGGTCCTTTTGTACCCTAAATAAATCAATTATGTTTGCAGCCGCCATTATCTTTTAATTCCCATTAAAGGTTGTGTAGGGTGTTCATGTTTCCACTAAATCGCAACAAATACACTATTTTGTAGCAAACAAGAAAACACGTAATTTGTACAAACCTTCCAAATGATGCTTTTTTAACGTTATGTTATATCGTATAAATGGAGTAATTGGGACATGGACACCTTTTTCTCGTTCTGTACAGATCTAGGCTATTTTTCAAAGAATTATAGGGATTTCATACATTTATTCATAATAGTTTTATTATCATGAAATGCAAAATGTGTCACGTCCATTCACTGACTATAAAAAAGGCTATTAAACATCCCTAAATGAAAACCGGACACTTAATTTAGACAAATAGTAAGTATCGTTAATTGTAGCGTTTATTGTATCAGCAAAATCTAAACAGTAGTTTAAGGAGCAATTACTCTCTGAATGCCTAATATATTTTCCTTCGATTTGGTCATTGGGCTTGTTAAATGACTTTGTAATATCCGATTAAATTTAAATAAACAAGGTGAAAAGGTAAAAATACTAAATGCAATCCCTCAAACGAGAAAACTTGGGCTGCAAGTATCTCATTGGTCCAATTATTATTTAGGAAGCAATTCCTAGTTAACCCTGTGAGCGTCTTTCCTGATATTCGGCGTTCTGACACTCATAGTGTCAACAATATATAACATGAACTGGACAAATAGTATAAAGAAAATACTAACTTATTATTTTCTGATGTTTACTGTATTTCTTCTACACATTCTGAGCTCAGGATCAAGATTAAAATATACTTGAATACGTTTTATATTTTTAAATATTAAATGATTTTTTTTTTATTTGTATATCTTACTAACAATGCCATAATAAGGGCATGTACATTTTAAACCTATTTGAAATATTACATGTATGTATTTACTTTTTAATTTCTATGTCCGAGTAAACATGAGATATGGGGCTTGTATTTTTTCACCTTTTTTAAAATATTATATGTATGTATTTCCGTTTTTTTATTTTTAGATCAACCTCAACATGAAATTTTAGAAGCTGTGTGTATTTTTTTTACCTATTTTAAATAGGTATTTTTCTTATATTCAACTAAACATGAGATATTGGAGGCTTGTATATCTTTACCTATTTTTAAATATTATATGCCTGTACTTAGATTTTTATTTTTAGATTTTTCTAGACATGTGATATTACAGATTTCCTAGACAGATCAGAATTGACCTATATGCAACTTGCAATAAAAAGGTTAGGTGTAAATAAATAGTTCATTTAACAAATTAAGGAGAGGAGCAGGCCTCCTCCTTTTGAAACTTCAGACCTCCAGTACTCCCTCTCCCTCTCTCTCTCTCTCTGGGTGGACTTGGAGGTCCTAAACGTGACTGATTCACAAGGCGGGGGGTTCTATCTTGCAACAACGTGCACAGCAACTTAATCCTAAACCAAGAAGGGGATATAGCGATTAATAAATGGAATATACTATACAGCTCCTGATCTAGGCTCTGGCAGAGCCTGGATCAAATATTTACTGGATGGGAAGCTCGGGAACTTGGATCAGATACAAGGGAAGGTAAGAATTTGTCCCCTTGTGCTCCTGTTTACAGACAATGGGCGAACAAAGGCAGCAACTCGGCTTCCCCTTAGCTAATTATTTTTTTCCCTTCCCATTTAAACATTTGCTGATTTTACTACATCTAAACGCTGCTGCAGTTTCTACCAGCGCTGGATATTTTGTTGTTGTTTGATTGTAAGAAAAAAAAAATCGTTCACTTAAATCTAGTGAGGAGATCAGCAATGCACCTAAAAAGTGGCATCAGGCAATTTTACTTTTTTTCCTTAAAGTTTCCACTCATATCAATATACAGTTGGGTGAGCTATAACAAGCCGTGGAAACCTGAAGTTAAGCCACAGGAGAGCACATTCTGAGTTGATAATTGAGGATCTATTTATTTTTATTTAGGAGATAGAGGAAAGGGGGAGGAGAACGTTAATGGAAGAAAATCATTAAGAACAGAGCTTCCCTGACTTATCAGAGTGGGGGTGAACCCGAGTGGGTTATTTGGGAGTGCAGCTGCCTGGAGGTAGTATAGGGCAGTATGGTTAGACTAACATGGGACAGTGTGGCTGGCAAACTAGGTAAGGGGCAAATTAGTCACTGGATAGCATGCCACAGCGCTGATACAGCTAACACGGGATATATTGTGGGCTAATCTGGCTCGCACTGACACGCATTACAGGGCGTGAAAGGAATAAACCACTAGAGATTCTTGTGTGAGCTAGCCATGGGTCCCTTTTAGAACAGATTAGCATGCTTGAAATATCACGAGATAGTACGTCCACAGAAAGTAGGGACTGGTTAGTATAAAGTGGGGCAACATAGATGTCACCAATCTGAAAAACATGGCAGGGTGCAAGACGGATATAACTAGACAATATTAATGACGGCATTAACATACGTTATATGAGAAAAGGGCAGCACACGGAGGGTAGCACGGTTTGGAACAGCAGGAGTAAAACGGGACAGGGAAAACAGGTTAGAACAGGACCGCAGAGCTGGGCTGCACTAATGCCATGTTACTTTGAAATTAGTGGAGTATTTCTCTGCATTTAATATACTGCAAATGTAACCGACGCTGGATTGTCTATATCTTTTATAGTCAAATATAGCTCTGTTGGGAGAATGGCCTGCCCTGTGTATATACATATACCAATACATCACATGGTGCAAGATGTTACATTTATATAAGAGAGAGAAAGAGAGAGAGATAATAGAATGTTAGGGGTGCCGTGTATACATGCAAAGCTGCTAGGCAGCAATCCCCTATACAGTTATCACATGTCCATATGTGATTAGCTAAGCAAGGACTTTGTATGTACCCCAGCATACCCTCCCTAACCATATTCAGTTTGGGGTCAGCACACGACCTCTAATATCAACTGAGAACGATTTTACTACCACTCAAAGACAATATAGATAATGTATCACATGTGCATGTATGTCTGTATAATCTGCATGTATGGTTATTTGGTCAACATATATGTCTAAGCATTATAAAATCAGGACTCCTATCATACAAGTGTTAAATAAAAACAAACTGCATATTTTTGGATGACTGCGCTGGCAGAAAATATTAAAACAAGAAGCCAGAAAGAAATAACATCTGAGGCTATGGAACAAAATTATTTAAATGCTAGTTGTCAGAGGCACAGGTAGCACTGAAGGTGTTAAATCACATGAGGATGCTACCTTCCAGCTTGCAGCCTGACACATGTATATGTTTTCTAATCCCCTTGTTTGTAGCATTGCCAAGTGCTGCAGCCAGGGCAGGGGAGTGAGGGGGTGGGTTTGGGGTAGGGTTATAGCAAGGGGGTGGGATGGTGACATTAGTATAATACATAGCTATCAAGGTCCACAGACCACAAATAACATAGATTTGTGGATTCCTGGCCCAAAACTGACAATTTTAGTTAGCAAAATTTCAATGAAGTTTAATGGAATGTTGGATCCTGCAGGAATCCATTGATGCAGGGAATGGAGACACAGAGGGGTAATCCAGAATGTTCTCATGTGTTCAGAACTTCCTCTAAATTGCAAGCTCTTCTGCACATCCTTAACCATCAAGCATACATTATGTAACACCCACTGTCTCTGACCGTTATTTCATAATATACTCCTCCATCCTGTAGTCCTGTGGGGTCTGACGTACAATCTTTTCTCTGTATCAGTAACTGGTGTCTATGGATATTTTTTTATATTTAAACAGAGATGTCTATTTTGATTTACATATGTTTTGTAAATACACTCGGGATCTTTAGATTTCTGAAATCACACAAAATAAATATGGTGGGTGTGAGTTCACTATGGTGGAAATATTCTGAAAACAGTCACTGCAACTCTTTAGTGATACCCACTGTTAATTGATTAAATATTATTTAGCAAAACCTTAAAGCTCTAGATTAATTTTGGAAGTCTAGATCTGAGTCCACATAAGTATAAACCCCGTTCTAAAATATCACAAATGGGAACCCTGAATATTGCAGAAACACAAACCAGTCAGCACCGGTAGGCAGTAGGTTCATATTATAAGGGTACATTTAATAATTGGGTAATCAGATGCCCCTTTTTTCCACAATATTATTTCCCCATTCCCTCTGCCCAAGCAAAATAATGTTACTTAAAATATTGCTATTAAATTGGAAATATTTGTGAAATAAAAAGAGTTATTATATAATTGATCATAAACGTGTAATAGGCGCTATAATATTTTACATTATATCGTGTGTCTATTATTTATGAAGCACCAACATAAAAATATTCTTTATCAAAAACTGTTATGCGATATTTTATCTATGTCAATTTTACATTATAAATATTATATATTTTATATATATATATATATCCATACCTGGGTTGCGTATATATTAGCCCCAATACTAAATATGCAAAATGTTTCAATACAAAATCAAGTCACGTGATTGTGACTCTGAAAACATTGGAAAGGCGCAATTCGCTCTTTTATACGATTGACGCATTTATTACCGTGACTTATACAATAACAATACAGTAAAAAAAAAAAAAAACAACATATCGCCCTGTCATTTATTAAAGTTTTTATTGTTTATGAGGTACCTTTCTAGAGTTGTATTTCGGGCATTGCGGCCTTAGTAACTTGTAGACGCCACCAAAAAAGGGTATTATTAATCTGTTCAGTTTAGTTCCAATAATATAAGAGGGGTCAGAGCACATTCTGCGACCGATAAAAGCACCGACGTGCCCGGCTTGTCCATTAAAATACGGATGCCTCACTAATGCTTGTTGATGCAGCCCGCTTTCGGAGCAGTAGGGGTTAATCGTAAGGCTCTCGCGCACAGTGCATCCTCAACGTCACGTGACCGCGCTGAGCTCCCGGCTTGACCTTTCACCTTTCCCCGGCGTTCCATTCAAAGCACTTTTTTCTTCCTCGTCCACATCCCTCCCTGCGTGCCCCTCTCCCTCCCCCTTTCCCCTATTTTACCCCAGCAGCTCGTGTCGAATTTGAGCCTCGGAGAATCCCTGCTCGGGCCCCGTTACGGTCAGGGGTTCTATTCACAGGATACCCCTTGAAACAGCCATAGGCTTCAGGGCCACACTAGGGAGCTGCTGTCCCTGGGCCTTGATCCACTAATATATATATATCTATATATATATATATATATATATATATATATATATATATATATATATATATATATAATTATTATTATTATATATAAATATCTCCTCTGTTTTATATATATATATATATGTAACAAAATCCCATGTCTTAAAACTAGCAAACGGTGTAATTGCTGTGTATATAAAGCGATATACTGTGTTTGCTATATACAGGTTTTCCCCTTAGCAAGAAACAGTTATAATTATTGAATAGTTGCAGATTCTGCAGCCTTTTCAAACACACTCAGCTTTCTTTTGTAAGGTTTAAAAAGGTTCCTAGGAAGGCCGTGAATAATAAATAAAAATAACAACATATATGTTTTTCAAAATTTAAAAAGTAAAAATACAGGGATTTCAATTATATTTTTTGGGAATAGCAGAGTAAAGATGATATCCTACAAAATGTTAAAGTGAATGCACACAAAGGATGAAGCTCCCAATTAATCATAGTCAATTGGAAATAATGTAATAAAAACTGAAAACCCTTAATGACGAGTATGGATATTGCATGTTATGTCCTAATGTATTCAAAATATTTACACATGGAGTGTAAAATGAAGGATTTATGTCTTTTTTATTTGCTTTAATTTAAACACACTGATGCGAGCAGGGCCCTCTTTACCTAATGTATCGGTTTGTGTTAGTCTGTCAGTTCTGGTTTTGTCAGACCCTTTCAACATATGTATTGTATGAAGCATTGAGTAAATTGTTGGCACTATATAAATAAAAAATAATAAAAACAATAACATAGGAATGGCATTTGAAATAAAAGTTTAACCAGAACTTTCCCCCAAAAATGCACAAGGGGAAGCCTAAATAGGGCAAACATGGCACATATGTAGCTGTCAAGGTTCAGTGATCTGAATGAGTGAGATTCCTGAGCTCTGGACCAAAAAAAAAAAATTTAATGGGACAATTCCAGCATTAACCCTTTTGTTACTAAAATGGCCTGCAATGTATCCATCTCCTATAAGACATTTAAAATGTTTTGCTATTTACACGACTCCCTTATTTTCATATTACCACAGGGTTAAAGTGAATTATTAAATTGCATATTTACAATAAGTAAAACCCACTAAACAATAAAATGCATTTATGAGTGAACGCAACTGTTTTACATATGTATGTCAGTAATCTGCAGGGAACCATTCATTGTGCGATCAGCCATTATTTAGAGAATTTTCCTTTAAAGAAAAATAATTTTAACCTTGTTATTTAACAAACTCCTAATGGAAAAGCAGGCTGTGTAATAATGACTAGTAACATCATTTTATATACCGGTAATACCAGCAAATACACACCAACATATTTATTACAGAAATGCTTCAGGTATTTCCTACAGAAAGCAAGATTTGAATAGCCTCTTTGTGAAATGGGGGGGGTGTCTTTTTTTTAGGAATACTTTGCTAGATAGTAGCAATGTTTTAATATTTGTTACAAATACCTAGTCTGTCGATAAAGATAGATTAGGTATCAAAGAAATGTATTATCAAATCTCATATCTGTGTAAGAAGTAAAAATAAATGCACATGATAAAACATTATTAATTATGTACTGATTCTGGTAATATTGCATGCGTTTTATTGCTCTATATACATAAAAAGGCCTGATGGAATCCTTTTATATTATATGTCTCTGTGTTATAGAAAAACTCCCATATTTTAACCCTTGTTTATTAATGAAGTTGAAACCTATTTCATTGCACTTTGCTGCAGAATATTATATTACACTTGTAAGCTCTAATGAACTGGCTTTTCCACACCATCTGTTTCATTGTGCTTAAATAAGTCTCATATTGTATGCCCTATTTCCCATTTATACACCACTACAGAATACATTGGTTCCCTTCAAGTAAACAATATACAAGCTTTACGTAGCTAAATTGCTCAACCATAATTGCCATTAAAATATACTGCTAATCCCTTTGGTAACAAAGGTCTTAAAGAAAAATCAAAAACACCAGAATTTTAAAAGCATTTTTAATAATAGTCCATAGACACATAAATAGTGGATGCATAAAATTTAATAATGGACGGTTTTTGTTTTAGTGCAAATATAACCTCCACTTTCTGTATGAAGAGTTGCGAATAACACATAAAGAGTGAATACAAGATGTAAAGATTGCTTTGGAAAACAAACTTATTTTTTTGAGTGAAACATTTGGGACCAATACTCCAGAAGGTTTAAAACCACAAAATGTAACTTTAATGGGGCAGCAGAGAATTTCAGACACAGAGCTTTATAGAGGTACAGATCTGACTCATCCACCCTTTCACCTCATGAAATTATTATTATGTGAATAAGAAATACAGGCGCAGGGGCCTATACCTTCCTGTATGAATGTCTTATAAAATGAGCCTCTGTCTTATTGCTTTGTGATGCCATGAAACTCTTAAATCATGTCTCAGTACCACATTTACAGAGTTTGAAAATGTCCTTAATATTGGTATTTACAATTAATTAAATAGGTGATTACCAGAACTAAGCATGAGTTTTAGTAGACTATTCCCTACTGTGGCAGAGTATCCCATTAGTTTTCCTAGGTATTTCAGAGTACCACTGATGATATTTGCCTAGTATGGCAGAGCACCACAGCTACAATAGATGTTATCTCCAGAGAAGAATTTGACTCCAACAATGGAATACAATGTCCCCATAGACTGCAAAGGAAAAGTATGAGAAAAAAAGGTGCTAAATTTCAGTCTGGTAGTAGAATTAAGAAACTAGATCCCCTAGCGTGAACTAATAGTTCATTTATTTCTTATATAAAGCAGGCACATTTGTTTATTCCATTTATTGTTTGACCAACAATACAGAACGTTGTAGTAGCATATTGATGATATCACTTCATTTCATTTATTGGTGGTTTTAGTAAAAAAAAATAAAAAATTATATATATATATATATATATATATATATATATATATATATATATATACACACACACACACATATATAAAAACATAAAAAGGAAACCAAGAAATGTATGTTACTAACAATAACAGGAAAAAAGACAAACCTGTGTCGGTCTAGAAAAGGTATAAGATGATCTTGTTAAGGGCACAAGAGTGGAAAAAAACACCATTGTTCCGTTGCCTTCATGTCTTATCTTTATTTTGTACAAATAGATTTCGCAAATACATACGTTCACAAGTATTTAAATTTGTATATTTTATTGATTTTTTAAAAAGATGAGATTTTTTTTTTTTTTTTTTAAAGACAACCAATTACCAGCCACCATGTTTTTTTAGTACAATTGTAATAAAGCATTAAAAACTATAAATTGTAATAAACATTTCTTCTTATGAGAATTGACATTAGTACTTAATGTGTAGTTGCTTATTTAAAATAATGGCATAATAATAAACACAGTACAATTTCCATTTTCTATTGCCCATGTAAATTATTTTAAACCCTATGTGTGTGTGTGTGTGTGATCCAATGAGCCTTTCAAGTCTCTGGCTCTCAGATAGTTAAGTGTATTGAGTGACAGAGAGATGGCCTATGAAGTAACACCCATGGCACTCAAAATGTTAAAATTACTCCCTTTGTCTAGCAAACATGAGCAATTTGAACATGCTATCTCTTCAGCAGTTCTCCTAAATGCAGTTATGCGGTTGTCATGTGGTTGAAGTCCATGGCCTTTTTTTTTTTTCAGTTAAAACACTAAAAGCAAAAACCAGTATGCAGTGTGTATTTATAGATTAGATAGGTGTGTATAAACTCGGCGCATGAGTCTGTTTGAAAACAACTGCTAAATAACAGTGTTTCCTCCTTGCACGCACATGTGCACAGGAAGGGGTTTACTGTAAGTTCCTGTTGAATATTAGTAGATTAACTACGTTCGCTGCTGGTCCACAATGCAGTTTGAGCTAAGCTTTCGGTTTTCCAATTTTTACCACCACAGTGTAATAAATATATATATATATATATATATATATATATATATATAATAAAAAAAATATCCACAATATATTTTAAATATGAATTTCCTATTTTATTTTAGATTCTAATTCTTTATTCCTAATTCTTTTGTGAATACGACCATTAAGGGCCTTTCTTCAGACAACAATATTCTACAGAAGTAAATGAATACACATTATTATGAAGACAGAGTGAAAGGCCCAGACATTTAAACGTCTCAAATAAATTCCATTTTATTTAGGTCTTCGTAACAAAAAAGTCTATTATATGAAGAAAACTCCAACCTGTCCTGTAGACCATGTAACTGTGAGTGGTAGGAAAGAAGAATTACCAATTAGATTGAAAAGCAAAAAAATGACAATGTATAATATGTATTGCTTGGATGCACGGTCTGAACAAACAAGGGATATAAATAAATGATTGTGGGTGTTGAAGACTGTAAGAATAATACACAAATATGGAACTAATCTACTCACCAAAATAAATTCACTCTAAATTGACATGACAATCTGCAACAAGAAAATAACATTGAAAAATAAAGCATAAACAGTTAAGGCCTTTTATTTAATAGTCACCTTGTTATCATTTAGCGTAAATGTCAGTTTACTTGAAATAATTTTATAAGACAATACAATTTTATATTTAATGACATATATATAATATAATAAAACAATTTTGTGGCTAGGGAACAGTATTTCATAGCAAAATTAACAATGTTGAAATTTATAGTCTGAGTATGACATGCTGGCCATGGTCTTGGAGATAATACATTCAAAATGTTCCCTTTTTGGAAAAAAAGTTGGATGAATAGAACTACTTTTATCAACATTATTTTTTGTTATATTGCAGAGCTGCAAAAAAAAACAGGCATTGTTATTTTCAAAAACATACTGGTACTAGAAAAATAACCTAATTTGCAGAAAAGTTATTTGGTTATTGGACCTATACTTTAATTTTCATAGCAGATTAAAATGTAAAGCAGAATGTAGTATGCCTAAGGGGATCAAATGCAAAAAACTATTTGTCAGTCTTATTTACATTTAGTTTAGGCCTTGTACATAATCATTATAATTTTCAAAATGAATGGATTAGTATGTGCAGAATTTCAGTTTATAGTTAAATGTGGTCAAATGTTTACTTGGAATAGACTAAGGGTTATATATATATATATATATATATATATTATATATCTCCAAAGGCCAATTTTCATCTGTGATAAATGTTGCTGGATAGAGAATGTATGCAATGTGTAAGGGTGCATATCTGTATACACTGTTGGATCTGTATGTCTCTATTACATTAAGTATTGTAAGAAAAAAAAAGAACTAAATGTAGATTTGAATAAAAGGAGAAATAGCTAGATCAGTTATAGAAAGGCAAAATATTACATTAACCCTGTCATAACCAATCAGGCATGTAAAGCATGCCAGAGACAAGCTACATGTGTAAGAATGTGGTAGAGAGGATATTATGTAATTCAGGCACAGGTTAACCCTCCCAGCAGATCATCTTTGGAGTACATTTAAAGCCAGCAGAGGGAGGTCTGAAGAACAGGGGGGGTTGGGTTACCCAGCCAGGAAATGCTGCAAGTTTGCACTGGCCTGGATCTCCTCAGGGCACTGCCATTGTTACATACCCTTCATGGCTGTTTGCAGGCTCAAAACAAGAAGAGGGTGGGAAGAGAAAGCAGAACTCTTTATAGAACCCTACTATCTTACAAGATCCTTCCCTAGCATATTTTACTGCATACAAAGAGGTCAAGCCAGCCAGGGTTTTTTGCTCTACTGCACAAAAATATATAGTGTTAAAAACAAGGATGAGGGCTTTGCACAAGGTCTGCTATGTGGTTTTAAGTCCAGTAATAGAAATACTTTTTTTATAACTATTTTTTAATCTCACAATTTTAAATCAATTTATTAATCCATATCAATTAAAAAAATATTATTCATACATTAAACTTGATGGACGTTACTATATTACTCCAATGTATTGCAAATGTCACTATTTTTTTTAATCCAACACGTTTTAATCAATTAATGAATAAGCAGCAATTAAAAATGTCAATAAAAAATAATAGTATTAATATATATATAATATAAAATCTTAATACAAAATATGCAGGTTGGGGACATATTTCATAAAAATGAAGAGGAATTAACTCAAAAACAAAGATATGGCAAAGTTTTTATATGAAGATCATTGTGATAGTGGGTAAGAAATACATTTTTCCTTCCTTACAGGTAAGTTAGTGAATTGGCTCTAATAAAAATAAATAAATAAATACATAAATAAATAATATGATTAAACAAATATACAGGGCAAAGATAATTAACTCCCAAAATACAGATTAGGGCATAAGATATATATTTTCTATGCAGATCATTGTGTGAGTTTGTAATGAGTCAGTTTTATTTTTCTTGTAAACTGTTTCCAGTTTACACAGGTTTGGCACAGGAGGCATTGGCTATGGCACGTTGTGTTCTATTTATGTATTGTACATTTATGTGAATAGGTAATTTATATATTTTATATATATATATATATATATATATATATATATATATATATATATTATACAGATATTTAACTTTTTAATAAAAGATATGGCATGTCCACCCTACACTTGCCAGTCTGTTCAATCCTAATGGAATCCTAGTATTCATTAAAATTTTAATTTCCATATTTATATATGACACACCTTTGCTAGGCCTTCAGGTGTAAATTAATGTCTAGAAGAATATGTGAAAAACTTAAGTTGTTTCTTCTCATCTTTACTGATAATTAAAAACAAAATCTTCCTCTTCACTATTTTCCCTCCAGTAGCAACTTTTCAAAGGAGTCAAACCATTGATGGCAGTTTTCATCCTTATGTTTGTTGGTATAATGCCATAGTGTCATGTGTGTGTGTTGCACCATAGTGTTTGTTTGCTGGTGTAAAAGATGCACACTTCTTATTCCACAATATTTTGCATATTACATAGCTAAAGGGTCCCCACTTTGAAAACTGGTCATATTTCTTTTTTTTTGTATTATTTTTATTGCTTTTTTTCAAGTAAATAAAACCACATTAGGGCGCAGAAAGGAAAAAGGGAGTGAAAACTGGTCACATTTCATGGTAACATAATCCAGCTATATTAATGAAAATGAGCTAAGGGTTAGGGGATTGTTTTACCCCCAAATACTCTGGTCCTAGCTCCTGGTTACAAATATAAAGGGGAAGCTTCACATTTCCCTGTTATGCAGCCTCTGATGGCCCCTCCATTAGTGGAATGTTGCATGTAAAAAATCAGGTCAGTTTATTATTATTATTTTTATTATTGTATTCACCACTGAACCCATTACAATTAGTTAACATATTACAAGGCTTGTAAAGAAGAAAATACAATAATAAAATAAAATTGTATTATGCATCATCACAAAATTAAGGTATATAGCATCGATGCTGGATACTTAATCCTTTGAGAGCTTCTATTTGGCACTAACACGGTTAATTGAATATAAATATAACACCAGTCTCTGCTTTATTTTTCAAATGTCTTTCTTTTTATTTTTCTAGAAACAAAACAATTGTAAACCCATTGCAGAAATAAAATAGTTATTGTATTTGTGGGATTCTAAAAAGAAAAACACGTTTTTATTTCAGTAGTTTTATCATCACAAAGCTTCTCTTTTCCATATATATATATATATATATATATATATATATATATATATATATATATATATTTTGCCAATGGTATAACTCTGTATACTTGCACTTGCTAGATTTGTTTTAAAGATAGATGAACATAAAAACAGCCCCAAAATTATGCAGAAAATAAGACAATTATAACTATAAGAAACTGAGATATAAGTGACAATCTTCTGTTTGACAAGTACATTTTCTGATTATTTCTTGGAATTCTGCCCCCCAAATTGGTATAATAAACACCAAAAAAGTTTAATAGAGGTTGAATTGACATAAAACACAAACTGAAACAAATGAAGCCACTAAATGAGTTTTTAATTGTAAAGTGGAAACATGTAAATGGGAATGATTTTCTGTCGTGGTTTGTTTGGAAATGTGTTTTTCTGGCTCACAATTCAGTTTCCAAGTGTGCATGTTGGAACTGGAAGATTGAAAGTAAATTTAACAGCCTTGTCAGGAATAGCTCTGCATTTCCACACTCTAACAGCTAATCCACATTCTCTTTTCATTTCACTATTGTTACTTAGACAGGAAAGACTAGAAATGTATCAAAAAAGGAGGTTTGCTTGATTGTTCATTTTTACATTTCCACAAAAAATGCTGATGTGTAAAAAAAACCACGATTTTTTGTACCCCTTTATTTTTACACTAACGCATATTACAGATCTTAGGTTTTAGGGTTGTTTTTTTTTTTAACGATTGTGTTTTTTGCTTGATTTTCATTGTGTTACCAGTACTACACTATCCGGGTCTGGAGGATTGTGTTAATTACCTTTTCCCACGACAGTTTTTGAAATAGCAAGAAATACAATGAACTTCTGAAAGCCTCAAACTGGTGAAAAAAACCCAAAAAACAATACAGTAAAATAAAACCATTATTTTTAATATATTCATTAAACAATAAAACTGCATAGAGCCTCTTATATATATATATATATATATATAATACAATTAAAAATGCTAAATATGCTCAAGAACACTGTGTGATATAAAAAAATCAGCTCACTTTGTGCTGAGCTGAATATCTCAACATTAAGGTAAAAAGACCGGTTCATATTTTAGGGTCTAGGCTGTAATGTGCATACGTTTGTGGAGTACAGCCAATTTGAATTTTAAGAAAAATAAAGAACATGAAACCAGAAAAAATACTGAAAATAAAAGTGAAAACCCCTGGAAAAATAAGGCCCTTCCTGAACTCGATGTATAGAACGTGTTTTCACCAGGGTTGTTTCACAGTGACTAAACGTTAAAAAAATACAATAACAATAAAAAAGATAGCAGTCAACAATTTACGTTGTGTATAGCAGTCAACAATTTACGTTGTGTTTTCTGAACAAAATAAATAAATAAATAAATAAATAAATAAATAAATAAATATATATATATATATATATATATATATATATATATATATATATATAGTAAGATAAGACACCTATATTAGTCTCTCCTTGTGTCATTCTTCTGACAGGTTTTTTAAAAAAATATTTAAAAATAAACCTTAATAAATTGTTAATTTATTTAATGTCATTAATAACCAATTTAAATGACTGTAAAGAAATAATTTGGCATTTAATTAGACAAAACATTTTTTTATTTTTTTTTACACAGGATGCACAATATTTATGTAATGCAAAATGTAAGATGCAAAACAGTGAAGTACAAGAATTTGTAATGTTGCTATTTAATTAGGAATGAAAAAAAGACCCAATAAGAAATTAGTGGGGGGTTTTTAAAGGCAAATTTAGTGCAAACCTCTACCCCCACCCCATAGTCAGTGGAAAAATGCCCTGTTTTCCTAATGATTTTTTTCTATGTGCATCAAGTGGAAAAAGGCACATTAGGGCTTTGGAAATACAAGGATTTTCCCAAAGGCTCAGCATGATAAAGCCCTCTCTGCCCAAGACTGCAAGGAGTTCCCTCCACTCTGTTCTCCAGGAGGGAGAAACCAGGACCTATATTCTCATATAAGGAGGAGCTTATCATTTAAGTCCTTTATGCAAACAAGTGCTAAGGGAGAAAAACAGATTTTATAAACAAAACCCATTCAAATAATACATTTGGGGCATTTAAAAAAAATAAAATTTGCAGTTTTCAGGCCATTTGTGTCTACCACTTAAATTTCCCTTTGTAGTCTGTGTCCTCTATTAACACATTTGTTTAAAGGAACATCTGCAGTGTAGACAGGTAGAGAAATTACTTCTTAACCTTAGAATTATAAAATTTCTTGCTCCTAAATGTCAGAAAGGAATCCTAGCCACATTTCTTGAGATCACTAGAGGATGTGTGCATCAAATTCACAGAATAGTATGAGCTTTGTTTTTCAAGATGCATTATATACACAAAGCTTTTTAACCCTGTTTGAACCATGAGGGCTGGAAAGGATTACTACTTAGCAAATACTTATTAATTAAAAATAGATGTTTTTGTTTTTTTTTACTTTGTTCACATATGAGGATAGAGAAAGTAACTTTTTCAACCTTTTTTCCATTTTCACATTTATTCAATACACTACCAGGAATACAAAGAAATTGTAATTCTCAAGGTATACAATGTATTTTTATGCCACAAAACATGAGCTTTTTAAGTTTGCATGTATCAAGCCAAGAAAAGAATCCTGGATACAACACCGTCACAAATAAAATGAAAGCTGTAAATTATTTAGGAACATTGGCCTTGTTACATTTTTCTGGAAAGGAGGGTGACGTTCAGGTTAAACTCAACTAAACACCAAGCTTAGTATTGGTTTATGATGATGTTGATAATTTAGTATATCCCCTAAAGCTATGGGCCCAGGCAAGCTGATTTACAAAATAAGAATGAAAAAAATGAATTATTCCATGAAAATTGTGTGACAAATAAACAAAGCAATAAAAAAGGTTTTTGTAATTGCTGTTGAATTTTGTAATTATTTTGTGCATTAACTGAAGATATACAAAACTGAAAAATCTTTATATTATGAAATGCTTGTATTGATAATTGAGAGTCAGTTGTTTTAGGCATTTTTTAACACTGGAAAATGATATAATTCCTATACACTACAGTTCCTGCAATATATATACCCATATATAAAAATTACAGACGCCCAGTATAAGCACATATTACAAACAAGCAATTCAATATTAAAAAAATCATACCAATAAAATAAAAACATCAAAATAATGCTCCACTATTACAGGTCCTAAATAGATTTTAAAAAAACAAACAAAAAAAAATCAGAACACAGAATTAATAGTGATACCTGACATTACATACAGTATATCAATCATCACCAGCAGGCATATAAAGAATGCTTTAACCCTTTTACTGTCAGGGGACAATGCAGCACATCACTCACCAACTCTGGCACTAAAGAGGTGAAGAAGCCAGTCATTGTGCTCCTGGTTAGATATTTTTATAACACTGCCACAATTGGTTAACAACTAAATGGATGCATAGGCCAAGTCCTTGCATGAAATGTGTCTTCCATTACTGTAGTTATTGTCATTTTCAATTCTAAGCCAGGGTAAGAGAGACTCATGCAGTCCAACTGTAGCCGAAATGCTCATGTCATCTAAAAGGTCTTTCTTACAAATGGATACAATGCCCCTCTAAACACACTTGCCTTCAAACAGGTGCTAGAAGCTATAACACAATTAATTACAGGTCCAAGTCATTGTGTGCTGGCCTATGCAAGTGTCATCACTCAAATGGGAGATAGAACAGTGTCCTTCTATTTCTAATCAGGAAACATGTTACATGTGGTAAGCAGAACAATGGCAGCTATGTCTATGTATCTAAAAATCACAAGTATCCTACAGACACCAAATATCACCCATTTATTAGGCTGGGGATCAACAGTGCACACGTGTGCATTGACATACACCCCCCACACATTCTCTTGATAGAATGTCAGACTGTGTATAATACATCCATTAAATTTAGATGGAGGATGGAGACAATGAGCTCTCTACTGCAAACACTGTGTCTCATAGTTCTCTTATCTGGGGAATGCATTTGGCTTAAATCAAACTGTGCGTACTATATATGTCTGTCCACTTCTAAAATACAGAACGCATACGGAATCCTGCAGAACTGTTCTATAATAAATACCTACATGTATCTACCATTGTCATAGAAAATACTAGAACTTTAGAACTAGGTATGTGTGAAAGGTTGATGGACTGAAGTCTTTTTTCAACCTACTATACTATACTATACTACACTACTATACTATACTATTGTGTGTTTGTGGCTTGTATGTTTAAATAGTCGATAGCTTATATGGTTGGGCTGCCAAATACATGTAGTATATGAATAATCATATCAATAATTAATAATTATATTGTGTGCAGGGCCATATTTAATGTTAATGGGTTTATATCACTTGCCCCATTATTCAAAAGCCAACCTGTGACCAGACACCTGAGAAAAGTTACTCTTGAAAGGTAATTTTTTTAAACAGGAAACGGTACTTGTACTGGGAATATAGACTTTGGCAATCACTTGGATACATTGATTCATAGCTCATGGACATAACAGACAATCATTGCTTTAATTAGTATTTATATTATATATGAACAATGAATTTTATGTATTAACTTTCTCTCGCCTTGTTTAGACAATTTTTAACCACTTTAGTACGTTTTAGCGAACAAAGCTGATGCAGATCATCATAGTGGCTCCTATCAGCAAGACTATGCTGGACATCGAAGATCAATAGCATTACCAATGGAACAGTGGCGCATATTATAGTCTAAAGCTGGAGGGTCAGAGGTTTAGATGCGATGCAAGAGGGTGGTAGATAAGTGGAACAACCTCCCATCAGAAGTGGTAACATAGTAAGGGAATTAGACAGGCATCACGCTACGCTGAATCTAAAATGAGACCAAGGAATGACTTAAGATCCGAGTCTTTACATTAGAATAAATTAGTAGTCTAGACGGGCCGAATGGTTCTTATCTGGTATACATTTGGGCTATATGTTAGTTTTATGGTTTTTGGCACAGCATGGGGCATCTTGTGTGGGCCCTGATGTGTGCATGGGCTTTGGGCAAGTTGCCCCTTTTGGCCTGTGGTTAAAACAGCCCCCGTGTATGTATGTAGCATAAGGGGCTCATGTGCAGAACATCTCCCAATCTCTTGTTAGTTCCTTGTGTTTTTAAGACGGCAGACCCACTGATTTCCGACAAGCATCTGCGGCCGCATGCATACACTCCAGTGAAGCCCTGCTCTTTGAAGCACAAATTATTGCATTAAACCGATGTTACTTGGTCCAGAACCTCCATTTCCTCTAATTCAAGGCATTAGTCCGTGAGTTCTGCTCATGATGTGAAGAATGCGTCCACAATTACACAGAAGCACGTGAAGTTGCGAGGAGGAAAAAGTGTCATTTTCTCTGATACACTGAATGGGATTGGAAACCACACTGCCTGTAACAGGAGTGCTTAGTGAATACATTGTACATTATAGCAGCTGTATACCGAGTATCGGGGGCAGGGAAGCAGGAATAATGAAACAGATAAATTCATATGAGTTGCATTTGAAATATTTAGCAGTCGTTTTGCTTTCTGATTTAAATACCTAAAGACTAATGGGTGGCCAGGGGCTTGTAGAGAATTGCTAAGCACTAGCCTCAGGCATGTGGAGGGTTAACACATAAAACAAACCATTCCCCTGTGTTTTAGAAAAAAGAAAAAAAAAAAGTCAATAAAACAACCATTATAGATAGGGCATGATTCATTAAATAGCACGTTGTGGTAAAATACAAAATTAGATATGTGACTGCTAATAGCTGCCAACTCCACAAGTGAAGACATTCTCTCAAGGAAACCTACCCAGGTTGGTCCATTATTATTAATTGACGCAGCGCTAATTACAGTCCATACATTCAAAGGATGTGACCAAACTAGAACTGACGGACTGACACATTAGGTAAAGAGGGCCCGGCTCACAAGTTTACAATCTAAAAGATATGCTAAAGGTGGAATATGAGCTTTTTCACCCCATTTACTAATCACTGTCCTGGTAATCAACCCCATCTAATCTGAGAGCAGCTAGGAGAGATTCATGGAATTAGACAGCAGATAAGAACCATTCAGCCAATCTAGTCTGCCCATTTTTCCTGATGTAAAGGCTCACACTTTAATCAATCCTTGTTCTCGTCTAGATTCAGGATACCTTTATGTTACATGCATGTTAAATTCCCTCACTGTTAGCCTCTACCCCTTCTGCTGGGAAGCTGTCCCACTATCTACCACCTTCTCACTAGAAGAAGAAAAAACCTTCCTGAACTGACCATTCAGTTTTAGACTATACCCTGATAGCCTTATTAATGCTTCCATCCTCTACTGCTCCTTAGGAGAAGAAAATATGGGGCAGATTGGACTCGTTTTCCACGGGGTGTAAACCACGCGCCGAACACAATTAATACGGCTCAGGGATGCCGCACAGTCTGATCAGGCGACACAAGGGTTAATGATGACTGACGGCCGCTCTGGCCGCTCGCAGCTCTCTATAATCCGGAGCCAGCCAGCTGCCCCTCTACTATTACTACGTCTGCTGCTGAAAATGGGCGGGGCTACAATGGAGGCGTGTGTGTTTGGGTATGTGGGGAGCTTTCATTAACCCCTTGAGCACTAAAACAGTGACGCGCTTGGTAATGACGCTGTGAAGGAAGTCCAGGAGACCTGAATTTATTTGAATCTAAGAACGGTGTTGGGATTAGGTTACTCTTCTATTTTGCATAATAATCAGGCACAAGCAATGCCGAGTTCATGTCTCACATAAAAACCTTGTGCACAACTCCCATGACGTTAAGCCAGCCTGAGACCCATTAAGCCTGACGGCAATAGAATGGGCAGCTGGATTGACACCTGGGTCTGTTCACACCAACAGCTAATGCATGCTTTCATAACACCAAGTTAAGGATGGGGATGGGACTGAATAGGTTAATCTGTAGACTAAAGGTTATGTACCCACAATTGAAGATGAAATAATAAGAAGAAAGTTTAACCATCTCAATACCAAAAGTAAACATCTCACATCATACAACCAGTCCACCTGATTTCAACCTCCTTATATTAGTCATTGTACAGAGCTGTGGAATATGATGGTGATATATGCAATAAATCATCAAATTGATATAAAGAAAGTGTACTTTGTTTTACTTGAAGTATCTTTAGAGGCATACTAATAAAAAACCGCATGCTACGCCGCAATAAATGCATTCCTGCATTGTGTATTCATCATAGACGGCCTCTCAGCATGCATGTATATTATTATTTACTGGGCGCTAAAAGACGCACTTCACAGTTTACATTATAACACAGGGCAGGTGCAACAAGTGCTGTTATATAATAAGTAAGACCGTCTACAGATCATCAGACCTTTTGATTGGGTACAATAGGTATGAAGATATTAGAAAACGCAGTGGAGCTTACAGTCTACGTCATTTTCACATAATCGCTTCCCGATATTGCCCTAAACAAGCACAATTTTTCTGTAATGCAAAAGATACCCTCACCATACCCCGGAACTTTCTAAATGCATGGAGCCTGAGACCTTTGACGTATTAACCCTTTCAAACTAATCGTGAAGATTCTACTTACAACACAGTAGGGACACAATATGTATATAGGTTGAACTTGATGGACTTTGGTCTTTTTTTCAACCTTATGAACTATGTTACTATGTTACTTAGTGATTCACCTATTCTGTTAACTTCTGTATAAGGAGGATAGGAAGGAGTCCTATGGAGGAGGCTCCTCACTGTGTGACCCTGAAAATCTGCCCCTTTACCCTGAGATTGGGGCAAAGACTCTGAGAGTCCCCAGGTATGACCATCGCTGATCCCTAACTCTATTCTCGTGTCCTGCAAACTGCAATGCATGTTTGTGCCTGCGCTGCATGAATTGCACAATTTGTAGAACGGCCATAATTGTAATGTAACTTTTGACCAAATGGCCCTCAATGAGAAAACCTTTTCTGGTGTCACTGAATGAACTCCAACATTTTAAAATGACCCCAAACATAATATTTTAAGCCTTTCTAATGACGCAATGTATTTGAATTAAAGGAAGACTGTAACGTTGTAGAACTGTACCAGCTCCACTCTTGGCTTAACGAAACAGGGAAAATACGGAGCAGAGGAAGAGCTCGGTGGGACAGCGGGATTCGGGACTCCAATCAAAGGGTCCCAATTTCACATACTGTGAATGCGAAGAATTGTGCACATGCGCAGCAGCGCTATCTTCCAAGCTCTGCTCCTCAGCATCCCAATCCATATATATCACACTATATATATTATACTGCATATCATACTGTATATAAACCTAATATATATATAAATATATATATATACATACATATATGATAGGGTTAACCCTTTGGACCACCCCATAGTATTGCACAATTGTAACTGTGATTTTACTATTACAGGTATCTGCAGTTATATTATGGGCTTTGTCTAGTGTTTTTCCTTGTTTCCTCCTAAGACATATATGTTTAAATAACTGGAAATGTATCAATACATTAAACGATTTAGTACATGTGTTAAATGTCATGTTATTTATTTATATAGTAATAAATTCTATATTTATTTTGCATTTCCTGTTCATTTTTTTGCGAATCATCAATACATATTTTATTCTCTTGACATTCCCCTACACATTTGATAAAGCAAAGTTTCACAGGAGGTTCGTGAGCAAAGCTAGGTCTTGCTTTTAACCCTTTTAGCACCGGAGAAGGTTATTCACTGGTTACTATTTGCATCTGGGAATGACCCGGGAATTCCCCTTAAGCCAAAAGCTAAGTTATATTATAATAGAAATGATGTCTTTTGCTTTAAAATGTCAGAATAAGGTATGGAGGCTAATCAATATAATTATAAAAAACACCAGCCACATTTAATTTACTTAAACAATATATCGGCCAAACTTAAGAGGCGCTTCTCCCAACAATGTTCAGGGATCAGTGAAACAAAATATTGTTTGCTCTACTTTCTCTGTCTGAAGAAGAGACCTACGTAGTCTTGAAAGCTTGCAATCTATTATACTTCGGTAAACCAATAAAGGTATCACCTTTACTAAATTTGCTCTGCTTTTCTGGGGCTAACACGGTACAACTCTTTACCTCTGTGTTTTCTGATCCAAAGAGGATTTCGCTTATAAGCAATACTTGTTTACAAAGCCTTCGTCTGTCTGCTGAGTTCAGTTGGGCTGCAGCACTTAAGTGTCTGAGCATGCGCAAGCACTTCGGCACATGCACCAGGAGTGTGCATTCACGCATCCCCAATGCAATTTCCATTTATGAACCAAGAGGTGCCATTCACGCTCCGCTGGCACTCAAGTCTGCTTCTAAGGAAAAAACTTTATAACTAAAGTCTTAGCTATAAAGAGCTACATTTTACATAGCTACACTGCTTTTCTCTAAAGTAACAAAAAAGTTATGACTGTTCCTTTAAGTGATATATA
The DNA here is from genome assembly GCA_023333645.1 of Sceloporus occidentalis. Taxonomy (NCBI): domain Eukaryota; kingdom Metazoa; phylum Chordata; class Lepidosauria; order Squamata; family Phrynosomatidae; genus Sceloporus; species Sceloporus occidentalis. The sequence continues at coordinate 5,158,125 of JALMGF010000063.1, read as the reverse complement.
ACTTTTCTTAAGACACTCTGGATTTCTTTTACAAAAAATCGAATCATCATATGGTAGAAAAAAGTGAGTCAAGTGGAACCACGGCACATTGTACAACGCTGCGGGATATGATAGCGCCACATAGAGCAATAAATAATAATAGTTTGGGACTGAATTGGTAAACCCTTTGAGCACCAGTTGGGGGGGTTAATAGGTAAAGAAATAACAAGAGTTAGCGCGCACAATATAATTGGATAATAGTTCACAACCCAAGTTCACAAACCTCACAGGGTCCATAAGGTGTTAATTGTGTGGGCAGACCATTATTTGCAAGCGTCCTGTGTTATATACTTAGTGCAATGAAAAGACCTGGCCGGTTGTCAGCCCTGGAGGACTCAACATGAATAGCCTGTGCTTTTTACTACTCCATGTGGACTGATAGCCGAGTACAGTGCCAAGTCAAACAAGAAGGGTGTGTGTGTGTTTCAATACAAGCAGTCCTCACACTTACAGCGGGTTAGGTTCCAAGAAAAGTCAGAGAAACTTTAATGATGACTTCTGAATGCGATTCGACATAGAAACAAACAATATGAAAAAAGTTATGTTAAGAAGCAAGGGTCAGATGCCCTTTAAACAACATAAGCAGACGGCCCAGATGGACTTAAAAAAAAACATCATGTGGGGCAGTAATGATTTTAACGCAGTCCTGCTACCTATATACAAATAAAGAATTTCATGGCCCGTCTAGTGCGCCTTAATCAGTTATCGGTCCCGTCTTAGATCCAGGACCGCTGTATATCTATCCTGCAGACATTAAAATTCCCTCACTGTATTAGGCCTGCAACTTCTGCCGGGAGGCTGCTGCACTTATCTACCACCCTTACATAGGTGTCCTGGTTCAACAGAAGTCTGTGTGATATGTTGTGTGATATGTACTGCTTTACTTGAAAAACTGAAACATGGAAAAATTTTATATTTTACAGATATTGTTCCTAGAAACCAGAGTGACGATGCTGCTTAAATGGAAGAAGACAGCGTCTTGTTAACATCAGGATCACACAGTTGGATTATATATAAAGTGTGATTGCAATGTTATGTTTAAAAAGTGGCTTTATCATGTATCAACCAATGGCTTTTTAAACTTTACAATAGAATCACATTTATAGTTATAATATGATGCACATTCCGCACGATATGGCGAATTCTTGAGGGGTCTGATTAATAGGAGAGCTGGATATTAAGGTACACATAATTATGATCAGGAGTATAATAGAGGCATCTGTAACCTATTCATCAAAAAGCATGTGACGCAAGGAAAGACATTTCATCTTAATGATTTCACTATGCAGTATAAAGGACCAAAGCCAGTTATTGTGTCCTGCAATGAGGGTTGGGCTGGCTATGCACTATGTATGGCTGCAATCCCATTATTTGCAAGAGGAACTTACATTCTAATGCATAAAGAAGCTGCAGAAATGAAACGACTGTAGCCACGCCCCATGAAATGACCACGCCCATTTCAAAAGTCACTCCCGGCCCCTTTCCTTCACCAACTTGCCTCTACTCAAATCTGGCTGTAGTTACAGCGATGCAGCCGCTAGGGGCAGTGATGTAGCAGTTGACATTGGTGTGCTCACCGCGCATGCGCTCTGGCCTTCTTTCCTCGTTGTGTTCTTGCCTGTGCCAGTCCGGGCAGCCCCGGCGACATGAGGCTGCTCCAGCTCAAGTAATGCCGGAGACGAGCCTCGGCCGGCGCAGGGAGCCGAGCCCCGTGAAGCTGGAGCCGCGGAGGATTGTACAGCAATAATCGGTGCCTGTGTTTCTCCTTTCTCGGTTTCTCTTCATCGGGCCTGCCCCCTGTAGATGGTATCTGGAGAGTCGACGGCCGCGGCAGAGGAGGAAGGGCTCCTGACTAGTATGAAGGAGATGATCGGAGGCTGCTGTGTCTGCTCGGACGAGAGGGGCTGGGCCGAGAACCCGCTGGTATACTGCGACGGGCACGGCTGCAATGTGGCAGTGCATCAAGGTAACCCTGACACGGGGAGGGGAGAGTTGGGGGCGGGGAGCTGGGGGGAGGGGAGAAGGGGGCAGAGAGAGGCAAAAGCATTTGGGGAATGAGGGGGTGCTGTCATGTGAAGTCAAGTAGACCAGTGCAGACGAGACATGTAACTAAACCGGTGAAAAAATTGTGGGTGAGCATGGCGGGGCTGTTGGCGCGGGGGGGAGTGGCGGGGCTGTTGGCGTGGGAGGGAGTGGCGGGGCTGTTGGCGTGGGGGGGGAGTGGCGCTGCTGTTGGCACGGGGGAGTGGCGGGGCTGTTGGCGCAGGGGGGAGTGGCGCTGCTGTTGGCACGGGGGGAGTGGTGCTCCTGTTGGCGCGGGGGGAGTGGCGCTGCTGTTGGCGCGGGGGGAGTGGCGCTGCTGTTGGTGCGGGGGGAGTGGCGCTGCTGTTGGCGATCTGTTCATGGTAGTTTTGGTGGTTCTCGTGCAGTGTGTTTTTGCAGGTAGAGGTGGCCTGCTGGCTCTGGGAGCCGCAAGGCTGTTGAGGCCGGAGCAGGTAGGAGCGGCGAAGCTGTTGGCAGTGGCGAGGCTGTTTGGCCCGGAGCGGGTGGGAGCGGCGAGGCTGTTTGGGCCGGAGCGGGTGGGAGCGGCGAGGCTGTTGGGGCCGGAGCGGGTGGGAGCGGCGAGGCTGTTGGGGCCGGAGCGGGTGGGAGCGGCGAGGCTGTTGGGGCCGGAGCGGGTGGGAGCGGCGAGGCTGTTCATGGTAGTTTTGGTGGTTCCTGTTTAGGTGGTGCTGGGAGTATTGGTGATGTATGTGAACGTGGGGGTGTTGTGAGCGGTATTGGTCTGTTTGATAAATTGTGCGGCTGGTGCTGTGTGGCTTCTTGCCGTGGCTGGTAAACTGGTACCGAGTCTCGGTAAGACGGGTTCAGCTGCTGGCGTCATTACCGCGTATGTGTTGTTGGTACCGTATTACACAGCGGCAGATGGATGCTGGTGCTGCGCCACTGTTGGCATCGCTGTGCGACTCGTATGTTCTCCTTGGGCTTTGGTAGACTCGTGGCACGTTAGTTTGTTGTGGCTGTTCCACGGGCACGTGCTGTTTACATGTGTGTTCGGTGAACTGACAGTTGTCATGTGAGCAGGAAAGGCTGGGCTGGCCCTGCATAATGCATAGCTAATATCCGAAAACTTTCACAAACTTAGTATGCTGTCTTAGCCGGCCTTGGCCTTCTTAATGATGTCAGTGCGTAGAAACCGCTCTACCCGCCTGCCAATTCCTGTTTTAGTGAATAAACCCCTTGGCTATTGAGCAGTGGCCGGTGATGTAGTAAGGAGGCGCTTGAATTTCCCCGGTAGTTTTCCTTTACAGAGCTTGAAGCAGAAGCCTTTGGTGATTTAGCTCATCATTAAATGCTGAATGATGTGCGGGATAAAAATGATCAGGAAAGATTAAGGCATTACAGTATGTATCACTTGGGGGGAAAGAAGAGGTCATAATCTTACTGTAAGGAAGCTTTACTTTACTGGGAGGGTAGTCAATATGTGGAATTGCCTCCCGGCAGATGTGGTGGAGGTTATTACAGTAAGGGCATGTATTTAATGAATCTGTGGAATCCTCTGTGGTCAGTATGGTAATCGGCCAGTATATCTCAGTCTTTGGTAGCCCTGGCCTTTGCAGTAAAACAGGGGAGACAGCGTGACTTATTAGTAATAGGGCTAGTGCCTGCTTACACTGCTTGTACCGTGAGCGTTCACGTGTGCCTCGCTTTCAGTTTCTGTTTTGCGCATGCTTTACCGATATGCTGCAAGCACCGTTGACTTGCTAGTGTTTGTTGGTCACTGCGTTGTTGACCCTTGTAACTATGGCGTTTGTTTTTGTCCGGTTTATTGGTATACATTATAGTCCATTTTAGATGTGCCTATTAAGACTTTCTATTGTTGCCTCCTGCTTGTTCCTGACTGCTAAATGCTTGTTTGCTCTTAAGAGGCGCTTTCCCATTGGCTGATGAAATCCCAAACTTTTACCGGAAACGATTCCATGTCCGGTTTTGCGTCATTTATAGGAATGGTTAGTTCTGATGTGACATAAAAACAAGTGCTGATAGGTTGTTGCCATAGAAGCTGGAACACAATGTTATTTATGTGACCAATCTGTCAGAGGAAACCCTAAGAGCCGATAAAGCTGATTGGCTTATAGAGCGCTATCGATATTTTGCCGTAAGTTAAACGGCAGCTTTAAGCACAACTGGAATGGGAGATTGGAGATCCTTCGTACATATCATTCAACGACATTCTACCCTAAGTAGGAATAAATGTTTCAGCGATCAGTAGATCACATTTTCTAAAACTGTATCCAGATTGCCGGCATTAATCGCTCTCTCCCATCCTAGATCTCAGGGCATTGCTATATTGTAAACGGTATAAACCACGAATCTTCATAGCATCTCAGTACTTGTAGAGAACGAGTCTGTCCTCTGTGTCAAACCTCTGCAGAAGCAGTCCTTTTGGTCACATGATCATCTAGCAGCCCTGTGGAATGCCAGATTAATGTGAATCTGACATATGTTTAGCTGTATTTTCATTTCTTTTGTTTTGTTCTTTGGGTTTCTTTCCATGTCGATGTTATGTCCCCGGGTAATTGCATGTAGGGCACTATTTTATTTTTCAATTAGAAAATGTCTTTGTTTATTGACAGATTAGACTCTTTCTGGTCCTTTGTTTTCATCAGGGAAACTCTAATAAATATTTGTTACCCATTATTTCTCATTCCATTTATGGGATCGTTAATGTGTAAGCTTGCGTATAAGTGTGTTAAGTGGCTTTGGACCTAAAGGTGCTGTTCCACCTGCACATTTTTCCCCAAGGTTAATAAACTTTTTCCCCAACTTTTCTTCTAAATATTTAAATTTTTATGTGCGACTCGTATGCTTATTCCTTTCAGATTGGTCGCTTAATTTGTTCCCTCTGCGCTGTTTTGGCTGCCTGGAAGTTTGACATCACAGACTGGGCATTTGCTTGAAGGTCTTCTAGTTTAAGAGGGACTTTGAGAGGTTGTAGGACGTCAGGCTGCTGTGATTTAATACACGGAGCAGGGCTTTGGAGAAATGACAGGACTCAACTCTGGTATTTCAATAAACCTTTTACTGCAGTTTTTAAGTGACATTGAGCATTGAGGGGGCAAATTAAAATCCTTTCACTTCTCTCTAGCACTTATCTGGTGATTGAGGCACCCTAGATGGAACATCACCTTTAATGACCTGGTTTGGTTTGCTTGTTTGCTGTTTTCCTGAGTTCAGTCCTCATTTTTCTAGAAGTAGGGAATGAGTAAGAAGTAGTAGTTTGGGGAACCAAACCTACCAGAATTTCTTTGCTTTGGCAGAACCAGACTATGGTGATCCATGACCAACGAGTAGTAAAGTCAGTCTGGACAATGCTAATCTACGATAGACCAAAAGCAATAGGACTGCATACTGCAGCTTCTCGCATCAGACGAAGATGAAGCCAGTCTTGTTTTTCTGAATGATAACTGGTGGGTTTTGGATCTTGTTGATTCTAGACAGTTTCTTTCAGTCTGTGGTCCATATATACCCATTTTTGCATTATTATTGTTATTGATTTAAGTATAAAACATAAACATAGAATTTGACGGCAGATATGAACCATTTGGCCCATCCTGCCTGTTTTTTTTTTTATTCAGCCCTTGCCTTACTTGCAGTTTAACCATATGTATAATGGTATTCAAATATTTATGATTATTTTCTTAAAATTAAATCCATGTCTTATTGAAACCAATTCAATTTTGTGTCAAATAAGCAGACAATTTAAACCCAACTGATCCTACAAATCTCCGCTGATTTTTCATTTTTAATCTGGTCGCCAATCGTTAAAATATTTCTCATCAACTATATGGAATAAAAAAACATTGATTGAAGGTAAAGGGGTTTTGTAACAATTAAAATCTTTTGTTGATGAAACCAAGTTTTACAGCAGTTTATTATGCCCTGGAATTATGTGCTGTCTCGCAGGTGCAGTAAAGTGAAATCACCGTGCCATATGGCGTATGTAACTTTCGTTGTGGGAAATCATGGAAAATGCTAACTTGAAAGGTTACCTGCAAAGACAAAGTAACATTCTGTTTGCATATTTTCGTATAGCGTTGAGATTTATCATGGGAAATGTATGGATGGGATTTTGTACTCCCTGCAATTAAAACACATGTTTTAATGTTCAGACATGCTGGAAACTGAAGTCCTATAGGACTTTAATTTTTTCCTGAGGATTCAATACAACTTATACTTACCTTTAGGAGAAGCTGCAGCACACTGCCCATTCTGTGGTCTGACTTTTTGCCTGCTTGAAGCCCATGCATGCATTTTCAAAGAGTGACAACAATAATTTAAAGGGGACGCTCAACTATCATATGCATGGAAGTGCATATAATGGTTGGAGAGTCGTTTTAAGGCGCACCCAACTACAACTTGGGCTGAGAAGCTCTACTTGGAGAAGTCATTGAGCATTACCCATCGTTACCGTGCCTTTAGTGATTACTTGGCTCAGGAGCTAAAGTTGGTTGTTGTAGGTGCATAATGAATTGTCATTAGTTTTACATAATTGGAAATGTACAATGAAATGACTTGAGCAGCTAATCCTTAATTGGTATGGAACATGATACTCCTCTACATACATAATTATATGATGAGACTTTAGCTGTGAACATAGTTGTATACATCCAATTAATGGACATAAATGACGCATAACTATGCGAGTTTGTGGCTGGTAATGTTGAAATTCCTCCCGTGAAGCTTACGGGACTCCAGTATATGTAACCGCAGCGTCCTGGTCAGTTCTATCATTTGGTAATCCTCTCGGTGAATCGCGCCTTAGACACTTCCCATGGGGGCACAGATCTTTGTTTAGCAGCGATAAAACAGATTGGAAGCCATGTTTCTCAAGCTTCTTCACTGTGGGGTCCCGAACCTTTCACATTGAACTTGGCAGATCCTGCTGAGGTCAGTGGTAAGACTGCTTCTGGACTTCTTTTAATCATTAGATAACTTCAGGAAAGTTGATTTATTCTCACACTCTGCGGCCCGCGAGTTACTCCAGTGCTGCGTGTGTAGACCCCAAGGTTTGAAGGTTCTTGTGGCTTGTCGCAGCCTGACCTTTGCGCAGTAGTGTTACCGTACTTGCTGGCAGTTGGATTATTGCTGGGTGCTGTACTGAGACGGAACATGTGAGGGAAGGGGTTCCAGCCTATGGTGTCGGTCAAGATTATTCCGCTTGAGGATGATGAGTGTTACAGTTTAATACCTGTAGTGCCATCCCTGCTGTACTGATCTGTTTATAAAGCCACTACATAATGTCATGTAGTTGTGAACTCTGCCTGCTGGAGCATCTTTAAACACAACTGGTTAAGAAAAGTACAGTGTTCTTTGGGAAGTACGGCGACAACTCAAAACTGCCTAATGTTTAAAATATTTTAGAAGTAATTCTGGCTTTTTGCACATTTTTATCTTTGTCGATAGTCTTCTGCCCGCTCCCGAGCTCATTTACAGTATGCTCATTTTAAAAGGGGAAATCAAAATGTAAATGCTCTCCCCAGGAGACTTATTGACAGACGATCAGATGAATGCCGTTTAGTTGTTGCTTGCGATATCCGAACACAGAATGATTTATTTAGCAGAGGACGTGATCCCGAAGTTAGACTGCGTGACTTACAAATGTTATGGTAGCTGATTAAAATGCTTAATTCTTACAGTCTATGTTGAAATAATTAATCTATGGTGTTATTAGTTATATAGTGCTGGGTAATTGCATTCCTTTTTTTCCTCCTAATGTTTTATTGACCTTCAATGCATTATGATCCTAAGAAAATGAAATATTTTGTTAAAAAAAAGTGTGTTTCCGGCCCGGTGTAACCTGCCCTTTCTGTCTTTCTGTCGCAGCTTGTTACGGCATAGTACAAGTGCCCACCGGACCTTGGTTTTGTAGAAAATGTGAATCTCAGGAAAGGGCAGCGAGAGTGGTAAGTTGCATTCTTATACTGGTAGCACTGGAGATTTCAGCTAAAGTATGATCCTGATCACATGTGCACGTTGGGAAGTGGTTTAACCTTTACTGCCCCAAAGCCCCGTTGAAAGCATTATGCATAAATGTGTTAACCTTTTCACCGTAAGCCATGTTGCACCGCTTACACCTTGGCACTCGGATTGTGAGCGTTACCAACTCTTTGTATTTCTTCTCAGATTCATGAGCCGCCTTCAGCCTGATTTGGTTTGCATGTTTTAAGGCAGTATACGATTTTGTTACAACTTGTTTGCGTTGCGAAAGGGGAACTTTAGTTACCTGTAGTTACGGAAGCTGCCATTCAGCGTGTTTACACAGAGAGATGTAAACTGACCAAAAGCTGTTTTGAGAAGGCGGTGAAGAGCTTTCTGTCTACAGAAAACGAGACATGCAGGCAGCCGACAAACACACAGGCAGTGTATACCCAAGTGCATGAGATTCCGCTGCACCCGTTAAAGGACAGGATAATGTCCCAGACACCCTCTCCAAACAGGAATGCATATTACTGTGTCAGTACTTTAGTATGCATTCAGCTCCCCTACTCCATAGTCCATCAATTCTCACCACTGATTGGCTGCTTGAAGCAGCCAACCAGTAGCAGGAAAGCACTTCCATTGAAATTAGTCTGCAGAATCCCCTCATGCGTTTCCAAGGGGGGCAGCGTGATTATTTAAAGGGACCTCAAAGGTATGGTTTACATTAAAGTGCAGTTTGCCTTTAGAAAATGGTGCTATGGCAGCCTTTGGAAAGCCTTTGGTGTTGGGGGTCTTCTGCATAAATAGCCTAAATCATATGCTAGTTTTGCAGCTTTGTGTCACAGATCTGAGCTTCCGTAATGTGAAATAGCACCTTGGATTACTTTTAATAATACTTACAAAACAAAAAACACAAGCTTTATCTGGTTGTGCAACTCGCCTTATAATAAAGTAAGGGCTTACGCCAATGTTTTCATGTTTATGAATGTCTGCTTTTCCATTTAATTGCCTGGACTTGGTGTACTGGAAACTGCAGCTGGTATTGGCTTCTGCCCCCATTATGGGATAGCTGCCCAGCATAGCATCATCATGAAAGAAGGCACATTACGTAAAAGGACACATGCTGCAAAAATGCTAGAGTAATTTGTTCCTTTAAAGGTAACAATAAGTCACTGATTAATAATTTAAAAGCTCATATTACAAGAGAGGCGAGGTTGCTACATGTGAGTTTACAAAGTTTGTAGATGCGAGATACCGGAGCGTGAGAGGAAGGTGGGTGGGTAGACTGTGTTTTTATGGGATCCAAATGAAACTGCAATTAGCTTAGAGTTGTGCAAGGTAGTGTTTACTGGCAAATGGCTCCTTCCCCTTCTGTTAATGCTGAACAGAGAATCTCAACAAAGGGTTATTAAATAAATAAATATTATTCTTCAATAAAGGTGTACTCCCGCCATAATGTACAATATACCGTATTTGCTCGATTATAAGACGACCCTGATTATAAGACGACCCCCCAAAATCTGAATATTAACTTAGGAAAAAAAGAAAAAGCCTGAATATAAGACGACCCTAAAGGAAAAAAGTTTTACCAGTAAATGTTAATTCATGTAAACTATTTTTTTAAATAAAAGCTATGATTGAGAAAAATATTTTTTTTGTTTTTATTTCCTTGTATTTTCCAACCTGTCCCCCAGTTACGCACATCTGCCCCCAGGCTTGCCACACCAATATGGCACTGTGGCCCATGATATGCCTTTTAACCCTCTATATGCCACTGTGCCCCATGGTATGCCTTTTGACCCCCTATGTGCCACTCTGCCTCCAGAAATGCCTTATACCCCTATATCCCATTCTGGCATTTAGGGGGTTAAAATGCATATTATGGGGCAGAGTGGCATATAGGGAGGTATAAGGCATTCCAGGAGGCAGAGTGGCATTAAGGGAGTTAAAAGGCATTGTATAGAGCACTCTGCCTCCAGAAATGCCTTATACCCCTATATGCCACTCTGGCATTTAGGGGGTTAAAAGGCATATTATGGGGCAGAGTGGCATATAGGGAGGTATAAGGCATTTCAGGAGGCAGAGTGCTCTATTAAATGCCCCCTTAACGCCACTCCAGAAATGCCCTATGCCCCCATTTAACACACACACACACACACACCCTATACCCCCATTTAACTAACACACACACACACACTCTCTCCCCCCCCCCCTCTCACCCCCCCCCCTCTCACCCCTCTCTTCCCTCTCTCCCCTCTCAGCCCTCTCTTACCGGTGCTTCCAGCCGGGGCAGCAGGTTGACGTCGCCTTCCGCTGCAGCCGGAAGGAGGTGGAGTTGGCAGGGGGGGTTTGTATGCGTCCGTCGCGTATACTTTCCCCGGCTGTCAGAGATCAGAGTTCCCCGCACCGGTGCGGTTCCGGTGCGGGGAACTCTGATCTCTGACAGTCGGGGAAGGTCTACGCGACGGACGCAGACAACCCCCGCTGCTAGCCACACCTCCTTCCGGCTGCAGCGGACGTTGTCTACGCGAATCGCGTAGACGTCAACCCGCTGCCCCGGCAGTACAGCAGGAAGCACCGGTAAGTGTGTGTATGATGGGGGGGGGGGTGAGACAGGAGGATCCAGGTCCCCTGCAGCGGTGGGGGGATCTGGATCTTAGTCTCCTAATCAGACCTCTATTTGAGGTCTGATTAGAAGACGACCCCGATTAGAAGACGAGGGGTATTTTTCAGAGCATTTGCTCTGAAAAAAACCTCGTCTTATAATCGAGCAAATACGGTATATACCGTATTTGCTCGATTATAAGATGAGCAAATGCTCTGAAAAATACCCCTCGTCTTATAATCGGGGTCATCTTATAATCAGACCTCAAATAGGTCTGACAATGAGACTAAGATCCAGATCCACCTGGATCCTCCTGTGTATGCCCCCCACCCCACTTACCGGTGCTTCTGAGTCCCCCAGTCTAATATTTAGGCTTTCTTTTTTTCATAAATTAATATTCAGATTTTGGGGGGTAGTCTTATAATCAGGGTCGTCTTATAATCGAGCAAATACAGTGTATGTGTGTGTGTGTGTGTGTATATATATATATATATTTAAATAAAGCATTAAATATGTGAATAATATATAACGCTGTAGCAGAAATCCCCATAATTATTTTTCAGTTTTCAGTGAATTTCACACCTACTCGTGATCCTCGTGTATTTTGTCTCGCGACTTGGAAGCTTCCAGGAGATAGGAACGCTGCTCTGATTACAATACACACAATGTTGCGTGTGACTTGATTACAGATCAAGATACCAGTAGCGTCCGGTGTCCCATACACAAGCTGTGTATTTAATACCTCCCCATTAAGTCTGATGTCTGGCATTTTGTAGCTTTTCCAACAATACATGGCATTTGTGTCATACATATTTATGCATGTGACTTGATAAGTGCAGCGTTCTGATCTCCTTGAGGTCTTCTAAGTCTAAGTACCTTAGGATCATGGGTAGGTGCGTACTCGCCGGGCCTGAGCCGCTAGCTTGTGTGAACGTCCATAAGGACCAAATATCTGATTAATGGGTAGGATTTCTGATTCTCTGCTCCTCCCTTTATAAGCCCAGGCCCATGTGTTTGTGCGAGCCCTTGTCTGCTACAGTGTGCCAGAAGTATACCAGTTTTTAAAAAGACATGGAACTTAAATGTCTGTCCTGTTTTATTCTTCCCCCAGAGATGTGAATTGTGCCCACACAAGGATGGTGCGTTAAAACGGACCGATAATGGTGGTAAGTTTAACCAATGAGTGTACTGATACCCGGCTGTCCTTTGGGAGGGTTTCACCAAACCGAGAGTTTACAGGGGAGTTTTGTTTTCATCTCTCTGACTTTATAATGCATCATGAATGGCCAACCCTGGCGACAGGCTCCGAAAGAAGACTTTCCGGAAACATCACTGATGTAACTATACATTATATAGTGCCAGCTAAGTCCTTCTTGTGGAAGTGCCTCGCTGGGGTTGTCCCATCATATTACTCGATGAAGATCAAAAGTTCAAACTCTCCTTCCAACTCTTTCCTTGGTGTTGGTTGGTTGTAGCAGTCAACATTTCTTTGCTGCTTAACCTAAACACCGTGCAAAAGTATTGTGTAATTTCACAAGAAAATCTATAATGCCAAACCTTATTTTGAAATATCCATATGCAAAACAAAACACAATGTGGTGCAAATGAAATGGATTCATGAAATGTACAGGTTAAAAATGAGTGGATTTTGGGCAGGTCACAGCCCTGCATGCTTCAGTAATCGGGACACATAATGCATTTTGCCGCAATTCTAAATACATCTCGGTTCACGTAGTGATTGCGCTGTTTACCGCTTCTTCTATCCATCGTATGGAATACACAGACATACTCATTATCCTGCGCGGGTACCACCTTCAAACCACGAGTCCTCTCTCCAAAAACTGCTTTGTTGTGAAGACCCCTCTTAACATGTTTCAGACGTCCACCAACGTACATAAGTAGGGAATGAATTATTGTCCTCTTTCCTTAATCCTCAAGCAGCTTGTAGGTCCTGTGACTCGGAGCTGCCTTTCTAGGTCATCCTGGCAGAGAAAGAGGTGAAAAGAAGGTGGAAAGTGCCAGAAGGTGCTGTTTATATAAAAAAAAAAAAATTACTTTAGTGTTCATTTTGTATCAGTGTTTTGTCTTCATTTGCTCCAGAAATAATACATGCCAGATGGAATGGATTTATCTGCGCTCCAACTCATACCGTATAATAGCTTTGGAAGTGTTTTTCAGTGTGTTTTTTGGGAAGGAGCCAGATGCGGGGTGCAAATATTGATAGTTGACCTTAAAGCAACAGTGTCTTCTTAATCTCCCAGCTGGATGTATGATGCCCTAACTTTTATAATTGAGAACGTCAACAGCGTGAGCATGTTGGGGCATTGTTTTAAGCTGCTGGGACCATGACCGATCGTGTAAAAGAGTTAAAAAGAACAGGTTAGGCAGGGTTCAGTGGTGTGCAAGTTGTCTCCTGCCTAGAAGAGGAGCTGTCCCAGACTATAAATGTACCTTAGACAACACGGTCTACATATTAACAACTCTTAAACTCTTTAAATATTTGTCTTTTAACGCCATGTCCCAAAATGTACACGCTTAAAGCATTTTTCATGGTAGGACTGAATTGAACCCGCAAAGCACGTAGAAACTTTTTTTTTTTTTTTTTTTTGGGGCATGCAGAATTGCTCCCATCAGAGACACGGGTTAGCCAATGATGGAGGAAGTGTTCTTAAAGATGATGTCACTTTCCCAAACAGTACATTTTACTGTCCCGAGCACTAAATTAACCTATTTAATGATGTTTATTCTTTAACCATAATCTTATATGTGTTAGAAAACCAACAATATAAATAAAACCCCTGGCGCTGAAATGGTTAAACAGAAGAAAGTGGAACAAAATAAAATACCTCCTATATATTGCAATATGTTGTAAAATCAAAGAAGCGCAAATAGTGCAGATAAAACACAGGGGGGATTTATTCCAGGTGCACCTACAGGATAAAATAGATACAAAGACTTGTAGCATTTGCTCAACATTACCCTGTAGACAGGTAAACGTATATAGTACCGTATTTGCTCGATTATAAGACGAGGTTTTTTTCAGAGCAAATGCTCTGAAAAATACCCCTCGTCTTCTAATCGGGGTCGTCTTCTAATCAGACCTCAAATAGAGGTCTGATTAGGAGACTAAGATCCAGATCCCCCCACCGCTGCAGGGGACCTGGATCCTCCTGTCTCACCCCCCCCCCCCCCATCATACACACACTTACCGGTGCTTCCTGCTGTACTGCCGGGGCAGCGGGTTGACGTCTACGCGATTCGCGTAGACAACGTCCGCTGCAGCCGGAAGGAGGTGTGGCTAGCAGCGGGGGTTGTCTGCGTCCGTCGCGTAGACCTTCCCCGACTGTCAGAGATCAGAGTTCCCCGCACCGGAACCGCACCGGTGCGGGGAACTCTGATCTCTGACAGCCGGGGAAAGTATACGCGACGGACGCATACAAACCCCCCCTGCCAACTCCACCTCCTTCCGGCTGCAGCGGAAGGCGACGTCAACCTGCTGCCCCGGCTGGAAGCACCGGTAAGAGAGGGCTGAGAGGGGAGAGAGGGAAGAGAGGGGTGAGAGGGGGGGGGGAGAGAGTGTGTGTGTGTGTGTTAGTTAAATGGGGGTATAGGGTGTGTGTGTGTGTGTGTGTTAAATGGGGGCATAGGGCATTTCTGGAGTGGCGTTAAGGGGGCATTTAATAGAGCACTCTGCCTCCTGAAATGCCTTATACCTCCCTATATGCCACTCTGCCCCATAATATGCCTTTTAACCCCCTAAATGCCAGAGTGGCATATAGGGGTATAAGGCATTTCTGGAGGCAGAGTGCTCTATACAATGCCTTTTAACTCCCTTAATGCCACTCTGCCTCCTGGAATGCCTTATACCTCCCTATATGCCACTCTGCCCCATAATATGCATTTTAACCCCCTAAATGCCAGAATGGGATATAGGGGTATAAGGCATTTCTGGAGGCAGAGTGGCACATAGGGGGTCAAAAGGCATACCATGGGGCACAGTGGCATATAGAGGGTTAAAAGGCATATCATGGGCCACAGTGCCATATTGGTGTGGCAAGCCTGGGGGCAGATGTGCGTAACTGGGGGACAGGTTGGAAAATACAAGGAAATAAAAACAAAAAAAATATTTTTCTCAATCATAGCTTTTATTTAAAAAAATAGTTTACATGAATTAACATTTACTGGTAAAACTTTTTTCCTTTAGGGTCGTCTTATATTCAGGCTTTTTCTTTTTTTCCTAAGTTAATATTCAGATTTTGGGGGGTCGTCTTATAATCAGGGTCGTCTTATAATCGAGCAAATACGGTATATGCTGACGGTAAACAACCTACTAGTGTCATGGGTCTACTGCCCGCTTTATCAATGCTAGAAGCCAACCGTATGCATAGATTTCATGACAATAACCATCCTGAATGAATTATCTCTGCTCTATTAAGTGGCTGGCTGTTGCTGTTAAGATGACGGTCTTTGCGAGGATTGAGGGAAGAGAACGGAGCTAATATACAGATAGGAAATTGATTTGATAATTGTACTTTTGCCGCATCTTATTTATTTGCCGCTAAGGTCTGTGGCTAACTTTTAAAGCAAAGGTCTCTGAAACAATGACTGTGATTGCAAGTAGTTGGACGATGCTGGCTGGGGGCTTTCGATTAAGCTAGTTTGGCTTTTTGTTTGTGCTCCTGGTTGGCTGTGCTTTAGCATTGAGCCGCCCTAGGCGTTGGTGTGTGTGTGTGTGTGTATATATGTGTGTGTATATATATATATATATATGTGTATATATGTGTGTATATATATATATGTGTGTATATATATATATATATATATATATATATATATATATATATATATATATATATATATATATATATATATATATATATACACATACATATACTCCTTTCTCTGGTTATCAGGGATATTTTGCAGGCCATCTAACCAGTGGTGTATTTACCTTGGGCGCTATCCTAGACCCAACCCAGGGCAGCTTTTAATGGCGTTTGCGGAAGCTATTGAGCTGGCACAGCCTCCATAGATCAAAGATCTCCCTTGTAAGCGGCCCATTGTGAGATCTGCGCCCAGGTTTTGTAGCAGGTGGACAGTCCTGGATATGTCATCCGACAAATACTTTTTCTCCCATCTATCGTCTATTGCAGCCAGCGGTAGGGAGCATTGCCTTGCTTGTTTTGCTTTGATTTTGTTAGTGTTCTTTACCTTAACATTGAGCAGACCTGTGAATTATTTTTTTGGCGATTTTGTTTAATCTGTCAAGGCGTTTTTCTGGTTTTCATTTTACGGCCCTGCTGCTTCATTGTTGGTTTTGTACTTTGTGTGATCTGCGGATAGCTACTATCTTCATAAACCTCATAACGACATTTGATGTGCTTGGCACGTCTTGCGATAAATGAGTTCGGAAAGTGATCAACAATTGCTTTCTTCGCTCGGCCGGTGTTGCTTCAATGCCTTGATGTCAAGGTACGGCACTCAACAATGCAGGGCAATGGAGCCTATAAAGTATAACATATAAACAAAATAAAAGTAGTTAAAGAAAAATAAAATGCAATTACCTTTAAAATGAATCCAGTTCTAAGAATATGTAAAAAAATAAAAAATGTAAAAATATTTGCCCAGTGATTTCATTACGACATTCTAATGGAACCATATAGTTCAAGAAAATGTTTTTGTTTTTTTTAAAAACAGTGCTTGAGCGCCTCTTCCTTCCTTCCTTCCTTCCTTCCTTTTTTTTTTTTTTTTTTGCTTACTGCACCCACTAGGGGTTAATTTTATTTTCTGTTAACTCTTTGTGTGATGCAGCACAGTTATAGTGAGGAGGCTTATGTCTCCAGATTCTGGGGCTTCTGACTCCGTGTCAGATTTTGATGTTGGTCAGTTCACATGCACATTTAGTGATGTATCTGCCACAAGTAGTAGTACTGCTGAGGAGTGAGCAGCGCCTAATCGTTATAGGCCAGCTATCCCTCCTTTTCCTGAAATTCACGCCATTAATGTTGATGTAACCGGATTTACCCCCTTGCAGTTTATGCAGCTGTGTCTGATGTCTTGGAGGACATCGTCTGCCAATCTAATCTTTTCGCCCAGCAGTTCCGTGCCGCTAGCCTTAAGTCTTTTTTGGCAAAGCAGCCATGGACTCCTACTGATGTGCCGGAGTTTTTTAAATTCTGGGCACGCGCAACGTTAATGGGCATTATTAAAGACCATTCATCGGCTCCTATGGGAGCACCAGCCCCATCGGTAGCACCCCACGTAGCCTATGGCTAGGCAAACATATGAAATCCTTTATTTTCCCCTTGGGAGCACCCCCACTTTGGATGGTTATATGAAATCAGCCCCCTGATTGCACACCTCGCTGCAAGGTTTGCAGAGGCCTATACACATGGAAGGAACATCTTTGTGGGTGAACCCCTCATAGAGTATAAGGTTGGGATTCAAGCAGTATATTCCTTCCAAGCGCTCCAGGTAACCTATATAGTTAGATGTTTGTGTAGTAAATGAGAGAATAGAATTTACAGCTAAACGCAAAAATTAAAACACAGTCCTGTCATGAAGGGGTTAAACACGAATCCTCGCAAAGGCAAATTTGTAAACAATGGATGTGTTGATGGAAAGATCAATACTTTTACCCAGGAACAGAATGACCAAGGACATCTGATTTTCTGCTGTTGGTAAATTGTGTATTGACGGGCCGGAGACGGGAATTGTTTTCTTTGTACTGTAGGTGGCTATTGAAATGTTTTTGGGTTTTTTATAGCTTTATTTTTTGTGATTTTTTATTTTTTTTTGTAAACCCCCATTAAGGCAGGTTTATCCTTTTTCGAGGTTATTGTGTAGTGTTTTGAGAGATAAAGATTCTATTTATTTTTTTTATGTTTTTGAAGGATATCAGATAGCCCTGTACAATAGGGTATACAGAGAATACAAAATCCAAAGCAGTAGTGATACCGAGTAATGATATTTTAGTAAATCTATTATATTGACCCCTAATATTTATATATATATTTATATATTGTTTATTCAGATTTTATATATATATATATATATATATATATATATATATATATATTTACTAAAGTATGTTAATTTCTATGAAATCATGCCACTAGTACTTCCTTAGGCGTGGATTGACATAAGTGGTAATACTTTGCCTTTAGGGAAAAGGACTTTAATTTTTAAATAAGTGTCGATATAGTGAAAATTTACCATATACATGATACTCTGCTCCTTGGCAATATACAGTTCCACAAGCCCAAAAAAGAAGGTGAATTTGTTCCGGCTCTTCTGATTTTCACAGGCAGCCCTTTTTCCCATTGGCTCGGAGCTGGCGGAGAAGAATTGTTACAAGAAGAAAGCGGATAGTGAAATGTGAACCATCTGGCTGATTATCAGGAATGCCGTGTAACTGCATTCTTTGTGACAGCTTTTCTTCATGATTTAGCACGTGTGTCTGTCTGGTATTAAGCCAACCAGCAGCAAAGGAGTGTTTTTACTTGTCATAGTTTCTCATTGAGAGGTTAGAGCTTGGACCTCTGAAGTCTGCAGGGAGAGTCGCTCACCAGCTTTTGAGTCAGCATGTTTTTATGCCCAACCCCCCCCCCATCTCTGTGTACCGCCATGCATTTTTATGTCCTCTTAGGGGTAAAACGGTACCTAGGAGACATTCCTTCTGCAACTTAATATATACTTAATATATAGCTAGGTATAGATGTGTATGTGGCATTATTATTATTAAATTGCTAATTTACGCAGCACTTCTTACAATACATACATTCAAGGGGAATGACAAAACTAGAATTGGCCGACGATCCGATACATTAGTTAAAGAGGGCCATGCTTGCTAGCTTACAAACTAGAGATAAATACTAAGGATATGTATGTGGTGGTAGATAAGCAGAACAATCTCTCAGTAGAAGCAGTGTGGGAATGTAGGTATGTATGAGATAGGCATGAAGCTATCCTGAATGCAGGAGAAGACCAATGACAGATTAAGCTCCGAGTATTTACATCAAGAAAAACAAGCAAGCCGACTACACGGCTCCAAATGGTTCTTATCCATCATCAGATTCTATTTTAGTTCTTCGGAAAGTCACAGTGCGAGGAGCATTTCACATTCTGGATCTCCTGCAAGGTCTCCAGATTAAGTACACCACCATGTACACACACCTCTGTGTAAAGCTGCACATGCTAACAATATGCCATGGAGATTACAATATTGCAGTAATGCATGCTCCTTCGTCAACAAGGGATCTCGTCGGAGAGCCTGTTTTCTCTGCCTTTGCTAAGTCAGTTCGTCGTGTGGCCCTTCTGCGGACACATCTGCTGGGAAGAGCAGTTCCTGCTGGGAAATCGTGTGGAAGCAGCCCTATACTGTCCCCTAAACATACTACGAGTTCTTACAAGCAGGGCTATCTGTCCCTTTTGATCCAGTGTTTATACATGTAACATTGGTTAAGTACTTGGTGGGGGTTCTGAGTATTTTATTGCATGACTTGCTTCAACGGGAAATTGACACTTTTTTTATTGTGTGTATATATTGTGGTAAAAACCTACTTTGAATGCAGCGTACGATGATTTCCGTGAGCGGTATGTGCTTGGGGATGTGCGTTCTTATGTTAAGAGCCTTTGGTTCATGTAATAAGATTAGAGAACACAATGGTTAGTTTGTTACAAAGGCTTAATGCAGCGGGCAGAGTCCTATCCAGAAATGTTGCCTTGGGGGCCGTGCAACCTGATTCCACAAAGAAATATACAGTCAGGAAAGTGGTCCATCTAACCTCACACACGTTGCATGAATTAGGGAAACGTTCTACTTTTTTATAGGAAAAGCTGTGGCCGTTTTTCTTTTAAATTCCAGGGATCAATGAAGCAAATTGAGTTTCCTCCCCTGATAAATATTTCAATGATATCCAAACAGGATATCGGCGAGAAATGCTACTGCTGGTCTCCATACAGTATTTATCAGCTTCCAGTCCATTATGAAGACGTGGCTGGATTCATGATTGAACCGAGCAATGCCAAGCCGTACTGCTGCTAAACAGGCAGGGGTGCTGGCAAGAGATCAGCAGGTCTGCAGAGTGTTTCCCACTGAAATCCTCGCGCAGGTAGTCTTGGGGGGGCGATCATTATCTTTAACCACTAGTGTACCAGCCAGAAGATGCGTGGGAGACCCGTATAACTCATATGGGAATGTTTAGTAGAATATTAGAGTATTAGAGCCTTTAAGGCAGTTTGTAGAACAATTTCTCAGTTTACTCTGTGTTCTTGTTCTGTTTGACTGCGGTGTCTAATGGCTGCATCTGAAGAACTGGAGCAGATAACGGGCAAATTGCAGATAAAAGCATTTTGGCAGTAATGGCTTTGTATTTGTTTTCCAAATATAACTTGCTTTCAGACTGCAGAAAATGGCATTTACGAGCTCCTTGAGATATACTGCAATGAGGTCAGGACAACCTAACTTTCTAAGCGATAAGCAGGTGCTCAGACAATCAGTTGGAGGACATGGGCCTTGTAAGAGGGTTATGGGTGTTGTGATTGCGATGGAAATAGACCAATACGTCTCAAGTTATTTTCCATGTTTGTAGAGAATCTACACTATATAACAGTATGACGATACCAAATAAAATACAGAAGCTTACATGAATCTCTGCCATGGGAGGGGTTCAACAGTGGGTAAAAATTTATTTAGCCATATGTTAAAATTTGTAGACAAAGTATTTAACAGTCTGGAATGTATGTAGGCTTGCTAAAACAATCCCCCCCTCCATTGAAGTGCTTAGTAGAAGCTATTTTTCTTGCAGTGGCGGTCTAGAGTCTGCATCCGTATATTTGAGTTTAGTCACGGCGCTGGATCGCGAACGCCACAACACAGTTAACACTAAATTGAGTTGGATTGTTGAATCTGTTGCGCTGACATAGTGCGCATCTGCAAATTAGTTTTGATAGAACCTGGAGCTTTATTCGCTTCCATCTGTTCATGTAAACCACCTTATTGAGGTTCGGCTCTAGCGTCCTTCAGATTAAACTTTCCGAAGAAGCCACGTGAACGTGTCATGCCAATATAAACATCCCAAGGAAAGAGTTGACAAACTTTTGCATTTTTTGCTTTGGATTTCTAATTGTAGTTAAGACTATCGGAGAGATAGATTTAAATATAAATATTAATGTAGATTTTATACATTTTAAGTATTTTTTTTCCTTCATTTTAGGGTTCTATTACAGTTTATAATAAACCCTTGTATAATTCAGGAGCCACACAGACCTGTAAGGGGAAAAAAAAAAGCATTGTAGTTTTGTTAGCTTACAAAATGTTAGTAGCCTAATTAATTTATACTATTTATAATGGAGATGTTGCTTGTGTTGTTTTAATTTGGTATAATTACCTGGAAGCCATTTTTCCAATACTGATTCCCACACGAGTGCTGTGCAGATCGGCTTTTGTGCCCCTCGGAAGGACAGGCAATGCCAGGACCATTGGTCTTTGTAAAGCAAGGGATGGATACCAGTAGTTTCTGTATTGGAACTTTACAGAGGGAGCTGCAATTAATGATAATCTAACAAAGTACTGGAGGGAAGTTTATTTCAAAGGAGGAGAAATGTTACATTATAACATTAGAGGCTCAGCGGCTTAGATGTAATGTAAGGATGTGTTACTTTACTGTGGGGGGGGGGGGGTAGATACATGGAACAGTGAATGGATTTAAACATGGATGGCATAGGTACAAAGCTATCCCGAATCAGAGTTTCTAGATCAGAAACAATGATGGGCTTGAAAGCTTCGGCCACCAAATTCTATGTTTCTAAGGCATTCAGTATAATGTTTAAGATATTTAAGTGCAAACCTTGTGGAAGTTGAGATCGGCAGCAGCCAGTGGCAGGACCAGCATGATCTGATCAGTCACAGGTCCTAAAGTTCCCTCTCTCTTCTCCTCGCCAACCCTTACAACCAGCAACTAAACTATAGCGGAGCGATAACCTAACGGGGAAGAATAATCATGCAGCCCGTTTCCCCATAGTATGTATATAAAATGGGCTTTTAATTACACGTGTATTGCTTTTTTTTTTTTTAACCTGAAATAGTTTATTTAGTGTTTAGTAGGGTTTGAGGAAAGTGATACTTGTGTTTTCAATTTTACATTGGTTTTGTTTTTAACCATTGCATGACCAGGAATCCCCCCCCCCCGCAAATAATTTTGACAACCACTGCCCTAGACAATAACGGGTATGTTTTAACAGAATGCTGAAAAGTATATTCACTTATTGCATTTGCCCCTGAAGTCTGTGTTTACCTCCAGGAAATAGGAATTGGACGCCAGTCAAGTTGTGCAGAATGATGCTGGCTATGAAAGTAGTAAGAAATCTGCTGCTGTTCCTGGCATCACCTCAATAGCCTATTCTGGGAGAGACAGTGCACACATTATGACTGAAATCTGATTTTCCTCAAAAGCAACATATTGAATGTTTTTTTTAAAGTGACAGTACTGGCTGAAGTCCATTCTTGTTCCCGTTATATAATAAAGGAAGCGGTTAATATAAAGCTCAAACAAAAGGGGCACGTTAAATTGTGGTCAGCCAGGTTTTCTCTAGTCTGAGATGTCATGGTGTGTTTTTAACAATGCCCATATTCATGATATTATAAAAAAGAAAATGTGAGAAATGAAGAGATACTAAAAAAACTTTGGGGGTTTTCACTACAGTTTACAGGAGAGGGATGGTTTCAACTCACTAAATTTTCAGTGCAGGTCATCCCACGACAGGGTTATAGTAGTTAGAAAAAGAAACCCGTCCATCAAGTTCCACCTTGCTGTTGATCCAGAAGGCACCCCCCTACATTGAAGTGATTTCCAATTGTGCCTCAAAAAGGGGAAACAATCCTGTCTTGTATATTCTTTGTAAAAAAAAAAAAAAAAAAAAAAAAAAAGAAAAGTAAAAATCAGCCCATATTTGAAGGCATCCGTTGAATGCACAGCATCCGTGGGCAGTGAACTCCACATCTTTATTGTTCTTACTGTAAAGAACCCTTTACCCTGCTTTAAGTGACAATTTATTTCTTCAAGTCAGAATGGATGAGCTTTTGTTCCTAGCACAGTCCTTATAATGATCAGGTCATCAGAGAGCAGCTGCTATTAACCCCGTATGTGTAAAATAAGATCCTATCCCCTCTTAGACGCCTTTTTTCGAATGTAAACAAATTTAACGTCTCGAACCTTTCTTCATCACCTAGATGTTCCATTCTTCTTATTAATGTTGCAGCCACCAATGCACTTTTTCCCCCCAGGTTCCATAATGTCCTTTTTTTTTTTTTTATTTTACTTAAGAGCAGGTGCCCAGACTTGGACCACATATATATTTCTACTGTGTCCAAATAAATCACATACACTGAGACACCCTGGTCTGTTTTTTTTTTTTAAGTTAGTCGCTGTCTGTCCTTCGTAAAACCACGTTGACTCTTACTCATGATGTTATTCGACAAAACGTATTCCTGAATATTATCCTTTGGCAAGAAATATGCAGGAATTGCAGAATTGGCCTGTAGAATGCAGAGTTCGATGGGCGAGGTCACGGGGGATCTACTTTTTGTACAGGACCCAACCAGCCTTGTGCATTATAAGCTTGCTGAGTTTGGCCTTTTCTGATGCATAATGACGTCAACAAGTTTAAAGTCTTCCGTCAACTCCTCTTATAGTCTCAATGACATTACATTTATTTATATCGCGTCGTCAGATTCCATAGCGCTGTTACAATAGGGGACAAAAAGATTTAAAATTAAACATTAACACGTGCTAAAACATACTGCAACAGAAGGAGAAGAGGCTCCTGCTCTTGCGAGCTCACATTTTTTTGGCTATTTAGCGTTCAAATCCGATTTTATTTCTGTCCACCTGACGTAATGTTCCTAAAATTGTTCAAGGATTTCACGCCACGCTTACAAGAGGTTGCCATAGTGCCAATATACTGCCTTCTCTTAATCACTGAATGTATGGTAACGCTGACGTATAGACCAGCCATAACGATGTCTCACCACAACCTGCCAAGTGTGGTCAGTGAGGTAAAATGTGCATGCCCTTAATCTGTACACATTGTAAATTAACTCAAATAAACTGTATATTCTATGCACTATATATTTTATGAGATCAGATTTAAATGGCAACCATCACCCAAACATTATTATAACACCAATATGTAACATTGTGCTGTTCGATTATAGATTGAGAGAAGATGTCCATTTGAGTATTTCAAGAAACTCCCCAAAGAACCTTCATACATGATGGAGCTTGGGAAGTATGCTGCGTATGACCTGTAAGCACCAAGGTGTGACATCATATGCAGGCTCCCGACACCATACTCCACATACAGGCAGGGCTGATACAGGGAACCGGTACTCCTATGTGAGCATCCCGAGGAGCGGGGCCCGTCCTGATCAAATTATTAATGATTAATTCCTACTCTGCCTAGTAGAAAATAGTAGACACTTTGGGGTGTAGGGTCATTTTTTTTTTTATTTTAACTTTATTTTGAATGCTTGTAATCCTTAGTGTGATAAATATGACTTTGAAAACACCCCCGGAGTGTCTAGTTTTGTGTATTACGATAGCTGAAATTTCTTACAGCTTTTGGTAACCAGCCGTTTTCTTTTCTAGGTTGGGCTCACGTGGTTTGTGCACTATATATTCCAGAGGTTCAGTTTGCAAATGTTTCTACAATGGAGCCCATTGTGTTACAGTCTGTGCCCCACGAACGATACAATAAGGTAAAGATCTTCACCTTTTGAGAAAGTGAAGTGTGTGACGTTTCTGTTATAAACATTACCGAAAGACCACCGTTGTAGCAGTAGACAAAAGATTGTTTGGGAAGGTTCCTTTCTGCCTTTTGTTTCTGTAAGTCCAAATTGCTGTTTTTGACGCACTACCTAAATTTACACAAATTTGTGTTTTTATTTCTGGTACCATCCCCTGTACATATACCTTCCCTGTCCTGAAGTCCTCCTCACAATGGCTACCAGAATTAGATACCACCAAAGGGCAGCAGTTATATAGGTTGGCTTTCTCATTTGCGACTGTTGTGTTCTTAGGTTGTAAACACTATTATATAGGTCTATTAAATCGGATCTGTCGCTTTTCCATGCTATATATTTTTCTATGTAAGTGAACAAAAGGGCACACGTCTTGGTATATAAACACATGCACGTTACACACAAACCTAAAATCCCTGTTGTGGCATTTGATGAATCTTGAATCCATACATATAATAAATTCATACATATAAACTCCAGCCTTGTTTAAATATATAATTTATTTATTATAGTTTAATACAATCAATGACTGATTATATGCTTCTCTCTGGCTGTAGGAGTGGCTTAAAAAGAAAATGTAAATGTATTTCCCTGATAAGTTTCCTGCTTATATATGAGTGTACATAGTTTTTTCACTTGTATTCATGTTGGTGTCCCTTATAGGAAGAGTTGTGCTCTCAGCAACCTTACTTAACTATTCCCTATGAAGGGCCAACACTAGCAGGTTTTTCCAGCAAGAAGCCCTGAGCTGGCCCTATATAATGCATAATTCAATGTGTAAGGAAATCTCGCTGATTTAGCCATACATTTTAGAGGGTCAGCCAAGCTCTTCCAGCAGCAGAAGCTTATTGAGGTTGGCCCTTCATAATGTAAAGTCCAAGAGCGGAAACCCCTACTCCCCTGTAGACTCTCCTTTTGGGGATTTACCAGCCAGCCCCCCTCTATTTCATCAATTATTCTATTGACTTGGGTGAATTATTCTATTGAATGGTTCTTATCTGCCATAAAATTCCATGTTGGTGGGTGTTTTGTCCCCGTCAATGAGTAAAGAAGATTGTTTCATGGGAAGAAAAGATGCAAAATATTCCCCATGCTAAAATTGTAATGGATCTGACATTCTTATTCTGTTCTTTTCAAGCAATAACTGCAGTCTTAACTCATAACAGTCACAGTCATACCGGCCCAATAGCAGGCAGCTGGGACTTGTCATTTCAAAGAGATCAGAAACAAATCAATCCTGTGGCTATCTATATTGAATCTGAGGCTGACCGGTTTTAGAAAAGGCTTTGTAGGTGATCAAGAAGGACTTGGCATTTCTTTAATATGAGCTTGGTCTTATTTGAGTGTTATTTGTTTTGAGGAGGAGATTAATGGAAAACCAAGCCTTCATCACCACCAGTGCCCTTCCAGTGTTTTTGTTCCCTTTTGGATTCTTGATAAATAAATTCATTGATTTATATTCTGTAGATGGGTTTATATACCTAGCATACAAAAAAGATATCTTCTGTCAGTTATATCGGCACTGGCAAATCTGTAGAAGGGGCCAGGGAGAAATATATTTATTATTAATGATATTATTATTATAATTATTATTATTAGGAAGCACTTCTTTAGGAAATAAAATATTATTTATTTATTATTTTTTATTATTATTATTAGTATTATTTCCTAAAGAGTTGCTTCCTGAGAGATCGGTATGAATATCACAAAAAGTTAAGTACCAGCGGTTACATTTGTGAATTCATATTGCAACCACAAAAATCTTGAATCTCCATTCAAAGAAAAATTTTCCCTTGGTGTTTTTTTTGGCAGTGAATACCAGTCAAAACGTTTTAAGACATTTCACCGATTCCCATGAAGCCTTTTATGTGTGCTATTTAAAATTTCTGAACCTACCTCTTTCTCATGAAAGACTGAAATCAAACACCTGATCTGTTACAAATTAAAAATCCAAACTTGTGAATATTTGCATCTTAAATACCTTTGACTCATGACATGCTTTGTATGTTTGCATTCATGTTTACTATAAACCTGTTCATTATTTATGTGAATCTACAAAAAAATACATTTTAAAAGCTCTGGAGCCAAATTTGATATGGCTACATAGAATAAAACTTTTTTTGTTAACATAGTATCATGTTTAAGGCTAAATGTGTTGATCTTCGTTTAAAATCTTTTAGTGATCTTTGAACTTTATGTACCAGTTTAGAGGATGGCTCCATAAGTGATGTCACATAAGCAAGAGTTAACCGAGATAGTACAGGACTAATCATTCCAATTTGTGAGGTTTCTGCTGTGGAATTAAATATTATCAAGCCCTGGGAATGGGTCCTAACGTCTCCAGGAATGTTTGCCGTGGGAGAGAACGTTCCAGAGACTGTGAAGAATAAGTGAGTTTCAGCAAGCGACCTTGGCTAGAATAGAGAATTGTATCCCCAAATATATCCCTAACAATGCCTGCTTTGGGGTGATTGTCGTAGAAAACACAGCTGTTCAGATCCGTCCACGCGATACTTTTACATTAGAGAGCTGAGCAGAACGTACTCGATTTCTTATTGATCTTAAATTGCCGCATAATTGTATGTGCGTATGACACACATACTACCTCTCTGTGGATCTCGTCTTAAAGCCTTTTATTAAAATTCCATATGTTGGAGCCACCGTTTCTTGGACCGTTCTTATTACTGCTGCTAATCTGACCGTCCGCTAGACAGAAACAGGAAATGAGGGAATCCAGACTGCAGACATGGAAGAGCATTAACTCCCCTTTGATGTGTGCAAGAATATGCACGGATTGTCATTGACAAATAAACCAGCCTGAATCACTAGCACAGGCTTCAGACACAAAGAATCTGCTTCCCAACAAATAAACCTGGGGCTGAAAAGGAAGGAAGGCCGAAGAAAAGGGGCTTTATTAACCCTTTGCCTCTGTGAGCCCTTTTACTGCCACGACAGGTCCTTTTCCCTTGTAGCCCGTGTTAAACAGCTTTGCTGATATGCTGTACGCATGTTTTAATTTATTTATTATACTGTAAAGGGCAGTTATCTAATAATTATAATATTATGTGATAATATAATAATTGGGGCAAATATATTAGGAAAAGAGGCCCCATATAGCTTACAGTATAAGTAAAATGCAATGATACACAATGTGTTAAGAGGTATCAATTGTTAAAATACCACAAACTAAGGATAAATACCTTTTTTAATTTACTGTTTTTTTTATAGGAGTGTAAATGCGGATGTGGAGTATTGTTAGATAAATCCCCAAACAGCTAAAACAGGATTAAGAACAAAAGAGCTAATTATACACAGACAATTCCGGTGTACAGTGCCGAGCACACAAGTGAATAGCGTTAATGCTTCGATCTCTTTTGCTTTACGTGCCGGCGGTGTGGCTCAGCTCGCCTCCTGTCTGCGAGGAAGGTGCTCGTTGGCCTTGTTCGAGGAGCTGGAAGGGGGTGGCAGAGATATTTTGGCACTGGCAGAGGAAATCTGTTTGATAAGTAATCTGCATTTCAAGGTCCCTCCCTGCTGAAAAGAGAGGCTTAGTTTCAAACCATTTCAGATCTGGCCAATCCCAGCATGGATTGCCCTTTAAAATAAACGTGGGAAAATCTCCAGCTCCGATTTTAGGCATACAAGTCATTTTGTCTCAAAAAAAAAAAAAAGGCTAGACCCTGAGGCCTTGAAAGGGGAAGGATGTGTCCAAACCGGCCCTTCAATGAAGTCACAGCCCTATGGCACATCAGATTGCCAAGGATCAGTGCTCCCGGGGGTAGCCGAGGAGTTAAAAACCTTTCTGGACAGTGAAACCTGTTTCCTATAGGAGATTGGAGGTGTCTTCTTCCCGTGGGAATGCAGGCACTTTTTGCCCTCTTTGCATGGCTCAGAACCAGGCTAACAAGCAAACTTACAAATCACTGGCCTGGTTGAATACTACTTCCTTGCGCCAGATTCGGTTGACTGGTTAGGAGGATTTATTTATTGTAAGCAGTTTCCCATAATCAGAAGCCTACAGTATATCATTGTTTCCCCATTAGCAATTATCGCAGCTATAGTTCCTAATTGTTTCGAACATAAATAAGGAGAGCTTGTGGTCGGTGGCATAAAGAGGGAAATGTTTTATAAAGTGTTTCAGTTTGTGTCTTTTATCATGAATCGGATTGCACACACAGCTCCTTTATATACCCAGCCAGGTATTTGTTTACTGAGGGGGTCGTGATTCCGCTCTGATCATAGATGTCTGATAACGGGAATAGTTCGGTGTCTCCTGAAATTAAAGAGAGTCAATCAATAAGAGCCATGTGAAACATTAACATAAACGCTGGAACACTTTAAAGCGCCCGTCACCCTAAATAAAGTCAAAAGAATGCATCAAGGATTAGAAACAACCCATAAATCAGTCAAGATTATAGTGTATTAATGTGATTTGCGCTGAAAGCCTCGTCTATTTACCATTTATTAGCTAAGGGGGGGAGTAGTTCATGTGTTGGTGCCTCCCATTTAGTATGATGATTATAACTCAGATGAAAACATTCGCGCATGCAAAGCTTGAAAATGGGAAAATGTGGTTTATTCAAGAAAAATTAAAATTACCCAAAACAAATTAGTTTAAAACTTTTAATATAATGTTATATGCCTATATTAGTTACGTTTTTTAGATTCATTTGTTTTTGGGGTATTTGAATTTACATTTATTTAGGTTTCCTTATTATTTTGTTGGCTGTGTTTCTAGATTATTCCAGATAAACCCTGATGACCCGATCTGTGCTTTGTGTCCCTCTCACGGATTCTTTTCCGTGTATAATGAAGTGAGCAAAAATTAAAATAAAAAACGCAAAATTTACCAGATCTCAACAAAAGTTTTATTTTGAATTGTAGGGAACCTCTTATTTCTGTTGCAGTATTTTTTTTTAAAATGTATTTATTATACATGTAAATTTGTATTAATAATGTGGGCAATAGATCTTTTGAAGCTAATTTTACATTTTATATTTTATTCATAGAGCGCTACCAACAGGGAAGAGTGCGAATTTACAAATCATCACCCCAACTTTTTATTAAATGTTCCCTACATAAAGCGTTTAATACTTATTTTCTTTATTTACCTTTTATTTACGTGAACGTGTAGGCTTATTTATTATGCTAATTAGCTGCTGCCTTGGCCAAAATGTTCTAGCCGGGGTGTTAAAATGCATTTCCTGCATGTCCCTTCCTCTTAACGACTCCCAGGGATAGCTCTCTTTCATCAGTAAGTTTGGAGCAGTAACCGGCAGGGGTGCTCCCAGGGCGCAGGTAAACTGTCTCTTACATACATACCTTCCATGCTTCTGTCTCTGTCTATCTGTGAACATAACAATTCAAGCCTATGGGGAGTTAAAAAAAAATAAATAAATAGTTTTTTTCTCCCCCTTCTAATTTCTTTTTTTAACTAATTGCAGAGTCTGCCTTACAACTTCAGTTCCATTTGTACTGCTATTGTCTTCTTGTCTCAAGAAGCTTTGCTCTTGTTGTATGTTGCTCTATATTTAGCCATGCGCCACGCTGTAGAATATGTAATGTATTGATACTAGATTACGGACGTTTCAGTGTTCTTTTTCTTTCGAGATCTAGTTTTTCTTTTAGCCTGTCTCGCTGTAAGGGTTTAGTTAGTACTTCCAGCTGCTTCTCTGATTGCTTTTAAAACCCATCCCCCTCTAGCTTGTTATCACTTAGAAGGTACACGTGACATTCTTCACCTCCTACCTTCCCCCCACACTCTCCATACCATGTGCACAGAATTCTAAGTTGCACACAGTGTTCTTAACCTTTGAGTTTCTGCCGCATTTAATGTACTTATTCGCAAATCATTTTACTAACATTTTTTATTTATTAAAAAAAAAAAAAAATGCATATATATTGTTAGCGCATGGTATAAACAACTCACTTCTTAAAATATATACATTGTCGTAAGCAGATACAGTGTTTCAATTACTCTTATAATATTGTAGGAGACATAAACAAATGTATGTTATTTGTATACTGAAGACAATAGTTTAATTATGTAGTATGTACTTATTTATTATGGATTTTACCTATTATACTTTTGCTATTGTTTATTTACCGGGCCACTGCGGATCTATCGGCACACATTCATTTATGGGGGGGTTGGGGAAAAAAATTAGAATGTTATCTTGTTTTACAGAGAAGCAAAGTTAATGCAGTTTACGAAAAACAATTGTGAATATTCTGATTTTGTTTTTTTTCTGAAATATTTCTGAGAGTCCTAAGGGTTTTATGAATCAGAAAAAATCTTCTTAAAATGTAATCCAATAGAACATTAGAAAACACTGTTTATTAGACACTATTAGATTCTATTGTGTCCATTGTGTTTGTTTAAAAGATGATTCTAGTGAGAAGTTTAAAAATGTGTTTCTGATATAAGAACCAGTAGAATGTTCCTGCTCATCAAGTCATTTAATGAGTTATTGCAATAAGGTTTAAATGTTTCACTGCCATGCTTGCTTTTTGTTTTAATTTTATGTGTAACTTTACTTATGGTGTTTCTAAACCCCTTGTGTTACTTGCGTATACCCAGGCATTGGTTTAAGCCTCTAGCTGGCAGTAGTCACAGTAGGACCTCAAAGGATGCTCATCGCTCAACTCTTAGGAATGTTTTTAAAATAGATTTTTATTCCTTTTGTCAGTACAAGTATACTTGGTGAAGGTGATTTTGTTGCTTAAACATTAAGTTGATATGAGGAATCCTTAAATTATATATTTGTGTAGGTGATTGGGTACTATTACCGTAATTAGCAGTTAAGAGAAAAAATGTAGCCTGGTGTATTGGGGAAAGCTGGGGCAGTGAGGGCATCTACCCTTTCCTGGCAAGCAATTAGTCGACCCCTGGGAGTGTCTGGTGTTCCTCCTTTGACCATTCCAT
Organism: Sceloporus occidentalis; assembly: GCA_023333645.1. NCBI lineage: Eukaryota > Metazoa > Chordata > Lepidosauria > Squamata > Phrynosomatidae > Sceloporus > Sceloporus occidentalis. Next base: position 5,126,772 of record JALMGF010000063.1, on the reverse strand, counting down.
CCACAGGTCGGAAGCCACTTTCCAGCTGTGTGCTGTTTCCTCCCGGAGACTGCCATGCAGAATTTGACCTTTCCTGTGTGGTGAAAGTGGTCTTCATTGTTGGGTTCCTTTAGGTGTTGACAGCTGGACAGATACAGGACCCAGAGTTGTGGAAAATGTCTTTCTATGTTGGCCTCCTGATCCCTTATTGTAAGCAGAAAACATTTGGAATGGGGAATGGAAATCCCCTTTAGCCGTTTTTAGAACCACTAGTCTAGACACAACGTTGGCACCAACTAGGCATTGTAATTCGCTTTCTGGAAACAAACTGTGTATTACCAGCAGCATTCACTTGGGTTGTTTGGGCATAGCGACTCGTCAATGGGCATAGCGACTCGTCAATTGGCATAGCGACTCGTCAATGGGCATAGCGAACCTTCAGTTGTTGTATCAGAACCTCAAAAGAAGAATCTAACGTTCAGACCTTCACCTCGTCTTCATATTTGTGTCTAAAACATTAATTTCAGGACAACGATCTGGATTTTTAAAAAATCCATCTCCAAATTTGTTTTTTTTAATCTCCAAAACATTTAGAGGCCCTGCAAATGTTAGACAGCCCAGATTATAGATCCATCATCCATTTGTAGTGCTATTTCTAGGAGCAGGGCTGTGAAGTGTTTCAGTGTGTTAGTTTGATTTAGTTACTGACCAGTCTTTTTTTCTTTCCCCCCCTCTCCTCCCCTGTTCATTTTAAGACTTGCTATATTTGTGATGAACAAGGACGAGAGAGCAAAGCTGCGACCGGTGCTTGCATGACCTGCAATAAGCATGGATGCCGGCAAGCTTTCCACGTAACCTGGTAAGTTCTCTACACTATGATGTTACCAAATCAAAATCCCACGTTGTTATTTCGGGGCTGGTATTAGGCCAGTTTGGTTTATTTTCTATGTATACACTTTCAGATTCTTATTAGCAGACATAGCTGCGCTTTCCCTGTGTGCAGTTTATATGAGTTTAATGAATATGATGCCCTGTATTGACAGGTGTGATCATTTGTCCTAATAATTGTTTTAGAAGATGAAAAGGATCCATTTTGGAAATTCACTGATTGTAACCATTTGTGTGCAAGAATAAGAAAAAGCCTCCGTCCCTCTGACATGCAAGATGTGATTGATGATAATTACATAATGTTTGAAAGATCCTTACTGTCGGCTTTCCTGTTGTTCCAGCGCACAGTTTGCGGGGCTTCTATGTGAAGAGGAAGGAAATGGAGCAGATAATGTTCAGTACTGTGGTTATTGTAAATATCACTACAGCAAGCTGGTAAGGGTATACACACTGTCATTTTATTCTTTGCTTTCCTTAAAGCAGATCGGTCAATTATCCAAAATAGACCTATTTTACTGTGTTTATAACAAAAAAGCTATGTATAGGTATTAGAACATACCTGCTCCGGGATATTTTTGGGGAATCTCGGCTTTTTACGTTGGGGTCTCCATTATTATTCCTCCATATTTAATTAGCGCTACTCTATTAATTTGTTCCGGAGGCATGTAAGCATGGTGTAAGAAGAACATTGCTGATGATGATTATGCGGTTGTTGTCACGCTCTGCCACCTATCTTCCATGAGCTTTTTTTTTTTATATATATACATATGTAAATAATATATAAATTATAGATTAGAGATCTTTTACAGATTTACACTGACTAATAATCGGTAAGTAATGAATTTACTGACACTAATTCTTGTGGCCTTTAAGTTAGTGGAAGATCCTTTAGTCTCTGTATGACGTAATGCTTTTGTATACTATATAAATTGAGGTAGATATATACTTTATCTGGGTGTATGCGAAATAAAGAGGTTACCAAATGTGTTATTTCTAAACAAAGAAATAATTTAAAACGTTTAATATAAATCCAGAAGCTAGCAGCTAGTTAGCGAAACGCGCGTCGGACATTTCTCTCTTTTTTCGGTGGTTTTAATGGGCAAGCATAATTAACTTTTTGAGCTTCAGTGTCAGATATCCTGAACGCCTGATCTGTTCGGTGGCCCTAGGGTATGGCTTTTAGAGCTTCTGCTATAGGTCACAGCAGGCATGGACTGAAAATGACAAAAACAATGAATGAATGTATGGGTTTACCAAGTGCTGATGTAGGTAGCATGACTCTCTCCAAACAACGAGATCAACACACATGTTCACATCTGTAGAAAAGCTTTTGCGTTATGGAGAAATATGAAATATAATACTATCACTATTTAGTTTTGGCTACTCTCATAGTTGCATCTTTTATTGATATGGTTAAATGTTCCTTTAGTTTCCAGTACTTCATATACATCTTAGCAATTTTTGGATTGTCTTCAATGTCTATGGGATGTTCGCTAAGTAAGATTATTAGGAACTCACGTTTTATTTATAATAAAGAGAGCGCAAATTCACCAGGGTCAGCTTGATTAGATCTCCCCATAAGCTTATTCATTGTCATAGCTTTCCATCCCAGTTTGATGGAAGCTGATTTGTTTTGACTGTCCTTTCAACGTTTGGGGAAGAAATGGGAACTCCAGGACAGGAAACTATTATTTTGTTTGTGTGTGTGTATTATATATGTACTGCCATCTATAGAAATGTATTCTTTGTCTGTATTTATCTTGTTGGCCAGTTGGGAAGAAAGCAATCGAACTTGCTTTCTATCATTTCACATTTCCTTGCAAATCTGCGCGTTACCTAGGAATGCCATATTTTAATAACCATGCTTAATTCAGGAATGTATAATCTTTTTACAGGGATATTGTGCAGGGTAATCTCTGCATAGCTAGCGAAGTATGGAACAAATTTAGACAAAGGGTCCTTTAGGCGTATCGTAAAGCAAGCTTTGTTGGAGGAATAAACTGATTTAATACCGCGTTTGGCGAATTCCCGCATTGTTTGTAGTTAATTTCCTTGGGTTTTATGTGTCGGCTATAAGACCGGCGCTTGCTGCTTTGTGTGAAATATTTAAAAACTTGTTTTAATGTTTGAAAAGCCAAGTGTAAAACTTCCAGAGCTGGCAAATCATATACATGTTGGAGTGCGAAACTATAGACGTGGGTTCTGTGTAATGTTTATATTCTTGTCTGAGGAAGGAGGAAATGATTCTCTTGTTAAACTAATCTGAATAGACAGCCTATTTATATTTTCCGATATCTATCTATCTTATTAGTGTCCATGGGCCAGTGTGTAAGGAATCAAACCTGACTGTTGCTTTTAGACAATCATATAATATTTTAAAGGGAAATTTGCCTTTTTTTTCTTAATATATAGTTTAATATAATGCTTAATATTTGAATAGTAGGTATCTATTTTAAAAATGAAGAAAGCATCTACTTTTATTTCTTCCCCCTACAATTTTAGTTAGTTATGCATGTGTATTATAGGACTGGTTTATAGTATTCCTGGGAAATTTACGGAATAAAAATATTATATTTAGTGAATACAACGGTCCGGTTATCTCAGTGGCATAAATCTATCTTTTTTCTTCCTTTATTTTACCTTTTTTTTTTCTCCAGCCAGTCGTGTGAATGATGGCTTTTGGGCACAATCTAGTTTGTGTCCTAAGGCCAGCAGTGGAGAGAGTAAGTGATCTGATGACCTTTGAAATTGTAAGGAGACCCTTAACCTCTTTGTTGGCACCTGGAGGGCAAGTTTGCCCCTGATGTCAGGGTTCTCAGAAATCAGATCCCTGAGACAGGATTAGTAATATGAGTATTTTAATAAATGCAATTTAGAAGCCTGGTAAACCTGAAGGCTTGACTGCTTGCAAATGAACAAATGTATTTTTAAACAATAGGTTCTGTTTGATGAAAATCCGACCGTGCTGTTTTAACAATACCATTGAGTAAATATGGATACTTACTAAGCAAAGTAATAAATCAGTGTAAACAAAAACTTATCTTGATCAAAATATTTATTTAATTGCACTTTGTAGATAATTGTCCTGATTTTTTTTCCAGAAAGCCCTCAAATATTGGTATAGAAGGCTTTGAGCCAGTGAGTTTTGTGTACTTAAAGGGCCATAAACGCTTTTGAAATTTAAAAGGATCTTCATGCTGGACAAATCCCAGGAGTCAGAGTGCAGCGATTCCTTAAACTTTATTGCTGAAGCCTATCTCCTTTTGCTCTTTTATATTGATCTCTGTAGATTTATGTTTTCCAACCTTGATGATAAGGATACACTTTTAACCCACGGAGTGCCAGTAGTATGAACAGTGGTAAACATGGTATTCCATCTAGAGGAATTATTAATGGAATTCTTTAGTGTGTTGTTTTTTTCTGAAGGTTAAATAACCTAAAACACACTGTCTTTCTATGACAATAACTTATCAGCGTGTACATTTGTGTCACATGACAAGCATTTCTTACCAATATTATGAATAAGGCAAATGTTACTTAACCCCTTAAAGACAATTGCCGTGCCAGGTATGGCATGGAAGAACTAGCATATAACAACATTTTGACGCTTCATGGAGATAAATGAGTTTAGAACCAGTGTTGCTGCAATGACTAGATATCAAGGCATTCAGCTACACCAAACAAATTTGTAGGGATGATGTGTAATCCCTCTTTCAAATATGGTGGCTCCCTACTGCTGTAAAGAGCTTAGAAAGTGATCAACAATCTGTTCCATTGATCAGCCGGTGTTGCTAAAATGCCTCAATATCGAGACATTCAGCAAGACAAAAAAAAAGGGTGCCATGTGATCTCTCTGGAGCGATCACAAGAGCGATATTGGAAGGCGGCACGGGTTTCCCATGATGGCGGCACCCTTCTGCTGGCCAAAACCAAAGACGGTAAAAAGGATCCAAGAGGGTCTGTCCAAACCCTCCTAAAATCTTTGAGCTCCCCCTGCAGGCTCATCACAGGTACTTTGATCAGCAATGCAGGTCAATGGAGCCCTGTAAATATAAAAATACAAAAATGTATAAAAATACAAAAATGTATAATAGTTAAAGGATAAATAGAAATGCAATAAAATTAAAAAAGTATACTCCAGTGATGTCACCATGACATCATAAGGGGAACCATCCAGTTCCAAGAAAATGCACCCTCAGTAGAAATATACATTAAAAAACATATCTTGCACCCCCAAGTAAAAAAAAATAAGAAAAATATAGTGAAGTATGGCTTCTTACTTCATTATTAAATAGGAATATGCTATTTGTACATTTTGCTGTATAACTTGCAAAAAAACTAAGTATTTCTAAACTTGGGCAATTTTTTTTTCATTAGCTTTTGTAGAAGAGTAAAATATTTTTCAAATAAGTAAAAAACAAATTGATGATAAAAATAATGGTACCTAAAAGCCCTTCTATATAATTTGTGTTGGTGAAGTAAGTGAGAAGAAAATTACAGCTAAACACAAATGCAGCAGACGTGTTAAAACCACAATCACAAAGGGTACAAAATTTAGAAAACAAAACAGTCCATCATGAAGGGGTTAAGTATTTATGGGAAAGATTTGGACACTTTTCAGTACTAGGAATTATATTTCTAATGCTGTGGGGTTTTTTTTTTTGGTTAAACAAGTGTTAAATTCAGCAGAGTAGGTGGAATAGCACCTTTTAAATACTGTGTACTCTGTGGTCGGATTTTTTAAAGTGATTGCTGGCTCTTAAATGTAGTATTTTCGTGCATAGGCAGTTATTCAGCACCTTCGTTTAATGATGGAAATTTGTCATATTAACCTCTCATACTATTTACACTGCTGTGCCTATTATAACTTTGCATTAGTGGCCATTATTTAAATATGCCTGCCTGTACATCCATATGAAAACTAGCTCTAAATCCATTAAATCCAAATGATTCTGCACCCATGAGAGACATTTGCTTTCTTGCCCTAATCAAGCTCAGAGTATATTTATATACATGTGATCCATCTGCAACATCATCCAACATGACTTTACTTTCGTATCTGCATATGTGCGTAATTTAGCTGTTTTATCAAAATATATAATCTACTATGAAAGTACAGATTTCTGTTTGGCTTAGATGAAACCGATTTAAAGTGATTGGGTTTTTTTTTTTAACCTCAGGATGTAAAAATTAACATCAGATTTTATAAAAATTGTTACAATTTTGAAAATCTGACTTAAAAACATAGGTCTTTGTGTTTTTCTGCCTTTTATTATTATTTATTACCATTGTTATATATACACAGGCATGACGTGGGATCCAGAGCATGTATGTAAAACAAAAAAGCACTACCTTTTTTTTTTTTTTTTTTTTTTTTTTTTAACTTCCAAACATCAGGTCATCTCCACCAAAAATCACAACAGAAGCTCAAAAGATTCTTACAAGACAAACTGGTGCCATGCCGTACGTTAAACACATACACTATATGGCCAGAAGTATGTGGACACCTGACCATCACACCTGTATTAGCTTGTTGGACACCCCATTCCAAAACCATGGGCATTAATACAAAGTTGCGACCCCCCTCTTCTGGGAAGGCTTTCCATCATGCTGAGCCTCTTCTCATCCATTGCCTGGCTCGCAATCTCCATTCCAATTCATCCCAAAGGTGTTTGATGGGGTTGAGGTCAAGTTCGTCCACGCCAAATCCAACCATGTCTTTATGGACCTTGCTTTGTTCACTGGGGCACTGTCATGCTGGAACAGAAAAGGGCCTTCCCCAAACTGTTCCCACAAAGTTGGACACATACCATAGTCTAAAATGTCTTTGTATGCTGTTGCATTAACATTACCTTTCACTGGAATGAATGGGGCCCAAACCTTGAACGAAGGCACCAAACTTTACAATAGGCTCTATGCGTTCCTGTAGGTAGGGTTCGTCTGGCATCCCCCAAACTCAAACTAGTCTATCAGACTTCCAGATAGTAAAGCGTGATTCATCACTCCAGAGAATGTTTCCTCTGTTCCAGATCCCGGTGGTGTGCTTTACATCACTCCATACAATGCTTGGCATTGCGCATAGTAATCGTTGGCTTGTGTGCAGCTGTTCAGGCATGGATATAGTGTGTATAAACAGTGTATATAGATCTGTTTAATATATAATATTTATGAAATTTGTTCTTAACTTTCCTTCTTCTGGCCTGTTTTTGTATCTGTCCCTTTACTCTCCTAGTCCTTCTCACCTATATCACATTCTAGCTTTTCTTCTTCCTTCTGATCAATTTTGGAAGCTTTCTTCCGAGGTCTGCCCTTCTTTACCTAATGTAAAACTTCCTCCTGGCCCATCAATTCTAGTTTTGTTGCACCCTTTGAATGTATGTCCCGTAAGAAGCACTATATAAATAAGATATATGTGATGCATAGCCAGTTACTGGACGTTCCGAGACCGCTCATTTTTTATCGGCTCCATAATTGGCTGGCAGATAAACCATATGACAAACATATGGAAGAAATCGCTCTGTGTCCACTACATATTTTATATACAGTACCACATTTTTTTTCTTATTTCTTTCTATGTTTCTTTTACTTTCTATGTTTTTTATAGAAAAAAACGAAACTGGGATTTAGTAGATCATTTGATCAAAGTTTAAGTGATTCTTCCTCTCACTCTCAGGATAAACATCATGAGAAGGAGAAAAAAGTAAGTCTATTTGCTGTTTCCAAATACTTGGAACTCACGCTTCATCATGACTTCCTGCTTCAATCCATGTAGTACTTACACCTCTTTCAGTAGTCATATTCTGTTCGTAGTGATCAAAGCATGAGCTAAAATCATTCTGTGCATGCAGTGGCACTTTTATACTCGTGTACATTCTGTAGTGTATCTCTGTGCTTGATGACACCTCTATGTCCTTTCTTTTGTTTTTGGCATCTTTCTGATCCACAAAAATATCAATGCTAAGTTATTGCCATTCATTAAAGAAAGTAAAATTTATTATTTTGATGTTAGAACAGCAAAACGGTGATTCTTCCAGGGGGCACCTGGATAATTTAAAGGGACTTCCCAACTATCATGTACATTAAAGTGCACATGATGGCTGGTGTGTCCCTGTAAATATTTTCTATGGACGCTTTAACAAAAGTGCCTTTTTAATCACTTCCACAAGGAAATAATCCATTTACCAATTCTTGAGAAGTATTAATCCTTTTCATACAGAATGACTCATTAAGTTATGAGTTTCAACCCAATATGCCTTCTCTATGAAGCTGGCTAGGTTTAAGTGGTTATTAGCTAGGGTCACTAAATGGCTGCTATAAATAATACATATTTGAGCTTCAAATAAAGTACTGTGTATAATAACGGCAATATGATTTAGCATTTAAAAAATGCTTTTATTTTGTTTTATCAAACTTCCCTAACCTGCAGACATGAAGTTTGCTATTGTCAATCATGCTGATGAAGTCCTGCTTCATTAGTCTGAGTGCCCCATGGGTGATCAAGACTGAGCCATTCTATTGTTTGTCACAAGCAGTATAAAAAGGCCTGCGGGTGTTCGGCTAATAGATTGGGCTAAGAAAACACAGCTAGAACACATACAGATGACTAATGCAGCTGCTTAAAATCATTATGTGAAAACTAGAATTGTTTTAAAATTGTAAAAAATATATTTTATATTTTTATATATATATATATATATAAAATGATCCTCTGATTGTTACCTGGATGTCATTGGGTTATATTTTTATTTTTCCAAGACAATTTTGAATACCAAAATTGTTTCCATTTGCATTTACTTCCGCCGAAATCCAGGTTTCTCAAATCATCATGTGTGTTCTCGGTTGAACTGAAGTCCTTAGCAGTTAACATTAATTACATTGTTTTACAATAAAGCTAACTTACCGTTGCGAGGTGTAGTGAGTGGTAAGGCGATTTCTTAAGCTTAGATCGATTCCTTGTTGGCATGTGTTTGCAGTGGTGCTGGCAGAAAAGCCTGCGATGGTGGCAGCATGCCATGTGTTTCACACGGAGTTTTAATCTTTTAATAAAAATATAAAGAGCATGACTAAATACTAATTTGCCTCCCTGCTGACTTGCAAGTCGTCTACCACTTTGATTTAGTTAGCTCAGTGGAGAAGCTTTATCCAAATCGAGACGCACTTGCTCACGACTGTGAGGCTCAGTGAGAAATGTACAGTAAAATACATTTCATTTATAGCTCAAAATAGGGGGCAACTTAAAATGTCACCATTTAGCCTCTTAATACGTGTTTCACAGAATGCATGGCGGAAACCGGCGAGCACTTGAAAGAAGAAAAAAAAGTCAGGCCTTCAGAATATTATTGGCAGCGCAAGAGCCATTAATGGTCCTAAAAGCTTGTATTTTTAAACCCACTGTATTCAATAAAGTATAATTTCTTGCTAAGATTGAATTGAGTCACAGAAATGTTGTTTAGAAATACATTTTTTTTTCCTACAAGAGATACTTTTTAATGGAATAAGAAGGGGGGGCTCTAAAAATGTCTGTAATATTCAGACATTAAAGTGGATGTTTCACTTTTCCCAAATCCTACATTTTATAGTTCAGTGTACTGTACGAACAATCAAATTAAGCAATATGTATCGGGAAGCCCACTTTATGTGGGAGCAGTCATGGTAACGTCCTGTTTCCAGAATGTGGATGATGATTCCTGCCCGTTTTATTACTCTTCAAGCTTTTAACTTCTTCAGTGGCAATTCAGTTAGAAAAGAAAAAAAAAATCTTTAGATGTTAGACAAGAAACGAAGAATTTAATAAACTCTTTATAGGTTTCTGTTATTTATTAACCTTGATTATCAAGTTGTGTTTCTTTGTTTAAAAAAAACTTTTTGAGTTTTTGTGAAAAACATAACTCGGGCACGGCTCTCGGTCGATATTACCTGCAGTTTGGTATATTGAAGGAATAGCTGCTGTGTTGCGTTCCCAAGCATCCGTTCTGTCAGTCAGCAATATTGAAAATGTTACTTTTCTTGACATTGTAATATCCAGCATTGACGTAGGGCACGTATCTCGGAATGTTAGGTTTTGCCCCTTATAAAGGCTACCAAAAGATGAATTTGTCTTGCTAAATTCTAATAGATCTTCACATGCCTGTCGGATTGATCCCACACATAAAGGGAATTGGTCCCGGAATACTAGATATTATAAATCAATGATGTGCGGTTGTTGTTTCCAAAGACACAACGATCAGCATCTCCATGGCTGGGCTACCCGTTTATTTATGGGAATACCACTGTAAATATTCAACTAAAGGGGCAATTTAGTGTCCCATGCAGCCTTACCCACAAAGAATGGATATTGTAAATACTTTAATATACATTTGTCAACATGCTAAAAACAATTAGAAATTTACCTTTAGGAGAAGCTGCAGAGCAACTCCTCCTCCATGGTAATGTTTTCTCACCCCTGATTGGCTGCTTCCTGCACGCAAGGCTTTTTGCGAGATGTCCCCTTCCTGGTAATTTCTGAACCAATAATTACTGGAGCTGGCCATTAGTGAGCACACCATGTGGGGGCAAGCAGCAGGAGATATTATTGGCCAACCACATGTCTTACAAGCTAAGGAGCTGGGGATTGGTGGAAGAGGAAACAAAACTCTTACATCTGCAAAGGGGGGGTGATAATTTAAAGGGACCACTCGGGTATCGTATGCATTAAAGTGCATGGAATGTCCATTTCAAGTTGTACATGATATGCCCTGCAGTGGACAGTAGACCACTGTATGGGATTGTTTGGTTTTCTATTTGTTTGTTTTTTGGGAAGTGCTGTTATAGATGTCTTTGGATATATGTAAGAAAGTTCCCCATAAGTATATAACACTGATGGCAGCCGCCATATGAATTCTAAGTGGGGAAAAGGCCATGAGTGCAGACGGTTAAATGGTAGACTGTGCCTATAGAGACAGCCATGTGGATTTTGTGTCTGTTACATACCAAGGAATGGTCAGCATCTGAACACAAGGTTCGAGGTTTTGCACTCTGAGGGTGAGCGGCAGATCAGAAGGGTAATGTTTTGGAGCTTAGTCCTTATATTCAGCATTGGTTCATGCAACTTAAAGGGATACGGTGATGAATCCTGTAACTTCTATTACTATTCCTTTTATTTACTGTTCTCATTTTAAGATATATTTTCAGCTCTTGCTTCCTCCAGAGGCATAGGCAGAGCATCGCATGGATATTTCCTGCATTTCCCATAATCCCTCAGTGAATATTGTATTGCAGACCCGCCATCATCCCCGATATGAAGCTCTAACTCAATCCCTGTATTGTTTTATTAGACTGCCCATAAATTTATAGAGCTAGAGATTACTTTTAAAATCTCCAAAACAATTGCAGAGGTCGACAAGCAAGAATTACAGGTTGTTCGTTGCTTTGATTAAATGCAAATAGCAATGCAGGGAGCTGTCCCCATGATGGTTCTTGTTTAAAGGTGTTCCTGTCTCATTACATACAAAATGATATATATTTAAAGTAGAATGTGCCTCGTGAGTTTTAATAGGTCAGGAAGAGACAGGCCGTTTGTTAAATAAACACATTTTTCATGTAGAAACCAACTCTGCTGATTTGAGTGTAAAACTCCTTGGAAGTAAATAAGCCTCTTGTCTTGAAGCTTTGTTCTGAGGTTTGTGGCTAAGCCGTGGTGCTCAGCAGGGTAAAGCTTCTGCCCACCTTGGATCCCACCGAACATTAAGGAAAGCGATATTGAGAAGAAAAAGACTTCTGCGTTTTGCGTGCCCCGTGTGTTCTGAAAGGGTTAAAGCATGTCAGCTATGCACTTAAGAATAAGGAGGCACAAGATCAGGTTTAGTCCTTTGTTTTTAATGTATTGAGCTTTTCAAATGTGGCAGCTTAACTGATATATTGCGCAGATGGCAATCCATTATTCGTGGCCTGTCTTTCCTGCGACTTTATTCACGTGGAACCTTGGGAACATACAGTGCCGTTCCCAAAGGTAAAGCGGAAGATCATGTAGCTTGTGGTTATCTGAAAAGGGCTGGTGGTGTAAGGGGGGAAAAAAGCCCCGAGGCTGCCACTTTAAAATGTGTTTTTTTTTTACTCTGATTACACAGAAGAAGAAATGCTTTCCTCTAAACCTGCCCAAATGGATTTACGGGGAAAATACGCCAAACGTATCCTGTTCAGGAAGTATGCCCATAATTATTACATCCCAGTGTGGCTCTTTCATTGGCAAAGGAAAAAATGTAGCATCTGTTAATAAAATAACTCAATGTTGTTACTTATTGCAAGGTGGAATCTTTACAAAGATATCATGCTTCATTTTTTTCTGGATTTATAGAAACTTAAAACTGGCGTCACCCCAAGGGCTTGGTTTTCATTTAATGTACATTTTTTTTTGTATATAGTGGAACAGGTTTGATCAAAAGTACTGCCATGAACAATAAGGGGACATAGAAATAGACAGAAACTAATGAAATATGGCACAAATACACTTAAATATCGTTGCTGAATATAAAAATAACAAACCAACTTCTGCAAACGTGGACTGTTTCTGGATTTGTATTTTAAATTTACAGTTGAACGGATTCAACCCTGCTTGCGCATGCTCAGACTCTAAGTGTAAGAGTTTGTATTGGTTCTCTGTAACGTAATCCCGGTGTGTCTTGTATATGGTCAACCCAGGCCGAGAGTACTCAGCAAAATGTATCGGTGATATTGATGAGATCCAGTATTTTCACCTCTCTCCTGTAGCTATTTTACTGAATAGCAGCTTTTTTTTATTTTTTTTTATTGTGATAGGTGCTCCAGTTAACCCCTTTATGGTCTTTTATATATAATTTATAGAAATCATATGACAAAAATAGGCTCCTTTTTTCTACATAAGAACAGCATGTTTGAGCCAGGTAGAATGTAATATTGTATACGATGGTTTTACATGGTCTCACAGCTCAAATGCAAAAAGCATGTCCTGGGTGTAAAAAATCGACTGGTTGCTCTGTTTTACAAAACACCCCTGCAAGGAAAGAGTGGCTTATCTTAAATTGTGTGACCCAGAATCCCCTTTAAAGTAGGTTTCTTCTTGCCATGCTCCTGTTCTTATGGTCCACTGCCAAGTATATATTAACCCTGGCAGTAGATTTTGGTAAGAAAATCTTGCTTTGTTTCTGAAAGTACATGTTTTGTGATAATGGGCTTTTTGGGGGTACTTAATTAATTCTATAAGTAATGCTCATAGCTAAAGAGTGCTGTGTGTCTATGGAGTTATTGAACTGAACCTTAGCTTTGTGGGAAATAGGATCTGGTTGTTTGTTGGCGTTTCATTAATTAACCTTGGCTACGCTAGACGTTTCACATATAATTACAGTCTCTTCTCACTGTAAATCTGAAGTTCTGCACCATTTATTGTGATCTGTATTAGGGAGGTTTAAACCTAAATCGTCTAGGTTACCCAACTAGAAAGGTTTGCTAGAAGGGACAAAAAATGGTTAAGCAAGTTGTGCATCCCTGGGCACCCTGAACTTGGCGTCTCACCCGGTGCGTTGATAATGAGATTTTCTGGATAATGTGGCTTAGTTTTGGGTAGTAGTGTCAGGTTTCGCTAAACAATTTTGCCTTTGGTATTAAATAGTCTGCATTGAGTTGTGTTATATCGCATCATAGTTTTATTTAACAACATTTTTGATCCTCATATGTCAAAAATGTTGACATGATAAAATTCTCATAATGATCACATTGTTCTTACACAAAATGAGCAAAAGATCTGATTAGTAACTTCAGTTTAGGGTGATTGAGGTTTCATGGGAATCTGACCCGATTAGAAAACTAGTACAAAAGAGTTTCTTATCACAAACTGGACCTTGTACCATGCACCATTTAGGTGAACAGGCCTAAGTGTCTCCTTTCAAAATTATTCATACACCACCAAACCTAAACATTTTTCTAGGGAAAAGTGGAATAAAATAGGTTCTTAGTAAGAATTTCCAGGCTGGGACAGTCAAATGTTTTGGTATTATATAATATATATATATATAACTGCCAGCACAGGGTGGCTACTGACACCTTTCAGGCTTTAAGAAGCAGAACACAAGGAATTATTTTCTGATAAAGTCAAAAGACGTGGTTTATGGTTTCAAGATGTGAATGTTTTGAAACCAGCATAATCTCGGCAAAGTCATCATTAGTCATCTGCTCCAGTAAACCAAATAATGCCAGGGTCTCCGCTTAATTATTTCTTTTGTGCTAATTGTTCTCAGATTTCTAGACCATTTTTTCCAATAGTTTCTTTAAGCAAATAGTTGAACGCAAACACGTTTTAATTCTGGTTCTTCGTTTTAGAAGCATAAAGATAAAGAAAAGCACAGGCAGAAATCCAGAAAGCAAATGGAGCCTCTGCCACCTTTAGTTCCATCTCTAACTGTGACTACTGAAAAGGTAAGCCGGGCTACTTTAGAAGACTTTAGAATGTGGAATATGGGCATGGAGAAAGACAGACAGACAGACAGACAGACAGAATCTGGAGAAATTCTCAATAGTTCCCAACTTCTAATTCTTATGACAATGGCAGGGAGTCACCCAAATAAAATAAGTGGGAAATACACAGCAGGCTGAGCTATTAAAAAGTTTGTTTTATTAAGTAATATTTTTAATATGATATATTTGCTATTTAATTAACAAAGCTGTGTTTATGTGAAGTTAACAGAAACCCAACGGTTTTAATGCAGTAAAGAAGTATTGAGTCCTTTATCAGAAAGACCCAGTTTCTAAAAGAATAAAACAATAAAATAAAAGCAGCTCTGGTAACTGGACGTAAAATTAGGCGTACAGGGGCCACTAGGGCCCCTAGGGAAGTATCAGTCGTGAGCCTTCAGAAATTCACCACCCAATTCAAACTGGCAGTACAGGAAGTTACGAGCCATCAGAACAGTTTTAAGAGCCTTGCTTCTGGGATGTGTTCTGGCTTTATTACTAAGCCTTTTACAAGTTTCCATCTACTGCATTTAAGGGGTTTTGAATCATATTGCCATTTCTTTCCTGTTACACTCCTTGTCTAAATTTCAGCTAAGGTGTTGTATCGCTGTGTTAGGGTAATGCTGCATTTTAGTGCTGGAGAACTGCTAATTGCCACAATAAGCGAACATTTACAAAGAGATACAATCATCCTGCGCTACCCATCCTTGTAGTTATAATTCTATTTTAATACTGTTTAAAGAAGCCAATGTTTCTGAAGTGCGTTCTAAAATCCTGAATAACAGGCGATGTTAGATCGGTTTAACAGATTGCCTGTGGGTAACATTTTTGGTGATTATCTTCTAGCCAAGGACTATAGCACTTCTCCAAATACACTGTAATCCAGTTGTTAAGATCTGCTGGGTGGTCTGCTGTCAAATATGTTAAGTAGTTTGTACATTGGGAGAAACCTTATGTGTTTAATCACCGGTGCACCTGCATTTCAGAAGGCCAGATATTAGGAACATCTGCAAATACAACAAGGAGTGAAATAAACCAAACTCGGTCCTTATCAGCTTTAGACAGGTCTTACAAATCCCAATTGAATTGATTTAAAGAAAATAATCACAATGGTCTGGTTTCTGTTTCTTATACCACCGCTTCAGGGGACACATTGAATATGGCAAAAATTGAGGTGACAGACTTTTAAATAAATGGAATGTCAGCCTTTGAACGTAGGCCATGTAAAAAAACAGGATGATGGTAATGATAATGTGCCTCCAACATTTACAATCCACGTTATGCAGAGTTGAACCTTTTTTTTGTGCCCATTCTCTTCTTCACTATAGATGACCTCCTGTAATAATTACCAAAGCTTGTTAAATGCCCTTATTGGTTTAGGTGTTATAATGTAACATCTATATGGACAAAATTATTGGGACACCTGACCATTACACCAACAGAGACTTTTATGACATTGCATTCTAAATACATAGACATTTATGTGTATTTGGTCCCCATTTTGCAGCAAAAACAGCTTCCACTCTTTTGGGATGGCTTTCTACAATATATTGTAGAGCTTCTGTGGGAATTTTTGCCCATTCATCCAGTAGAGCATCTGTGAGGTCAGGCACTGATGTTGTATGAGAAGGCCTGGCTCACAATCCCCGTTCAAGTTCATCCCAAAGGTGTTCGTTGAGGTTAGGGCTCTGTGCGGGCCGGTCAAGTTCTTTCACATCAAACTCATCCAACAATGTCTTTATGGACCTTGCTTTTTGTCATAATGTTGTTGTAATGGTCAGGTGTCCTAATTCTTTTGCCCTTATAGTGTATATTGTAGTGTTTTGTATAAACAAATGTGTGGTGTTAAGCTGCTCTCTCATGCTGTGATTTGTATTATTTAACTGACAAATACAGAACATTTTTGTCCGCACTGTAAATAAAATAAATGTCATACTAAATGTGTGAAATACAATAGCATCTTACAAACGTGTTTGACAGATTTCAAGATTATGCTAGTAATTGGTTAAGCCAACTGGGGTACTTCTTGTTGGGATCCTGCCCCAATTGTGGAGTGCATAGTGGGACTCACAAAAGTACGCAAAAGTACGTAACTCTCTGTGAGCGGGCTATCCATGTGACTGCCCGGCATCTGGCTACCTGCCGCTTACCCAGCATTTGGCCTTCATGGAAAATGAAATTGTAACAGAAGTGATTTCCTTAAGTATCAATCCAGTGGGAATCCCATTACCCTTGAATATGTAAATCCAGAGCCCTATATCCGCTGGTGTCATCCTTTAAGGGAAAACACCTTTACAGCATTCAACATACCTATATTATTTTAGACCTACCTATAGCGTGTTCTTTTGTTTGATAGTCAATATAAGTGTGTTTGAAATATTTAGTGTAAAGGTAATAGACTTTAAATTAGTTTTCTATCTTGACAAAATAATCGATAAATAACCAGTGTCTGGATTTACTTGGAGAACTCTAACATTTTAAAAAGTTAGAGATCCCTTTTAAGAACCTCTTATATCAAGAGAACATACCCAGACTGGATCAAGTCACTTGTCTCTGTATGGATTTTACATTAAAAATAGGTCCTACAAACCAAACAGAAACAGAGTCATTTAGCATTTGGGTTATGGAAGCTACATGGTTTGAGAACCCATTGGATCTTATACAGTTCTGTCATAACTCGTATATATTACTAATTTTCTTCTTTGCTTGCAGATGTATACCTGTAGCAACAACAGTAATACCAGTAGCAGTAACTCCGTGCCCAGCTCAATGAAGCGTTTGGAGGAGACGGCAGCACGCTTCACAAATGCCAATTTCCAAGAGGTTTCTGCTCATCCTTTGGGAGCTAAAGAGACATTGGAGGCACGGAGCTCAGAGGGCAAAGGAAAGAAGAATGCGAGCCACAACTCCATGCAGCGGGGCAGAAAGTCTGGCAGTGGGAGGAATAGTTCCAGCTCCGCAAGTGCAAACAGCCCCTTTCAGCAAGGTAACGTAACCATGTGTGGGATGTTCAAGCTACCGATCCCATGTAAAAAGGTGGAAGAGGTTAATGAAGATTGTTCAGGTTGGATCACTCATCACACTCTTATCACATCACCCAAAAGCAGTTCAATGATAGCAACTGTCCAAAGGCGATTTACAGCATATCAAACTCGTGTCATAGCTTAACAGAAACATAAAAAAATTTAGTTTTTAGTAGCTGATGTCTGTAAAGTAGTTAAAGCGGCATTAATCATTACATAATCGTTAGGAACTGTGAAGTGTTTTTATGGTACTTAAACAGGCATTATTAGTTTTGTGTATAAGCTTTTTTGTTTATAGAATTGTGAAGGAATATGGCTGACCCTCTGGCTGAATTTGAAATCCAGACATCTTCAGTGATAAAACGCTTACTTACCAACACTCATGGTGCTAACATCGGTAACAATCATGGTTTCTAATGTGATTGCCCCACGCTTAGCATGTTGTCCCAGAATTTCTCTTTATAAATATGGCCCAATTAGTCATTATAAGGAGGAATTATGATCTGTTAGGCACCCAATTTTAGTATCGGAATAGACAACATGATGGTGACATTGACTAGAAGATTCCTATCCCTCTTGGGTGCATCCTGCTTCTCAAGTGAATGGAGCTTAATGTACCTTCATATAGCATTCCCCTTCTATTGAAACCCTTAACAATAGTGAAACATCCTCTACGGTTTCTGTCTGTAACACACTGATTTTTTACTGTGTTATTCAGCTGCATTGTATGCTTTTTATAATAGATATGATCACGCTTGCAAATCTGCTTGGCTAGGAATTACGAAGTTTCAGCCAAAACTACCACTTTGCAAATCCACGCAGGCCTTGCTACATTTAATATATGTCATGCCGCGCATAATTCATGTTTTCAAGAGTTTCCAGAAATACTTCCATAGCTATATAGGATTAGTACAAGTTAGTGAATCCTAATGAGCTTTTAACACCAGCTGTAAAAACAAAAGGGTAAGAGATGGACAGATGGTGACAGTCAGATCGGCTAATGGAAACCTCTTTTACATAGCTGCTAATTAAGTGACAAAATAGTCGATGTCTTAAAACATAACCATTTGAATTCTGCAGCAGAGATAGATCGGTTTAATATTTAGCAGTGCTTTGTGATCAGAATGCCGGAAAACTAAAAATGTGAAATGGCGTGTGTCCCGGGTACTGCTATCCCCACTGACTTTTGTTCCGCAGTTAGGCTTTGCTACTTTTTGACTCCAGTCTAGTGATGTTGCTTATCCCGCTCAATGGAATATATGTATGTTTCAAGGATGTTTAAAAAATGTGAATTTATACTGATCTGATGAGAACAAAAGGTAATAGAGAAAAGGACAGTGACTCTTAGATTGTGATTAGAGTTTACATGGAGAGATGATGCCTTTCTTCTAATAATTCATCCTGCAGGGCAGTCACTCATGTATTGTCCATATTTTATGTATTTTTAGCATCAAATTCCAGAATTAAAACGTTTCTGGGGGTAGGATTTGCAATCAGAATATCAAACACAGCGAAATGCTTCTGTATCAGCATTAGTCTTTGCATCGCATACTTTTTTTTAAATTAAAATTTTTTTAACATCTTGTATTTTTGCAGGAAGCTTTTCTGGAACATCAAGCAGTGTTAAATCGTCTTCTGGAAGTTCAGTGCAGTCTCCTCAAGATTTTCTGAGTTTTTCAGAAACTGAAGTACGAACTGATAGCTATCACCACCCCCAGCAGCCACTGTCTACCAAAGATTTGCCTAAAGGAGAACCCGGATCTCAGGAAGGGACAATAAACAGTTTTAGCTCTTTAATCGGCCTTCCTTCAAATACAGTTATGTCTTTCCAGACTAAAAACTATGACAATTTATCTGGAGATTATATCAATTCAAGCCTTACTGTAGCGGGATACAAGCGGGTACAATCCTCCACAATAGAAGAAGATGCAGTAAAAGAAAAGAAACGTAAAGGAAATAAGCAGAGCAAACACGGACCTGGTAGACCCAAAGGGAACAAAAGCCAAGAAGCTTCTTCCAATTTATCTGTTTCCTCAGCTTCTCCAACATCATCTGTTGCTTCAGCAGCAGGGAGCGTGACAAACTCTGGTCTGCAAAGATCTCCTACGCTGCTCAGAAATGGAAGCTTGCAGAGTCTAAGTGTTGGGTCTTCTCCAGTTGGGTCAGGTAAGAGTTTTCAAAATTCAGAGAGTGTGTATTTAATATGTTTTCTTCGGTGTTGAAGGATAATTGGAATAATTACGATAAGGACATACTGCTTATCCTTATACATGGCAGCTCCCTATTCTTTGACTGTAACTTCAGTCATTGGTGATCCAGGAATCAAAAGACCCACCCAACACAAGCTGTAGATCTTTGAGTGTATTCAAGAGGCACTGAAAAAAGAACAAGGAATCACAGTAGAGTAACAGTACTGTAAAATGTAAATTAAAGGTTATACATTGTATGTATCTAATTTTAGATACTCTGGATAACATTGTGTGCTTACTCTGCTTGAAACTTAGAGAAAATGTCTGTTAACATGCAGTCTTTGTGTAGAACTTTCACTACCAAGAGACCTTGAAATATTTGTAATGAATGACATTCTGCGCTGTCCTCAAAACAGTGTAGAAAGTTCTCGTTTCTCACCGCTTTAACAGAAAGTGTGGTCAGGTAAACAGGCTTGCAGAGCACTGTTACCTGATCACTATGTGAAAATCACAATAAGACACATAAACAAAGATTCTTCAAAGAAGCGGAAAAAACACAATAAAATGGAAAAAAATTAAAAACAATTAATTTAGAAACTCATAATGCCACAAATGATATCTTTAGGTGTACAAGAGAGATCCCAGGGATTCATGATGATGACAAGAAAATGTAAAACAAGTTGCACTGCTGTCTAATGAAGACAATGCACAAATAAAAATGATAATAAAATGAAAATAATAAATCTAAGTTAATAAAAATTTATAGTAAATAAATATTTGTAAAAATATATATTTTTATTTAATGTGTTTTGCAATTAGTTTACAATTTTAATGAGCTAATGTATTCACTGTGTGTAAATCTAATATGTGTTTTATACAGTATAGCTGGATTTTGAATGTTGGGTCCTTCCATTTTTTTTCTGTGGATATAACCATTGCCATAAAAAATGATCATACTTATTATGTTTTATTTTAATGGAATTAATGTTAATTCCTGTGGTTCTAAGTGAAGTTATGCACCAATTAAATAGAAAAAAGATAAACTTTAAATGTGTATTTTCAAGGTTACTCTCATACTGAATTTTTATTATTTAAATTCAAGTTAAAATGTTGTGGCTCTGGATCTTAGTTGTTACATATATATATAGAGATATATCTATATATATATGTATATGTACACACACACACATATTCAAAAGGGCTCTCTCCACCGAATGTATCGGTTTGTCTTAGTCTGTCACTTCTCGTCTTGTCATATCCCTTGAATATATGTATTGTATTAAGCGCTGCGTAAACTGTTGGCGCTATATAAATAAAATATAATAATAATAAGAAGAAGAAGAAGTGGAGGTAGTCTCACTTTGGCATGTGAAACAGAACTTGCTGGCAGGAGGTGACCAGAACGTGTGTTAGGTTAACATTTAAAAGAATGATGCCCCTTACATGCTGTTTGGTTAAGTGGTTTGCATTTTTGGCACCAAATTCTAAAAGCTGATTTGTTTAACGAGATTACCAAAATCTAATTTTGACATAAAGAGATATAAGGAGATGCCTCCGTGACACTATGTAAATGTCAGGAGCCATAGTAAATTGGATGTCACTGAATTTTTAATTACCTTTCTGTCTGTTATGCAAAGCAATGCAAACATTGCTCTAAAAATGACTTGAGAGTAAATGGTGTATTTCTGCAAAGCATGGTTTATGCATATTCATTAGCCCTAACGAATGCTTTATTATTTTCTTGTTTACTCTTTTGGCTTGAGTGTGTATTCTGTCTCTTTTAACCATTCAAATACACTGAGAGTGGCCACCCTAAGCCTTGTGATGCGTGTATCTATGGTGTCATTAGGACTAATGTAATAGTTTACTTTTGCAGGAATATTTGTAAAATGGTGCGTGCAAAGCGCCAGTATATGCCATGGCATTGCGCAATGTGGAACGTGTCTCAAAACAGGCTCTCCAGAAAAATATCTGTTCTCTAAGAGATTTTCTTTTATTCCTGTTATTATTTTATTGTTAATAAGATGCTATATATACAATTACATGTATGCCATTGTGTTATGGAACATTAATGCATCTTGGTTTGTATTATAGTCTTAGTCTTCTTCCAGGGGTAATGATAGCCCATGTGTTCCTATAAAATTCTAGGAGAAAGGGATATGCACATATTATTGGAATATGTAGGAGTATGCGTTAATGATGTTTAAAATGTTAAACCAGAGAGTTGCTGGTGACAAGCTTTTCATTTCTAAAACCCAAACACACTCGTAGCAATGCTTTGGGTAAGAGTGCCGCATCCCCCGGTATCTAGGATGGTCCATGTATCTTGTATCTGGTATAGTACACATTTTACTATCGTTGCTTTCTGTGAATCCATCAACACTTTGAGAAACACCCCCTAGGTGCTGTCTGGTATCTGAAGCTGAAAACCAGTTCTGAAAGGACAAAGTTGAGACATGTCCATGTCACTGTTATCTCTGCCATGTTTATCCTGCCTAGTGCAGCCCAAGGTAATCAGCCACAGGAACGTTATCCAGACATTACCATTACTTTCTCCATATACATGGCGTCAGCATCTGTGATAACTCTGCATCCTTTGCATATCTATGTTGGTATATATATTGATAAATATATGTGTGTGTGGTAGGAGCTGAAGTCGTACTCTGTTGTTTTACACGCAGACTCTATTTTCCCATGGGTCCTGAGAAAGGACTGTTTGTTGTTAATGTTTTATTTATGACTTCATGTAACTGGTCATCAAGTTGTCCCAGTGATGATGTAGCTTTCTAACAAAGTAAGTCATAGTTTTGCTGATAAATGGAGCTTTTCTTCTGAACCTGTGCAATCTATTTTTTATGTGTGTTTGATGTATGGTACTGTAATCAATAAGTGGAGCAGCTTTTGAAAATAAAAAGTTTAGAGTTCCCGAGAATCTCTTGTCATGGGCAACCTGACCACCCCTTGACCTGTTGTTCACCCCCTTCTGTCTGTAGGTGTCAAAGGAGAAAGGAGCGCACATTCGACCCCTCTATCTTCCATCATACTTGTCTTTGTCTTCGTAGAAGAAGACGGATGGGTGCCAGGCATAACAGAGGCCCCATGAAGGGCTTGTACCTTTCTCTGAGTCCTTTGATGGATGTATTTTGTGAATCCCAACAGGCTTTATTCAAGTGCTGAAAACCAGTTTGCTCACTCTGCCTCTGAGTGATCTACCTCTTTAGATCTGAAGGTCCTAATCTAGAGCCACAAGGTAGATAAATTAAGTGTCTGTATGTATTTCACAGATGACTTCAGCCCCAAAGGCATATTTGATCATGAATGGCTTGAAAAGAAGCCAGTCATTGTAGTTCCAATATTGTTCTTGGAACCATTTCGTGTGAGGTTTGACCCTAAGATATATTAGTTTTTTGGTTCGGGCACGTTGGTGATGTTGACTGAATTATCAATTTACACTGTAATCCTCGACGTGTCAGAGGTGTGCCATGCTAATTTTGTTGTAACTTTAAGAGGATTTTTGTAATGCTGCTGTAATTTATCTTTTATTTTTGTAGCCCTTATGCTGGCGAAGCAATGTAAATGTATTTTTTCTTCACTATTTATTTTATTTTACACTTACTGCTATTTCTGGCAGACTAGAAGGGCCGAATGCTTCTTATCTGCCATCAAATTTAAATATGTTTTTTCTGATGGTTGCAGGTCCAGTATGCACTCAAGTTAGATGAAGAATGTATTGTATACAGTATAGTATTGTATTTAATGGTTGATTTTAAGAAATTATCTATTTTAATCAGAAATTTACCCAATTACAGAAAAATCAATATTTCTCAAAGCCCCAGACGGCTATAGTGGGGCAACAAAATTGTTTATTGGTATTTTCTGAACAGGAAAATCAAGTATAGCATCTTGTACAAATTCACAGGCTATGCGGTTCCAAGTTTATATTTTTGTTAAGAGTAAGTCTATGTATTGTAGTCGGAGTTGAAAAAGCGATTGTGTTTAAGGATTTATACTTAAGGTGCAGGTTATTTCTCCTCAATGAAGGCATGGACGACATGCAATACTTTTTTAAATTGTGTATTTTGTTATTAAATGTATAAATCAGAAAAGCAGAAACACTGGTAACAAAAAGAAATGTAATGCTCCATGGCTTTTGCACAGATAGATGCTCGGGCCTGTAGCTTTCAGACAAAAAGAATTCAATAATGACTGGAAGCAAAAACACTCTTCAGGGACCTCAATAAACTTTATTGTTCTAAAACAGACACAAAAGCACATAATCATAAAGTGGGTAATGCTGTCTTGTATGAAATGTGTCATCATAACCCTAGCCTTTATTAAATGTATTGCTGTGTGCTACATCGTGCTTAGTGTGTGTATGTATATATATAATCACGCACACCCAGTCAGTGTGTAAATGTCTTATTTAAGCAGTAGAACATTCAGTAAATTTGTTTGGTTACTTAATGGAATTTACAGTATTTACTAAAGTGGCTGTTTGCTAATTAAGCTCTTTGTCATGAGAGGAACCGTCTGGTGGTAACAGTCATATCATTATACTTTCTTTTCACAAAACTGTTCTCTTTAAAATTTATTTTTAATGTCCACCAGCCTCTCTGTGTTGGAGCTTGATGGCATGTTGGCTCGTCCGACAGGCTAGCATTCTATTCCCATGGGTGGTTGCTGTCAGGGTTCGTTCCTGAATGCCGCTGCTAGGAGAGAATGTGTTGCGCATGCGTTGGTGCAATCTGAACACCCAACAGTACTGCCTGCTGGGAAGCGTACATCAGTCGGCGGTAAAAAGAAGTGTCTGATTAATCACTGCTTGTGTTACTGAAACCAGTAATGGAAAATAGCTTTACTGTGTCTTTAAGCCGCTTGTGTTAACGGTTCCCCCTTCCCACTGTGCTGTAGATGCGCCAGAGAACCATATACTCAGTGGCGGTGACTATGACTCTTGCTTCCCAGACACCGTCGCTCTTGGATTTTCATTAACCCATCCCCCATTTAATAATATGGTTAAATGTACTTTCAAATTATTCCATGTATGAAAACACTTTTTTAGATCATGGGCATTATATATATATATATATATATATATATATATATATATATATATATATATATATATATATATATATATATATATATATATATATATATAGACATATAAATGAGTTAATATTTTTTGCTACAGGTATGTACAGCAGCAATGATGTAGCAGCTACCTTTTCCAATGCTTTGTCAGGATCGAGCACTCCAGGGTCCGTTTCCCACATGACCCAGTGCACCGTGGCTCACCTGCAACCAGGGGTTTCTTCATCGCCATCCTCCTCGTCCACAACTACTGCTCCTGCCAGCACTACTACAACTCAGGTAATGGAGTTTGTCTTTCTGCTAAATCAATTAAATGCCTTTTTGCGGTTTTGGTTTTTTTATCTGTCACCGCGACAGATTTTTCTGTTAAAAAATTTATGGATGCTATGAAGTGTGATTACTCCAGATGAGAAACACAGCGATTGTAGTTCGTTGGTTTAAAGTAGCCTTTTGAATGAACAATTGCTGGTTTAAAGTAGCCTTTTGAATGAAAGGGTTAAGGACTTCAGGTGACATATAAAACCAGCCGTGTTGTTATGGGTGGATATGGGGAGAAAAAAAAAAAATTTGTACCATAATCCTTTGATGGCGAACAGGTACATTAGTAAATGAACTTGAACTTTTCCTTTAATTGAGATCTTAAGTATGCTTTTTATGATTTCTGCTGGAGGAACATTTTTTGTCTAATCTGGCGTCCTGGGTTATTGGAAACTGCTATAAAAACATATGCTTAATAGAGAAAAGCAACTTTCTGAATGGCATGCATTAACCTGAAATTACATGTGTTTTAATCTTGTAAAATGTACGTTGCGAGCCATGTTTGCTCAGTATAAAGAGAAGCAGGTCACTGGTTTCAAGAAAACTGTAGTTAGTCTTAAAAAGGAATTTGTAAAGGTTTTAAGCGCTATTAATGCAACATTTATGACAAAGCCAAGAGCTTATTCATGGAAAACATCGCTCCTTGCTAATGTGTTCAGTCTTAGCTGCAAGCTGCCAGAAATGAAAGGCCCCAGACTTTCGGATTGGCTAACGAGCATGTAATTAAGTGTCATTCCTTCGTATAACAATCATGAAGTAGTACTAATTGGCTGTATGAGCCCTTGAGACAAGCATACTGTAGGCAATGGCACCTTGTAATAAAAGGAAAAAAATATGAGGCTTTGCTGTACTTTGACAAGGACTGTTATGTTTGGCCCTTGTAACATGGCTCCAACTGCTGTGAATGTCTCGTTACCAGGCTTCTGTGTACATTTTGGGCCACAGTGGATTGTGCTTGGCAAACTCATTTTTATAGTTCAGTGTTCTAGCCATATACAGTAAATAAACCCTTTGGAATTACCTGGTTTTCTGCATTAATTGTTCGTGAAATGTGGATCTGATCTACAAGTCACAAGTGTAGACAAACACAATGTGCTCAAGCTAATAACACACAAATAATTATCTTTCATGTGTCCTTTGAACATTTCTGATGGGTTTTTTTTGTGAGGGATGGTTCATATCAGCAAATGCATCTTGAGAATCGCAAACTCAAAATGTTTCATTGTCAAAATAGCTCTAAAACACACACCCAGTCCAGTTTCAATGATTGGACTCCAGGTTTGCTAACTCCTGACTCCAATTAGCTTTTGTTAGTGATTAGACTAGGTTTTCACATGTTTTTCCAACCCACAGTGTTTGAATGATGCATTCAATATGAGCAATACCATAATTGGTGTGTTATTAGTTAAAACAGATCATGTTGGTTCATTATTGTAACTTAGATGAAGATCATATCATATTTTAAGACAAATCTATACATAAATGCTGGTAATGCCAAAGGCTTTACTTAATTTTTCTTACTAATGTACATATGTTTTCACCTGGAGATCGAGAGGGTTTGCAGAACAGTTTAGTGTTTTGGGCTCATTGGACAGATGTGCGGGTCGGTTCCCGACAGTGCTTCCAACTCGCCTTCACCAACTTTCGTGACGTAAAACTGGAACATGCGACTACCTGTACGACGCAAGGGGTCCCACATCTGTGATTTATCGGCCATAGACCTTAAAGTGCCAGGGCTGTTTTTTTCACTGGCCTGTCTGGTTTTGCTGTTACCTGTCTGTGCTGTTGAACAGGGAGGTTAAGAAGACTTGCATGAGTGTAACTATAATATTGCTTTTTGGTAAATTGATGTGTCATGAGCAGTGTTGATGATTGCTTTATGTTTATCACCGGAATTGTCCATTATACATCGCCCTCTGTATTTAAAACGTGTTAAGTAAAAATGGATCTGTATTATGGTTTTTTTAAATTAGATTTGACACAAACTACTGTACCAAATATAACAGGTAATTTTATCTTTTATACACTACAGTGAATCACTGTATACCTGGATTATAAAACAGCACATTCCCTAAGGGAATATTACATTTCATCTGCAAGCGCTCACTGCTTAAAAGGACTTGAGCGGCTCCTGCAAGTCACTACCTTCAAGCTGTCGTATTTGTTTATAGTCACTCTTACCTGCTGGAGTCTTCCGCTGTGGGAAACGACTGTAAGGCATTATCAAACAAATATTTTCTATTTCGGGAACAGCAACAGGAGCAGGACAGCAAGGCATCACTAAGTCGGATGCTGATGACCTTTAACAGGCCATTTATGAAATTACCAACTGCATGTCTTGTCTTGACTAACTCGGGATTTAGACTGAATCATTTAAGCCGCCCGTCCCCTGGAATAAACCATATACGCTAGTCAACAGAATGTCATGTTAAAAACCAGATGTTTACATTATTAAGTGTTTAAACATTTTTAATATTTGTGGCTTCATTACCTGCTATTTGCTTGGATGCATTTTGTCATCTCCTGGTTTTGTACCTTTAAAGATTTTGCTAACCTTATTAAAACGAATGAGGATTGATGGTGTATAGAACAAACAGAAGAAAATGTATGTGCTTGTTTTCCCCCTTTTTAGTGTAATTCCCTTGTTGATTTGTATGGTCCTCTCCATAAAGGATAGTGAACAAGCCTACAGTGCCTACATATTCTCTTATATGTAGCTTCAGTTAAGTTTTATTTCTGTAAGAATGTATTTCAATATGATGATTTTAAATACAGGGAAACCTAGAATTTGATGGCAGATAAGACCCATTCAGCCCATCTAGTCTGCCCATTTTTCCTGATGGAAAGACTCCAACCTTGATCATTCCTTGGACTCACTTTACATGTAGTCGTATCGGTTTGGTTTATCTTATGTGTAGCTCGCTATTTTAGACTACCCTGTTAATGTTTATGGAATAGTTTAAGAAAGGCCTTTCCCTACATACATTAGACCCAGGTCTTCCGTTGGATGTGATTTAACCACAAATAACCAAACTTGGCTTACAGTAACCATAACACATTTTCTTGGAAAGTAATGCACATAAAGCCAACTATAAACCAATAATATGCCGTAAGGCCTTTCCTTATCCTACTGGCAGCTGGCTATCTCTCCATTTGTCTGATAATTTCAATGATGCTTTTTGAATCAGGACATTTTGTTAAATTTTTATATTTTGTATCAAGGTGCCCCCATGGCACAGACCTTGGATATAGTATTAGTTCTAAGTAAAACTACTGCTGCGTCTTAAGTGTATTTTCAAAATGTGTTAGCAAGGCATTTTTGGCTGCCTTCTCTCCAGCGTCAAGATGTTAAGTAAGTAAACACATTGGAAAGGAACCACTGCGAATTAATGTTACTGTTTATTTCCAGAGATTAGTTTGGTTGAAAACAGAATCTGCATTTATAAAATTAAAAACCCAATGTTTTGTTTACAAATAATGTGAAATGTAGTCCTCATGCAGATTTAAAATGCTTAGTTCACCTCTGTAGCACTGAGAGAGACATTGGTTTGTGTCTTAAACAGTTTGCTTTTACATTAATCATTAAAGCATTAAGAATCCTGACCATATGTTGTGTTAACATTTTTAAAAAATAATTTACACTTATGCAACCTGTCTTTCGCTTAGCATGTAGTACTATTCAGCACGCACCTGTTCTCTTCTTCATTAGTTATTTATGGCTTAACATGTTTTATAACTGGTCTAGTCCGCTCATTTTAAGTGGTGGGTTCAAAGCGTACCCTAAATGTCTTTAGCAAGAATTACTTGCTGTTGGAAAAAAAAAATCTTTAGAGTAACTTTTCGCCAATACATTGTACCAGCCAATTGACTAGAAAAGATATTAGATATAATTGGGGGGGGGGGGGTGTTGAAATGTCTACGTCAGCACTAATCTGCCATAGGGTTAAAGCTACAAATATGGCTGCTGGACGGGCTGAGTGTGCATGACTCAGAAGTGTCCATCGTGCGCACAGCATTTCGGGATCAAGCAGGTGGCAGTATGGGTGAGCATGCGTGCGTGGCGCACACAACGCACCCAGACAGCTATGTTGAGAGTCTCCAGGTACTAGCATCGCCACTAGTATAAAGGGGGCAAACTTTAAATAATCATAACGTAACTGGTGTTTTATTTCTGTGCATGAGCATGCAAGGTGCCATGCATATGGACAGACATTGGGGCACAGATCTGCTTACTTTCAAACCATTTTGTTGTCCCAGAGTTAAATATCAACCGTTCGTGATGTTGTTGTAGCAATGGGCTCTAGCCATCTAGAGAGAATAATGCACCTGGTAACTGAAAGGGGTTGAACTTAAGTGTCTTTGGAATCCGCTGTTCTGCGTAGACAAAACATTAATTGCACACTCTAAAATGCTTACCGTGTTCTTCCCCTGAAGGTTTAATCACATAACAAAAACTTATTAGAAGTGTTTTCAGTTTCTGTGGCAACAACCTATCAGTACCTGGTTTTGTGTCATATAGCATTTTTGTGTTGCTGGCAAAAACATATGAACAGCTTTTCACATGCTTACATGATTATGATTTCTGGGAAAGGTTTAAACATTTAACAGTACTAAGAATCGTGTTTCCAATGCTTTATTTAGTTATAGAAGAATAGGTGGAACAGCAGCTTTAAGATATGACTTGAGTAACTGGATCAGATTTAGAGTAATTCTAAAGGGTGAAGTTGCAACTGTGGAGCAGACAGCAAGAATGTCCCATTTGTTTCCATGGTGATTGTTCCACATTTACAATTATTTTTAAATATGGCCCATTGTTTTGCTGTAGACAAAATGTGCCTTGTATCAGGGTAACTCCCTTGCCCAGTGAGATGCAGTGCTCTACCAGTTCACGATTTGCCATTCAGCTCTTACAGTGGCAAGAAAATGTTTGAACCCTTTGAAATTACCAACATTTATATATATATTTGTCTTAAATTATGATATTCACCTAAGTTACAATAATGAACAAACACAATCTGTTTAAAGTAATAATACACAAATGACTGTATTGTTCTTGTCCATGCATTCAAGCAGTCACAGTGCAGGTTGAAATAAGTCTGTGAACCCCCAGGCTAATCACTTCAGCAAAAAGCTAATTGGAGTCAGGAGTTAACAAACCTGGAATCCAATCAATGAAATGGGACTGGGTGTGTGTTTTAGCACTACTTTGACATAACAAAACACACTGAAACATTTTGAGTTCACTACTCCGAAGAAGCATCTGCTGATGTGAACCATGGCCTCACAAAAAACGAACTTTTAGAAGACCTACAGTCAAGAATTGTTAATTTGCATAAAGCTGGAAAGGGTTAAAAAGTAATCACAAAGACTTTACATATCCATCAGGGCACAGTTAGATAAAAAAAGTATATATAAATGGAGATCTTGTACTGTGGCTACCATTCCTAGAAGTGGGCACGCAGACAAGATGACTATAAGGGTACAACACAATGCTCAATGAGGGGGGAAAAACCCTGGAGTAACATGGAGTCCATGGCAGGACTACGCAGCACTACGTATGGAGAAAATAAAAACCTGAAACATGAAAAAAAATGTCCCAAAGGTGCAGGGAGCATCATGATGTGGGGCTGCTTTGTTGCCTCAGGGACTGGACTGGTTGCCATCATACAGGAGTTGATGAATTCCCAAGTTCATCGAGGTATCATACAGAATAATGTCAGGGTAGCTGTCCACCACCTGAAGCTCAGTAGACATTTTTAATCTAGCAGGACAATGAACCTAAACCTCAATCTACTACAGAATCTTTTCAAAACAAACTCCACCTTTTGGAGTGGCCCAATCGGAGCCTTAGCCCATACTGAGGAGTGACAGCAAGAATGGTCTAAGACTCCTCCTGTACGTTGTGTCTGATCCACAGCTACCGGAAGCGCTTGTTTAAGGTTATTGCTGTCAAAAGAGGTTTGACCAGTTATTAAATCCAAGAGATCACTTACTTTTTCCACCAGCGCTGTGAATTTTAATGGGTGTAATTAAGAAAGATATGAAAGATTATCGTGTGTTATTAGCGTAAGGACGTTGTGTTTGTCTATACTTAGATATAGAACAGGTCACATTTCATGAACAATTAAGGCAGAAAACCAGGTAATTCCAAATCACTTACAGCGGCAACAAAAAGTATTTGCCTGACTGCTATCTAAATCTACGTAGTGAAAGCCTGTTTCTCTATATTAACAATGTCGCTTTCAAAGAGACACCTGAAGCATCCATTTTATTGAGCTGCTTTATTTTGCTTATAAAAACAGCTGGGGTGAAAAAAAAACCCTGGCCCACCAAAAAAAAAGAATAAAAACATGCTATAGGAACAACATATAGACTACAGTTTTTATAGTAGTGACTTGGCTCTTTTGTTGCAGTATTATTAAATGTATTTAGTGCAATCCACTAATCCCATCTATATCACATGGCACAACTAGTGCTTCCATTTTTTGGGGTAGCACTTGGGAACGGATAAAATTCCTGATTTTAGTTGTTCTTAAATCCTGGTTTTGTTTTTGTGATTAAAGTAACGTTAAGAAACTGAAAATAACTTATGAGTTAGCTTTTATTGTGTTTTTTATGTGTAAGCATAAAATAAAAAGCAAAAAGCATTTTAATTTAGGAAAACCTTCATTTTTTCACTTTAATACACGCACACACACACATAATATATATTGTTTTTTTTAGTTGACTAGATTTTATGGGATGGGGGGTTAAATTTAACAAATAGTAAATAAGATGCAAATTGTTAAATTATTTTCATACAGCTGTCTCAATTTTTGTGGTTCCTATAAAAATAACCATACACCAGCACTTTCAGCTCTTTGTTTTAAATGTTCTTTATTTCTCTTGTTGATAAAAGAATTCATAAACAAATGTATGAACAAGCTTTCATGGAAATTAATAATTTTTTTCAGTTCTAAATGGAATTTAAAAACACCAAAAATTAATATAATTAGTTTTTAAATGGAAATTAAAAACACCCATTTAAATGTTATTTTATAAAATATTAAAATTTTATTATTGCAATTTTAGATTAACAAGATAGAAAATGCTATTTTAACTTGAAAAAAATGATGGTTGCTACATCAGCAGTCATTTCTGCATTGAAGGATAAAAAAATAAAATAAAATGTCTTCCCCAGTAATTTTCTTACTGATTATTAATTTAATCGTTCAATCTTCCTACCAGCGTTTCTGGTTTCTTCTGTTCATTTTAATCTGATCTGGTAATCATTGTTCTTTTCAGTATTTATTTAAACTAATCCCGCTGTGATGATTTTTTAAATAAAACAGGGTGCATCCGTACACAAGGAACTAGGTGGATTTGGTTTTAAAACTTGGATTTTGCCTAAAATGTGTATTTATTATCCCAGATGATTCTCGGCTATTAAATCATGTTACAGAGGGGAAACATGAACATTTAGGGCACAATCATGCGTGCACCTTTTCTGATTATTACACCCATGCTACATAAAAAGTGCTCAATGTCATTATTTTGACTTCTAGCAGAAGTATCCACTTTTGTATTTCTTAAGCCTGATTTGAAACCTTCTTTTTTTTTTTTCTTTTCCTGGCTGGAGTTTGCGAATTGGAAACAGTCAGACCATGTGGAAATAAAAACACAAGGAGAAAAAAAAAATCTAATTTTCTCCAACATTTTTTTTTTGGTTGAGAGGTCAAAGGGTGGGGTAAAAAGCAAAAGGAATTTACAGCTAGAGGGAGATTCTTAAGTAGCATGTGACCTAACAGGAAGAACAAAGAGTCCCAGTATCTGCGTAATCCCGTATTTCTGTCTAATTAAAATCCTTCCAATCTTATTTTAGCCCTTGTTCCAGGGAGATTGGCTTCACATTTAAATCGTCATTCAGTGAGATTGAAGCGAAGGCAGTTGCCTGATTTTGCAGAGTGCGGCTTGCTGGGCCAGCTGCATCTTGTGTTTGGCTCTTAGCGGTGAATGCTCTCTGCCTTGGAGCTGAAGCTTATTTACCCCGGCTTATCGGGTGCTGCTGTAGCAACCATCTGTCTCCAGGCAACGGAGCCACATTGACCTCTTCATTGAACTGAGTGTAGCAGGACCTCAATTTAGCTGCCTTAGACAATGGTGATGGCGCTGAATGAGAAGACCAGGCTGTCTAATAAGAGTTCCGATTTCTTTTTTTTTATATATATATATATATATATATATATTTCTTTAATATTAATTTTGAGCGTATTAATCTGAAATCAAGTTCTGGAGAGGGAAAGCCTGCTTTTTATTTTAAGTTCAACCTACTGATTGCAAGCAGGGAATCCCTTCTCACAATGTTTGCTTTTAGATTGAGTTGATGTTCCCCGTGGTCTTGTTTTATTCCGCTACTTGTGCGTTTTAACCCCGCGCTTTCCACAATTGTTTGACCGCAGCTTGCTTTACAATTTTTTTTTGCCACTGATGTGATTATTAAAAAATACTTGAAGATTTAGCTTCATATTTTCTTTTGCAAAAGGGTAACATTTCTATTAATGCCAATATTATCTCTTTATGAAGGTGTTTAAATTATCAGAGATTTATAGTGTTAATGCAATGTGAAAATACTTTAAATTTCATTTTTGTTTTACTTTTTTGTATGACCTGCTGCTTTTAGCAACAATTAACATCCAGAATACACTGTCTAGTATAGTGCTCCTTCTGCATTTGAATCACAGCGCTAAATCTATACAAAATCACAACTCGTTACCATCATGTTGAGTCTCCAATTTATTGTAATTATGCCTCAACATAAAAAAGCAAACCCAGAAAGTTCAGTTGTTAAAGGTTGTGTTTGTAGCGATAAAACCAAGAAAAGGGATACACAAATTTTACCTACATCCAGCTAAATATCGCAATTTCTAGTCTCTTCTATTCTAGAATTGTGTAATAGTAAATAGAAAAATAATGGGTTTAATTAAGAATGTAATGTTCCAATACTTCAAGGCTCTCTTATCCATGTTAGTACTAGGGTAAGAATGTTAGAAGACTACATACTTAGGGAGTCGCTCCAAACCATGGTCCAAATAATTAAAGATTGTTCTCAAGAAGGACAATTAAAGATGTTTGTACCCCTGGATAGAAATAGGAGTAGTGTATATTTTTTTTTTTTTTTTTTTTTTTTTTTACTGCTAGAACTGTTGATTAAAAGTAATAGCCATTATGTTTCTTTTTTGTGCGAGATGGTACAGTGTAGGAAAGGATGTTCTTGAGATCCAACAGCTTTCTAAAGTTTTTTCCAGATTTTAAAAGTTTGACCCATTTTACGCAAACATATCTCTCTCTGTAGTTCACGTATTCTCTTCTTCGCATAAAGATAACTTATGGCTAAATGTTAATGGTTATATGACCATTGTGTTTTGTATCAGGGTATATGTATAGTTCTACATTTGTTTTCCTTGTTGATTGGTAAGCCAGGCTTACCATTTTTTCAGTTTTCTTTCATTTTTAGATTTCTGGTTATGAAAACATCCTTTAAGCCAGCAGTATTCACAGCTTTTATTGGAATCCACTGCCAAACCCACGGGTTATTTTGACCAGAAATAAAGTTTGCACTTTTAAGAAGTCTTAAACTTTGATCAATCCTGCTTTATATTACAGATCCATTAAAAACGTACATGATCAATTGTCTCGGGGTCCACGGAGGAGTAAAACGTTGCTAACCTGTCTGGCACTGACAGGGTTAAATAATTTCACGCAATAATAGCGACACAAGGGAGGAATGACATGGGGATGAACAGAAGCTCTCTGTGGTCTTAAAATTTGGTTTAAGTAGTCTGTCTGTCAATTATATTGTCTGCTTTCCTCCAGCTCTCTAGGAATCTAGCTGCTACTGATGTCATCAAAATGAGTTTAATAGCATGTCAAGTTGTTAATTTTTGACAGTTAATTCTCTCCTAGAACAACATAATGTTAGAAAGCATTCCTCAGCGTGTCGCTTGGCCAGTTTTGTTAACTGAGAAAATAAGACCATTTTTACGTGGTAATTTATCACACGTTTTTCTTGCTAATTTTGGTGTGCATTAATGCCTTCTAAATACTCCCACATTTTTTTAGAAGATAATTAAAAGATGCTGCATTGTTTTGAAGACATAATTTCCACTCTAATGTTTTTTGGGAATTTTCAGAGCATTTTGTTCTCCAGAAAAAAAGTATTTTATTATAGGGAAAATTATATATTTTTAATGTTGGTAGCTCCTTTTTGACCTAGTATGCTTTTCTAATTTTACCGGAATATTAACGCAGTAATCCAGTATTAATTTAATATGCTGAATAACATACAGGAAGGTTTTGGATGTTGCTGTTGAATAACACTTGAATACTTCAGTAAAGTAGCTAGCTAATATTGCCCGAGTTAGTCTCTATAATCTAGTATGACCAAGGTACTCAGATGGTCAAGAGATATTATCAGTCAAGTGCATGTGTGTAGCACCCGCCTGGCAGAGAAGCATAAAATGTTATTGTGACCGTCCGCCTTTTCAAAAAAGTAATTAAAATAAATCCTTTATGCTACTAGTTATTAAATCACCAATGTTCCAGAGAATGCAGAAGGATTTCAAGGTAAATTGGGAAAAATAAAAACTGTGTAAAATGCAATATATATATTGTCTTTTTTGTGATCCACATACAATGTCTTCAAGAGCTGATGAGTTACCCCATCCCCTCAGAGCCATCACGCACCGCTTTAGAAATTCCCCTCTAAGGAATAAACATCAGCTTGGTAATGTTTCAGCGTTCCTCTAATTATTTTTACCCGCTTCACTGATTGGTCCTGATGATCAGCCTATTATAACCGAGAAAAATGTTTCCCATGATGAGACAAATCGCAACTGTAGAGAAGATAGTGTAGTATTTCTAAGAATTCAAAGCAAATTTAAATTAAAACAAAATGAATTTTTAGAAAAAGAGAAATAAAACATTTTAGTCATTGTAGCTGAAGTTTTTGGAATTGGAAAACCAGGCATCCTTTATTTTTATTTGTATCCAATACAGAATGTCTTTCTTCATGATGACGTTGAAGAATATGTAAATTTATTGAACAAATCTATATATCTTAATTTTAGAACAAATATTTTGTAATTGTCAATTGAAAAAACAAAAACTTACAGTGCCAATTGGTGGAGCACCTTTTTTAATCTGTGTAGAAATGAACTTTGATGAGGTCCTCTCTGTGTAGGGCATCATGAGGTCTTCAATTTGTAGAGTTGGGCAAAAAATGCCAGATGTTCAGATCATCCTTTAATAGTTACACTAATGTTATCGGGCTCATTGATGGAATAAAAACCAGTAAAAGTAGTTTCCAGGTTTGTTTTTCATGCACAGGATGGCACCAGAGAATACGCTGGTGGAGAGTTCGGTATTAGTTTAAGTACAATGAGGTCCCTCCCCCTTCTTTATGGAAACTCAACTTGTGGGCATTTCAGTATTAGCCTAAACAATACTTCTGAATATGTTAAGCCCCTAACAATTAGGGAGCAGTTTGGGGCATTGAATAATGTCGAGTGATGCAATTGAACCTGACAGCTTCAACAGTCAGCCTCCTCATGGGACTTGAAAGTTGTTCACACTTGGTTTCATCTCTCATCACACGCTGAGTATTAAAGCCCAACATGTCGGGAGCAGAAGCAAAAAAAAAAAAGGGGCCTGCTGGAAGAAAATATTTTGTGTACAAATTTAACCCTTCTGTTGCCTCCCACATTCTGCAGAATCTATTGTATAGTCCACACCATGGAGTGTTTAAAGGGGCAGATTTACAGTTCATATAAAAATAGTAATATGTCTGTAAACATATATATGTTCTCTGATGCAAAAATCAACGAAACCCGAAATATTTGATACCCTTGTTTGGGTGTAAAAGTATGTCAGCATTTTGGTCAAGATATTACACTTAATGAACACCTTTACGCTTAACGTGATTTGACGTAAACAAGTAATAAATATACTATATACTTTACACTATATAAAGAAAAAGTCACCCCATTCTTTACCATTGTACATGCCATGTACAGACACCTGGCGCTGCTATCTGATCTAAGGAGGCTGTCGCTGGTTGTGTAACTCAATGGTGCTCCTTGGTGAAAGGTGCTCAGTTTGCAGAAGTCGGCAAAGTTTGTTTCACTTATTTCTTTGTGAATAAAATGGGAACATGACTAGTCCTTTAAGAATGAAAGGTTATTCAAAGTTTACAGTTCGCCCTCTCGCATGGCATCTGCGATTAGATGCAGATAAGTGCAATTTCAGCTGGCTTGTCCAAAACGGCTTTGATTTTTGTTCCCACTTTAATTTGAATCACTCATTTTGTAGACTAGCACCATGACAATTCTGAAACTTGTGCAGTTGACCTGGGATTTCCATAATTCTTGTTTCTTATGTTAAATGTACTCTTGCTACAAGCAAATGTATACCTCTTATTGTACCTTTGATGTATGTAGTTACTTCTCAGCAATCCTTGGGGAAATGTATAAAGTCGGCCTTGACGCTCTTCATGGCCACATCACTTCACTTCCAATTGTTTTGTGACTGCATCGTAGTTTGCTTTGTGACTGCTCTATATTCACAAATAAATGGTCATTAGGTGAATAGCCCCATACCCCTTAGAGCCACGTGTACCCTGGTTAAGGCAGATCTAAGGTAGTATAGCGTGACTTCATCAAGAACGTTAGCGACAATAATGTGTATTTTCTTTATGGTGTGTTTTATAGTTAGGACGTGTATACCCTTCTATATAGTAACATACCTTTACCCTCAGTCTGCTTGGGGTATTTTTGCCGTTTTTAGCTGTCTTTTGAGATTATTACAAATTATATTGATATAAATAGCATATGTTCTGCATTAGCTCACCTGGTTATGAGAGATGGATATGTCTGATCTTTAATGTTAAATAACTTTTAGTATCTTCTGCCTCATAGTTAGTAGACTATTGTCCATATTGATTTGTTTTCGTGACAGTTGTAGCCTGTATGAAAATATTTCTTTTATTCAAGCGACAGCCTTTTCAGCTATGGACTTCTAGCATTATTTTGGGATGACATCAAGAGTTCCAAGGCTTAACACTTGTACCTTCCATCTGCTGTGCACGGTTACTCACATTAAGTCTAAACCCGACCTGTTGCGTATTACCTAGCCTTTTTTAATTTTCTGCAAAAAATTTGATGTTACATGAGGAAGTGTCAACAAAACTCAACTTTTTGTGTTCCAATGAGTACTAATTAACTTTTTTCTTCACAATGGGATGGTATGAGTCTTACGATGGCACAGGCACCATGGTATGTTACGCACAATACCCCAGGCTTTTAAATGAATTGGGATGGTACAAGCCTTCACAGCTCTTAGCCCTATGTGAGGAAAGGTTGATTAAAATCTTTTCATGGTTATAAAGAGTTCTGGATGTCAGAATAGTAGTGGCGGTGCTGCACTTTCTTATGCTGACTCTTATTTCAGTGACGCATGTATTGTTTGCAGAAAATTGCAAAGGGAAAAGAAAATTCCCAAGAAAGCTGTCTGCAATCCTCCTTCCCTCCCCCCAAACTGCCTTACATTGTTAGAAAGCCAGCGAGCGCTTACTTCAGCTGTGGAATTTTACAGCCTGTTAGAAGCCCGTGCCCTTAATGCGTATTGACGGGATGATTGTGCATCTTTAATAAATGCTTGCTATGGCCTGTTTTTGCCATGGGTGAACCGTGAATCTTCTGCTTCACGTTAAGCCTACAGTGGAAAGGTGTTAATAATGCACAACTTGAAATACTAGGACCGGTTTTGTTCTCTTTTAAGGGCCTCTTTTTGGTTTTTGACCTCCGTATTATAATAAGAGCAGGTTAAATGTTGCTGGATTTGATCTGGAGATTAAAGGAAATTGTTAGCATTGTTAAGCGGTTATATTAAAACTTGGATACATTAGATTAAAGGTAAGGAGTGCAACTTCAGAGAATCTCTCTCTTCTTTTCATCCTACCCTTACAAGGCTACCCCCCCAGGCAGGAGAAACTATCTCTATTATAATTATTATTATTATTGTTTACATAATATTATTGCACCATCATGTTCCACAGTGCTGTGCAATGAGTCTTAACATAACTCCAAATAGTAACTACTGATTCCAATTAAGAATAGATTAAATCTGAAGTTTGTGTTCTTAAGATATAGCTCCCTGAAATTAATTTAAGGATAAGTTAGAATGTTATTATTTTATTTGTAGTTTGCCGTTTTTAGAGCATCTAGAATATCAAGTTCCTCCAGAACATACATGAAATTTCCTTAAATATAGCACTTTGCATTTCTTCCATTAAATTCAGAAATGAAAATGTTTCAATAAAGGGATTTTTTTTAATTTGCTACAGTAAAAAATATTCTCAGAAATAAAATATAAATACTATTAAATATAAATAATTTAATTTTGGCAGACATCTTGTAAAGCTACTTTCCCCCCCAGAACATGTTTCTGTATCTCCATTCCTATAGCTACTATGCTTCCTTAGCCTTATTCTAAGTACCCCCCAGTTTTATTATTATAATAGCTAGTTTCCAATGTAGACTCAAATAAAAACCAGTTAAATTGAATGAGAAATGTCAGCCCTTTTCCCCTTTTTTCTTTATTCTTTAATCCAACCTTGACACACGTATAAGATCATTTGCTTAGTAGTCCATGTCGTACCAGAAGAAGGTTTGATGCTAATCCAGTCCAGCAGAAAAGGGTTAATGTGGACATATTTAAAAGCCAGTGGATAAGCGCAGTAAAGCGCAGTCAGGGGAAGTGACTCTGGAGGCAGCGATGGTTGGGGAGAACAGCAGGGGTCTGTTACCATTCCCTTCACTGGCAAGTGTCACATCAGTCAGTAGGAATTAGCGTACAGCCAGCCGGGAATATATATTTTATATATGAAGACTCCATTGTATAATGTAGCAAGTGCAGTTGGTCACTTTTTAGCATTAGTGATCATATTTTAGGTGGTTTGGGAGAAGAAATCAGAAAAGGGAGTTCTTGTCACTGTTCTGTATTTATAGCGCTTGGTGTTGGAGCATATCTCAGCTACAGAAGTACTAGAGATGTGGTCATGCCAATAACCAAGAGAATCTGGCCATCAATGGTAATCAAAAGAAAAGGCGTTGGGCTACACCGTTTAGTCCTTAAAGAGTGGGCAAAAATAGTCTGTATGAGAAAAAAAAACATATCTTTTTTTTTACACACAAGTAAAATTTTATGTACAAATTAAAGAACACAACCTGTGTGTTCATTTTTATGTTCATTTTCAATTAATTACCGTGGGGAAATATCATACATTCTTGTTCCGCTTGCCCATCTAATGAAACTTTGTAGATAACCGG
Source organism: Sceloporus occidentalis (assembly GCA_023333645.1). Lineage (NCBI taxonomy): Eukaryota > Metazoa > Chordata > Lepidosauria > Squamata > Phrynosomatidae > Sceloporus > Sceloporus occidentalis. Next base: position 5,086,458 of record JALMGF010000063.1, on the reverse strand, counting down.
GACCCCTAACCACCTGCTGATATATAAAGATCTTTTTGTTTCCTGGTCAGTGACTAGGTTTCATTTCTAGTTCTCTTCTATTTGGCTGGAAAGATGCTTTATTTATGGTTAGGTATTTCTTGAATACATTATTTCTAATTTGGGGAAATTGCCTCTAGATCTTCTTGTGGCTGAAATTGAGTTTTTAAGGATTTATTTTTTTATTTTTTTTAAAAATGAACCTTATTTTTTCACTATTTTTCCAAAAAGCCACATATATTTCTTCTAAAAATGGATATTGTATATGAATATTTTTCACAATAGTGCCACAGAACAACAAAAAAATCAGTCTTTTTAAATAATATTTTTTTTGGGTGGTATAATATTAAACTCCAGCCAGAGGAACCTCATTCATATTTTTCCTGCCTTAGTTATTTTAATGCACTATTGGGAACCTGCTTGACCTTAATTAAACTGCCCGCTCCTTTCTTTTTAAAACCGACATGTTTGGTTCAGTGTACAAGTCGTTTTCTATTCTTGAAACAGAACCCCAGTATGACAGACACAGGAATGTTCTTCGAAAGGGAATGGCGTTTCCAGCCAAGGCAGAGCGTTTTTATTGCGATGGATTATGCAAGACTTTGGCCGGGCTGTCTTGCTACGTATGCTGGAGGGTTCATTTTCACGTGTTTGGCACAGGTCCCAGCAGAGGCCTTCTGAACGGTGGTTAGCGACATGAATGAATACAAAGTTTGGAAGAGCCGTTCAGTAAGTAGAGCTGGGGAGCTGCCAAAAATACAGATCTTTGTATGGGGTCAGGGCTGAGCCTGATTCGTGAAGCTGAGTATCTTGTACAACACTTCTTCCTCATGTTCCCAAAAAATGCTTTTTATCTCCAGCCTTTCCAATGATGACATAGTCCGATGAGATGTGGATATGTTCTAATGATACATACCTTCTGTGGCTGTGTATATTATGCGGCATATCTGGAATTGGGACCTTGTTGACCTTCTTAGCTGGATTGAAATAAGCTAGGCCAGTCTTTTTGAGACATCTGTTGTTTACCTGCCTATAACATCTTAGTGGTTTAAGAAGATTAATTAGCAGAAAACCCCACATGGTCACAGAAAGTCCTGGCGCCAGAGATGTAGAACGGTCCTTTAAAGCCTTGGCTATGCTCGGCATACCACCATGAAGATTTGCTTATTCCGTATGTCAGTAATAGTTAATCCCAAACAGTTCCAGGCGTCTTCCATTTGATTTAATGATTAAAGTACTGTCACCCATCATATCAGTGCCTATGTTTAACTGTTTAGATGCTAGAGACCCCTGGCTGTTGGTTGCTATGAGAATTGGTTAGTGAAATCTTGAAAACACATGAATAAAAGATAAACTAGGAGAAAAATAATCAGATTAAGTTTAGACAAGTATTTTGAGATCCAGATTACTTTACTATGTAAAAGAGCAGCAATGTATTGTATCACATTATAAAAGAGTGCATTAATAGAAATATATATATATCATGTGTTTTACTTTCAAATAGCACATCAGTATATGGAATGTGGGGACTTTTTATTATCCTAATCAACTTTTTGTGTAAAATTGTGTGTAATTATATTGTGTGTTAATATAAATACCCAACAAAGCTTACCTTTTCCAAACTAAAACTTTAATGGGTATATACAAGCATGGCATTGGTTGATTTAGGCTTGATTTTCTTAAGTATTATGGCTGAGAGTTTATTACATCACTCTGATCAATTATTTTATCAAGTGTATTTTAGTGCATTCTGATTGGTGATTAAGCCAGTGCAAGGATAATAAAATAATTAAGAAAATGAATGTACTAGATATAATTTTACATCTGTTTCAGTATTTTACATAAAATCTTCCTTTGCGCCTTTTGTCAGAATTGATACCGAACAATAGAATCCCTGATGATTTTATTTTCCACGTTATTCCCGCTTCTCGTTTCCCTCTGCAGAAATCAAATTCTATTCTAGAACCAGCTAGGCAGAGCCCAAGAATATGTGCTGTGATTATATGGCAAGATACTGTTCTCATTACTGTCTAATTCCCCTTTATCAATAGGAGCCTTCCTCTGGGGCTTGGTGACATTCAACAATGTGGACATGCGTATTCAAGTCAACTGACAGTAATTGAGCTTTAATAAAGGCTTCTTCTTCCCAATTAAATGTGTACCTACAAAGCCAAATGCTTTCTTTCCCTAGCCATACATTTTTATTTTAATGTTACACAATGCCGAATGCAATATACTTGTAACTTTGATTTTTTTTTTTTTTACTCAAGTAGCTTTTTATGTTTTGGATTGTTTTGTTTGTATCGTGCACATGGAAATAGTGGTTAAGAATGTGTTTTCTTTACAGGTAAACGCACTCCCTGGATCCTCCATTACCACGTCTTCATCTCATCTTTACGGCAGCCGGCAAAACGCTAGCTCTGCAGTGGGTTCGCTCCTAGGGTCAACCGAAACCAGCCAAGCAGGTATAAATGTATTTCTGTATGTTAATGTTCTCTATTGAATCATGTTAGCTGTACTTTTCATTGACTATCTATATTTTGCATAATCGTTATCCTTGGTCTACAGATCCAAAACGTTCTGTGAATCACCTTCACTAAATGTTAATTAAATGGATTTGTGAGATTGTGTTAAAATGTATTGTACGGCGTCCCGGATAGAAGTGAGTTGCATGTGTGTGTGTTTTCAAATGTGTGTTCCTGAAGTGCAATGATGGCATCTAGAAGGATCGAAACCACTGTATGGTATGTATGTGGAACTCTGTAGGCCATGCAATACTACTCTGTGCTGTACTCAAAGCTATGTATAATGTGGGAAGCCAGTGTAACAGCGGCTATGGGATGAAAATGTAGCATATCCGTATGTCTGTATTTGCATGCCTACACCACAAATTCTTAAACGTTACACATTTGAATTTAGAGCAGGGTTTCTTTTTAGACATGGCCATATTGACACGAGAAGTTTATTTTGCTGGCTATACTCACATCTAGTTTCAAACGCTCACCATAAGCCTTCAAGTTTCAAAAGAACTGCATTTTTTTGGACATACCCTTTTTTAGTTCCGATAAAGAAGAATATTTAACCGGAAACGTTCAACAAAGCATTCTCTCCATACCTTCATTCCATCGGTGCACTTGTGTCACCCATATTTAGTTAGGGGCTAAAACCAATTACACAAACATTTCAGAGTCTCCTACCCCAGTACCAATGTGCCGTCACACTACTGAAGGGAGAACAGTAAGTATCACGTCCCGTATTTACATTTTGTGGATTGATTAAAGCAGAATGTCTCAGAAAGGTTTATTCACCAACTACAATGAAAGATAATTAGAAACATTAGAAAGACATTTAGAAATAAGGCATGCATTAAAAATCATTATTGCTTTCAATTGATTTCTGGCCCATTAAATAACCGTAGATCAGTGTTTGTGCATTGTTCTGAGCACGCTAACTTTAGGCGCCTTTTTCCATGCAGACCTTGTGCATTTATCTTAAATGTCTTCCTATCTCTCGTCGTATCTTTTCCCCCCATTTAAGATGCCTCTTTAGTGACATATAGTGTTAAATTGGAACTCTATATAAAGAAGCGGTCGTAGCACAGGCATTGCTGACTTCTTCCACTAGGAGGGGGATAGGGAAGTGCAGCAGCCCTTCAGAGACTCAAACACAGTAAAAGCTAATCGACAACAATACATAACTTGATGTTGTGATATGTATGTTATGTTATTACAACCAAACCAGAGTTGCAAATAAAACCATGTAGAGTCTCTGCACAACTGCTGTCTTATGTATAAAAAAAAAAGTTTTAGAAAAGATATCTACAAGTTAAGAATTGTGTTACAGACTACATTTAAAGCAGATGCTCACTGTTTGTAGATCACATTATTGCTCTAGAAATCTCCACAGTCCCTGTAATTTGAGAATAAAATATGATGCGTGTGTGATATATAAATAACATAAATCACTCGCCTTCCGGAGAGATGCCCGCGGCCTCCTCTGTGGTCAGACTTTTTGAACTGCTGATTGGCAGCCAGTCTGTGGCAGAAATGTGCTTCTATTGAAGTCAATGGAAGCACTTTCTGTGCATGTGCACCGGGGGTCAGAGCCCTCTGTTCTGGGGTGTTCGACGCAAGTAAGCCATACGTTTGTATGGGGGCTAAAGAAAAAGCTAAGGGACCACTCAACTATCAAAATCCATCTGATGGCTGGAGTGTCCTCTTAGTGTTACCATGTATAAGATTATAAAATATAAGATTAGGGGGTACATAAAGGCAGCGCTGCTTTTTGTACATGGTCTCATCTATATGTAAATGTGATTTTGCCCCAGCAAACTGTGCACTGTACATTTGAAGTCACTTCTCAGAAATGCTTATGTTCCCCTGGTGTTTTTCACAGGCTGAATGTGTTCCTGGGTTTGCTTTGTCTCCTTCCCTCCTGGAGAGGGGTGTGCGTGGTGGTTTTTGTTGACATGTCTTGGTAGTCATGCATGTTTGTTGGAGGGGGATGGGTTTAACAGTTTACCAAGAATGGATCAATCATGTCTTTGCCAGCCAAGGGTCAGAGGTCTTTCGACTCAGAATGAAGGGAGGATAACCTTCTATGGGGCCAGATAGGGTTGTTGCTTTTGTTGAGGGCTGCAGGCAAGTTCTCTTAACCCTGTGGGTTTCAATGCGGCTTGGTGGAATACAATGTAGGGTTTTCTTTTTATTGCTATTTTTTGTAAATAAAAATGTAAAAAAATGTTTAGAAGCGGTAATGTGCTCATTGTGAACTGTTTTAAATAAGTGATATATACACTTTTTAATAACTTTTTGGCTTAGTAGATACATCCATGTGTTTACATTCCATATGCTAATCTTTACATCGGTCCGGGTTGCCAATCAGGAAGCACTTGTAGATTTTCCATCCGTCGGTCTACCTCCTGTACCTCCTCTTCCTCTGCATTTGCATTTAATTAAAGGGTTTCCTGTATGGATTATTTAAGGCAATGTCAGTAGACCTAATGATTGGGGTTTGTCAGAGTGGAAAGTGTTAACCCGCGCGATGCATTGGGATTTGCTGTGATAAGCATACAGATTAGCCATTCACAGCTGTGATTCATTACTTTCACTAGAGAAATTAAAAGTGGCAGAGGGGAGGTATATCGCAAATGGGAACCACACTCCTTCCCTGTAAACCTGAATGAAAGAGCTACGCATTATCCACGGGCTGCCGCAGCTCCAGAAATATGAAGGAGGAAAGAGAGAGGCGGGGGTAACTCAAACAGTTCAGGATGCTTAATCTCGCTCTATTAAGGTCTTAAAGGAAATGTTTAGCTTGGCGATGAGGAGAATATGTTCGTCTGTATACACCGTATTACTGCAATCAGGTCTATGAAGACCACACTCACACGAGCCTTCGTTAGAACAGAAGAACATGTGAGAAGTCGTAGAGGGAAAGCTGAAACAACAGATATATTCATACGTATAGTGGCAGGCTTCTCTTTCCTGTCTCGCATTTTCTTCCTCTATTTCCAATTGGCTTCCTTTACATTCAAGGTTCTAGGGATCCACAGCTTCTAATGTCTCATTGTAGAGCCTTCACAGTATGTTGGAGCTCCTCTGTGCCTCGCTAATGCTGTCATTTCTCCCAATTTCTTATCTTTCCCCAGATGTAATTTTCCTTATTGAATTGCAGTTGTGCCTCTATTTCAATGCCCCCTTTCTATGTTTCCACATCTAACTCTTCACCCTCTCATACCCTCTCTTGCACCACTCCACCCTTCCACCCACTGCTTCCTGCACCAACACTTCCACTTCATTTAACCATCATTCATTTGTCTCTTCCCCCCTGTGACATTTCAATCCCTTTCCTCTGGCTCTTCTCTCAATGATTTCTCCCATTTGCCCTTTTACCAACCCAGGTGTCTTTAATCTTCTCCTGTGGTCATATACCCTATCTGTTTGTGATGGTATGATCCATGCTTAAGGTTGCTCATGTCATGCAGTCACCTTGGCCAGATAGTAAATTTCAGACAATTACACAGAGCTTTTAAATAAAATTGTTAATTTTTGGATATTTTGGTGACAACATTTCAAAGAAGTGAAATTAGTTGAACAATAAATCAGAAACAAGTTGTATTTCTTCTTTTGTTATGTTTTGACCAGGAGTTTTGAGGCACTGGTAAAGTTTAGGATGTAGCGGACAAAATCTCAACCCCAGCCTACAGTAAACATCATCAGAAAGTATTGTAATGTGATCTCATGTGACTGTAGGATGCTTGGCTTATTAATTACCAAATTATCTTTTATTTATACAACGCTAACAAATGTATGCACTTCCTACAATACATTCATTCAACGCTTCTGACAAACCCAGAACTGACAGACTAAGACAAACCGATACATTAGATAAAAAGTGCCTGGCTCACAAGCTTACAATCTAGAGGCGATAAATGTAACAAGTAAAAAGCAAGTTCTCTCTATTAATTATCTCTTAAGCAGATCAAGACGCGGGAGACCAGAATCGCGGCCTCGTTGTCAGGGGGACATCCCCAAGAGGAAGCGTCTCTCCTAGGTAAGTAGTGTGTGCTCAGTCGTGATTGACAGCGGAACTTGGTTTGGGGGGTTTTTATTTCTTTTTATGTATTTTGTCGCAGACTTTTGTTGACATAGCAAATACAAACATAGATAAGCGACCCAGGCAGCACAGAGAGAATGTCTGCAAATACTGAATGGTAAAAGTGAAAACGCTTTCTGCATCATTCAAACCCGCGATGCTAGGAAACCGAAAGGACCCGTTAATGTGATCATGGCTAAAGTAAAAAAGAAAATGAAAATGAAATAATAATAATAAATCCTCATCCCGTCAAAGGGCTTCAGAAAATACTCTGGAACTAGCAAATCAAATATAAAATGTTTGATTCAATTTAAAAAAAAAAGTTTATCTGAATACCATATTCTGTTTTTAAAGAGATAGTCCAGCCATGTATCAGTAATGTTTTGGTGGCATCTTGGAGAGGGTGCGGTGTGTGTGTGTATATATATATATAGATATAGATATATATAGATATAGATATATATTATGTGTGTGTGTATGTATATATATACACACACACACACACACATAATATATATCTATGTGTGTAGAGATTTCTGCATGTTCAGAGTAAATAATGAAATGGTGCGTTGGGACGTTGACTCCTCCTGCCCTTATAGTAAGTAGACGGTGGAGTCCCCCGTGGTTCTCCATTCCCTCTCTTTAGAAGTCCTCGTCCATCATGTTCCTTCCAATTTATGCCGGGGCCGCAGAGTGCTGGATGCAGACCTGCCATGATAAGTCACGCTGACTAGCAGTCCCAGGGCGAATACTTTGCATTTGTTTTTCAATATGCGGATGCTCCTGCCGAGGAGCAATGCTGACAGTTGAAAGACTGATCACAACCTTTTAATCCTGTGTACATTTTTTAGGGAAATTGTATCCTGCTTCAGAGGAAGGGCTGGTTTAACTGACTATTAGGTGAAAGGGACACCTGCTCACGGCTCGTTCGGATTTTTGAATGCAGTCACTTGGTTTTGCATTTATGAAAATGTAAATAGCCAAATGCCGACCCTCGATAGAAAAACAAATGTTTGCATTCGTTTGTGTAATTAAGACTGTGTTTATTGGGGACGCTAATGTTTTCTTTACATGCTTATTTTCTTTAAGTCTGTTTAATATAAAAATGAAGAAATGTTTTTTCTTGGTCCCATAAATATCCTTTATTATTATTATTATTAAAAAATAAAATAATCATCCACACTTTCTATAATGTGATAGAAAGCAAAAGTAAGAAATGCAGTGCCCCCACTCCCTGGGATGCATACATATTTTATATGATGATGGCAATGTATCTGAGCATAGACATATATTGTAATAATCTATTCTTTAAAAAACAATTATTATAAGCAATCACTTTTTTTGGTTTTAATGGACGATGGCATTCCTACAGATCTCCACTGAATAATCTGCCATCTCGATATGAACAGTCTGGAAACAGTCTAGAAAATATTCCTCCTGTGGCAACCAGCATAGAACAACTTCTGGAGAGGCAGTGGAACGAGGGACAGCAGTTTCTACAGGAGCAAGGAGCCACGAGCGACAGTAAGTCCGTGTCTCATCCGTGGGTCGTCCCAGGCTGAGCGGCTCAGTGGGAGTGGGTATGCCCCTGCCAGTGTACGGAATACGTAATGCTGCAGCTTGTAAACTGCTTAGAACTTTAAACTATCACTTTGGAATCCACTCGTAAATCCAGTGAATGTTGTTTTTTCTAGTTTTGAAAAGCCTAGAACAGCGTTTCCATCGCTTATTGGAACCTGTATGTAATTTCCTCTGCTTTATCGCTCTAAGAAAACGCACTCAGACACAAGGTTACGACGTTAGAAGACAGCACTGATGTAACTTGGCTATGCAATAAAATGAGAACTAAGTTCGTAGGTACTTGTGGCCCTAAGGTTTTTTTTGTTTTTTTTATAAACAAAATTAAAATATATGATGGATATATTTACCAGCAGTCAGTGGTATGCAAGCCACTGCGCTGAAGACAACCTACATGTAACCTCAGGTTCGTTTAGTTCCCTGCTGTGAGGTGAACCATTAATGTGTAATAAATCATTCACTAAAAAAAAAAAACTTATGGCAGAGGATCCATGTAATACACAGAGGGTTTTTTTTTGTTTTTTGCTGGGATCGTGTTATTTCCAGCACCCATTACTAATGACAAAATCACACAAAAAAATCCCCCGAAAAAAAAAACAAAAAACCATTTTTGCCAGTCAGTCATCTAGCAGAACCAATAAAAACTAAACTGATTGAGGAGAGATTTTTCTTTTTTTTCTGGTATTACAGATATTTTAAAAAATATATATATATATATATATATAAAACGGATATTTTTCACAGGCAAAGCTTTGCTTGTAAATGTAACGGTACAGTTGCTACCGAGGACTTTGAAGTAGAATTTAAAAACAACAAAAAGTTTGCAGGCAGCCAAAATGAATCTCGTTGCGCTTGTGTCGTCTGTGAATGGCTCGCCGGCAAAATGCTAATTGTGAGGAAATTCGTGCAGGGATAATCCTTTAAACATGATAGCTAGAGGACAGGTTACTAAAGTCGTATCGCATCTCATTTGGGCTCTCTGAGAGCTCCTTTGTGTGCGCCTGGAGAGGAGGGACAAACGAATGCTTGGGAAATGACCAGATGTGGCTGTGCCCCGTGATACACATTTATCTCCGGGAATAGAGGTCAAACAAAGGAAACTTTATTGTACTACCTACACTGTTCTAGAACTGTCCGCATTACAGAGTGTGACGTCTTAAAGGTGCTGTCCCACCAGCTCTGCTGAATGTAATACTTACTACTAAACACAGCAACAAACATAAATCTTAGTTTTGTGGATGACTTCTTTATTCATATGAAGTTTTGCCTCTGCCATAGGTTTTTGGGGAATGCTTGTCATGTGACACAATAGCAGGCACTGATTGACGATTGCCATAGAGACTGAATGGCATCTAAAAGAGTTTTTTTTTTTTTTTTTAAACTTTGGTTACAACTATAGATGAAAGAATAAAATGATAGATCTGCCAAGTGTATGTTGATGGAAGCATCTATAGATATAGATATAGATATATATATATATATATATATATATATATATATATATATATATATAGTTGTAGAATAGCACGTAAAAATACAGAATGCTGTTAACGCTTTACGTTCCACTTTGATACGCATCACATTGCATGCAGAATAGCAAATAAGTTAAATAATCACATTTATTTGTGCTTTTTTTTTTATCTATCTTTTTATTCCCCACCTGCAGTACTTAATAACTACTCTATGAACTTAATTTTCTCTAATCGATCTTTATTGACAATCCATTGGATTTGTTTTTTGTCCTAAAATACGAGAGGTTAATGGTGCGTAATATTTAAAACTTAAGTATGAAAAAACTCAATACCACGTAGAACCTGAATTCATTATTCTGTTTAGATGCAGTTCTTCCTTGCGCACGCACGCACGCACGCACGCACGCACGCACGTACATATATATATATTTTTTTCTTTTCAAATTTGCAGTTGATTTCCATAGTCCGTTCTTATAAATTCCAGTTGCTTAATTGCAGTGGGAATAAGATGATGCTTGCCAGGGCGGATTCTTCTCATCTGGTGCAGAGAGACCCTGCCTGCAAAATCTGTTCCCTTTCCATTTCATCAAAGACCAGGAAATCCTGAGGCCCAAGGGTCCAGAAACTTGGTGGTCAAGATCTGATTAGGAAGCCTTCTCCCCTTCGTCTGCACTGACAGACTGATGAGCCCTGAACTACAGACACAACTCCTTTTGTGCAGTTACAACCACATTCTAGTTTTGGGTTGCAACTTTACGCTCAAAAGTTTTGTTTTGGGTTTTTTTTTTTTTTCCTTTTCTATTGCACGTTTTAATATCAAATCAGCAACTAGTTAATAGCTCTTTTTAACGATGATCTGCAGTTGTGCAGAGATATTTTAGTTAATTTCTGTTAATAATCAAGACTTTAAGCAACTGCTAATTCTATTAAGATTAGCGATTTACATTTTTTCTTAATTTAGTTTTTGAGTCCCATTTTCTGTAGCATTTTAATTTCCCATACTCGCGTTTTAATATTTGGAAGAAGAAAAGTGTTAATTGGACGCACTAGACCGTTTATCCTTTATGTACGGACACATTTTTATTTCCATAGCAATTTCAAATTTAAACGTGAAATACACTTTTTAAAAAGGATTTGCTATTTCTAAAATGTAACAAATAAAATGCACAAGAAAGCAGTTTTGGAAAACCACTATTTTCGCATATTTCTTGTGATTTACACAAATTATAAGTCAGCTAGGCACCACAGGCGCTAAATGGTGGCTTGCAGTGCGGTTATTTCTAAAGTCGGTTGTGTCACAGGTACCTTTCTCTTCTTGTTAGTTTTAGGCATGCTGAAGTCTCTACACCAACTGCAAGTCGAGAACAGGAGGCTGGAGGAACAGATTAAAAATCTGACAGCCAAGAAGGAGCGTCTTCAGCTTCTAAATGCGCAGCTCTCCGTTCCTTTTCCAACAATATCCGCGGTTCCCAGCGCACCCTCTCAAGGGCATACTTACCCACTGCATGGTAGTAAGTGCATCAAGCCCTTTACACATTCATTATTTGATGACGGGTATTGGATATCATGTTTGACTGAGCTTTATACACCGTCCACTAAAGAATGTCCATTAACCTGACCATCGTTTTCTTCCAAGTGCCCAATAAAGAAGATGACATTTCTTAGTTCTTTATGGTTTGAGTCCAAAGCCAGATGCTGGAATGACACAAAATATTTATTGAGTTCCACAAATTGTAGGGCCACAGTGGTCTTGTAATTAGATCCACGCCGAACAAGACTTTAATCAGTGTACAGCTTGGCACTTTGTACTCCCATCCCATGTATTTCTCTTGGGTTATAAAACTTTACTTGTCCGGTTCAGTGTTCCAGAGGGTTATGCTCTGATGCTTGTTCAGTAAAAGATTTTAGTTTTTATAAGCAAAGTATTTATTGCCTCCATGAGTTACCTCCATTATCTTATGCAAATGCCATGAAAGATATTTTAGTTAAAGGTCTGTAGAATAATTTTTTTATGGAACAAAATTTTTACCAAACTTTTATATCAATCACAGTTATATAAAAAATAAACTATACTCATAACACATAATAGATTGTATAGATGAATACATATATTATTATATATACCGTATTTGCTCGATTATAAGACGAGGGTTTTTTCAGAGCAAATGCCCCTCGTCTTCTAATCGGGGTCGTCTTCTAATCAGACCTCAAATAGAAGTCTGATTATGAGACTAAGATCCAGATCCCCCGCACCGCTGCAGGGGACCTGGATCCTCCTGCGCCCCCCCCCCCCACTTACCGGTGCTTCCTGCTGTATTGCCGGGGCAGCGGGCTGACGTCTACGCGATCCGCGTAGACAACGTCCGCTGCAGCCGGAAGGAGGTGTGGCTAGCAGCGGGGGTTGTCTGCGTCCGTCACGGATACCTTCCCCGACTGTCAGAGATCAGAGTTCCCCGCACCGGTGCCGCTCTGACAGCCGGGGAAGGTATGCGCGATGGACGCAGACAAACCCCCGCTGCCAACTCCACCTCCTTCCGGCTGCAGCGGAAGGAGACGTCAACCCGCTGCCCCGGCAATACAGCGGGAAATTGGAAGCACCGGTAAGTGCGTGTGTGTGTTAAATGGGGGCATAGGGCATTTCTGGAATGCCTTATACCCCTATATGCCACTCTGGCACTTAGGGGGTTAAAAGGCATATTATGGGGCAGAGTGGCATATAGGGAGGTATAAGGCATTTCAGGAGGCAGAGTGGCGTTAAGGGGGCATTTAATAGAGCACTCTGCCTCCTGAAATGCCTTATACCTCCCTATATGCCACTCTGCCCCATAATATGCCTTTTAACCCCCTAAATGCCAGAGTGGCATATAGGGGTATAAGGCATTTCTGGAGGCAGAGTGCTCTATACAATGCCTTTTAACTCCCTTAATGCCACTCTGCCTCCTGGAATGCCTTATACCTCCCTATATACCACTCTGCCCCATAATATGCCTTTTAACCCCCTAAATGCCAGAATGGGATATAGGGGTATAAGGCATTTCTGGAGGCAGAGTGGCACATAGTTGGTCAAAAGGCATACCATGGGGCACAGTGGCATATAGAGGGTTAAAAGGCATATCATGGGCCACAGTGCCATATTGGTGTGGCAAGCCTGGGGGCAGATGTGCGTAACTGGGGGACAGGTTGGAAAATACAAGGAAATAAAAACAAAAAAAATATTTTTCTCAATCACAGCTTTTATTTAAAAAAATAGTTTAAATGAATTAACATTTACTGGTAAAACTTTTTTCCTTTAGGGTCGTCTTATATTCAGGCTTTTTCTTTTTTTCCTAAGTTAATATTCAGATTTTGGGGGGTCGTCTTATAATCGAGCAAATACGGTATATATCATTTTCACAACCATGTGTAGACTGGAAGCTCTCTGGTGTCCATCTTCTCACTGTTTGCTTGTTAGGGGCTAATTACTATTGTGTTAGTGCCAGAGGACATGTAGAAAGAATGAGTTTCTGTAATACCTGAAAATAACACGTCTGTCAGGAGGACCACTTTAGGAACATGGGTTGGTCAATGTAGGGTTTTTATAGTTGTCTTAGATACAGCCTGTAACTGACGTACTGACTGCTGTTTGAATCTTAGGCAAATTTTTCAAGTATAGTGTCCAAGAAACTGATCCATTGCATCTTCTAGTGGCGGAAGCCTAGAGATTAATTTTGAAATGACGCACAGGGTACTAACATTAAGATTTTAGGAATTAGGATTCTGAGATTAGATATTATATTCTGAGATTTGTCCACCTGAAATTTGTATTTGGATTCTCTAGAAAACATTCCTTTTCTGCTTCATTCTAGTATCAAACACAGATTCTCTGAGCTTCAATAAAAGTCCTCACTTGGGAAACTTCCAGACAGAGAGCGCTCTTTCAGCTTCCCATCAGGTATGCTTTGTCATTGTTGGGTGGCATTGTGGTACACGTCTTATATTAATGTGCAGTGTATGGGTTGTAAGGATGCTGGCATGGTAATATACGTATGTATGTACAGTGAGTGTATACAGCTCTGTGCCGTTACGATGACATATAGCTGCATATAAGGCTATATATATATATATATATATATATATATATATATATATATATATATATATATATATATATATGGCTTTACAAGCTATTATCTTCTATTTAATTTTTTGTTACAGGATCGCACCTCAAGTGGACAGAGCACCAGCAGTTCTTCATCTCTGTCTACTCCACCACCTGATGGGCAAAGTCCAGCACAGCAAATTCAAAGGATCAACGGTGTAACAATGAGTACCCTGACAAGTGGCATTCAGACAGTCACACAAGCTCTTCCCACTGTGCAGAGCGTGGGGGCAATAATTGGAGCCTTACCGGCCAACCAGCTGGCTATCAATGGCATTGTAGGGGCCCTTAATGGAGTTATCCAGACGCCAGCCACTTTGCCTCAGACCACGGCTCTCACTCACGCCTCCATATTGCCCAATGTCACACACCCCATCACTCCCACGCTAACAAACAGGTAAAATTAACACATTTGTCTAAAATGATCCAAATTTGTTTTATGGTTATTGTATGATTTATATCTGAATACAGATTTTCAACCTTTACTCTTATTATCCATGTGATATAATGACAGTATGAGCAGATGTTTTTCCTGGAATATGCTTTGTGTTTTTACATCTGGGGGTAGGAGTGCAGAATTATGTCGGATTCCCTATTCTGCATTTAACAGCACAATGTATGTAGTATATATATGCTTAGATCAGAACTTCATTGCTGAACTACTTTGTTTATAGGTCTCACTATTTTGTACCCTGAGCTGTGATGTAAGGAAACATTGTGAACATTATATGTGACATTATACATTAGTTACTGGACATGGCTGGAAGTATACATTGTTTCATTCTGTAACAAGCTAAGAAAAATGTGTTTAATCATAGCGGTCGCAACGTGTTCTTTTAAATGTCTGGTTTGTTTCTCTTCTAGTGCGTCGGGATTAGGACTGCTCTCTGACCAACAGAGACAGCTACTGCTTCACCAGCAACACCAGCAGCTGCAGCAGCTTCTGAGCTCTCAGCAGCTCACGCCGGTAAGTTGTGTGACCAGAGCCACCGGCGGGTTACCGTGATCTGCGTGTTTTATCAGTTGGTTTTCAGTTTCATATCTGGATGCAGCATTCAGAACTCTAAGAATTCTGCATTTCAGTAAGAGCAGTTCTCTTTACTGCTCCTTGCATTTTCATTCCACCCCTTCCTGATTGGCTGTTCCAGTCAGTGCCGGGAGAGTAGCTGCGCAGGCTTTGCTGGCTTTAAAAAAAGTAAAAATAGCCACTTAATTCAAACCAAAAGCACAAGCTGTAGTTTTACTAAATTGACTAAATGTTACTAAAAGCTGCATGGATGTCAGTTTTATGTACTATTTGGAAATTTTATACTTCTCACACTTTATTTCTAGGAGCAGCACCACGCTCTGTTGTATCAGTTAATGCAGCACCAACAGCAGCAGCAGCAGCACCACCAGCAGCAGCAGCACCACCACCACCACCAGACGGAACTGCAGCAGCTGCAACTTCCTGCAGCAGCGCAGCTACCCTTGAACAACCTGTTGGCTGCCTCTCTTCACGCATCCACTACTAACCCTTTCCTTGCCATGCACAGTGAAAGCACAGCTCAGAAAGTGGCAGTAAGTGACTCCTTTGATAATGTAATGTTCAAGAATAATCGTGTTTTTGTTATTTAAAACCAAGCTTTGCCGTATGGAAGCTGTGGACCTTTATGTACCTGCTTAAATATATTTTTTTAGTGAATCTGGCTAAATAGCCCTTAGGGCTAGCCAAGAGGGATCTATTTCCTCTGGTGAAGCACAAATAAGTCTGTGATGATCACTTCCATTGAAGGTTATCTCGCAGCCCATTAATGACTTCCAAAATTAAGACGAGGTGTTGGAGGATTATGACATAGCTTTCTATATGTACACTTGTAGAGCCAATATCGTTCAAAAGGATATTTTGCAAAACACCTTTTTCTTGTATAGTTTAGAGGATGGTAGATCACCTGCTGTCTCTAATCCAATTAAGAATTTAGATATATATTCATGGAGGGAGGGAGGTAGGGCTCTTAGATTTTTATATATATATATTATATATATAGATTTATATATATATATATTTTCAGGGTCTTTGCTTATACAAACGTGTTAATACTACATAAGACATATGGTCTAAACATTGCTGTGAAATTAGCAGCTCCTCATCCTACCAGTATTATTTATATATTTCACATGAGCTTCATCCGCTTCTCCATGGCAGGTGCCTCAGAAAATGTCCCCAGCACGAGAACATGCAGTCATCTTGGAATACTGAGGGTTAATTTAAAAACCAACAATGTTCTAGATTTGGGTTAATGTGTGCATTGGCTAGACCTCCAGAAGATGTTCCCTGGTGCTTATTTTTAGGTATCTGCTTTGATATTTTGTTATTCATGAAATCACCAATTCCTTTTTTTTTTTATTATCATTATATCCAGAGGCTTGGAGATAAAACTGGACCAGTAATTCAAGATAAAAGCTGATTTTCAAGAAGCAGAAGACTTTCCTCCTGAAGCTTCACTCACTACAGATGTCTTCCTTTTTTTGTGGTGATGAACCGATGCACACGGGGACAACAGACAATTCTCTCCTTCACTTTCTGTTTTACCAACGCTAAATGGACAAGCAGATTTTCACGGGATTAGACCAAACAGAGGCAAATAGTGGAAGCCTTTGTGAGAAGGCCTTAGATATTTATTTTGTTTTTAATTTATGTAGCTTTTGTTGCACTGAAATGTCTATGTTGGTGGTGAAGTCTTGAGAAAGATAAAAATGTTGTATGGAAGAATTACCAGCTTGGAGTTTGGAAGAAACTAAGTAAGGAGATGAAGAGTCCTCCAGTGGCAATGTGACTGCTATGTACTTTTGCTGGTAATGCAGTGCATCTCATCTTCAGGGTTTACTAGAAAGTCCTTCAAACATCAACATCTTTTCACTGGTCTCATAAAGGTATTAATAATATATATATATATTAAAGCAGAATAAATATCACAGGGATGTCTACTCGTATCGTTTTCTGTAAACAAGTGCAGAAAACAAGGGATGGTGAAAGGGTTAATTTTTCCTTGGGACAGCATAAGACTAATGCAAGTGCCTGTTGCAAAGCTCACTGCGCAAACTGGTGGTAGTGCTGCTGAGCACATCTTAAGGGGACAATGTTTACTGCAGTAAGTATTCATGTTGCACTAGCAGCTTTTATCGTCTTAAGTGCCACTACTATTTGGCCGGGGCAATTTCTCCTAATTTCACTTTAGAGTTTTTTATGCAACTCTAACATTAACTCAAAGAGTTAAACAATCTCCCGCACTGCCACTGCGGAAGACTACAAATCCCATAATGCTCTACCGGTCATTGGTTGAGGAGCATTGAAGTCCATAGCGGCGGCGACACCGGCGCATACACACTTCCCTCCCTTCCCTGTTTACAGAGAGTGTAATGTTTGGAGTTTATACGATTTTATACATTTAGCAAAGTTCAGAAATATATATAATGTAAAAGTTATGAGTTCCAAGTATTTAGTTGTGTTACTGCGATGGCCTGCCAATAGTTTATTCTCATCTGTATATTTTCTGGTCAGTACCATGATTTGATTTCTAGTCTCCTGATTGGCTGCAAACATTAAGGCAGCAATCAGAATTTAGATTTTCTTCCAAATATGTGTTTTCTTAAGTGTTTTACTGCCAGCTTCATTACCTGTCCTGTCGAAAATGCAGGGATTCTTGCAGCAATAAAAGAGAACAGGCGGCTCATACTTTTTACTTAACTATTTGAACTATACATTCCTTTCATGGACGACCTATTGTCCTACGCTAAAAGTACAGAACCTTTCACTAATCGTCGACATCATTAAAGTGATAAAACATTTATACAGCTGGTTGTAGGACTACTTATTTGGCGTAACATATTTGCATTGTATATTGTAGCAAAATAGCCTCCGCTGTATCTTGACCTGCACTGTGTATTCAGCGGAAAATAAAATAAAAAAACCCACAAATTTAGAAACGTGAGGTTTTGCTGCACAGATCTTACCTCATTCTGTATATAAGCTTTTTGTGAATTTGCTTTTGTAATTTGCTTTCGAAAGAAAATTCATATGGAAAATAAAAACACAATAATATTTTGATTTGTAATATTTCTAATCGGCAAAATAAAGACAAAAATGTAATTTATTTTTATATTTTTTAGGAGTTTTAAAACCTTTCCATGGGTGTTTTTGTACACGCTATTCTGTAAAACATCAGTGTGGTTTGTTTTTCTGATTTGTTACCCACTGTTTAGCTAGATCGCAAAAAGAAACAGAAAAAAATTATTGGTTTGTGTTAATAATTTACTTAGTTGTTTTAAGTACACATGGATTTTTTTTTTTAAACAATTGTTAAGCGGGGTTTTTGAATAAATTTTAATCCATACAAAAACTGGTTAACATTGTGTGACATCTGGTTTAATTAACCCTTTCAGTTCAGTGGTCTCATAACTGCGTCTGGTTTAATTGAATGTGAGAGATGAATAAGGCATGTGAAAGCAAATGTTTTCTTAATTACTAAGGGAATAAAAAAAAGACATTTATTTTCCCCCATAAACTGCCTGTTTGTGACCTTCTTCCTGATAATCCGGAGCAATGCTGTGCCATGTGTGCGCAGATGGATACATGTGCGCCATGTCATGTTAACGGGAGGATGTTATCTGATCACATCCTGAATGGAGCCAGCGTGCACATGTCCAGCCACCCACGCACACCTGGGATTTAATGGGCACGTGCAGGGGCCATGTCTGCCTAGTACAGAAAACATGTTATATGACTCTATAAGGTGCCATGCCTCCTATAAAAATACATCTGGTGAGATAATGGGTTAAAAGAAGACATACGGGCAGGAAAATAAATGAGAAAAACCTCTCAAATCCTTGCTTTCTTACTGTGGGCGATTTATTCACTTATAGCACTTAGGTCAACAATTCACTGAATTAAATGGGTCGGGTCCAGCTTGGCCACTGAAGGCAGACAGTCAGGTTTATCACAGAAACTCCTGGATCTGGATCCGAAGTAAGGCAAATCGATATTTTACGGAAGAAGATATCAGGTTGTACTGGTAATCCGGGTTTACTGGACTACACAATACAGGCCCTCGAGAGCCCATTAGTAGTTATGAATGGTCTGTTAACGCATGAGCTCTACCAGTTAAACAGCCAGAGAAATGGTAAAAAGTAGAGAGGAGATCGATCCTTTGGTTCCTGTCCGGTAATAACAATGTTCTCATCTTTCGTGATCTGGAAATGGTATTATTTATAGAGATTGAGGAGAGTGAAAAGTAACCATAACATTAAATTTACTATACAATTAACACAATTTAAGACATACTGCTATGTAAAGAAGACCGGTCTGGTATTATGAGTTTGCACTCTATTAACCTTTAAGAGAGAGAACATTTCACTGCCCACGGGCCATCGTTGACTGCCTTGTGTATGACGAGCGGAAATTATAACTTCCTCTTCTGGATCTGCATGATTATTCCTCCCATTATCTTTATTATCTTTTCCCTGCCTTATTATGAAGTTGCTGGTTGGTTCAGGCAGCCATAGCAAGGGAAGGAGTGAGGTAAGGAGAGGAAAGATAAACTTTTATTACAAATATTTGATTAAATACAAGTTTTCAAAAATATTTTGCTGTTTTTAAATAATTTTTTTCATGGTTTCAGACATGTGCACATTGGCGATTGTTATGTCTTCTGACTCTGTTATCATAGTCTTACTTACTGAATAATCTTCCTGAAGCCTTATCATACTGCTTTGTGGAAGACAATTGAATGGCTCAGTTTCAATCACCCAGCCTGACACTGAATAATGATGGTCTACAAAGGAATTAGCACTGCCAAGAATTAGCTTGTTGTGGTGACTGAGCAGTGGGAGTTGCTTGGAAATAACACCCTTGACAACAATGGCGGCCTCCAGGTCTTCATATAAAGGAAGTTTATCAGAAGAAAATAGGACCTACATTTCTTGCTACGACACTGGGCTTTCAGGACATGGGTTCGATTAGGTAAAGCTGTCTCTTCCACAGTGAGACATCCCAGCTTCTGTGACGTTACCAATTAAAATATTTTATCATACCGCAGATACTTTGAGAGTGTCGGCCTAATATACACGTTCCATCTCTATATACTGCCTGTGTTCCGTGCTGTGCCATTTTAGATGAATAAAATATACTTCTGAGTTACCTACCAAGTCTTAGCTAAATTTACAAACAAATATATGAATATATAAAAAATATAGGAAGGGTGAAGCCCTGTGTCTCTGTTTTCTTTCTCTGAGGAGGAGAGCTGCGTGTGGCCATGTTATGCCTGCTCCGTGCCCACATTCCCTCACAGATTATTATTATTTATTTATTGCTATATGGGCAGAAAGAATGAGCATAGTATAAGCCATGCAGCAGTGACGCACCTGATTGCAGGAAGCACTCCCTGCTCACCTTCCAGTAAGGAAGTGCACAGCTAACCATAATAGAAGAAACTCTCTGCAGTTTATCTGCCACTAAACACAGGGGGATCAGCTACATCACAAAAGGCGATGATCTGACCCTTTTTTTACCCAAATTTGCTTGTGGGCTAATTTCCTTGATGTAATCCTGACAGCGGAGTGAATCACTTGGTTTCTGACACAAAGCAGAGCCACTGCCCCATAACATATCTCCCAAGTGTTCTATTTTCTAGGGGACAGTCCTGATTTCCAGGCCTTATCCTGCAGAACTGCCACTTTATTATTGTTATTAATTATTGTTTTACGAAACGCCATGATATTCTTCAGCACTGTACAATGGGTCGTGCCTTTACAGGCAGTGATGGGCATGACAGGGAACTTGCTGCTTCCCTGGGGCTTCAGGTCAGTTTCTTCAATCTCTGGGCATGGGCGAGATGTCCCAAATACCCCAAATACTCCAATCACTAGAGGAGGAGGTATTCCAGGTATCCAACCCTTAGAAGTTCTCAGGTATGATCACGGGCTGCTTGGTGATACGAGAGGATCCCCAGAACATCCCATCAAGCTGTAGAAACGATTGAGGTCCGCGCTTTCAGTTACAGCTTCCATACTACCAGCTAGCGGACCTGTTCAACTGAAGAGTTGGAACATAACGCCATGGCCTGGCTTTCTGTTTCAACAGGTTGTCAGATGCAGTTTTTTCTTTATTGACCCGTCGGTAAAGGACTGCATCCCTGCCTCTTGTCACAATCATAACAGTGGTGCCACGCTTTGGGCACTTAATATTTTGGGTGGTATGCCATAATCCTTTACACATTATCACATTTGTGTGCTTTAATAATATGTTAGCCAACTTTGCACCCTATTGTTTGCTGTATCCTGTCTGTGATTACTTTGGAATATATCTCCTATTTTACGATCCATTTTAGCTGTCTTCACATAGCAAGGGTTTAACAGCAGAAATAAGATGCACATTCATGTGTGTTTCTACTTGAGTATGTTATCATGGAATTTTCAAGTTCATAGTCACACCATAAAACATTCTTTTCTGTGCACAGTAAAACCTGCAGTTTATGATGTGGCAGGGACATCGATTTTCGTTTTTATTAAAGATTTCGCAATAACCAGTGCAATTGCTCTACCCATATGTGAGATGCATTTGAGAGAAACAGATCAAAGTACACCATATTTTATTTCATGATGCAAGAAACAGGAATCATTGGCCTAACATTACTGGCACCCTATTAATCATAGGACTTGGCAGGTTACCACTTCCAAGATTACAGAATATAATTTAGGTTGATGGCATCAACATCTGTATATTAAATGGAGCAGAGACAGAGCCTGCCCTGTTGAAAAATACATGTTTCCTGCACAAGGAATCCTTCTACAATTGAAAACAAGATCAATTATTTGTTTTGCATTTCAGATTTCTATTCACTGTTACAAAAAATCGATACCTGCTGCTGCCTCTTGCCCGAGTCTCAGAGCACAGAGCAATTATTTAAAGGGTTAATAGGAAGTGGAGCATATCAGTCATAGGGTGGTAAGGTCTGGCTGTGAGTGGCCAAAACATGTTGCCAGTGGGCTAAAGGGGCAATAGCCTTTCCTCCACTCTGCCTATGCATGTCTGGGCACCTCTTCATGATGTCAGCTCCCAGTCCTGACATGCTAGCCTAAAACATCTCCTGCAGGCCAAGGAGCTGGAGAACAGGCAAAGAAGCAAATGTGTTTCCCCATAGTCTGCTGAATTTCTCAGGTATCTGCCAAGGGGACCACACAAACATTTAAAGACACTATGATGGCCGGATTGTCCCAGGATACACTCCATGGAGGTTCCCATTTGGAGGAGAAATTAGGTCAAACTACTATTGGTACATAGACCAGAATGATCTCCTTAATTAACTGGAAATGAACCGTCCCATCATAACTTGGCTTTGGAGTATTATGTTGGCCTGTCAGTAGAAAGGAAAAGGTCAAGACTGGAAGGTGATAAGGATTCTTGGTATTCACATTTTACTCATCTCGATATTATGGGCATTTCATTTTTTGGTATGAGATGATGGGCAACTTCCCAACTGAGACCTCAGGGCTGAGTTGAGGTCTTACTGACTGAGCAATGAAACTCAAGTCAAATCTACTGACCTTATTAAAGAGATAATGTACACATCAAAAATTTGCTGGCATTAACCTTTAAATGTCATGTAAATGGCAGCAGGATGGAACTCTCAGACAATATACGGAAAAAGGATCTTTTTTATGTTTTATCCTGGTATGTCGGGTAGATAGAGCCTTCGCTTGCCAGGCCATGGACGGCTCTGGCCTTTTTGCTTACATACGTAAGCACAGGCTTTCTTATCTAAATGATACCATGTTACATAGGCACAGATATCCTGGTATTTCTCAGATACACAACTGTGACCCACAACTAAATGGTCAAACATTCCTCCAGTGTCTCCTGTATTCATTCTTGTATTGGGTGTTTAAATCCCCTTATGCTCATGTTTAGAGATGAATAATATTGAACAAGTTATTGCATGGACAGATACTAACGCTAATTATGCTTTAATCCTGGGACCCTGGTCAATGGTGCAATAGATGCATTTTCCTAGATAATGCCTGGATACCAGCTACATTATCAACGTCCAGCTTCCAAAACCAGACCATCTAAAGGTGTTATATGTACACAGGTTTAAAAGTGGTGACACCGCCATGCACATAATCCATATGGAGGAAATAATTATCTATACTTATATACGGTATATGGTATGCTGTGGTTTATTCAAACATCTACCTCTTCATAATGCGAACGTCACGGATGTAATGACATAAATATCCATTACAGTTCACCAGTAAGTTTTCACTGTCAGGAACAGTAATGGTAGCTTTCAGTGCTTACTATCGCAAATAGGCCAGTTATAACATTATATCTGTAATTGACCCCAATCACATATGTAATTGTCCCAAATATAGTCCCAGGAAAATGTCTGTAATTTGAGTCACTTTGATCCAAGAATAGTTTTATGACTTCTTATGAGCAGAGACCTAAAAGAGCAGAATTAAAAACAGGACTGGTTTTATGAACCACTGGTTCGTAACCTGTATGAAGACCTCACAAACTCAATAACATCAAGCTTTTTTTGCCAAATGGATACCACTCTAGAGCAAGGAAGAAATCTATGAAGACTTCAAAATGATTGCTCAATCAAATGAAATGGGAAATTAGTTGGGACAACCATCGTCTCGTTCCCCCCCCCTGTTTACACAGTAGCCAAACATTCCACAGCTTTGATTTTCATTTTGTGTTTATGGTCTATGTCCCTCGACCAACCTACACATTTCATAAATAGGTTTATATGAAAAAACCAAATGGGTTCGAGATTTTCCACTGTAGCTCAGCAACTTGCATTAATTGCCTGAAAACGTTTCTGTCAACAAAAGTGAAAGGCAATTAATCAATGGGAAACGCGGTTGGAAATGTTGAAACTCACAGCAAGGCTCTGGCATGTGCATAATAGCCCTTGGCTGATATTTCTAAGGATTCTAGTCCAGTTAGGGACAGAATTGGTTTTGGTGGACCTTTTAGATCCTTGTGGCTGTCTGAATACGGTATTATATTCTTCAACACCAGCAATCAATTCAAAATGTTCTAATCATGGAATCCAACCGGGCATTTGTGTTCGGGATTTGATTCTTATAGTGAGTGTCAATGTGAGCAACAGGAGTGCCTTATGAGTATGGAGTCGTTATAGGACAAGTTTTTAGGGGTAGATTGGGTTTTTAGGAGATTCTCATTAAAAAAAAAAGTTTTGTCTCTTTGCCCTTGGCTTCTGCTCATCAATGGGATTATTGATGAGTGACACATACTCTAGATGGTCGAAAGTATGTGAACACCCCATCTAAATAGTGCAGTCTGCAGTTTCGGCCACATGTATCGCTGGTGTACAAAATCAGGCGTACAGTCATGTAATCTTCATAGACAAACAGAGGTGGTAG
The DNA here is from genome assembly GCA_023333645.1 of Sceloporus occidentalis. NCBI lineage: Eukaryota > Metazoa > Chordata > Lepidosauria > Squamata > Phrynosomatidae > Sceloporus > Sceloporus occidentalis. Next base: position 5,062,224 of record JALMGF010000063.1, on the reverse strand, counting down.
AACAGTCCGTACTGAAGAGCTCAGGGAACATGATGTCATCAACTTATGTCATCAAAAGTGAGGCCCATAAAGAAATGGTGTATATTGAGTTGTGCGCAGAAGAACTTCACTGACCTGCACTAAGCACCTGAGCTCAAATGGAGATTTGGAATGATTGCGAATGGGAACCAGGACTAATCACTCAAACTCACTCACGCTCTTGTGGCTGAATGGAAGAAAATCCCTGTAGCAATGTTCTAACATCAAAATAGTACCTCAGCGAAGGGAGAGGACCATCTCCATATCAACGTCCATTATTTTGGAACAGGGTGTTTAGAGAGCAGCTGATATACACACCTGCATACATATAGAGCATACTAGAAGCTGCCATCAGAGATTTGCACAGGGCCCCATTAGGGCAGAATACATGAGAATTCTTATATTTCCATTAAGCAGGTATGAACCTCAATGTCGGAACCCCATGTCACATACAATCTTTGGAGTCACTCTATGATCAAGGCTGTTGCAGTGACAGCAAAGATGAAAGAGGTTGGATGCTATATCTAATTAAAGTGACCAATGTAAAAAAGACTTGGATTGCACAGAGAGGGGTAAGAAGAGCCACTGTTCAATTACTGGACATGACGTGACTCTAGAGTTACAAGGAAAACCAAGTAAAGTGCTATACTGTTTGATTAAAAAGCCTCCTGACAGAAGATTAAATGGATGGAAGACAGGAGCAGAAGGCACTTTGAAGTTACTTAGTGCAATAAATAAGGCATTCGAAGAGAACACAACTTCAGGATTTACTGTTTGCTCTATACCATGAGCTGTTATTAACGCTCTGTGTCTGAAACAGGTAACACCAAAGCACAATCTGGCATAGATTCAAAGGGAACCTGTAACATTCATAGCTTTTAGCTAAATTCATTCTGCCTATGATGTTTATCTTAAAAATAACTATTATATATAGGGTTTGAAATGTAGTAAAAAGGCAAAACTGGCATTAATAAGTAATGAGTTTCATGTTCCCTTCTCACTGGAACTATAGATATAAAAAAAGAATCTTCAGGTCTGTACATCACATGGTGAATGGAATACCGACTCCTCGTGTATTGGGGTCCAACCTGATTTTCATGGGAGGGCAGCCCTAATCAGAAAGTACCTATTTTGTTTCTTTTTTTATCCAAAATTGGTAGCCTTAATTAGCGAACTTGAGCCTGCTCTGGTGTGTCAGAGGTTTAACCGGCCATGATAGTGTAGGTGCCAACTTTCGATGATATGGTGATGGTCCACTGGCACCATTGTTCTTATGGTCTGGCTGGGGGTTGGGGCTTCCACCACAAATCTATCTTCTCCATCTCCCTTTTGCATTCACTAATCTATTGGAAGAGACGCTTAGCATTGCACTGAACACAACAGGCATTATGTATCGCAATTGTTTTGGTGGAAAACAAAAAACCCAAATTTCTTTCTATACAAACATTCAATGATTTAACTCAGCAGCAGGTTCATTTTTTTTTTTTAAGCAATCACAAAAGTTTGGAGAAAACGCTGCATTCTGATAAACAAAAACAACATAATGGTCAGTATCCCGAGTTTAAGAACTTTTACCAGGGATGAGACTTACGAACAGTCCAAGCACCTCAACCATTGCTCCGAGCCTCCCGACGCATATGGGGTATCATGCATTGTGTGTGTCCCAACTGATCACTTGGAACCTGAGTGGCAGCTGCGTAATACCTCATAATAAGCAAAGACACTGACAGAATGAGATAAAGACAAGTTGCTCTGTGGCTCCACCAAGTAAAAACTCTGGGTAAAACCAAGGAGCTCTGTGCGCGTTTGCCTTGTGGCGCAGTACATTATTTTAAAGAATGACTGCTACATTCCTAGATTCTTCTTCTGCCTTAAAGCATCAGACCATCGCAGGTTTGTGTGTAAGCAGCAGGAACTTCCCACTGGTGATCTTCAAATAATTATATCCTACTTAATTACCTGCTCAAGTACCGAGTAGAAGGTCAACAACTAATTAGTTAACACTAAAGTGAATATTGAATAGGCGGATATCAGGGTAGCCATTATCTCCAATGGGGACTCTATATGGCAGACTACCCATTAAGAGGTAAGACTGAGCCACCTAACCTGCTAATTAAAACTCAGGGCCCAGTGAATAAGACCCCGTAGCGGGATACGATTCCAAACACAGCACTTAAACTGGAACGCATGCAGACCGGAACCAACACGAAGGAAAACGTTCATTCATGTCTGTATTTAGACGGCAACAATAACTGAAAATTAAATGAACAACTTATTTCCTTGTGTGATGAAAATAAAAATGAGTCTTAAGTATGGTGTCGATACCATAGCAACCAGCGGAATGGCCCAATCAGCAGGAATGCTTCACTGGTTGCTACGGTGGTAAGATCATTTTCCTAACGGTCACTTTTTTTTTGTACATAAAGGCTAACGTATGACATGTATCTGTCTCGAACAGAAGCAATATTATCACATATGTCTATGATTTCTATTAACAAAAGTGAAGAATGCAAGGACAGCGTTAAAGGCAACCCCTAGGCAACAGGCCTTAGACCACTTGGTAATTACCCTTACAAAATAAAAGATTGTGTTCAATGTACAGAAACCTATTCAAGGCCGAAACACTAGCCAAACACCATAAAAACTAATTCCAATGTATATTTAACACCTGCTGTTTTACCGTGGGATATGGTTAATTAAGAGCTCAGTATGGCACAAAGAATGCTGCAGGAATGCCCGCACGCTGGGGTCTCAGCTTCTGCAGCAATCTTCCTGGCCTTTGTCTAATATTTATTCTGAAAAAACCCTCTTAGAGTCAATAAATGTTTTTCAGAAATGGTACATCTGATGTTTCTTTAAAGAATTATTGTAAGTGATCAGAAATGGTGTTCCTGGATATATAAAGAAACTTGATATAGTTTTATGTGACATCAGCCGCCGTCAGACATGTTTCCTTAATTTTCCATGATTCCCAGTAATGATTCGATTGGAATCTTATCACCCGTTGTCTGCAGTGTAGTTCCACCATATATAAAGTACGGGGTGTGACAGCAAGATGACAGATGTCACATACAGCATATCAAAATGTTTTATTATTTATGTCTATAAAAGAAAAAAAAATTCACATAAAGTATAAGGATCTCATGGGACGAGACAGTTCTCCATACTATACTCCAGAAGCCGGATGCCAAATAATGCATGACAGGTTAATGTTTAAGTAGAACTCACCATTTCTGTTTAATTATTAGTATCAAATTAAAAATAAGTTTATTAAAATATTGTCTTTGCATATGTTATTGCTCTCTTGCATTGCCATTAAAAATCAGCTCAGTGTGGTGTTTGAGCAGAAAAGGTCACCAAAAATATCACATGACTGACAACAATGGCCGCCTCCAGGTCTGCAGATAAAATGAGAGAAAGCAAGCAGCTTGTTGTTCAAGTTATATAAATATAGATCCACACACAGGTTAAATGTACATCCGTAATACTTTAATGAGGACTGATAACGAGAACTAAACAGATACACGTTTTGCATTATTGGGGATGTAATGTGGGTGAGGTAAGTTTGAACAAAAAGTCAGATTTTATTATATACGGAGGAGTCAAGGCAGCTGGGCTGCTCTACATATTTAGTATCCCTGATAAATTAGAAATCCAAACACTTTATAGTATAAAAATATGCTTTATTTTTTCAAGCACATAACGTGTTAAAGATGGTGTCGGTTCTTTTGTGGTTTCCTAAGGCACATCACACGTTGAAGATAATACTGAGGCACGAAGCACATTACTGCTCATGTGTTAACACTTGCGGGTGAGTGCAGTCTCAGCTCTTCGCCTGCTTCTTCTTCTGCACCAGCTCCACGAGCAGTTTGTACCTACATATACATTCTTCCTGCAAAGAGAGAGAGCAACAGTCATGTGTACAGCGGGTATAAATACGTATTATGATATAAGTTCCGGATACCATAAAGAATTGTAAGGCATCGCACTTTACTGTTATAAACGCTGCTGTTTCAAACAGTCATAAAATACATCACTGTAATAACCTTAAGTATAAAAGACAAGAACGCTGGCACTCTAACAATGAGGAAAAATCACTGCATAATGGTAAAAATTATTTTTCCTTTTATCGGGTATGTGGTTAAAATAATGCAAAATATGTCCAAAGTATATAGTTACGTCAGTTACACACACCAATGGTGCTTTATGAACACTTAATAAAATTAAGTAGCCTTTTAACAAAGTAGAAAGGAACAGTAAGCAGGAAAAAAAAACGTTTTACGTATATAGATTTTAACGGCTATATCTCCCTATCTATAATATATGTTCGTATATATAGAACTTCATATGCTGTAGTGCTGTAGAATTGGTATATTTACAAGATATATGGATTGGTGAATATATGATTATATCATTTTATATATTATGTATTTTTTTTTTTATTATTTATGTATTATACAGACACACACACAATATGAATCTACGATGACAGGGAGGCCAAAAAGGTATAGATGGCACTAGTTTGAAAGGGTTACAATCCAAACATCTAAGTAAAAATCCTCAGGAAATCCACACTCCCGTGGAAATCAATGAGTTCTTTAGGCACATGCGGCTAAAGAACTCGTTGATTTCCGCGGGAGTGTGGATTTCCTGAGGAACTGTGGAACTTTTGCTGAGCCATAACCCTCCTCCATGGCCAAGGTGCTGAGGTGTAGGGAAAGAGGCAGATGTATATGGGGGATTCTGCAGAATCTATGTACATGAGGGACCACGCAAACATTTTACAGGACCCCTCGGGTATTTTATGCATTCAAGTGCAGTTCTGTATTTAGCGAAAACATGGGGTACTTGTGGGATAAGCAGAGTAAAGAAAAGAAAGGTACCAGAATTGCACTACATTATCCCATGTATAACCTGTCTGAGCAGGGGCCACTCACAGTGCATTTACACCTAATATTAGGTTTATTCTTCCCTCTTACCTTAGTTTTGCCAGGAACACATTTTGCTATTTTACCCCAACGCTCAGCTGTTCCCTTTGGATACTGTTGCAAAGCCAGCTCCAGCAGCTTCTGCTGATTTTGAGTCCATAGATCCTCCAAAGCTCGACTTTTTTCCTTTTTCCTAATTTCGTCATCACTGTCCACAAGCTCCTCGGCCTCTTGTTCATTATCAAAGTCCCTTTGCCTCCTGCCCCTGACCTTGTCCTCTGCTTCATCTCTTGCTGCCGCCGCCGCAGCACCGTCCGTGACTTTTGCACTCTTCCGTTTGCGGGCGCGTGCCGTCGCCGGGGCCTCGCTGTGACCTAAAGAAAAATCCTGCTCCTCCAACTCGGGCTCTTCTTCCTCCCGCTGGGTGATCAGACTGTCGGATAAATTCACACTAATCTTTGCGGTGCATTTCAAATCTGATAATCTTACTGTACCTAATGAGAATGAAAACAAGAAAGATGAATATATAGCCATGCAGCCAGAGAAGAGGTATTCAGACTGCCTTCACAACAATAGCTCCATCTGGCTTACATAGGTTATCACTAAAGCAAACATTAGGGCTCTACAAACACTTCATCCTACAACAGATACATCACATTTTATCCAAACACACGAGCAGACAGTGTCTTCCAACAGTACAGAAAGATGGATGCTTTTCTTTAAGATAACTGATATAGTTAGTATTACCCTGTCTGCAGTGAACACATCTATAATGTCCATTCTGCAATAAGACATTTACTGAACTCGTGGGCTGTTTCTTCTCATCTCTAAGGACGATCTTCCAACCGCCATAGAGCAACTCAACAGAAATATTCCCCGTAGAATTCTTTATTATTGACCTTCAATATATTTCTATTAAAATTATCATTTCCCCCTCCAGGCATTTCTTTTCAAATGTAAACAAACCCAATTTGGACCGTCTCGCCACAATTCCGAATTCATCCATCCTTTCATTTAATTGAGTTCTCGAGCTTATTGTTTAATTTTACAGGAACATTCTCACCATAAAATATATAATAAAGGATATATAATTTCAAATCAAATAGCATTGGTTGGATTGATTTTATAAAACAATATTAACCTAGGTCCCCTTATTTTCCCAAATGAAATGGAGATCACCAACAATAATAATGATAAATATAATAACCCAAATTCCTTTTTAAATGGCTCTGTCAGTTAAAAAAATATATAAAATTACTCGTAGAGAATCCCACCATGCAGCAGATTCCAAAATATCTTACTTTCTGAAATGTCTGGTTACTTTGGGCACTCACCTAATCCTTGTCTACATCTTACTTTCTGCACCAGTTATAAAATAGATATAAAAGCGGTTACATGACAATGTCATCACAAAGAGAAAGGACTTCATACACTTGGACTTGAGTTTGCAGGTGAGTTGAAGAAATGTTTCAACACAAAGGTCCAGCCTTATGTAGGTCTGGAAAGGGGCTTGTTGACCCTTTATAATACAGTTGGGCGATCCAGCGCGGGTTTACATCCAATGCCTGGCTTATACCGACTAGACAAGAATGAAGCAGTGCCAGCCAATTCCTCCTTCTGTCCTTATACAATGGGCAAGTATAGAAAAGCGTTACAATGTATAGTGAACATGGGGAGTTGAATCCTCTCCATTCTGCTGCAGTTGGGGATAAATAATGTTCTCAGTAGAATAGGCAGAAAAAATATGTTTTATAACAAATATCTTTAAAATATCTTAAAAACTCCCATATGGTGTGTTAGGAAATGTTAACACCATAAACGCGGATTTGATGCTGTAAAAGTTAATGCCTGGTTGCTTAAGTAACAGTCCTTATAAGTGAGATATCTAAAGATGTGTTTCATTAAAAATACACACCTGATGAAAACGACACCGAATCCTTTGCCTGTTTTGCTTTTGAGGTTACCTGGAAAATAAAATGACATAAGTTATAAGACTTTCTAAGCATTCTGCTCAGACCCCCCAATAACTTTGGAGGCCTCTTAACTCTGATAAAGTATATCATCAGATCATTTTGTGTGATCAGCAGGTAGGGAGATCAGAGTGAGAAGAGACGAGGGTTAAAAAACAAAAACACACAAACAATAAAATAAACGAAAAAAAATAAAATAAAAAGAACCCAGTGATGTCATCATGATATCATCAACAACAAAAAACAACACACAAACCAAACAGAACATTTCAGAAAATAGTATTTTATAGAGCATGCTAGAGAGCATTTTAGTAGATATTAGTGGAAAACGGCTCCATAAAATGTGATAGAATATCACCCTGTGCGAAATACCCTGTGTGGTTTGCTTTTTAGAAACCTATACTTTTGGAGGCATGATTTGCAATCTGTGAGCATTATGTATTATGAGCTCTCAAAAAGCGATGCACACCTTCTACTATATTACCATATTACCATAAAGGCAACATAGATCAAAATCCTAGGCATGTGAGGTATGATCAAAATCAAGACAAGTACAACGTTATTAAAAAAAATAATTACAATTTATAATGGTTTAATGGCCCACTTTAATAATAGTTGGTATTTCTAAGGAAGCCCTACATTTCCATCTAATATTTATGAGAAAGAGGCAAATTAGGGCTGAACGACGACTACGGAAAATTCTTCAACTTAAATGAAAAAGAAAAACAAAAAAAAACTGTCCTAAAGGGGGTTGATGAACTAAAAACAAATAAAAATTCTCTCTTTATACAACATGGTTACTTGCAGCTTGAGGGCACAGATAATATAATTTAAAGCAGAAAATATTCAAAATAATACAATATTGACAATGATATCCTGCCTGCAAATCACATACATAGCAATCAGAATCTATTACCAATAATATCATTACTTTCATTGTATGGGGATTTTTTTCTGTTTAACCTGTATCGGTACATTTTCCTGGAGCCGAGAAGCCTCATATGATACTGGGCTTCATCATACATCGATGCATATCCTTTATTTTGCTTATAACAGAAATGTAAAAAATATATAATTATGAACATGCTGTTGGAAATAACTAACAACAAGACTAAGTCAACGGTAGAGCAAAAATAGCGGCTGGCGTACACTTTTCCCAGAGGCGGTTTATCTAGCTGTGCTCCTTGGCTCACATGGCCGGGTAGAATAGTAATTAAGAAAGTTGCCTTAAATCTATCCACCTGTCTGTTGTTTTGCTTCGTACCCGAGCCCTTTTCCAGGCAGCAGTTAAATCCCCTATCGGTCTGCTATCGCAACCTGAATTGGGGAGATTAGTAACCACAGCGAGAAGCCGAATCAGCTTACATCGTCTCAGGCAACGGAGGAAGACTACTTCACAAGTATGAAATCCGAGAGTTTGCTGCCTTTAATTTAAAAAACCTGCAGCTAATAATCACATTATGGCCTGTTTTGCATGCCAGACAGTTTGTGTTTCCTGTTATTTTTACAATTTAAGCGGTCTTTGTGGTTACAAAAATCGTCTGGTGAAAGCTATAAATTAACATTATAAACATTTTACTTGCGCTAAGTGTGCGTGTGGCCATCGCAGTGTCACATGTGAATGACACACATCCCCTCTATGAATGTACCCAAAAAAGAAAAACTATATATTTTTATATATATATATATATACACACACACACACACACATATACATACACACTGATCACTCACACTGTGTGGGTTTCCAAATGTCTCTACAGTAATGTAACAGGTGGATTGTGGCGCACATAACTTACAAAACAAATCACAAAAAAATAGGTGTTTTGGAAATTTCCATTGTATTATATTTCATGCACAGTAGTATTTTGCTTCTATTATTATTATTATCTTTTATTTATATAGCGCCAACAACTTACGCAGCGCTTAGACAATTTGATGTCCCTAATATAAAATATATATATATATATATATATATATAAAACAGAAAATTAGCTAAAAGAAGACAGCGCTAAGGCAATATACAGGTATAAAAATATATATTTTATTATAAAAAAAGGCGCCAAGTCTGGCCAGGCATAACTAACTAAACAGTGAGTTTTATTCTTAATTTTATTCTGAAATTTATTGTTTGTAGTATGTCTATTTTTGGATATATTTCTGAGATATGAATGCTTGACATCTATATTCTTGTACAAGCCGTGTCATTTATTATTTGACCTTCTATATATTTTTTTACATATATCTCTTTTTTTTATAATATATATATTTTTATACCTGTATATTGCCTTAGCACTGTCTTCTTTTAGCTAATTTTCTGTCATTATAGGTTTCCCCAAGTAAGTGGAACTCCTTAAATCCTCAGGACTAGCTGCTTTGCTAACTACATCTTAAAATATTGAACACTATCTCCCATCTTCCTCTCTTATCTCTTCTCATTGATAGATATAAGACTGGCAATTATAATTTAAATTCACATACTTGATTTAGATTTAATTACCTCTAAATAAGTTTATTTTTTGAGGGGTAGTGGTTTATATTTCACACATATCTATTCCACATAGATGTTCATTTATTTTTCTTTATTTTCCTTTTTCTACACATTTTTGTTTAGAATAATATCAGCGCTGTATTTTTAGTTTGGGGTCACCTAGCCGTTTTCATGGCAACAAAGAAATTTCTAACTAACATAATTGCAAAAGGCCATCAAAATAGCCTTTTAAACTTAAACCTGGATTAGCAAACACAACGTGCCATCGGAACAAAGGAGTGATGGGAGTGATAAAGGGCCTCTGTACTCCTACGAAGATATTCAATTAAAAAAGTCATTTACAACGTAACTAATATCTGCGCTGTATTTTTGATCCATTTCATGTTATGTTAAGTGACCCCAAACTTTTGAACTTTAATCTGTGGTTTAGCTTATTCATTTTACATATAAATACTTTCCTAAAATGTTATAAAATCATATAAACTGTATCAGGATGGAGATCATTGCAAATAAATCTGAAGTTACAGCAACCGCTAGATGTATTTATTTAATTGAAAAACAATAACGAATACAACATAAATGGGTCAATTGTTCTCATAAGAAGGGAATGAGTGCTAAGCCTCGAGCGAAGGACTGAGTATGGAAAATGGGTCATGGAACAGATGTGCGAGGCTGCCGGGGAGTACTACATACAGGTAACCTGGTCAACGGCCGGGAACATTGACTAGCTTCCTTCCAAATCTATTCTCTCTTCCGTAATCGGGTATTTTCATAACAACCAATCTAATTAACCAGTTTCCTGCAATGGGGACACATTATATATATATTTCACTACTTTTGAAAATAAAATATTGACTGCAGTGGTTTATTTCTCAGCGACAGTGTATGCTGCAAAATGTACATTTGATATAGGGAAATCAGCATACACGTTGGCACTTATGGTAGAAACCACTAGTGGGGCATTTCACTTAAACATAGGAAGGAACTGAGAGTCCAGACAAAATAGATGCCGCTAGGGCGCAGGTTAAAAATGTCCGGATTCCCTAAACGTGTGATATAATACGACAGTAAAAGGATCTTAGGCAGAGGCTAGTCGAAGAAAGGGTTAACATGTGGATCTACTTGTAGGATAACATATATGCAAGACAAAATATCTGTGTGCAAGCAGGAGAAGAGAACACTGAGGTCCTGCAACAGATGAGGCCAAATAAATAACCCCTTACGTTTGTAAATAGGAGGGTACCCCCTGCCGACATATAAACCAACGATGGAAAAAAAAAAACACTACAATGCTGCCCTTTTTATTGCACATAATATTCCAATATTGCGCCCTGACTGTCATATCAGGGGAACGTGTTAATATATAGTGAGTTTTATGAATCTAGACAGATTATTTCTTTAAATTAAATTGTATGATATTTATAAAGAATTTCTCTAGATGCACAGTGATTACTTCATAAAGATATCATTCACCACTGAAGTATTTAGCATATATTTTGCTCTATATGACTCAAGGCAAAAGTATATGTGGATTCTACCACGCACCTTAATGTACAATAACCCAACACCGTGGCTACTGCCTCACAATATTATTATTTATTGTTTTATATATCGCCATCAAATTCCGTAGCGCTGTACAATAGAAGACACATCGGGTTATTTCCCATTCGACAAAAAGGATTTTTTTTTTAACCTTTAATGTTCTAATAGTATTCTTAATGGTAGCAGAGTGATGTATTGTTACAAACCTGATTAGAATTTAATTTTCAATTAATTAAAGACATTTTTATTGTACTAAAACTAGTCTATTAGCCGTGAACTGGATTATGGATTTATTACACTTCTATTCAAAGGGAACATTAGTGCTACTCCTGTACCAAACAGATAATTAAGTTACAATATCGTACACGCTGGGATTCTCAAAGTCTGATGAACCATTTTCTCAAAAGATTCCCAGAACTACGGGGACGTGCCACCAAAAGCAGCCAAATTAAGTAGAAACTCAGTGGTAGGTTTAGAGAACAAAGCCTGCCGATCAAATACATAGTTCCAATTGATAATGTGTGATAAAGGACTTTCAAAAAGTACAGAGCGCTAGCTGCATATTTAATTTAAGTCTATGTAACTACTTTGACTGTTGTGATGGCACTAAAATGATAAAAGCCAACATTCAGGTAAGAAAAAGCAACCATAAATTCAAATTCCTGTGATCAGCAGGACTTATCTAGGTCCCTCCTACACTAGTAAAATTACAGGATATGAATCACTTAATGAGCTCAAGAATGGATGTAAAGTGGTATGTGGGGAGTTAACAGTTCCGGTTAGTTTAACCCTTTTTCCCTTTTTTTTTTTTTTGACCACACGGACCAGCCTTTTCCCCCACGTGCATCAATGAGCTCGGCTGCCCACGATCCTGTCACCGCTTTCCTTCCTTGGACCACTTGGACCCGCAAGAGCTGCAGTTTTGGAGATGCTCTGACCCAGTCGTCTCGTCATCACAAGTTGTCCCTTGTCAAAGTCGCTCAGATCCTTACGCTTGCCCCTTTTTCCTGCTTCTACCTTTGAGGACGAAATGTTCACTTGCTGCCTAATATATCACTTCACCTGTCAGTGGTCATAATGTTATGGCTGAACGGGGGGGGGGGGGGGGGGCTTGTATGTGTGTGTATATGTGTATGTATATATGTGTGCACGTATACACACACATACTCAAATGCTCACTAATGTATTTTACTTTAATGATTGTATTGTTTGTCATACTCCGTGCCAGGTACTGGCACTGGGGGCATGGTAAATGGAACTGTTTTTCTGTAATCAGGTTACAGTAGCTTAAAGCTCCGAGCACCCAAATCCCCGGCACAGCTGATCCGTTACAGCTGTTAATTGGAGAGCAGGGGACTTGCTCACATCTGCTTCCAGCTTACTTAGTTAATGGTTCCCTTCCAGAGACCTAAAAGGATTGCGCTCTCTTTCAAAAGACAATGGCCAGGCTCCATGCGTAGCTGTGCCTTTTACTCTGCCTGTCTTGTTCTGGTTTGTCACTCGCTGTACAATGCAAATCTAAGTGAACTCACATCTGCCACCGAGCGACCCAGTTCATGTGCAATCTTCTCCCATCGACCAGGAGTCCCCCCTGGGAACTTAACCATACTTCTTGTCAACTGGCAGAGATCCTCCTCCGTCCATTCAGGTGACTGAAAAAGAAACAATACATTGTACAGTGTAAATGGGAGAGTCTGTAAAGAAATTAAAAGCAGGAAAAACATTAAACATTACATTCGTGTAGCCAAAACTGCCACTGCTTTTGTTTAAGAAAAAAATGGCAAACACTTAAACCTGCTTCCATTTAAGATTTTACGTTAGATTTTAGATCCGACGTTTAAAAACGATCAAATTAATACAGAATTAAGCGATACTTCAGAGCTTCAATCAGCAATACCCAAAATGCAATAAGCTTAATAACGGCAAAGCTACATCAATATCTATCTTAGTAAAGGATGACGGTGCTTTACGTATAAACGCAACATGTATTCTATTCCTTAGATGAACGCAAACATCTCTGAAGGATATATCTGAAACACAAAGCATAACCTTTAGAGATAAATACCTCCTCTAATCACCATTCGTGATAATGAACAGGCATTGCATCCAGCCCTTTCATTACCAAGCCATCAGCCGAGAACAACAGTCAGAGGTGAGTGACCCCAGGGACCATCTCCACAGCTACAGCAAAGCGTCTCCCTGACACTAATCCCCCCTGTCATTCTCCCACTGCGCTCCAACCACACGGACATCCGCCTGCCGCACCGCAAGCTTAACGGGACCCTTCCTGACTTCTTTCACTGTCTCCCCTAATCAATGGTTCAAGCGTGCTCTTTTCACCATGTCCAAATGGCAGCTTCACTCATAATCAAAGAGCATTGCCCCCGTTAAAGGGCTTCCCGAAAGGCTGCACCATTTGCATTCATTTGCAAAGCAAACTACTTTTATTCACTTTGTTCGGCTATCAACAATGTTCCCCCGAAGCAGATAAATTAGCATAAATCCAACCTGCCACTTAAGAGTCAGTAAATAATGGCCAATAGCAGGCAGGTTTTTATCAATCATCCTATTTTCGGTCCACGTGATCCTTTGTTCGTGCAATTTTCAAATCCTCAAATATATTCACCATTGCTGAGCTGAACAAACGTATACATGAAAACGCAAGCACAAAAAAATGCATAGGTTGCAAGCTAACAACATAAGCGTATATGTAGACATATAATAACAGACATATATAATAGGCAAGGGATTGATATTATATATGTATAAATATATATATATAATAAAATTATTGGTATCTGAAATGAAACATTTTTAAAAATGTTTTTTTTTTCTCTTTTAATAAAACCAATAAAAAGCAAGACACTATTTTAGTCAGAAAAGGCATTTTATTATATGCTGACCAACGTTATATTTGGTGCTGGACAGCCGCTCGGTGAGTTTTGGACAGCTAGTCCTCAATGCAGGCTAATGATATTTTCATTGAGTTATGTAAACTAAACAAAGTAATTGAATGCACAGTAAAACGGGAGAAAAAAAGGAATCCCATTTTTTATAGTCTTGTAGGGTTTACATAATTTTGCGGACAGACATAATTCATACAAAATCACACTAACAAATGTTGAGACAAAGTTTGGGGTCACTTAGAAATGCCCTTTTTTGTGAAAGAAAAGCACATTTTGTCCATTAAAATAACAGTCGTCCAGCGCAGACGGTGTTAATGTTGTAAAGGACTATTGTAGCTGGAAACGGCTGATTTTTAATGGAGTATCTTCATAGGAGTACAGAGGACCTTTATCACTCCCATCACTCCTTTATTGCTCCCATCACTCCTGTGTTCCAATGGCACGTTGTGTTCACTAATCCAAATTGAACCCTTTTGCAATTATGTTACAGCTAGAAAATTCCTTGTTTCCCCATGAAAACGGCTAAGCGACCCCAAACTTGTAAACGGTAGAGAGAGTGTGTATATTATGCAAATTCGAAATTCTACAGCTAATAGTTAATGATGCAACGAGGAACGTTTTAATCACAGCATCGCCGTTTAGCATAGTGTGATCATGCTGCAAGTTCACATCAAACCAATTAACAAGAGAGACGCTGATTGATCTTGATTTGGGTTGATGAATTGTCTCAAAACATATGCACATTTCTAATATTTGACAAAAAGCTTTAGTGAAAGTGCCCTTCCTCAGCAGTGGCTCAGCCGCATCCTCAGATAGAACAGGGCTTACTGTGATCGGACTACCACAGCGACCACTAGGGTGGCCTCGGCGTGAACGTTTTAATGCGGGGCCAACTGTAGCTTTAAGTCAAATGAATGCATAAGCATAAGCATACTGCTTTGTCACTTGGAAACATGCGCACCCAATATTACGGAAACATTGGGAAAAGAATTCATCGCCGCAGCAGAGCAATAAAGGACACCACATGGGGAGCGGACAGCTGTCATGGCTTCACTAGCATTCAGATTTGCCATCAAAAACGGTCCAGCTTCGAGACTGAATCTCCATATTGAATACAAAGTAAACATTTAGTGTGGCTTAGGAACATGGAGCATAAACATTTCTTGTTACAATTGTCCAAAAAAACCCAGAAATACAGATATAAAATAAATATAAAATATAAGTTCTAGATTTTCTTCAAGTCTTGCAAGTTGCTGGTTTATGGAGAGTAATTTAAAAAATATTCACAACGAAACAAAAAAATAATCTGTACACAAAAATAGTTCTAGCCACAAACAAAATACCCTTAATAAAACGAAAAGGGTAACTTCGCACTGATGCCCCAGACAGATGAGCTTTAGAGTTATACTACACAGAGAGGAATAGGGGGCGAAGACACAAAGTTTAATTTCCAGAATGTGGGCTCTGCGTATCTTCTGCAGTATCTGGATTTATTTGCCAAGTCTGGAGAAAAAAAAGGAATACGTGAAGAACATAAATCTTGAACCTCAAGCAAACATCTGTAAAAACGCTTGTTAGTACAAGCACCTTATTACCTGGCCAGGAATGTGTACTCCCAGCACACGTGGACGCTGCCATATGGTGAGAATCTCCACAATGTATATCGTTTGAGTTTTACAGCAGATGAAATACACAAGCAGGTGAAGGGGGGGGGGGGAATAAAAATAAATACCCCTTTTTTGGTCCCATACACAGTATGTACGCTGCAGGTTAACATGCGCCACAGTTCTGCGAGGGGCTGCTTCTACACACATGGCAACATTTTTATTTTTGCATTTGGTGGTTTCATTCTAACTCCCAGAATAAAGGGATTTTCAAGAATAAAATGCATTATCGGTCCTGTATGTTCCACAACGAGGCAAAGGCTTTATTCATTTTCTGAACTAGAGAAGAAAAGGCTAATTATTTTCTTAATTCTTGAAAACAATTAAACCAAATGCTGCAGTATAGTTTTTAATTATATTGTTTTTCCTTTGTCACCCCTATGTATTTTTTTTTTTTTTTTTTAAACTTACAGATTGTTAGATAAATTACAAACTATGGACTTCTGAAGCCGTGTCCCAACTGTAAAAATAATAATAAATAATAATAGAGAAAGAAAAAGGAGAAGGAAGGGTTAAAACGGAAAGCGTAAGAGAGGGGAAGAGATAAAAGAAAATACTCTGGCCACTACAACACCTAAACATCTCACAATACATAAATCCTTCATTGTTATAAAAAAAAAAATAGATCAACTCCAAATCAGAATGTCGCACGTCGGTATTATCTGCTTTTAAATATCCTCTGGCGTTTGTTGACGTATATATTATTCATCGTGTTATCGGAGGTAATAAGGCTGAAGGCCACTCTGCCTGGTGTTAGGAAGAACGTCCGCGGGAATTCACGTCTGACTACAATGAGCAAGCAACAAGCTTTATCAGAAATTTTCTCTTTAAGGAGCTTCAAGGGTGCTAAATCCTTCAGATTTCAACACATAATTCCAAGAACACACTTTGAAGACTTGTTCAAAGGCTCCGTCTGCAGTTGCTTTCCTATCTGGTAATAAGCAACCATTAAGCAGTTGTTTTGATGAATACAGAGTGAATTTAGAACATCTATAACTTGTTTTTTTTATTGTTTTAAACAAGTATTTTTACGTTTATATTCAAACCATCTATAGAAAGAAATGTTAAGTTTTATAACTTAGAAACTCTAACCGAATCCATATAAAGGAAATTTCATTTAAAAAATATTTATTTTCAGACGTTTACTTTAAGATACTTCTTCCCAACAGTCACTTTCAAAGAAATTGAAGTGGAAGGGACTAGAATAGCATATTAGATTGAGGCTTTACCATAAACTTAACCCATTCACTGACACCACAGGATTTACTAAACTAATTTGCTGACAACATGGTGTCTATTTTTTTCAAGAAAACAGGGAAAAAACAAAAAGTTTAGGAGGATTCCAGAATGGAGAAAATCACAAAGTATAAGTGAATGGAATATCTATATACACACACATATATATATATATACACACAGACACAGTAATACAGAAAAAAGGATTAACCTAAAATTTCCGTTTTGCATTATTAGGACGTCAAAAAGATCAAGTACCATCTTCATGCAACTTACCGATTTGCATCACACAACCTGTTGACTGGATATGCCAGAATTAATATGGATTTTAGAAGACGTATGACAAACTGGTTTATACTATACATACATTCCATTTTTTTTTTTTACTATTAACAAACGCGTTTCAAAACTAACCAGACAGCGTGCTGAAGATCTCAGCGTTTAATTGTGGAAATATGTAGGTTTTAAGAACTACATAAAGGAACCCGAAAATAATCTGACATAATCAGATAATGATTGATGGCAGACAGAGGAGAGCTTGTATAGCGTATAGACAACGCTAGAAGATCAAGGGAACAATCGGTAACATGAGCTGGACAAAAAAAAAAAAAGGCTTAATCTTTTGAAAATGGTGAAAAAGAAGAAGAGTGAGTTAGGGGATCACAAGAACGCTAAAATTAAAGGAAGATGAGTGATATGCAAAGGGACTCAATACGTCTAAGTTCATGAGCAAGTAGGGATAATTCAGGTGGACACGACCACTAATACCAAGCGTTAGGACACTCCACGTAGGCAAACATTTTTGGTTATAAAATATCGATATTTACCAAACCGTGTGTTTCAAACGAATGAAACTCTGCAGGAGAATTATTTTTGCTCAGAAAGGTCTCCCTAATACAAGCAACATATAAAACAGTAGAGGTTAACCTGTGTAAAATCATTCTTCTTAATATTATAGATACCATCAGAGCTATCAGCAAGTCACTGAGAAAACAAATCTTACTAAAGTAGAACACAATAGGTGTCGGCGCCATAGACAGGTTGGGATTTCCAATAAATATAATTTATATAATCTTTGGCGCCAATAGCTATTGTATCAATGGCCAAGTAATCTCAAAAGGTAATGCATATTCGTATCTATCCATATATGACGACGTCTGTATTTATTACCAGGGATGTGTAAGGTAATTATTATAAAATATTATATTTGTGCAGAATTGACATCTTCTCCACAACATACGTGAACAAAAACGGGCGCCATATTGACATTGGTCTGTATTGCGGACCAAATAATGATCAGATAACGCCAAGGAACGGTTCACAAAAGATAATTTAAAAAAAAAAAAAAAAAAAAAAAAAAAGGGAAATCAGCACAAATCCACATAATATCAGTACTCACAATGCAACGTGTGAAGGAAAAAGGCCGAGTAGTCTCTGAACACTTAATAGGTGCACAAAGACACTACGGGGATGTGTAATTATAGACTAATAAATGTACTTTTCCATTATGTGATTAAAGGCACAAGATGCAGGAAGCCATTATGAAATACACAAGGCCCTGAAACTATTTCTGCGTAACCACCCTCCCTGGTGTGTCCTGCCGCATACATACAACATGAAATGATTTATTTAAGAATAACATATATAATGAACTAATTACCCAGCAGCATTAAATAGCCCGCAAATATTGATTAGGATTAGGACGCTCACCTCACAAAAAAACAAAACTAAAAAAAAAAAAAAAAATCTACATTTTTTTTTCCTATAAAAATATTTTTGCAGTTAATAAATGATTTTATTATTTATAAATAATTTTGATTTATTTTATTAAAATCATTATTTCCAAAGCTAAAAACGTGTTTTTCTGAATTTATTGAGATGAGGAGCCGAATATAAAAGTGGAAACTACTACTATGTGACCTCATAGATAAGATTATGCCACGTTACTCTTATTAAAACTGGTGAAAGGGGGAGATTAAAACTTTGCTACTTAGAGAACATGTAACAAAGGCTGCCGGCGCAAAAACACAATGCAGACCTCCTCGCCGAATACTGCAGGATGAACTTGGGCTGCGTGAATGTGAGTTTAACGGCGATCTGCATGCATGGAGAAACAGGTTTCACATTTCAGAACAGAAACAGGAAGATTAACCAGACACCGACCATAAAGAAGGCGAGCGAGAGAGCTAGAGAGAGAGAATTGGCATGGTAACCTGTCCTACCGCAAAATGAGATGAGCTCATTTTTAAAGTGATCCGTGCAATTAAGGAATCGAGCTCTCTCCTGGGGGAATAATACAAATGTCCTGGCATAAGGTTTGATACGGCCATCAGGACAGAAACGGCCCTCAACTCCCCTTTGCTTTCAGAGGAAGCAGCCATAAGAATAAAGTGTATTAACCCATTCAGGGCTGCAAGATAGGAAAGAATTATGCTGTGCTCCTCTGTCTCGTGATCAGGACTAGGCCGTAGCCCACCACAGCGAAAACGAGTGGATATCACCTTAAGAAACACAGAATTTTTTAATATATAGGTTTAAGTGTTATATTTACATGCTCTGCCCCCCCCCTGCAAATGTTCCACTATTCATGACTCGCTGCTCATTTTACAGCATTTGATTTATCTTTGTAACATGCTTTATAACTAATGGGTAGATTGTGTCTAAAGTCTTGCAACAAAGTACGGTTTTACCAAATACGTCAAATCTTCAACAAAAAAACAAAACAGGCGGTCGAGTCCCCAAACTATTTTCATGTTGCTGTCCATTTTGCATGGAATCCAATGATTTTTACATTTAAATTAGGAGCATGCATTGTTTAGCTACTGGAGTTAGAAAATTTGACTTCTGTCTCATTAAACTCTTCCTCGGCTGTCTCTACCAAAACCAGGTGCTCAGTAGCACTCCCGTTTCAGTCACTAAAGCAGCAGCCAATCACATGTGTGCTAGCAAACCAACAGTGCTCAGATAGCATGTATGTGATTGGCTGCAGCCAGTCCTATTGATTAAAAAAAAAAAAAAAAAAAAAAAGACGCCTACTGACTAGAAAGGGAGTCCTACCGAGCATGTGCAAGCAGCATACCGAGGTCCGCCCCGCACGCTCAGTAGAGGCAGCTGGGGGAGGAGTTAAATGAGAAAGAACTCCAGCAGGCATTGAGTTAAATGCACCCCAATATGAATCTAACATGCAAATAGCACCAGGCTGCTCTTACAAGGGACAGGTCAACTTGGTGGTCCACCATAGTTAAAAAAGGCAAATAGCTGCTATGAAGAAGCTTGCATTCTATTGCAGATTTGAGAAATACCGCATAGCATGGAACCTGTTTGCATGCAGTTAGCTCATTCTGAAACTATTAGTTGTATTTAATGTTATTTATTTAAAACGATATTACTACATTATGGGGAGAAATGTCTTCCAGCAATCGACTCAATGACTGCAGGTGAAATCATCTAATAAAGTCAGGGTGGTGGGGCAGCCTCTATGTTTCCATCGCAGGTAGCTTGTATGATTATGCTCACAAATGAGCATTCTGACCAAGATTTCCGTGACTACATTGCAAATTTAGCATATTTTCATGGATAATCCCTCAATTTATAAATAAGTTATATAGTTTTGGTTTGGAGAATTTGCTTTGACATGTCAGGACATTCTGAAATGAAATGTGGTGTATTCTGTGAATCTAAATAACCCTCTTGGATCATCGAGTATCAGTGCTGTCTAACATGATATATTCTATTATTAATTAAATAATAATCTGAAAATTCTAAAATGGCTGAATTACACGGCTCAACAGCTACAATTAACACTTTGAATGCCAGAGAGGGTAACCAATGCGGTGCTCTACTATTCTGTATAGAATACTCTGGATGCTGGGGGCATGAGGAGGTCACCGGATTTGAGCCCACAGGTACTCGAGCGCTTAATTAAAGTACTACTGAAATGACAATTAGGGAATAATACAAAACTCCCCCTAACCGTATTATTTACACCAAGTGCAGAGGACACAATGCGTACAAAACCAAGACAGTCTCACTGATCGCCAACTGCAGCGTCTCGTTCCGCAAATGCAGAAGGACAAAGAATATTTTTATATAATATACTAGACAGATCACCCGCATCTTCGGCCCCAATAGAAAGTGTACGCACTGGATCTGTTTTTAAAATGATTGCAGTACAATCTCTAACTTGTGATAGATCTGCAAGGTCCCCCGAACGATCTTGTTATGGAGAAGGGATATCATTTATTGATTTATATAAAGCCATCTTATTCCGCAGCGGTGTACACCAGGCAAACAGAAGACACATAGTACATTATTTGGTGTTAATAAAAGGTTAGGAAATGTTACATAGCGCACGCGTCGTTTTGTGTGTTAAGTGGTTAAAGGCGATAAAAATAACCGTGGGGGTGCCTTCCTGTTTCCAAGGTCAAAGGTTAAACGCACGCAGGGTGACAGGATAGGGCGGTACGGAGGGACGCGAAGCAGGAAGCAGGCTGCAGCGTTTACATCCTGCGTCTGCGCTCGTTTCCATGAGATTCCGAAGATAAACAGCGACACTTAAATAAAATCCGACATTTCTGCTCTTCCAACATTTCCATATCCACATAACAGCACTGCGACCAACACGGCATCTTGCTTTGTGATATTTAACAACTAAAAAGCCGGCCATACAAATGTTTGTTTCTGCCTGAAAATCTCATTGGTTCAACCGTATAACTTTCTTTTTTTTTTTTTTTGCGATTTCAGACTCATGGGTCTAACTGGGACTGAAGAAGGGATCTTAGTGTCCCAACAGCTTGTGGGGCTGTATATATATTGTTTGTTTTTTTTGTTTTTGTTTTTTTATTTTTTACAGAGTTTACACTTTTTTTCTCGCTTTTGTGATTTCATTATTACAAAAGTACTTGACTATTCTGCTAGCTAACACGGCACCATCCTTTCACTCTTTAATCTCATTAGTTTGATCTCATTAGAATAATCACAGCAGCCATACAACCAAACGGAAGCCTCTGTGACGTTGAGGGCATGGATAGGATACAGAAGCGAAAGTTAGTATGTTAGTTTGACCCATGACTAGAGCATATAGTGGAAAGGTCAATTCCCCCACATATAACCAGCATGATGTAGGAACTCTGGTTTCACCTGGAGTCTTCTGGAGAAGCACAACTTCTCCGGGTCTCAGAGTCACTTTCCTCTTTCTCTGGACAGGGTGTGTGGGCCATTCACTCATGCCCTTAAGCCCTGTCCATTTAGGACCATATGAGGCTAGTCCCATCCCATGTACAGATAGCCCCGGCGTGGTAGCATACCCCTCTGGGAAATGTGCCGGTATGATATCCAGTTTCAAATTCTGATCTGAGAATTCCAGGGAAAAAATGCAATGCTTTCTGGGAACAAATGCATCAAGCGCTCCTCTCCACCTGTATGGCAACTACAGGACTTATGAAACATGTGTAGCGGTTAAGAGCCAGCCAGGGAGCCAGAAAGAAGTCCATCCATAGAGATAAAATAAATAAATAAAAATAGAACATTAAAATGGCATAAAAGTCAGGAGTTCTAAAATCTAAGACTACTTGGCTTCAGGGATTTTTCAAGCCTTGCACTACTGTATACATTTTCTACACATTTGACAATGTTGTGGTCAAAGTTTGCTACTTCCAGTAGTGTGGGGACCTCCTTGACAGATGCATCTCACAAGACAAATCACCTGATTTTTTCATTTCCATAATGCCATAAACTGTTAAACATGGCTGAATTACAGTAAATAAGTCATGAAATCCAGACAAACACAGAGTTTCAAGCCGCAGCACACACACACACACACACACACACACACACGGCCCAAGTGATTTATTTCACAGCTACTGGGTATAAAAATATTGTCTTTGGAAATGATGATAGTAAATTACTTCCTCTGACTGTTAAGAACTAACGGCATGATTCGCATTTACAGTGGAAGCAAATCAAGAAAGATCTGCTGCAAGAATTCCCGCTGCTGCAAAACTGACCATCAGCCGGTTTATAATGGGTTCTGGAACGCTCCCGGTTTATTACAGAAAATGGGCTTCTTGTAGGTGGAGAGTAATAGTAATAAAATTAATTGGTGCTGGTAGGCTAGCTCAACCAGCACAGTATTGCTCCCAATATGTTGGTAAAACCGCTTTCCAATAATAATTCATAAATGCGCATAGAAGGCCAGTGCCCGTCGGCGGATCACTCAGAGGCGCCTCTCTTCCGGTATTCTGCTCTGCGGCGATAAATAAGATGTACCGGGTGGGATTCCCGTAAGACGGACTCGGAACTCACATCGAGTGATACTTTTTAAGGGGAACGGTAGGATGGCAAATGGGTGTGGCTTAGCGTTGGCACCATCCCCTTTATTAAATGAGCTGGGAGTTTGCGGGCGAGTCTCACATTACAGCGACCGACGTCGCTATGCATTATACAGGGTCAGTCACATCGAGCTTCTCCTGCAGGAAAGGCTGAGCTGACCCTGCCTAAAGTTAATGTCGGAGATATAACGATAAGACAAGACCAATCCAACCATTTCAACTTGTTACGGTCAGTTGGCGTGACATTAGTATTTCTAGATATAAATCCCTTCCTCGATAGGATATGTGAATAAATCCCCAAAAAGCTTTCAGCTGAGCTCCTCCGCCGACTCGTCGTATTTCATTGAAGCTGTGCATTCTTTACTGCAATGCCCCATTGTACAGCACTGTGGAATATGAAGGCGCTATGTAAATAAATAGTACATTGGTAAGGTGAGTGCCAGGTCCTGCCCCGACCCCCTCTAGCCATGCTCCCAAAAGGGTCCTGTTTTAGGCACCTGAAACGTTGGGAGGGTATTTTATATATAAGCAAAATTATTACCATTAACTATTGCTTTACATAGCAGCACCATATTACACAGCGCTATACAATGGACAAACCAAACATAACAAGTCCGGACTTACAAAAACAGAGGGGCAGGCCCTGCTCAAAGGAGCTTACAATCTAGAAATAATGTTAATTGGTCTAAAGGCATGAATAGGAGTGATTAACGTGTACAGTTTGGAGATGTAACTGGGATGAGAACATAAAGGAGAGAAAACTAAATAGTTGTTGGGGTTAAAAGATTACACAAATAATATGTTATGTAGATACACTACAATGAGGGAATTCAAACATGCATGGGGCAGGCATAAAACTATCCTTTGCATCAGGAAAAACGAGCAGAATGGGCCGAAGGGTTCTGCATTTAAATTCTATGTTTCTATGTTAAATATAACATGCATTCGGCGATCACTAATGTTTACGGCCGCAAGAAAGTCACTAGCCCTAGTATATCAGAATTGCTTTTCTAACGATGTTTTTCTTACTTCGTAAAATCTCAGAGGGGGAGCGAAGTAACCACAGACGGGAAGCTGCCTTCAGTCTGAATGGTATTTGTGACTTATGGGTTAGAGGGTTTTTAAATAAACTATGAGGAAGCTAGAGATAAAAGACAGGAATGGGTCAATGGAACGGTACCAGGAAGTCTCCAAACACACGTAGAGTTCAACGCCAACTATTTTAATCTGATATAAAAACCTCAAAACTTTTCCAATCCCTTGTCTCATTTTAGATTCAGGATAGCTATACATCTGTCCCATATAGATTTATATTCCCTGTCCGTGATAGCCTCTGCTGGGAGGCTGTTCCACTCATTTACTCATCATGTAAAACTTCCATATATTACATCTAAGGCTCTGAAAAAACATGTGACCGCTTAGGCAGTTTACTTAGGCAGTATCTAATACACAGGGGCCAAGAAAATGTACAAACGTTCACAAGATCCAGGTATAAATCAGCACAAGGTGTATGTTTTGACTGTTTAGGTATTTCATAATATATATATATATATATATTCCGCCATAATAAGTTACCATCCAAGTACCTTCTTTTTTGCCATCCTGTCGCTGTTTGATAACCAGTCATCGACTTGATCCTCTATTTCTTCAATGCTGACCCCTTGATCGTACGCTTGCACATTTACACTGGCCTCTGTTGTTGGATATACTGGAAATTCTGATTTCGGCTTCTTTACTTTGGGTTTCTTCTCTTCTGCATAAAAAAAAAATAAAACAAAATGTTAAGACAATTATATGTTGCAATGCGAACAAAATGCACGAAATACATCAGTAGCAATCACAGAGCGAGGGTTACAGTGTCACCAAATACGAGTTGGCATTCTGAGTGGCATTTAAAGGTTTAAAAGTGGTTACTCACAAGTTCATGCAAGTGTATCCCGAAAACCTGTAGGAATGTTATGGGACATGAAGCTGCGTCACACTGATGACCACCAAACCGTAAGTGTTTCACAGCCACAAGGAACTTACTCACACCCTGGGACACCAAGCCATGGTTTAGTGACACACACAGGTAAGGGATGTACGAATACTTCTTACTAACATTAACTCAAAGGGTTATTGGAAGAGCCTCCTCTTTTGCACAGGTAGTGGTATTAGTTTTTATCGATGCACCAATTACATATAGACTTTGGAAGAAATAGGTTAATGAACTCACTCAAAATGTTTTCCAGTTGAGCCTGGGCTTCCGCTTCTTCTTTTTCTTTAATTTTTTTCGCTTTGTACTCTGCGTACAAATCTTTAGCGTCCTATAGAATGCGATTAAAAAATACGTAAGCAACACTGCAAATTAAATCAGTTATACATATCAACAAATAAATACTTAATAATAGGTATAGCATTAAAGATTACTGAAAAGCTGACTTTTTTGTTAACTGTAAATATTCATGTCAGGAATGAGTATTTTATATTTATTTTCCTGGTTAGGATATAGCACCCGTCTCAAGCTAGGATTTAGCACCCTTGTGGCTTCTAAAGGGTAGTTTATAGGTCACCTGAATATTCCCTGATTACGCCATCAGATAAAAAAAAAAAAAAGGTAGCGTTGAAATGAGATATGAGATACATGATACACGTTATGAAACTATTTGACGGAATCAATGAAGCCCCGGATCTTATCTGCAAAGCTGCTCCGAGTAGTCACGTGGCATATGAAAATTCGAACTGACATTTTGAAATAGATTCTGCGTCATCTCCTGTTCCTTTATGAATATGTCAAATAATCGTGTCCGAAAAGCTATGGGTGAGAAATAATTTGGAAAGAATAGTGCTGCTCCAAACCGTCCTTCCTATCTCTTTGCAGTAGGACCAACGCCGTAGCATGCACTCTTCTCATGGGACGGCACAAAAGAAATGCCACTTTGTAGGCAATTAGGACTCTTCATCATACAATGCAAGGTTGACAAAGTCCCTTTCTCATTTTTAGACGGAGGTACAGAGCCACCCAAGAAGTAAAACACTTTTTTTCGTTTCCACGTCGCATTTGGAGCCCAAGATTTTAATTGTGGGTTTCTGAAAAGGGTGCGACAAAAAACGACTAGCATCTTACAAGCCACAATAACAAGCTTCTTAATGGCAAATGGCTGTATAACAGCTTTGGAACATTCCAATGAAAGCTACGTGGCTCTTCTTGGAAGGTAAAACGATTTTTTTAAGCAATAATTTGGCCCCCAGCTGTGATTTAGATTTCAGATCTCGGGGAACATTTTTCCTCGAGTAGCACTTAAGGACCGATCACTTTTAGCCTGCAACTTTCACCAGTCTTGAATGAATTTTACTTTTGATCGGCACAAATATCTGCCCGCTTTAATAGTTTTGAACCTTTCGAGGAGGCAAAATGTACTGAAATTGCCAGAAGGTCAAACCAAGGACAAAGAATAATTAAGCGACAGCCGCTGTTACCGGACAATTTTTGCGTCTTATCCAGCTGTGCTTGAAAGTTTGCGTACCCTGGCAGAACTTGTGAAATGTTGGCATTGATTTTAAAAATATTATAACCCTCTTATTTAAGGCTAGTGATCATATGAAGCCATTTATCATCACATAGTTATTTGGCTCCTTTTTAAATCATAATAAGATATCCAACAAATGGCCCTGATCAAAAGTTTACATACCCTTGAACGTTTGGCCTTGTTACAGACAGACAATGTGACACAGACAGGTTAAAATGTCAATTAAAGGTTAATTTCCCACGCCTGTGGCTATTTAAATTGCAATTAGTGTCTGTGTAGTCAATGAGTTTGCTGGCTCTCACATGGATGCGCTGAGCAGGCTAGATACTGAGCCATGGGGAGTAGAAAAAAACTATTAAAAGACCTGGGTAACAAGGTAATGGGACTTTATAAAGCCTTGAAATGCCAGTCAGTGCTGTTCAATCACTTATTAAGAGGTGGAAACTTTGGGGATCTCTTGATACCAAGCCAAGGTCAGGTAGACCAAGAAAGATTTCAGCCACAACTGCCAGAAGAATTGTTGGGGATGCAAAGAACAACCCGCAGGTGACCTCAGGAGAAATACAGGCTGCTCTGGAAAAAGACTGTGTGGTTGTTTCAAGGAGCGCAATACGACGATACTGGAACAAAAATGAGTTTCATGGTCCAGTTGCCACAAAAAAGCCCGGTTACAATACGCCCGACAACACCTTGACACCCCTCACAGCTTCTGACGAGGCCAAACCAGAACTTTATGGTCACAACCATAAGCGCTATGTTTGGAGAGGGGTCAACAAGGCCTATAGCTAAAAGAATACCATCCCCACTGTGAAGCATGGCGGCGGCTCTCTGATGTTTTGGGAATCTCTTGTGAAAGGTGATGGCAAGATGAGTGCAGCATGTTACCAGAAAATACTGGCAGACCATTTGCATTCTTCTGCATGAAAGCTGCGCATGGGACGCTCTTGGACTTTTCAACACCAAAATGAGCCTAAGCACAATGTCAAGCTGACCCTCCAGTGGTTACAGCAGAAAAAGGTGAAGGTTCATGGCCTTAGTATCATTGAGCCACTCCGGGGAGATCTTAAACACGCGGTTCAAGCTATTCGTACCAAGACTTTGCATGAGAGGAGGCATTTTGCCGTGACAAATGGGCACATATAACACCTGTAAGAATTTGGGGCCTCGTAGACAACTATAACAAAAGACTGCATGCTGTCATTGATGCTAAAGGGGGCAATATACAGTTTTAAGGGTATGCAGACTTTTGAACAGGGGTCATTTTGTTTTGTTCTTTGTTGCCATTTTTTGTTTTATGATTGTGCCATTCTGCAATAACCTACAGTTGAATATGAATCCCATATTAAATAAAAGAATTGTAATTTGCCTGCTCGCTCACGTTTTCTTTAAAAATGGTACATATATTACCAATTCTCCAAGTTATGTAAACTTTTGATCACAACTGAATGTCTAAAACTACTACAAGAACATAAAGATGGTCATTCTTGGGATTTGACCCAAGAAGCTCACTGAGCTCAAGCTTTTCCACTTGGGCGATTCAAATTTAAAGGTCAAGCTTGGCTCCCACTTGGCGGAGGTCCCCCAAAACCTCTGACTCTGGTAAAAAATAAAAAAAATAAAGTGCTTTAGCAAGTTCTTAAACTGATGGCAAATTGAATTCACCATGGTACCATGGAGCTCGGGGCCCACTGTAAACTGAATTAACGTGACAGTCTCACCCTCCTGACTTTCCAAAAGCACAGGCTTCGCTGAACAAACCGCAAAGTATATTTAACTGCTGAAGGTAAACTAATTAATACAAATATCCAGCAGGCAAGACTTTAACTCAACAGTCCATTGCTGGGGTGTCATTAATCTATTAGCAGCCATGCAGTGGAACCTTAATGCAGCCTCGGAGTACTTGTTATTATAACACTGGGGAAACACCTTTTCAAAAAGGTCAATTGCGAACATGTGTCGAGTAATTAAACACATGTAAATTAAGTAAGAGAAAGAGATTTTAATACGATGGCTGAAGAAATCCCTCCTGATAAATACCAATCATAATAAATGTTATGAGGGAACACAAAAGCGAAGTGCAGCGCTATTAAACACACATGTTTAAATATTAAAGTGCCGGGTATTAGTGACCAAACACTTCCAGGCAATAAAAAGCACATGTTCAATAACGTGATTAGAAAGCAAAATCAAATGTTGGCCTTCAAGCCAAATCTAGTACCGACCTGGAGCAGCTGGGGCAGCGATCTGACCGAGTGATAAAACCAGATCCCAAGCTTGAAAGGGAGCAAGTCCATCCACTGGGGTTTTTCACTGACTCTGTAATGGAACGGAGTAGAAAATCACCTACACATAACATCCAGTAATTAACTCGACAAATGACAAAAACGGACTCAGACGCATGTTCCAAGGGAAGGTACATTCATCAGGCACTGTATGTTGTAGCAGAGATTTTCATCTTTACATAGACCAACGGCCATACATTACCTGCAGGTTGCGAGGAATACTTTACGCTATCCTCTAAGCAACTTCACCAATTGTGAGGAAATTCCGCAGAACCCTCACCTCATGTATTTGCAAGGAGGACACCATCACTTAACGGGATCTCACAGGTATCATATGCATTAACGTGCACATGAAGACTGGAGTGTCTTCCCACTTGGGTTTTAGACCCACGTGCTAACAGCAGGAAGTGTATGGAGGAAGCATATTTCCTGCACATGCTCTGTAGCACTCCTATTTTAGTCAGTGGGAGTAGCAGCAGCCAATCGTGTGTGTGCTAGCAAAACATAGGTGTTCAGCAAGCA
Organism: Sceloporus occidentalis; assembly: GCA_023333645.1. Lineage (NCBI taxonomy): Eukaryota > Metazoa > Chordata > Lepidosauria > Squamata > Phrynosomatidae > Sceloporus > Sceloporus occidentalis. The sequence goes on along the minus strand of JALMGF010000063.1, from coordinate 5,032,827 downwards.
TACATGATTGGCTGCTGATACTCTCACTAGAATGGAAGTGCTACAGAGGATGTGCAAGAAGTGTACTGATGAATGCTTCCTGGCTTCAGTAGCGCCAGCTGGGGGAGGAGTTATATGAGACGGTGAGTAACTAAAGAATGCACTCGATGCAAAACGGAGTCCAACATGCGTTTAACATGAAAATTGGACTGGAGAAATTTAAACCATGCCAGGGCCTCTACAAAGGGTAGTGGAGGCTAGCAATTGAACAAAACACCAGTGCTGGTTTCTTAAAAAACAACAAAAAATATTGGATAGCCTAAGAAAATCAATCTTAAATGAATAGTACGGAAAGCTGAAGAAAAAAAAAAAAAAAAAAGAGGGGAAAAGGGAAAAACATTAATGTCATCGACAGTTCAGTGGAGCATTACTCACTGATGTCACAAGAATAGAAAACAGGCAGACCTGCCTCTGATCTCCCTTTCGCATTGATCCAGTTCCTGCTCCTGCTGGGTGAACTATTTAAAAATGCTTTAATTCTCTGAAAAAGTCAATAGGAAAAATGGTTTTATCTTTCAGGATTCTGAATGCCATTACCTATCATAGATTTATGTGCGAGCAATAGAGCTTTCATATCAACTTTGAGAACAAAGTAATCACTTGTTTAAACTATTATTTTTGCTTCATCCTAACAGAAATGCTGAAATAAAAGGTAGAAATGCTCAACAAAAATGATCACTTTTGGCTATATTCACTTAAGTGGGAGTTGGCAGGAGAATCGTAGTTTCAATTCTCTGAATTCACAATGCATTATGAAAGGGACATGCTTGGCTACTTTGCCTGCAGTTAACGGGTGAGCTTGCCCTGCATAATGCATAGATCAATTAGTAATATGGCTAAAGAAATGTCTCTTATTTAAGTGTTCTTTATACAGGGTCATTCAAGCTACTCTTGGAAAAGGAGCGCGCTGGGATTGGAGTGAAACTGTTAGTGCCATATTACGTCAAAGCCTCTACAGACTGAGTTAGCTTCAGCACCCCTAAAATAAAACGGTCTTTACCATATCGCTCATTTCTGGAGCAAAAGTAAATTGTTTAATTCTGTTTTTGTATTACATCATCAGTAGCGAAACGTCAAAAATGGAACAGGCCAGACTTGCTTTAAATTTTACCTTTCATTTTTCTCCAGGAGACCGGATTTTCCTTCGTCTATCGTTTTGCCTCCGGCTTTTTTCCTCTTCTCTTTCTTCTTCTTGCTAAGAAGTTCATCCTTAAATCACATCATCAGCAATCTATCACTTTTAGCATAAATTACCAATACACACAAACAGCGACATATACTTATTTAAATCAATTACTAAGAACAACAAGAAATACGGTGACATTTTGTTTGCAGAATTATTTGAAGATATTTAAATGCGCAGCAAATTTTAACTGAACACAAAAGAACAAATACAAAGAACTGCAAAATCAATCAAGTATTTCAGAAATCTAAAGGCAAGAATAACATAACTAGAACACAAATGGCCAATATGTACCTGCCTAACAACAACAAAAAAAAAGGAAATATCTTGGAAAACATTTTTAATCTGATATTAGTGACAACAATTGTTGTTGGGAGTAACGCATTTAAAATAAAAATTGAAAAAAAAAAATCCAAATTTAAGTATTTCCCAGAATGTCCTAACCTATAATCCATCTTCAATGGAGAACCTTAAATCATTAACACTGGAAGACCACCTTGAAGTGGAAACGTGTTATTACAACTTTATATAACTATTTTAGTAAAATACAGATTTTTTTTTTCGATTCCGACTTATTCAAAAACTACACAGCAGTTTAATATAGTTTATTAATTCATTTCAAATGTAAAACGCATTATCTGCCCAGTGGCATGAATAAGCAATGAAGAACGCTTTAATTTTATCTTTAATAATCAGGTTACTTTATGATGTGAAGACTGTTTTTTTTCGATGTACTGCCGTACGAGTGTCTCGATGGTGAAATACGTTAAAGTGGCGCACCCCTTTACACTGAGAATTGGAATCTCAAACACTTTGGGGCCACTGAGAAAGCATTCTCTTGGTAAGCCGTTGTAACCGATGTTGGTGTGCAGCCTGCGCAGGATATTTGTCTATTGATTCAAAAAACAGCCACACACTCCAAAGTATATCATTAAGCATTAACAAAGTGCTGCGAATTAAAGCCGTGAAAGCTCTTAGAGGAATTCGGAGAGCACAAAGTGGAGGGCGACGCAAGCGGAAGAGTAACGAGTGGCAAATGTGGCAATTAAAGGAACGGGCATGTCAATTATTTTTTTTTGACACTAAGGTCCCTTGGCCTCCCCGTGCCCTACCACATGTGTATATAAAACATTCAGCAGACCTTTGGTTTTGATGGAACTAGCAGAAAATACGGTGCCCACTGAATGTTTCGCTGGAGGGTGTGGGTCACATAAAGCCACAGTGGGGCAACTTCTCCATGTCCCTGCCTCTAACTGCCCCCAAAAAACAAGTGTCTGCCTTTAAACGTTTAAAATTTAAGGGTATGGAGGGATATTAGTGTGTAAATCCACAACATCGTTACAACTCTTGACAAGTGCATCGGAGTAATACATCATATGCTTAATGTCTAATTAATGGAATATCTATACTGACCGGCTGCTACCAGAGTGATCAGAAGTCAACGGAGTTAACACCTGGTAGTATGACCTGGTAGTATGTTCACCACATTGAAGACTCTGTCCTAGGGAAGTCCCACAACACACACACTATATAATATATACAATATATATATATACTGTATTGGCTTGGATATAGGCTGCACCCGAATATAGGCCGCACCCTAAAAGTTAGGTGCTTTTTTAAAGAAAAAAAATTCTTAGTAAAAAAAACAAAAAACTTACATATGCTGCCACTCTATCCTCCCCTGAGATATGCTGCCACTCTATCCCCCATGAGATATGCTGCCACTCTATCCCCCCCTGAGATATGCACTCTGCCCCCGAGATGTGCCCCCCCCCGAGACATACTGTCACTCTACCCCCCCATGAGATATGCTGCCACTCTGCCCCCAAGAGGTCCCCCCCCCTAGATTTACCGGTGCAGACTCCCCGGGGTCTTGCGGGGCCGGCGGGGGACAGCTACGCAGTACGCGTACTCAACTTCCGGTGCTGGCACTTCTGCCGTGGGAAGTGCTGGCAAGGAAGATTGTTAGCGTACATCATGCAGACGTTCACCGGCGATGCAAGCGTTAACAACCTCCGCTGCCGGCACGTCTGCACGATGTGCTTTAACAATCTCCCGTGCCGGTACCCCCCCCCCGTGGGAAGTGCTGGCAGGGGAGGCTGTCTGGGCACATCCGAGAGTAGGATACAGGTCCCCTGCACCGCTGCGGGGGATCTGTATCCTAACCCCGCTGCCTGCCCGGCGGCGTCAGGCGCTAGACCCCGAATATAGGCCGCACCCCCACTTTAAAGACTTAAAGTGGGGGAAAAAAGTGCAGCCTATATTCGAGCCAATACGGTATATATATATATTACACACACACTCTGGCTTATTCCGGCCATAAGTAAACAGAAGGCCTCCCCATATCTAAAAACTAAACTGAGCACACATATAGCTCATAGGATATTGAGTGACTTTTATAATTTTTTCGATTTTTTTAAATTTCAGTGTTAGAAATGTGTTTTTTTCTTTCTTTATACTTTTCACTACTTATTACTGATTTTGTGTGTATATATAACTAAACCAGGGACTTAAGCTCTCTACTACAAATAAGTGCATTTCCTTCAATGCAAAACATGCACCCAAGGATTGTATTTCCTATAACATTGAGCTACAGGACACCAACATATATTTACAGGTTTTTAAAACAAAAATCCATTCTATATTTCCTACAATGCATTAAAACAAAATGACAGCTAGAAATAATGATTTCTTTTTCAGATTTCTATTTCTTCTGAATACTCACCAGCTGCTTCTCCAGGTAGATGGACCAAATCACGGCATAATGGCCCACTGTGAGTATAATGAACAGAAGTAATGCTAGCTCTGCATTGCTCATCTTCCTCACCCGCCTGTAATAGAACACAGGCTGTCGCCAGTCCGGGAGGCCATTAACAAGGATATCGTCGTACCTACAGCAGCAGAGAGATTGACAGGCTTCAGCAAATGGCCAGGAAACAACGCAGGAACCAGGCAGCGAAATGTTAATCAGATTCACTATGTGTGTGTATATATATATATATATATATATATATATATATATATATATATATATATATATATATATATATATACACACACACACACAGACACATACATACACACACTCATACATATACACATACAGACACACGCTCATACACACACAGATTTTTATTTTATTTATTTTTATACAGAACATTTCTGGCACCAAGATGTTTATGCTACATATATTTTACTGTCAATCTTAAAAATGAAGAGGAAAAAAAAAAAAGAGGATCCCTGTATAATAATAATAATAATAATAATATTTATTTATATAGCGCCAACATATTCTGCAGTGCTATACAATGGATCTACAGGTCATAAGCAGTACAAAACTCACAAGGACATATACCTACAGTAGATGCGCACATATTTTAGATGATCCATTATGAAGGTAACGTTACTATGAAATGTCACACTCTTATACATGCAAATATTCACACTACCTGGTCCAACATTTCATAAGCAATAGCTGTGATCATAAAACACCATCTCTAGCAGACGGCAAAACCCAAGCGTGCTTTGTTAAGTTACCGCTAGCTAGACGTAGTCTGTCAAATAAAGCCTATTGGCGGAGTCTTCTGATTAGCGAGCAGCATACAGAATGGCGGACCATTGTCACGAGCCAATCTCATGTAACATACTGATTCAATACAAAGGTCAGAGCAAGACGGGGTAGAGACCTGAAGCGCATTCTTTAAAGGATCAAGCCTTTGTCGCTCAACTCAAACCGTTGCTTGGAACACAGCATTATGCCCTCCTTATACAAAAAATAAAAGGGGGGCAGAAACGTTAGAAAATAAATTCTATATCCGACATACGGTACAGTTTGACCGTTCTGGCTTTCCAGCGGGTACACATTTTAATGTATACATCCACCAAGCGGAGCACAAAGTAAAACTACGGTGCAGGTTCCGCTGGTCCCGACGGCCATGGCGAGTGCCATAAAACGATGGCAATTAATATTATATATTGCTATTATTAGGTTCCTGACAGTATTATTAAGGTCGTATATGTATTTGGATATTTCCTTTCATTGCCACGTGCTTTTGTCTGCCGTCTGCAAAGTGATCCTAGTCTGATATTTCAAATTGATAAACATGAAAGCGTTAACCCGACGATGTATGTGCATTATGCATATCGCATAGAATCAGGTACGTTACTATATAAAAGCAATGTAGGAATGATACACATGTAGACAGCTTGTTTACACTGATCTGATGAATTATGAGCACATTAATTACAAAGAATATTGAAATGGAGAACCATGATGCGTACATTCAGTGCAATTAGTGGAGGAAGCTCCCAGTATGGCACTGACAGGGTTAAAGAAAAATGTCATAGGGTGAGAGGGCGTCTTGCGAAAAGAAGACGCTTATTTCCATGATCTGCTTCCGACATTTCCAGGACAATACCCAAAACTCAAACGTTACCGGCGTGCCATTCTCAAAGGCCTTGGCTGCTAACGTGTGTGTACTTCACGTGCCGCTGACAGCAAGGAGTTAATTAGCGTCAGCAGCGCTTTCCCCCCCCCCCCCCGCTATTAAGCGTGACTTCAGCTCGTGTTCGGGTTCTATAGATCTCCAATACGGAACGCAGTTTATTGCAGATTTGTTTGATGGGTAAACGAAAAATCTGATTTATGCCGTTTGAATAAGGGTAGAAGGAAAAAACAAAAACCACACAAATTAAAAAACATTTCATCGACAGCAAACACCAGGGTTATAAAGAGAGCGATGAGCATTTTTAGAGAGGCATACAACCTGTTAACCTGCCATTGAGCTGCGCTCATTGGAAATTCTGATCACGCTCTCCCGAGAATTAAAATCGGCACTGAAAAGCCTCATTTGGTGCAACACATTGACCAAAATATTTTAATTAAAAATATTCCGAGTTAGCGGCAAGCCTAATTACAGGAATAGAAATGGGGGCTATATTGTCAGCCGGGTCAGTAGGACTCCATAGTAGGTTTTTCTCAAGTAAATTGACCGATCGCGGAATAATAGCCCAGCTGCTAAACTGCCAGTCTTGACATGTAAATCAATTTACATCCAAGCAATGCAGTCGCTACTTCCATACTTATTATTAAATTGATACCTAGTGTTATTTGGTAGGGGGAAAAATAGACTGATTTATACATTTAAATTTTAAATGGATTTATGATGGGAAAGGGGGTGTAATTGCTAGTTCTAAAATAAAGGCGGGGGGGGGATAAAAAAAATCAATAAAAAAAAAAAAAAAAAATACATTTTATGTACCAAATATATTAACTCCTGTACAGCCGGTGAGGACAGCGAAATATCGATTTACATGTGTTTTTGACCTCTTTGGGACTCCGAAAAGTTAATGCGGTATACACTTAATGCATTAGACGCTTAGGAGAGCACTTTATTCAACGAGGACGCCTGCTCTGAGCAACGGTCTCTAAGGATTAATCCTCAGAATCAATTCCCCATTGATTTTACTATCAATGAACATCACGGCTCGGGCAACGGGCCGGCCTGAGGAGACGGTGTCGGCCGTTATAACCGGCTCGCTGCCGTCTGGGCCGGGGGGGGAGGCCGCGTCACTGCGGCCGCAACATTAAGGAACAGATAAAACGATAGAAAGCGCGGCGACGGACGTAAAGAACAGCTTGCCCTGATGTGGAGCAAAGATTAAAATATTATATATCGGAATGAAAGGTAATACAGCAACTGGCGACCAGTCGCCTCCTCATTACACACATCACATAAATATAATAATAGCAATAATAATCACACTGTGAAACTTATCTGTAAGTGAAAGGAAACAGATCAAGTTTGAGTTAATATATATATATATATATATATATATATATTATTTTATTTATATACACACGCTAATGTTTGGGGTCACTTAGCTGGACTTGTCTCGCTGTAACATAATTTTAAAGGGTTTTCTAACCATAAATTAGGGCTTTTAAACTTAAATTAGCGAACACAACATGGAACACAGGAGTGATAAAAAGCCTCAATAAAACCAGCCAAAAATAGCTAAAATAGTCATTTACATCATTAACCCCTTCTGTGCTGGATTTCTGATCATGTTATTTTAATGGAAGAAACTTGTTTTTCTTTCAAACACTAGGAAACATACACACGCGTGCACACACACATTATATATAAGTTATGGTGGGTAAAAGGTGATGGAAACCCTTCCACTTAAATTTAAGGTGTAGTAGAAGTATTATTAAACACTCATCTACAGACACCAGACAAGCCAGAAGGCTTGTTTTTCCCTCAGAAATCTCATGGTGCTATATATATACCGTATTGGCTCGAATATAGGTCGCACTTTTTCCCCCCCACTTTAAGTCTTTAAAGTGGGGGTGCGGCCTATATTCGGGGTCTAGCGCAGCAGGGGTTAGGATACAGATCCCCCGCAGCGGTGCAGGGGACCTGTATCCTACTCTCCGATACGCTCCGATATGGCGCCATATAAATAAAAGATAATAAATAATAATACTTTCTCGCTCTTCAGTCTGTACACAAGTCTAGTGAAACCATTTAACCTGTTTGCTCCTGAATACACTTAGGCCTGGCTGTATTGAGCCAGACCACAACATCATGTCAGATTCATTCAACTCAGATCTGATAAGAGAATAAAATAATGACAGGACGAGAGCATGTTATTATTATTTTTTTTTTTTTAATCTATGTAGATATTTTTCACATTTTATATGTAGCTCCATTTTTTTTCTCCTATGAATGTGAAAGCCCCGTTAGTAGAGAGAATGTTTTGTAGAAGACATTGTGGAGCCGGCTGGTTTTAGCTTAAATCGGTCTTAATGACCCCTGACCGTTAGCGAGAGCCTTACAACCGCACAAGGATTTCAAATGGATCGGCTACAACGCAAGACACCATAGTCACCAGTCATTAACATCACTATTACATCATATTATCCCTTATTACATCATATTACACATTAAAATGCTATAAACACACAGATGTTAATCAGTCCTTGGTCTCGTCTTAGATTCAGGATAGAGTTATGCCTGTGCAATGCATGTACTGTATTAGCCTCTACCACTTCTGCTAGGAAGCTATTCCATTTATCTACCACTCTCTCAGTAAAGAAAAAACAAAAATATAAGGATCAAGTATCAGTACGCTCTTTGAGCAAATTGTTATGTACTACTTGTTATGTCCGGTTTATAAGTTGTACATCGCTCCAAAAATGATGGCGCCATACAAAACAATAAATAACGTACAATCTCTTAGATTCAAATAAAGTTTACATAAAAGGCATTTAAAAAATGAAGCTTTGTGAATTTCAGAGGATTCTGCAGGAAGGAAGTGCTATTCAGACAGATACACATTGTTACAGGTAAATACAGGACAAGAATTACTGGCAGCGGAAATGTCAGTTCCACCGCAAGTCAATGAAATCCTAGAGGTTTGAAGCGAAGAGCCCGGGAAGCTGTGTAAAGAGACGTTTGCATTTAAGCCGCCACTGGTGGTGGTATCAGGGGGGGGGGGGGGGGGGGCGGTGGACGTCCTTGCAGGATGACCCCATTTTCAGGGGTCCAAGAAACTTTGTCACACCTACTTGCAAAGTTTTCTGCGTAACATGGACGGTTGCGTTAAATGCAATAAACGTATGGAATGTGAGAAACAAACGGCACATTATGTTATGTTTAAGTCTCAGGAAAAGGGAGTATGTTCATTTACACTTTTTTGGGATACGGATACATTATTTCCTTTTAGCAAATAAGAGTTTATACAGTATGTATGTATATATATTATATATATATATATATATATATATATATATATATATATATACACACACACACACACACGCATTCTGCTGGCAATACACCAACTTTGAAGTTCACTTTCCAACACTGATTCAGTCACTATGGCAAAAGCCACAACTGTAATGATGATAAAGAACATCAAGGAACCACAATGTTACCCAAATCCCGACCTTCCGAATGTCAAACGGGTAGGTACAGTACATTATACATATATAAGAGCCAGACTATATTGTTGACCTTATTTGCGTGCGCCTACCCAGAATCCCTTGTGGTTGTGGCAGCACCATGAGATTTCTGAGGGAGAAACAACTGGCTTGTCTGGTATCTGTAGATGAGTGTTTAATAATACTTCTACTACACATATATATATATATCGTATATGCACACACACACAAATAATATAAAACACACACACGTATATACATACACATTAAACTTGCCATTCAAGCTGCAGAATATCCGTTACATTGTAATAGAAATATATAATGTGGAGAGCAGCGAGAATGTTTTTTATAGGCTTGTGTAGAAGAAATGTTGTTTTGAGCTTCCACGGACCGGATAATATAAAATATTGTATGACTATTGTATAAGTTACGGTGGAAATGTGAATTGCATCTCGTGTGATTAGCAAACTGTGAAGTCACCATCTATACTCAGGGGTTGGGAGATCACGGCTGCTGGAAGAAAAGAAAGAAGACGAAGAAGAAGGAAAAAACCACAGCGCTTTTCAGTCATATGAACCACCCAAGAAAGGCAAGAGGTAATTTTAAACACCGCCACAATCAGGCCGACTGATCAGCGAGTAAAATGCTTCCTTCATCTCTCCGCCGTCCGCGTGATCCGGAGACAATGGCCCCTTTTATGAGCTTCATGAGATGATGGCATGCTTTGGGCTGAACAGAAATCTGCAGCGGTGCATGCCCACACACCAACATGCATGCGCGGTGCCGATTAACCCCATCAACGCCGAAGAGGGGCCAGCAACCTAATTTCTCAGAACTAATTCCCTAAAGCACAACAGTATTGTTTCGCTATCTCAGAAAACCCAACAAAAGGATACCTATTCTATTGTTTATAACGCAAGACGTGTAAACGTGCGCATACAGTCCATTCTATTATTTATTTTTATAGATATACTGCGGCATCACATGAACGTTGGGCTTCTACATTTGTCAGAAAGAAAACAAACGCAGGCTAGCAAAACGGATATAAGTAGTTGTCGCTGTCTGCCCCATGTTCTAGAATCCATGCCACCTTCCTGAAATCCTAACCAGAATTCATTATTTTGTTCCTTTAAAAACACTTTCGTCCCTTAGAAACAAAGCTTAATTATCCAAGCTGTGCAAGAAATAGCAGTAATATTTATTTTATCTCAATTACCAAAAAGGCCCTAAAGATTAAGTATTTATGGGGATTACTACTGGCCTCGGGGCAAAATCAAGGCATAAGGCCAAAAACCAAGTACCCTGACACAAGCCAGACATCCTTGGCTATTGGAGCATGCAGAAATAAGTCAATCTTCTCGGTGTAAAAAAAAAAACTAAAAAAAAACAAAAAAACATTTCTGTCTTTTAACGGCCTTTGTTATTTAGGTTTTTTTTTTTTCCTCCCCAAGTATGATTTTAGCAGAAAATATTATTAACTAGAAAAAAGGACTTGCATTGAAAACACATATAGAAAAAAGGAGAATGAAAATGCTTGTGATAGTAGAAGATACTAGAAGCTGCTTTTATATTATACCAAAATGCATTGGTTTTTTTAAACACACGCAGTGTAGGACGAATTCTCTCTGTTACCCCACAAAGCCTTATTAAGTAACCCGAGCCAGGTTTTTTTTCTTTTTTTTTCTTTATAAAGCTGTGGAGTCCAGAAGAATGATGGATTGTACTTTACAGTTATGGCAAATATGTATAAATAATCGCCTTGGAGGAGCCTTCGAACTAGCACTGAATGTTTCTTTGCGCTGCATATTGTAGCGGGCCGATAGAGATCTCGTAGCTGGCAGAGGTTAAAGCACACACTTTTAAGGCTTTCTCCCCTTTGTATTGTGCGCGGGTTCTGTGCCAGGCTCCCCGGCCAAAACGTGTGTCTAATGAAGTGTCTGAGATGAGTAAATAAGAAATTAATGTTCGCAAACAGCTGATATTAATTCAGCGGGGAGGCTTTAGGAAGGATTTGGTATGCTGCCCTTGCGTTTGTTCCTGTGGCAGCGGCGTGTGTCTTAAACCGGCTCCGGAGAATATAATGGACTTCACGTTAACACAGAACATGCATGCCACGCACATAAATAGACATCCCGACATCTGCTGCTGGAACAACCAAAATGTCTCTCTCATTTTAATTGATATACTGTAATTTTATACAACAAGCAGCAATACTGTAATCAGTAGATGTGCCTGTAATACGTAACCATAGATAAATCTGTACAAGAAGTTATGGATAGGAAAGGCAGTATATGGGTAATCGTGTCCAGCAAAGATTGATACCTGATACAAGCCTCTGAAGGGATTGGTATATCCCCATATTACATACAGATATACAGTTAAATGTAGTTAGAAGAATAAAATACAAATGGGTCGGTAAGAAAATTATAATATATCAATTACAGTTCTATGCCCTTATTACAAGGCTGCACTTATATATATATATATATATATATATATATATATACACACACACACACCCCCACACATATACATATACACCCACACCAAAGCAAAATAAATATATATATATATATATATATATACATACATATGCACACACACACACACACACACACACACACACACACACACACACACACACGCATATAATATAGATAGATATACACACACCCACCCACATAAAAGCATATATTTATAAATAAATAAATATATATATATATATACACACACATATATATATATACATACATACACACACTTACAAATGTATCTGCATGTAATTATTGCTTAAAACAGAAGCAAGATCTTGCATTAGAACACATTTTATAAACGATGCAGGTTTATGCATTATCCTATGCAGCAAATACAGCGGAAAATAAACTCACCGTTTTCTCCTCTCTTCATCTTTTAATACCTCGTAGATCGCCACCAACTAAAAGAAAGTAATCTGATTAAAGTTAAAGTTAAGACAGTAGAGTCTGCTCATTAACCACAACCATTCGCCTATTAAAGTGGGGATCCCTGGTCGGCTTCCCGTAAAACTCTGCACCTGAAATACACTCGCGCTCACACCTTCCAGATGCTATAGAAGCACGCGGCTCCGTTATCCAAAATCACATTACGCGTATATAAGAAAGCACCTCTATGACAGCAAAGGATGTCAACATGGACAACACTAGCGATCGAACAAAGTTCTTAATAAACTTCGGACACCGCAAGAGAAAAAACAAAACTACGAATTTTCATTTTTATTTCTAAATAAACTTTTCTTAACTTGAAGCCTCCTCCGCTTAATAACATGGACGACTTACTTGTCTGAACTGAGTTTCTGCGTTCTCCTCCTTGTTCTTGTCTGGGTGCAGCGTTAAGGAGACCTTGCGATAGGCTTTCCTGATGTCAGCAGATGAAGCATCCTGAAAACAAGAAGAGGTGGGAGGGCGATGAGGGAGGCACAAAGCAAACTTTGTAAAGAAACTGAAATTCCCAGAACCTCGTTAAGATGTAGAGATAGCCAACCAAGCACAGGACCCAAGGCAATGAAACCCGAGACGGCGGTGACCCACATGAATGAACAATTATTCGGCCTAATTTCACTCTCCTACTACGTCTCTGTGTATAGTGGAACTCCACCCTCGCAAAGCCAAGGTTATTATGATTACCCACCAAAAATATTAGCCACTAAACCTCGATAAGATTTAAAAGCATCAAGAGATTGCCAAAGTCTCACTAAAGATCACAAAGTCATCAAAGGCCAGGACCAAAAAAAACATTTACCTACAGATGTAATTTAGTGCCTAGAAGCCAGAACACCACTATTCACGAGGCCGCCGCTGGCTTACGGCTCGGAAACACATAACCCTAGGTTTGCGGTATTTTTTATATTATTTGTACGGCACGGGGAAGGTTATATGTTTATACACTCGGGCAAACATCAAAACATTATGCACACCGGGTACAGAAAGGTTTCACTGTAAAGACACATTTAAAATATAAAAGAGTTTCAGACGTTTTAGTGTCCCGCACAGCGTACCCAAAGAATGTACCGTATTTGCTCGATTATAAGACGAGGTTTTTTTCCGAGCAAATGCTCTGAAAAATACCCGTCTTATAATAGGGTTCATCTTATAATGAGACCTCAAATAGGTCTGACTATGAGACAACTAAGATCCAGATCCCCCGCAGCTGCCTTTTAACCCCCTTAATGCCACTCTGCCTCCAGAAATGCCTTTTTAACCCTCTATAGGCCACTCTGCCTCCTGAATGCCTTAAACCTCCCACTCTTCCCCATAATATGCCTTTTAACCCTCTAAATGCCAGAGTGGCATATAGGGGTATAAGGCATTTCTGGAGGCAGAGTGGCACATAGGGGGTCAAAAGGCATATCATGGGGCACAGTGGCATATAGGGTTAAAAGGCATATCATGGGGCACAGTGGCATTTAGAGGGTTAAAAGGCATTTCTGGGGCAGATGTGCATAACTGGGGGGCAGGTTGGAAAATAGAAGGAAATAAAACCAAAATATTTTTCTCAATCATAGCTTTTATTAAAAAAATTGTTTAGATGAATTAACATTTACTGGTAAAACTTTTTTCCTATAGGGTCGTCTTATATTCAGGGTTTTTCTTTTTTCCTAAATTAATATTCAGATTTGGGGGGTCGTCTTATAATCAGGGTCGACTTATAATCGAGCAAATACGCTATATTAAACTTTTTTGTAAATATCGGAATATGCGTTCGTTAACCTGTTAAAAAGTTACTTACTTTTCCTACCTGGTCCCATTTCCGTGCAACCACTGGCTGCTTAAAGCAACCAATCAGAAACAGGAAAAAGCTCCCCATAGAAATGAATGGGAGTGCTTTCTGAGCATGCAGGGTCTCATCAGACTAAGGAGCTGGGAAGCAGGGAAAGGGGCAAATCCAGATTCCCCCATGCCTTTTCAAATGGGGCAAATGCAGTGGCGGAACTACCGGGGTCGCGACTGCGGCCGGGCCCTGGAGTTCTGCCAGTCAGGGGGGCCCAAGGGGTGCCGAGCGGTCCTTTTTAGCAACCGCTCGGAGCCCTTCTGTCTGCTCTGCCGCCTGCAGTGGTGGGAGCGTGAGGCGTCTGTCTCTGGTGCCGGCGCTTCACGCTGAAAACTAGAATTGTCAGACTAAGGTGAACCGATACATCTAGTAAAGAGAGTCCCGCTCACAAGCTTACAATCTAGAAAAGAAAATGAAATCGAATCACTTCTGCAGACAATAACGGCACATCGCTGAGTTACAACGTAACATGTTCATAAACTTACAGAGGGAACTGTATCCATTTCAGTTTAAAATTTCTGAAAATAAAATTAAATCTGTATGTTTTAATTTAAATTTAATGTATTTGTTCCCTTCTAAGACTAAAACCATCAACAAACTATTCTATAACAGATGGAAAGATGGCAATACATTTGGTCTTCAACTCTGTCGCTGTATAACGGTAATAAACGTATAATAGAGACAAGATATGAATAAAACATAATGTTATAATTTAAGCTGACAAACTGTATTGCTATTGATACAATCCCAAAAATACATTCACGTATATAAATATATATATATATATATACACACACAAGAGTCCATAATCTGAGACCAGAGGGTTAGATGTAAGGCAAGGACATTTTACTATACTGAGAGGGTGGTACATAAGTGGAACAGCCTTGCAGTAGACGTGGTAGAGGCTAATGGAGTGAGGGAATTTAAACGTGCATGGGATAGACATAAGTTTAATCAAACTGTAAAAACTCGGAAACACGTTCAGCTTCTGGCCCAGTAGCTTCCATGACGCTTATCCTCGTGGAGCATCAACGTATTCAAGGACAGAGATGTTGCAGAAAACAAATAGTGTTTTCCCCCCAGCAGCTGTACGTATTCAGAGATCCACAGAAATATTAAAGGGCGCACGTAAAAAATTCATAGATTGAGGGTGAAATCACAGCATGGAAAGCGAGAAAACCATCCTTGTGAAATACTTTGGAAGGGCAGCTGCTCTAGTACACATTTTTATATATGTTACGCTGGCCTACTAATTGCTCATTAAACACCGCTGCATTGAGCTGTAAAACGTAGAATTTGGGAAAAGTGACAGATGCACCATGATGAAGAAAAACTTGTTACTTATTGG